>OX451739.1:1172186962-1172911962 GCA_948472305.1 Vicia faba
TGTGTTGCATACCTCTACTTTCTATGTGGGTTATTTTGCACTTCCCCCGATCAGTAATGAAGAATGAATAAGGCTTGAGGTGGTCTCAAAGGGTGATGTCACTCACCCATTCATATATCCATTGGTGTTCCCGATCTCAAGAGGACATCAATACTATTGACCGCTGCAGGGAATTCCATAATGTGCTACTCCTTAGAATAAAGGGAGGAATCACTTGCAATCCTTCCCTAGCCCTACGTCCGTTTGGTTATGCTCGAAGGGACGACCCTCATGATATGCTCATCCAGGGTATTATTTCCGACTATGAGAATGATCCTCAATGTTACCCTCAAAGGTTTATACGTGCTTGGGGCATTATCAACAAGATTGATAGCAGGAATTTGGGGCATAAGAATTATATACCTCTAGATCCTTACCTTAGATGGGCACGGTCTCATGCTCAAAATCTTATAATTCCATATCCTGCTATCCTACAAGTGATCATAGAACCTGTTATTGAAGGAGATGTTCCTCATACCATTCTTCGTCCTGATATGCCTACTAACTTGTAAGAACTATAGAAGTCCTAGATCCAACTCAAGGAAGAAAGGGATACCTTTGAGACTCAGTTCTATTCTAGTGAGAAGAAAGTATTAGAGCTGACTAAATGACTCCACGAAGAACAAAGCCTTAATGTATATGTCAACACGAAGAGGAAGCTCCCATGGGAGACTTGAGATCATATTTTGCTTATTTGTAACTCATTTTGTTGTCATTATAAGCCTACAAGGCAATTATAATTTGAGCTTGTTACTAAAATTTCTTTTGTTTCCTTTTGTTTAAAAAATTTTAAATCCCACAAAAATCCTTGAAAACATTGCACTTGCATATACATATCATGCATATCATCACATAACAGGTACTTTCTAGACAGGTTCTCTCATCTTCTTGTTGTTTATTTCAGTAAAAGATGGCTCTCGAATAAATTGTGAAATAACTTCAAGCTCAGAACGCTCAGTTTCAGCAAATGTTCTTAGACTTAGCTAAGGGACAAGACGGGTTGGAAACCCTCATCACAAAAGGGAATAAAAAGAAGACTAAGAAGCCAATAGTCTTTCTTAATATGGGAAGAAGATTCAAAGGTCCGGTCAGAAGGGCTTTAGATTTTGAGGTCTCCCTAAATGAAGACGATAACAAAGAAGAAGATGACAAGAGTGTGAAAGCTGAAGAGAATAACAACCTTGGTTCTGGCCAAGATTCTGATGAAGACTATTCTGCTAAACAATATTCTCCCGTTGATGACAAATACAAGCAGCTGGAAGATCGACTTAATACTATGGAGATACAGAACGTGTCTGGGCTGGATTTTGAAGAATTGGGTCTTATTTTGGGGATTGTAATCCATCACATGTTCAAGGTCCTCGTCTTTGCCAAATATGATGGTGTTTCTTGTTCAAAGCTTCATATACGGTATTATGTTCGGAAGATCCAGCCCCATACTGCTAACAGAAAGTTATGGGTTCACTTCTTTCAAGAGAGTTTATCTGGGACCCAACTTGAATGGTTATATCAGTTGGAGGGAACCAAAATCTGCACTTGGGAAAACTTGGGTGCTACTTTTTACAAGTAGTATCAATACAAATGTTGATCTTCCGCCGAGCCATGTGCAGTTACAAAATATGACCATGGGCTCTCATGAAGGGTTTAAAGAATATGCCCAGAAATGAAGAGATTTAGCAGGAAGGGTTCAGCCTCCTCTGTCTGATAGGGAGATGGTTGATATGTTCATGGGAACTTTGACAAGTCCTTTCTTTAACCATCTGATTGGAAGCTCCTCATCTGGTTTTACCGAACTGACTCTAATTAGGGAACATGTCGAAAGTGGTATCTAGAGTGGAAAGATTCAAGTGGTTGCATCTTCAAGTACTGTGAAGAATACATTCAACGGTAAGAAGGAAACAAATGTTGTTTATGGCCAGAAGGGTCGTACTAGAAATGATTGCAATCAATCTGTAGGAGTTATGCTAATTTCCAATGTTGCGCCTATATAACAATAACAACAGGGCAATCAACGTAGGTCAGATGCATCGAGAAGATAGTTTACCAAGATCAACATGTTGTTGTCTCAGGCATTACAACACTTACTGAAAGCAAAGCTGATAACCTTAAGGGAGCCTCATCATAATCCCAACACCTCCTCTCCTCGTTACAATCCAACTACGAAGTGTGCCTATCATTCCAATATCCCTGGGCATGACACCAATAGTTTCTAGTCCCTGAAGAATAAAATTCAAGACATGATTGATAATAAAGAGATTGAGTTTGATCCACCCGAGACTCCCAACGTGATTATTGAACCTATGCCGAAGCATGACAAAGGAATTAGTGATATTTATGATGGTCCTTATGTTTCTACTGTAAGTGATTTGGCTACTCCCCTCCCGATTATCAAAAAGAATCTGTTGCAGGCCAGTTTATTTCTGGGTTATATTGAAAGATGTTACTACTGTGCAGCCCAACCCAATGGATGCAAGTTGCTGGAAGAAGGTATTCAACGTCTAATAGATAATTACCTAATTATGGTTGAGAAGATTCCATCTGTTGAGAATTTATTGCAAGACCTGGAGTGGAAGAGGTATCTATAATATCCAGCACTCCTATCAGGATCACTTCTAAGGGTCCTATAAGGATCACTACCAAACCCAAAGTTGCTCCTCTGATTATTACTACACCCGGACCAATTCCATAATCCTCGAACAAATCCATTCCTTGGAACTATGGATCCAATGTCTACTACCATGGCGTCAAGCAAGAACTATCGATTGCTGACAATGAGGATGTTAAAGTTGTTGATCCCAACATTGACAATATTTCCAGGGCCAGTAAGGTTACTAGAAGTGGAAGGGTTTTCTCTCCAGAAATCTCTCTGAAGACTGTCCCTACACCAGTTAGAGTTACCGCTACCGAGTTAACTACTGAGACTCGGGGAAAAGAGAAAATGATAGAGCCTGTCCAGATGGAGGAACCTAAAGAAGATATATTTGGAGATACCTCCAAACAAGAGTTGGAGGAGGTATTAAAGATTATTTGAAAAAGTCACTACAAAATTGTTGAACATTTGGGGAAAACCCCTCTAAAATCTCCATGTTATCCCTATTACTGTGTTCTGAAGCCCATGCACAGGCCCTAGTAAAGTTCTTAAAATCTGCTCACGTGCCACAAGAGATTTCCACCAATTAATTTGAAAGTTATATTGCTATCCTAACAACTGATAATGGGCTAGGCTTTTCTGATGTCGACTTGACTCCTGAAGGAAGAAACTACAATAAGGCCATGTATGTTTCTATTGAATGCAGAGGCACTACTTTAGCTCACGTATTGGTTGATATTGGTTCCTCGTTGAATATTCTATCAAAGGGTGCTCTTGACAGACTAGATTGTGAAAGGGTGGTGTTGAAACCTGGTGACATTGTGGTGAGAGCCTTTGACGAATCAAAGAGGATGGTACACGGAGAAGTGGATCTTCTGATCAAGGTAGGTTCGCAAGTATTCAAATCTATCTTATATGTGATTGATATTTGACCAGATTATTCTTGTTTACTGGGACGCCCCTGGACCCATGGGGAAAGCGCTGTTACCTCAACCCCACACTAGAAGCTAAAGTATCATGTGAAAGGAAAGGTTGTTACAGTCTGCGACAAAGAAGAATATATGGTGAGTAATTTGAACTCATTCAGATATGTAGAGATGGACGGTGAATTCATTGAAACCCCCTATCATACTTTCGAAGTTATCCCTCCAACCACTACTGAATATGTTCCCTCTATTCCCAAGGATATCAGGGTTCCTCCCATAATGGATTATTTGAAGGATGCTAGAGCTGTCATAGAAGAAGGTGGTTGTACTACTTGAGGTCAGCTTCCTGACATTTCGTATAAATCTGACAAATTTGGTTTGGGTTTCACTGTGGAGGCTCAGAGGGTTGTTCGTCGTGCTCGTTCTAGAAGACCATTATTCCATGTTAGCAACAATGGAGTCAACGCTATAGAAGATGCTGACAGTGACTATGACCTTGACAACTGGATCTTTCCCACCATCGGCAACTGGCTCAGCAAAGACTCAAGACATTATTTCAATCTCCTTTAGTCAGGAGTAATAGCTACTTTCTTTTTTATTGTTTTCAAAGTTTTGGTTATGTAATTTGTTTTAAACAATGACTTTAAGCCTTGTGCCTTACCCGGGGCACAATGGTCCACTTGTTAAGGGTTGTCATTTCATAAACATATCTTAATTTAATAAAGCATTGGACGTTTTTCATTAAAATTTTATGCTATTTGTCTTTCTTTTATTTTTATTACTTTCAAAATAGTTATGCGTCCTTACACAAACCCACACAATAAATTAGAGATCCTCATCCACTTTGGATCTCGTTGGCAACAATTCTTCTATTGCCACTTATGACTTTGAAAATCCGATCTACCAAGCCAAGGACGAAGGCGAGGAAGATTGTGAAATACCTAGAGAAATTTCCAGATTTCTAGTGCAAGAGGAAAAGGTTATACAACTGCATGAAGAGCTGGTCAAGATTGTAAACTTGGGTACTGAAGCAGACCAGAAAGAAGTCAAGATAGGTGCCAACCTATAAAGCGATATCAAGAATAGGTTAATCCAGATGTTGCATGATTATGTTGAGATCTTTGCTTGGTCATACAAAGACATGCCAGGGCTAGATACTGATATTGTGGTTCATTGTCTGCCGATGAAAGAGGGTTGTTCTCCAATAAAGCAAAAATTTCATCGCATGCGATCCGAGGTGTCAGAGATGATCAAGGTTGAGGTTATGAAGCAATTCAACATGGGTTTCTTGGCTGTTATATCATATCCTCAATGGGTTGAAAACGTGGTTTTGATACCTAAGAAAGATGGAAAAGTGCGTATGTGTGAAGATTATAGAGATCTAAACAGGGAAAGCCCCAAGGATGACTTTCCGCTTCCACATATTAATGTTCTTGTCGACAACACCGCTCAACACAAGGTATTCTCCTTCATGGATAGTTTCTCAGGTTATAATCAGATCAACATGACATCTGAAGTAGGGAGAAAATAACCTTCGTCACACAATGGGGCATTTTCTGTTACAAGGTTATGCCTTTTGGTTTGAAGAATGTCGGCGCAACATATTAACGTGTTATGGTAGCCTTATTCCATGACGTGGTTCATCACGAGATAGACGTCTACGTCGATGACATGATATCCAGATCCCAGACCGAAGAGGAACATCTTGACCATCTACATAAGTTATTTGAGAAGCTGAAAAAGTATAAGCTAAGCTTGAATTCGAACAAGTGCACCTTCGGGGTGAGATCAGGTAAACTCCTGGGTTTCGTTATTAGTGGTAAAGGTATCGAAGTTGATCCCTCCAAGGTCAAAGCTATTCAAGAAATTCCAGTCCCCTGTACTGAGAAAGAAGTCATAGGTTTCTTGGTACGACTGAATTACACTGCCAGATTCATTTCCCATATGACCGCTACTTGTGAGCCAATCTTCAAGTTCTTGAAGAAAGATCAGGTAGCAAAGTGGAACAACGATTTCCAAATAGCCTTTGACAAAATCAAGGAGTACCTCCAAAAACCTCTGATTCTGATACCACCAGTTGAAGGAAGACCTCTAATCATGTACCTAACAGTGTTAGAGAACTCAATGGGGTGTATACTGGGCCAACATGATGAGTCTGGTCAAAAAGAGCGTGCAATATACTACCTTAGCAAAAAGTTTACCGACTATGAAACAAGATACTCACTGCTCGAGAAAACTTGTTGCGCTTTGGAATGGGCTTCTCGTCGACTAAGACAATATATGTTGACCCATACTACCTTGTTGGTCTCTAAAATAAATACCATCAAATACATATTCGAAAAACCAGCTCTCTCCGGAAGGATAGCCCGATAGAAAATGGTCTTAACAGAATACGACATTCAGTACACCACTCAGAAAGCTATTAAAGGAAGTGTATTGGTAGATCATTTGGCGCATCAAGCCGTAGACGACTACCAATCTATGAATTTTGAGTTCTTGGACGAGAATATCATGCTAGTTACTGATCGTGAAGAACCTGGTCCGTATGAAGGACCTGAGCCAGGATCCCGATGGACTATGGTTTTTAATGGAGCTTCCAATGCTCTTGGAAACGAAATCAGTGCTGTGATTATTTCTCCCAAGGGTTTCCATACGCCTTTCACCGCAAAACTTTGCTTTGACTATACCAACAACATGGCCAAATACGAAGCTTGCATCATAGGTATCAAAGCTACTATTGACCTAAGAATTAAGTTCTTAAATGTATATGGGGACTCAGCCCTAGTCACCAGTCAGATTAAGGGAGAATGGGATACAAAGCACCCAAATCTCATTCCTTATCGGGAGCATGTATTAGCATTAATTACGTACTTCGAGGAAATCACTTTTGAGCATATCCCACGGGAAGAGAATCAGTTGGAAGACGCTTTAGCTACCATGTCATCTATGTTCAAAGTCGGATGGGACAAAGAAGCCCCTCGAATTACTATTGAAAGACTAGATAAACTGGCACATTGCTATGAAGTTGATACTGATAGAGCAGAAGAAAAGCCTTGGTTTCACGAGGTAAAAATATACCTTGAGGCTCAAGAGTACCCCGAGGGGGCATCTATAAATGACAATAAATTTCTAGAGGTTCTCTGCTAAGTTCTTCGTGAGCAACACAATTTTATACAAGTGCAATCATGATTCGACTCTGCTTCGTTGTGTAGACAAGAAGGAAGCAGAGAAGATTATGGAAGATATGCATAAAGGTATCTTTGGTACTCATTCCATCGGACATACGATGGCTAAGAAGATTCTGAGGGCGGGTTACTATTGGTCGACCATAGAAATTGATTACCATCATCACTCAAGAACTTGTCACAAATGTCAGATTTATGCTGACAAAGTACATGTGTCTTTGGTTCTTTGAACGTCTTGACTGCTCCGTAGCTGTTTGTAATGTGGGGCATTGATATGATTGGAGAGATTAATCCTACGGCCTCTAACGGGAATCATTTTATCCTTGTCAGCATTGATTACTTCACGAAGTGGGTTGAAGTCGCCTCATTTTCCTCCGTCACCAAGAATGTTGTTGCTCGATTCATTAAACATAACCTCATCTGTTGATATGGCATCCCCGAAAGGATTATCACAAACAATGGTACCAATCTCAATAACACTATGATCACGGAACTCTGCATGAAATTCAAGATTAAGCACCACAACTCTTCTCCCTACAGACCGAATATGAATGGCGCAGTGGAAGCCGCCAACAAGAACATCAAGAAGATTATACAGAAGATGACAGTGACGTATAAAGCTTTGTATGAGATGTTACCATTTTCTATTCACGGATATTGCATTCCAATATGGACATCAACTGGGGAAACCCCATTCTCTCTAGTCTACGGTATGGAAGTTGTCATACCTATCGAAGTTCAGATACCTTCTTTAAGGATTATGAAAGACACGGATTTAGACGAAGACGAGTGGATTCAGACTAGGCTGGACCAGCTAAATTTGGTTGATGAGAAGAGGCTTGCGGCTGTTTGTCATGGTCAGATGTATCAGAAGCATATGATCAAAGCCTTCAACAAAAAGTCAAGCATCAGGTATATCAGGCTGGTGACTTGGTAATAAAGCGCATCAAATGGGGATAGAATATACATAGGCTAAAACCAAGAGCCTACTGTTGTACCCCAAAATTTTCCCTCTCATTTTTCAAGGATTATCTCACAAGATCTTCTATGACGTCAAGTTTGCAGCACTCATACATCAATTTAGGCTTGGAATTGGCACAAGGGAAAAATGGTCAATTGCATATTAGAAATTCAAACTTTGACTTTTTGGTCAACATTACATTCCAAAGATCAAATTTCATCAAGACATGCAAGAATATCAAGCTTGATCATCAAGAAAGTCAAGAAAGTCAAAAGTCAACTTGAAAAGTCAAGATTTCTAAGACTTAGAAATTTTCTAAGTGTTTTTATACATGATAATTTCATCACTTCATGCCATTCTTTCATCATGAGGCAAGTTGATTCAAAAGAAACTTTCAACATGAAAGTTGTAGATCTCCATGATATCTACAACTTTGCTTTACACAACTTCTCCTAAATATGATGGGATCTCAAGTTACAAATTCATGAAGTCATGACATTTTCATTTAACACTTAGAGAAATTTTCAACAGATTTTGGTCAGGATTTTACCCCAACTTCTTGGCATTTTTTCACATAGTTCCAAGATGATTTTGTCAAAATGGACAACGTGAAAGTTATAGAGGATGTTTCAAGCTTTCCAAAATATCCAAGAGCATAAATTTATCATACTTGAGCTAGGAGATTCAAGGGCTTGAAGTTGGCCATCCATCTTTGAATTGCAAGTCATTCTAAGTGAAGAACACATAACAAAACTCTCATGATTTGCTGCATAATCTTATGTTACAGGCTTCTTTGCTTGCAAATCTCATTATAATTTAATGCTTACACCCACTCTTGAGCTATTACCCAAGTGTTTAAACCATTGTCCAAAAGATCTTTCCATTTATGGCATAAAGGCACCATTGCTATTCTTGAAAAGCAAGCTTTTTGTACAAAGTTTATCTTGAGCCCATACCTTGTTGGTTGTTGATTATACTTCACCATAAATCATGGGAAGTAGTTCCTCAATACCATCAACTTTGGTACTTCATCTTGGGACTATGGAGTACTTGACTTAGTTTGATCTTTGTAATCCAACCAAACCATAACATGCTGTCTTATAAACCTAATCAGATCATATGCACAAACCCCTTGCCTATAAATAGAAGAAGCATTTGCAAGAGAAAGAGGTTGGTAAAAGGTTAGAAAAACAGAGATAAAAGCCATAAGTCTTATTGTAAACTAGCCATCAAAAACCATAACTGTCCAAAAAAAGCTTCCACTCTTGAGTTTTAAAGTCCAAAAATTTGGAACTCTCACACCTTGCAAGCTTTGTCTAAACATATAAGTACCTCACATACATCACCTAGAAATTGTTCAAACTCAAGAACAAGCTTCTACAACACCTCTGTTCTCTCTTCCAAATTCAATAACAGTCAAGACAACAACTCAAATTCAGAGTATAAAGATCCAACTCCAAAGTAAGTTTCTTGACTTTAGTCATTCATTTTTTAAGACAAAAATGTAGTAACCATTATCCTTGAAGCTAACCTTTTGTTTATCTTCCATTATTTTCATTATGTGTTGAAAACTAACCCATGTATGCAGCAAGACAATGTTGAAGTAGAAAAATGACAGTATGAGTCGACACATAGCCTTATGAGTCGATACATACTGCTTTACAGGCCCAAAACAGAAGGAAAAACAATGTATGATTCGACACAAAGCACGTATGAGTCGACACATGCAGTGTATGAGTCGACACATA
This sequence comes from Vicia faba, assembly GCA_948472305.1. Lineage (NCBI taxonomy): Eukaryota > Viridiplantae > Streptophyta > Magnoliopsida > Fabales > Fabaceae > Vicia > Vicia faba. Next base: position 1,172,196,412 of record OX451739.1, read on the forward strand.
CCATTATGTATCGACTCATACTGAGTTAATTTGGCAATACAGGGGCAAGGAAAGTTATGTGTCCATGCATGTGAGCTTGTGTCGACACATAATAGTTGAAGATGCATTTTTTCCTTCTTTTTTCCTTCATGGTTATTCAATATGGTTGTAATATTTAAGTTCCTACTTCATCCCCATTTGTAAATTGTACCCTCATCCCCTAAACGATGTAATAGAATAGGACTTTATTTTCCGCAATTTAACGCTTTCAAATACAAATGTTAGTAACTAGGGTGTGTATGGAAAGATAAAATCAACAAGTAGATAACCCTAATCGAAGATTAAATGCATGCAAATCAAACACACTATCCACACATGCACCCTTAAGGTTAAGTCCACTTGGTTGCCTTACAAAATGGCCATATTACGCATGTAAGGTATCTTAGAAAAAATAAGCAAATAAAAGATCATAGTCCCTCGATGACGCTATCTAAGTTGTCATACAAATGATCTTAGTCCCTCAAAAAATAATGCTAAGATACCTTTCAACATTGCTAATCATGGCTATACGATGACCCGCGCCCGTCCCGCTTACATCCAAAGATAGGGTTGCTTACCAAATCAATGGTAAGACAACAATGTCAAAGGAAAAGAAAATGAACAAGAAAGACATTTGAGTAGGTAGATTTCTCCTAATTACTTGCTCCATCTCAAAACAAACATCCTTGCTATTTTCAAAACAAACACCTACGCTTTTCAAAATATCTTACAAACTTTGAAACATTTTCAAAAGATCAACACTTTGTATACGTTCTTACGAACGAGAACTATTACAAAGTTTGCCTAAACAAATGCGCCTTTTCAAAATACTTTCAAAACCACCATACACATTTCCAAACAAAGCACATTTTAAAACAAAAGCAAGTGATCTAGCAAGTAACTAAGAGCCCATGGAAAACCATGGATGAAAAGGGTGCTAATGCCTTCCCTTTTTATAATCTACCCCCTGAACTCAAGAAAACAATCACAAAGGTCTTTCCTGTGCTTTTTCACCTTTCCTTTTGGATAAAAGAAAAGTCGGTGGCGACTCTTGCTAACCGCAACATTTGCGATCAAACGCAAAACACCCAAGTCAGTTCTCCCACCGTATCACACCTAACAACTAAGGATACCTTTTCACAAATCCTGTTACTATGCCACACAACCATGCATTCATACATCTTGCATTTCACATATTCATTATTATCCATTTCTTTTCGTCTGTCTTATTCCTAGGATTAAAAAAAATAATCAAAGGTTTTTGGGGAAGTGTCTTAAAAATGGATGTCAGGGGGAAACAATTTGTCTAGGTTAGTGTTGTCAACCCATATATGACAGAGATGATAATCATCAAGGAGAAACTGCCTAAAAGAGCCATGAAGATTTTAATGCTTCCAATAGTTGCTTTTTGGTTCAAATATTTTTCAATATCTGAATTGTATTCCCTTTTGAGGATGATTATTATTAATGAAAGTACTTTTGTTTCCATATTCGAACTCCGTATTCATTTCAAGATGCTCACCAATAAAAAGAAAAACCTAGAAAAAATATATAAAGGAATCCAACGTAAATAAGACAAAGGTAAAAAAACTTTTAGCATATTCATACGCATTCATGCATAAGCATCGCATTTCACATTTCATAACCAAAAAAATCATCATTTTTCAAAAAACCTTCTCCAGTTAAAGCATTAGTAAGAAAACACCACCTCTCCGACCGTCATATAGAACAAGGGCCCATCAAAGAAAGTGATGCAACTGATCAAAGAGAACCAAGCCACCTTCAAGGAAGATTTGGAGCAGGTGAAAGAAAACATTGACTTAATGAAGGGAGACATGAGCCAAGTTCTTCTAGCCTTGAAGAATGTCATTGAGAGACAAGAACAAATTCCTAGGGTAGCCTTTGAAGAAGTAGCCAAACTATTGGTGCATTAAGCGGTCACCAACCAAGAAGGGAACCAGAATCAGGACCTCAAAAATCAATTGTGGAACACCAAGAGGTTAGACAAGCTAATACTGAAGGGTTTGTCCCACCTCCACCGAAGGTAGGGTCATCTCCTACCTTGCGAATTTCGGTCAACAACACGGACAACTACATAGACTTGTAGTATGGAGACCATGACTTTGAAGATATCTAGATACAAATATTGTGGTGTATAGACTACCTATCAAGGAATGTTGTTCTCCAGTTAGATAGAAGCTCAGAAGAAATCTTCCAAACATGTCTAGCAAGATTCGGGAAGAAGTCCTTAAACAATTTGATGCAGGATTCTTAGAGGTGGTAGACTATCCACCTTGGATATCTAACATTGTACCGGTACCCAAGAAAGACGGAAAAGTACGCATGTGTGTAGATTATCGGGACCTGAATAAAGCAAGTCCCAAAGACAATTTCCCATTACCTCACAGAGATATCTTGGTGGATAATACAACTCAAACTTCGGTATTCTCATTCATGGACGGTTTCTCAGGTTATAATCAGATCAAAATGGCACCCGAGGATATGGAAAAGACTACTTTCATGACTCTGTGGGGCACTTTCTACTACAAGGTAATTCCTTTCGGTCTAAAGAAAACAGGGAAACTTATCAACGAACTATGGTCACTCTATTTCATGATATGATTCACAAAGAAGTTGAGGTATACATAGATGATATGATTTCCAAATCTCATATAGAAGAGGATCATATCATACATTTACAAAACTTATTTGAATTTCTGCGAAAGTTCAAACTAAGGTTGAATCCGAACAAATGTTTATTTGGTGTATGGTCAGGAAAGTTATTGGCTTTTATTGTAAGACAGCGTGCTATTGAGGTAAATCCCGACAAGGTGAAAGGCATACAAGAAATGCCAGCTTCAAAGACAGAAAAAGAGGTTTGTGGTTTCTTAGGACGATTGAATTACATTTTGAGGTTCATATCGCACCTAACTGCTACGTGCGAGCCTATATTAAAATTACTTTGAAAAGATCAGACAGTGGTGTGGGATGATGATTGTCAAACAGCCTTTGAGACATTAAAGCAATATTTACAAGAGCCACCAATCTTGATTCCACCAGTTCCTAGGAGACCTCTCATCATGTACTTAATGGTGCTTGAAGGGTCAATGGGATGTGTATTAGGACAACATGATGAAATGGGTAGAAAAGAGCATGCAGTTTACTACCTCAGCAAGAAATTCACCGACTGCGAAACCAGGTACTCACTCCTCGAGAAAACTTATTGTGCATTGGCTTGGGCTACTAAACGATTGAGGCAGTATATGTTAACTCACACCACGTGGTTAATAGCAAGAATGGATCCTTTGAAGTACGTGTTCAAAAAACCATCTCTTACATGATGAATTTCTTGATGGAAGATGTCACGATCCGAGTACGACATCCAATATGTTACTTAAAAGGCCACCAAGGGTAATGTACTAGCGGACCATCTAGCTCATTAGCCATTTCCAGAATATCAACTAATGAAGTTCGACTTTCCAGATGAAGATGTCATGACTATAGATGACTACGAAATACCAGGACCCAATGAAGGACCTGAACCAAGGGTACGTTGGACACTCATGTCTGACGGAGCTTCAAATGCACTAGGGCACAGTATTAGGGCAACTTTTACTTCTTCGAATAATTTTCATAAACCTTATACTGCAAGGTTATGTTTTGACTGCACCAACAATATCGCTGAATACGAACCTTGTAACTTAGGTCTATAAGTTGTTATCGATCTAAGAGTTAAACATCTCGAAGTGTATGGAGACTCAACATTAGTCATATACCAAGTCAACGATGAATGGGACATTAAACACCCTAAATTCATTCCATATTGGGATCCTGTTTTAAAGCTAGCTACGGAATTTACCGAGATTACATTCAGTCATATTTCATGAGAAGAAAATCAAATGGTAGACTCCTTGGTAACTTTATCAGCCATGTTCAAAGTAACCTGGCCAAATCACGAACCGTGTATTACAATTAGACATTTTGAAGAACCTGTACATTTCCTTGCCATTGAAGAATGACAGGATAATAAGCCTTGGTTCTATGACATCAAAAAGTATCTCGAGAAACAAGAATATTCAAAAAATGCCTCTGTGATATACAAAAGAACTCTGCGAAAGCTAGCTTCAAAGTTCTTTCTAAATGGTGATGTGTTATACAAAAGAAACTACGACATGGTGTTGCTCAGGTGTGTGGAGAAATATGAAGCAGATACACTTATGAGAGAAATCCATGAAGGCACCTTTGGAACTCATACAAATGGACATGATATGGCTAAAAAGATCTTGCGAGGAGGTTATTATTGGTTGATGATGGAAGTTGATTGCTACCATTACACAAAGACACGCATAAATTCCAAATCTACGCTGACAAAATGCATGTACCACTGAATCCTTTGAATGTTCTAAGTTCTCCTTGGCCATTTTTAATGTGGGGAATTGATATGATAGGAATGATTGAACCAAAAACCTCTTACGGACACTGGTTCATACTAGTTTCCTTCAATTACTTCACCTAGTGGGTGGAAGCTATGTCCTATGCAAATGTGACAAGACAAGTGGTTACTAGGTTCATCAAATAGAATCTTATATGTAGATATGGGGTTCCTAGCAGGATCGGTACAGAAAACGGGTCCAATTTGAACAATAAAACGATGAAGGAGTTATGCAATGACTTCAAAATTGAGCACCATAATTCCTCACCATATTGAGCCAAGATGAACAGAGCCGTTGAAGCTGCTAATAACAATATCAAGAAAACCATTCAGAAAATGGTGAAGAAATACAAATATTGGCATGACATTCTCCCATTCGCTCTACATAGCTATCGTACTTCAGTACGTACGTCAATGGGTGCAATACCTTTCTCTCTAGTATATGGCATGGAGGTGGTACTCCCTATTGAAGTAGAGATTCTATGACCTCGAGTTCTAATGGAAACAAAACTTGAAGTAGCATAATGGGTTCAGACATGACTTGATCAGATTAACCTCATTGAAGAAAAACGCTTGACAGCTTTGTGCCACAGTCAGTTATACCAAAAGTGGATAAAGAAAGCATTTGACAAGAAGGCCTGTCCTTGAATATTCAAAGAAGGAGATTTGGTGCTCAAAAATATTTTACTACCTCGCCTTGATTCACGTGGTAAATGGAAACCCAACTACGAAGGTCCGTATGTGATAAAAACAACATTCTCGGGTGGTGGTCTTATCCTCACAATAATGGATGGGGAAGAATTGCCGCATCCAACAAACTCTGACGTTGTCAAAAAATACTATGTATAAAAAGCTCGCTAAGTTCAAACCCTAAACGGGAGACTTAGGCAATAAAGGAGTGTCTCGGTAGATTGAAAACCCTAAAGGGCGATCTAGGCAAAAATTAGGGACATAAATTATTATCCCAGTGGATTGAAAACCCGAAAGGGCGATCCAGGAAAAAGTAAGGGATCTTATTCAAAAATAAAGAACAAATAGACTGCGATCTAAGAACAATGACTATGACCACGAAGGATATGGATTGATCCAAATCATTTGACTTACAAGCAAAGGAGATTGGATCTATCAAAAGGACATTTGAGAAACAGCAGTAGCAATTATCATTTTCATTTCCATTTTCAGTTTTAAAACTTTATGTAATTACCTCTTTCAAGGAATTGCATCTTGTAATCTCGCCTATTCTGAGGCGTATTTATCAATAAACATTTACTTTTTCAATCTTTCAATTGTATTTTTCCTTTTTGGACTTGTTTGTAAATACTACAATTATTTCTTGTGAATAATATGTTGAAACCATTTTGGGGATTTGAAAAATGAATAAAAGTATTTGGATAAAACATCGAAAAACATTTTGGTTAGAAAAAAAACATCGAAAGAAAATCCATGACTACGTCCACGCCTGCGATCATAGCCACATCCATGCCTATGTACACAACTACGTCCACGCCGACAATTATAGCCACATCCATGCCTACGTCCACAACTACATCCACGCATGCGATACAAATATCAAAATCTTGATAACACTCATTCTTCTTATTCCAATAAGTCCAAAATACCACGTCACTGCAAGATACAACATTGGAGAGGTTGTGACACAAAACCAATGGTTTAAAAAGAGAGAATATAAAAAAATTCATCACAAGCATTTGGTCCATATATAAACATTTGGTGCATACACAAACATTTGGGGCATATACAAACACTTGGTGCATATATATTTGGGGCATATACAGAAAAAACTTGACGCATATACGCTTAAGGTCCCATATCAAGGGCATCATGCATGGCATTGTCCAAACACATTTTTGATTAAAACTACAAACTTTCTTGGGGCTCATCATTGGATTATTTGGTTCATAAAACAAACAAATACCTTGGTTGAGAACAGACACAACCGTTAAACATTGATCTTATCTTTGGTCTAGTTATCTAAGATTTGATTACCAAAACACTTTTCAAATATTTACCCTCTAGGTTGTGGTAGAACGATGAATTTTTAGAATTAGGTTATTTATCCTCTATGTTGTGATAAGTAAGTATGACTACCCCCATGTCGTTTATCCTCTAGGTCATGATAAACGCGCAAACTTTTCAATCATTTATCCTCTAGGTTATGTTAGATGTGTGAATTATTAGGTTTATATTATTCATTCTCTAGGTCGTGATGAATACATATATCTATCTCCGTGTCGTTTATCCTCTAAGTCATGATAAACACACAAAAATTTTCAATTATCTATCCTCTAGGTTGTGATAGGTAGGCAAATTTTCAGGGTTATATTATTCATCATCTAGGTCATGATAAATACATAAGCCTATCCTAGGGTCATTTATCCTCTAGGTCGTGATAAATTCACAAGTTCATCCTCGTATTGTTTGCTCTCTAGGTTGTAGTAAATATATTAAATTTGCGATATAATTCATTGTGTTAGTCTCCATGCAGCAATGTATTATCAAGCTTTGTTTTATTCATTTCCTAGGTTGTGATTAATAGGAAAAATATACATCTTAAGCTTACTATGTTAGTCTCGAAGCATTAGTAAGTTAATTTTAAAACTTTTATTATTTACAACCTAGGTTATGGTAAATACACGAAAAAATCTACGATTATGTTTAGGTATTGACAATTTATTCGCATCATCAAATCTAATCTCTTTGTTCAAACTTTGGTAAGATGACATATCTTCGTCTATGCCTATTTTTCAGAATCTTGGGAACACTGTACAGTGTATCCTTATAATCTTTCGGACAAATTTTGGGATCTTTCATTATTTAATAAACCTCCAATTCAAATGTGCGAGACCTGTATATTCTTGCACTATTCAATCAAAGAGTAATTAAATAGGGGCAGTTGTCATACCCTGTTACGACTGGTTTTAAAATCAAGAGTCGCCACTACTAGTTTTTATCCTAAGGAAGGGCATCTAATAGGAAACCCTAAATTGAAAAACAGAGATTCTAAGTTTCGGACCTCTTTAGACGAAAGGTAGGTTTTAGGCATCTTTCATCTACCTTATTCTTAAGGATACTAAGTTTAGGTTTAGGTTTCAGGCAAGACAGGGTTTTAATTTTTAATAGGGGAACTCGCCACAATTTTAATCATATGCCTATGTATCCTATTATGAGGAATCAGAGTCCCAATTCGTAGTTCGTATGGGTTTGTGTTTTTTAGGGGTTGCAAAAACGATTGGGCTTGGCCCAAACGCAAATTTTTTCGGAGAGTTGGTTGATCATATGTGTGAGGGTGTAGGAAGCTTATGGTGGACTTGGCCTTTCGGCCATCCAATGAGGATCAAACGAGCAATATTAGAGGGGCACGTTATTTCCAGTAGGCGTGCAAGTATATGATAATTACATAAAATAATTTTGTTTTTATTCATTTTACATCATTTCCAATCACTATCCCCTTCGTTCTCTCTCTCTCTCGATACAGTCCCTTTCTTCTTCCTTCTTAACCCTAACTTAAAACCACTGCGGCGGCACCCCCCAACCATAACCTCCTACCAAAACCTTGACTGCCCCTAAACGTTAACAACAATAATTAGCAAATCCATAGCTAAGTTTCATCGTACCTCTAATCACTGTTTATCTGGTACTTCATGTTTTTGTTTCTTGATCTCCAACTCTCTTTTGATTTATAGATTCGTAGAGGTGGTGATGGTGAAGGCTCCTGCGGCGTTCGAGGTATGAGCGACGATGCGATTAGGGTTTCAGATATTGAAACCCTAATCGCTTTCTCTTCTATCTTCAACGACAAAGTTTGTATATTAGCTTCTTCTTCGTTTCTGTTTTGCCAAGAATTCTTGAATTCCCTTTTTCTCTGTATTTTTGATTTAGTATTTATTGGGTTAGTATTAGGTCTTTGTAGAATTTGTTGTTACAAAATTGTTCAACTCAGATTAGGGACTTAGATTTAGGGATTAGAATTATTGTGAACGATTTTGATTTGAGATTTATTTGCAATTTTTGATTTGTTCTTGTAATAACGGATTTAGACTGATTGTAATTGATTTTGGGATTTATTGTATTCTATATATTTGATTTAAGTTATAGATTTGATTTAGTGTTGTACTGTAAAATCTGGGATTTTTTTCAATAAAAAATATTTGATTTGAACAATGAATGTTCTAATTGAAACCACATAATTTGCTCCCTAATCTGCACAGTACTTGTTGATGCCAAAAACATGCGGAAATCTGCTTACAAATTGATACAGTGTTTGTTAGTAATTAATCAAATTGGGCCCTACATTATTTACATTGAATTGGGCCTTTACTGTAAAACGTTTTTCCCTGTCCATAACAACAACTTTTTTTGTTACAGCCAACACTTTTTTCAACAAAGATTGGGCCCAATAGATCTGATATCAAACCAATTCTTTGTAAACATTAAAAAACACTTAATAAAATATTTAATGAAATAACAAAATATTTAAAAAATGATAAATCTTTTAATACTTTGTAAAAATATTTTATGAATAATTATGAATAGAAGAAGTTTAATGATAATGTTTTAAAACAGAAATGACAATCGTCAAATGGACTTGGCTAAAAACTCAATGGGCCAGTAAATTTATAAGCATACCCCCTCTTTGATATGTAATGCCCAACGAAAATTGGCCCAATGAAATGGGCTTGTACATTGCAATTTCAACCTCTTCTTTTTACTAACAACAATAACAGCTTTATAATTAAAACTTAATTTCTTTTTTTTTTGAAATAATTTTCCATAATCGAATCTCATGGTCCATTGGCCAACATGTTTCGCAAATGGGCCCCCGGATACATGGGTCTTTCTGATTTAGAAAGCCCCACTCTCCTGAATTAAAATACACCCCTTGGTTGACTTGGATTTAAGAATGAGCCATCAGATATTGATGAACCATCCTTAATTAAAATATCATCTTCTATTTTTAATCTTGGAAATACGATCATAAAGGTAGGGAAAATTTGGGGTACGACAGTTTCCCCTATTCAATTATCTTCTTATCGAATAGCGTGAGAACACACGAGCCTTGCGAATTTGATTGGGAGTTTATTGAATACTTGGAATACCCCAAAATTTGTCTGACAAACATAAGGTTACACTGATATAGCATACCCTTAAGAGTCTTGAGGAAATAGGCAAAGCTGATGATATATCACTTACCAGGATTTGACGGCGAGGCAGATGATTTAGAGCTTGAGAGAATAATATTGTATGTTTTTAGTTTGACTTTGCTTATTCATCCTTTTGGGAGGAATGAATAAGACAATACTTGATAACGCATGGCTGCTTGGAGACTAAGGAAATGGTTTATGTTTACGAATCTCTGCGTGGAGTCTTAGGCGACGAGCTAAGTTTGGATTTCGAACACCGCATCATGGAGTCTTAGGAAATGATCTCTATTGGGGAGTGTTGCGCATTACTGTGTGGAGTCTTAGGTAACGTGTGAAGAGAGGGAAACACATCATTGCATGGAGTCTTGGACAATGGGTCATGTTACACTGTTGCATGGAGTCTTAGGAAATGAACTAAGTTTTGCGCATTACTGCCTGGGGTCTTAGGTAATGGGTAAGATGAGGGGAATGAATTGCTGCGTGGAGTCTTAGGTAATGTACCGAGCTTCGTACATTACTGCATGGAGTCTTAGGTAATTAACTACATTGTAGAGGGAAACATCACTGCGTGGAGTCTTAGGTGATGGGCTGAACACGTCACGACATGGAGTCTTAGGTGGCGGATCTTTATTTTGTCTTTTGAACATTGCGGCATGGAGTATTAGGCAATGTATCGAGTTTCGTACATTACAGAATGGAGTCTTAGGTAATTCTACGTTGTAAGGAACAAATCACTGCATGGAGTCTTAGGTGATGAGCTGAACACATCACTGCATGGAGTCTTAGGTGACTAGTTAGATTATAGAAAGAAATGTGCTTTGATGATTAACCCTTAGATAACAAATTGAGGGTGAGATTGTTTATTTGTTGTATGATGTGTATGATGTCTGATTGATATGGAACCCAAAGTGTATGTGTATTGAATATTTGTGTATGTATGATGTATACAAAATGTGTGTATGATGTGTGTATGCCCTGGAATGTTATGAAAATTGTTTCTGGCTTTTCTCTCCTTTAAACCATTAGTTCCGAGTTACCGATTCCCTGGAATTGTATGTTACATTGTCGTAGTATCTTTGAATTGATTTGAACATGGTGAAAAGTATCAACAAGTTTTTAATCTTTCTTATGTCGGAGGTGCAGGCGTAGGCATAGACATATGTGTAGACTTTTGTGTTGTAAGTGCAGGCGTAGACGTAGACATGTGTATGGACGTAGATGTGGATTTTCTTTTTTTTTGATGTTTTTCTAACCAAAATTCTTTTTTCGATGTTTTATCAAATGATTTTATTTGCCAATTCCCCGAAATGATTTCAACACAATATTCACAAGCAATAAGCGTAGTTTTTTGCAAACAAGTTTGAAAAAAGGAAAAACACGGTTTGAAAGATGAAAAGAAAGCAAATATTTTATTGATATGCCTCTGAATAGGCAAAAGTACAAGATTTAATTCCTTGAAAGAGGTAATTACAGAAATTTTCAAAACTGTAAATAACAATGAAAATGATAATTGTTACTACTATTCCCCAATATCCTTTTAATGGCTCCAATCTCCTTTGCTTCTGAGTTGCATGCTTTAGATCTATCTCTCTCTTCGTGGTTCGTAGTCGCAGTCTTTTTGTTCTTTATTTCTTTTTGAATAGAATCCCTAATTTTTTCCTGGATTGCCCTTTCCAGTTTTCAATCCACCGGGATAGTTTTTTTTGTATGTCCCTAATTTTTGCTTGGATTGCCCTTTTAAGGTTTTCGATCCACCGGGATGCTCCTTTTTGCCTAAGTCGTCCGTTTAGGGTTTGAGCTTAGTGAGCTTTTTTTATACATAGTATTTTGATTGTGTCTGAATTTGCCGGATGCCGTAATTCTTCCCCATCCATTGTTGTGAGGATGAGACCACCACCGGAGAATGTTGTTTTCACTACGTATGGACCTTCGTAGTTGGGTTTCCATTTACCACGTGAATAGAGGCGAGGTAGCCGAATCTTCTTGAGCACTAAATCCCCTTCTTTGAATATTCAAGGAAGGGCTTTCTTGTCAAAGGCCCTCTCCATCCGCTTCTGATGCAAGTGACTGTGGCATAGAGCTGTCAAGCGTTTCTCCTCGATGAGGTTGAGCTGATCGAGTCAAGTCTGAACCCATCCTGCTTCTTCCAACTTTGTTTCCATTAAAACCCAAAGTTATGGTATATCTACTTCTACTGGAAGTACTGCCTCCATGCCATATACCAGAGAGAAAGGAGTCGCGCTTGTTGATGTGCGTATGGAATTGCGATAGCCGTGTAGAGATAAGGGAAGCATTTCGTGCCAATCTTTGTAAGTCTTCAACATTTTATGAATGATCTTCTTGATATTTTTATTGGCTTCCTCGACGGCTCCGTTCATCTTGGGTCTGTATGGTGAGGAGTTATGATGTTCGATCTTGAAATTGTTACACAGTTCCTTCATCATCTTGTTGTTCAAGTTGGACCTGTTGTCTGTAATAATCCTGCTTGGAACCCCGTATCTGCATATGAGATTCTGCTTCATAAATCGCGTAACCACTTGACTTGTCACATTGGCGTAGGATGCCGCTTCCACCCATTTGGTGAAGTAATCGATGCCTACTAGTATGAAACGGTGTCCGTTGGATGCCTCCGGCTCAATCATGCCAATCATATCAATTCCCAAAATTAAAAATGGCCAAGGGGAGCTCATGACATTCAGAGGAGTTGGTGGCACATTTATCTTATCAGCGTAGATCTGGAATTTGTGACACGTTTTCGTGTAGTGATAACAGTCGGCTTCCATCGTTAACCAATAATACCCTGCTCACGGAATCTTTCTAGCCATGGCGTGCCCATTTGTATGAGTTCCAAAGGTTCCCTCGTGGATTTCTCTCATGATCGTGTCTACTTCCTGTTTCTCCACACATCTGAGTAGCACCATGTTGTAGTTTCTTTTGTACAGCACACAGTTACTCAAAGTATTTCGAGGCTAACTTCCATAGAGTTTGCTTGTCAATGGTAGAGGCATTTTTTGGATATTCTTGCTTTTCAAGGTATTTCTTGATGTCGTAAAACCAATGCTTGTCATCCGCACCTTCTTCAATAGCAAGGCAATGTGCGGGCTCTTCGAAGTGTCCGATTGTGATGTGTGGTTCTTGGTTTGGCCAAGTTACTTTAAACATGGCTGAGATAGTTTCCAGGGTGTTTTCCATTTGATTTTCTTCTCATGGTGTGTGATTGAAAGTGATATCCATTCCGCAACCAACTTTAAAACATGATCTCGATATGGAATTAGTTTTGGATGTTTAGTATCCCATTCGTCGTTGACTTAGTATATGACTAATGTAGAGTCCCCAAATACTTCGAAGTGCTTTATTCTTAGATCAATGGCAGCTTCCAGTCCTAGTATACAAGCTTCGTACTCGGCGATGTTGTTGGTGCAGTCAAAACACAAACTTGCAGTATAAGGTTTGTGATAATTCTTTGGAGAAGTCAAAATTGCCCTTATATCGTGCCCCAGTGCATTTGAAGCCCCGCCAAACATGAGTGTCTGACGTGCCCTAGGCTCGGATCCTTCTTCAGGTCCTAGTATTTCATAGTCACCTATAACCATGACATCTTCGTCTGGAAAGTCGAACTTCATAGGTTGATATTCTGGCGGCGGTTCTTGAGCTAGATGATCAGCTAGTATACTACCCTTGATGGCCTTTTGAGTGACATATTGGAAGTCGTATTCTGATATTATCATCTGCCATCGGGAGATTCTCCCTGTAAGAGCCGGTTTTTCAAATACGTACTTTAAAGGATCCATTCTTGCTGTTAACCAGGTGGTCTGGGTTAACATATATTGCCTCAACCTTTTAGTATCCCAAACCAAAGCACAACAAGTTTTCTCGAGGAGCAAGTACCTGGTTTTGCAGTCAGTAAATTTCTTGTTGAGGTAGTAAATTGCATTCTCTTTTCTTCTTGTTTCGTCCTGCTGTCCCAAAACACAACCCATTGATCCTTCGAGCACTGTTAGATACATGATGAGTGGTCTTCCAAGAACTAGGGGCATTAGGATCGGTGGCTCTTGTAGGTACTGCTTTATTATCTTGAAGGTTGTTTGGCAATCATCATTTCATACTAGCGTTTGATCTTTTTGCAATAATTTTAATATAGGCTCACATGTAGCTGTTAGATGCGATATGAACCTTGAGATGTAATTCAATCTCCCTAAAAAGTCACGAACTTCTTTTTCTCTCTTCGGTGCTGGCATACCTTGTATATCTTTTACTTTGTCGGGGTTCACCTTGATACCACACTGACTTACAATGAAACCCAACAACTTGCCGGATCTGACGCCAAATTTACACTTATTCGGATTCAAACTCAATCTGAACTTGTGCAGCCGCTCGAATAACTTTTGAAAATATATGATGTGTTCCTCCTCCGTATAGGATTTGGTGATCATATCATCTACATACAATTCAACCTCTTTTTGAATCATATCATGGAATATTGTGACCATGGCCCTTTGATAAGTTGCCCCTGCATTTTTGAGATTGAACGAAATTACTTTGTAGCAGAAGGTTCCCCAAGGTGTCATGAATGTAGTCTTCTCCATGTCTTTGAGTTCCATTTTGATTTGATTATAGCCTGAGAAACCGTCCATGAATGAGAATACTAAGGCTTGAGCCATGTTGTCTACCAAAACATCTATGTGAGGTAACGGGAAGTCGTCCTTGGGACTTGCTTTGTTCAAATCTCGACAATTTACACACATGTGTACCTTTCCATATTTCTTGGGTATCGGTACAATGTTATCCATCCATGGCGGATAATCTACCACTACTAAGAACCCTGCATCAAACTGTTTAAGAACCTCTTCTCTGATTTTGCTGGACATATTTGGGAGAGTTCTCCTAAGCTTTTACCTAACTGGAGAACAACCTTCTTTGAGAGGTAGTCTGTGCACCACAATGTCTGTATCGAATCCCGGCATGTCTCTGTAGGACTAGGAAAATATATCCACGTACTCACGTAATAGTTTGATCAGCCTTTCTTTGACGTTCTTCTCTAACATTTCCCATAGCTTGATTTCTTTCGAATCCTCTTTTGTGCCCAGATTAATGGTCTTAATAGCCTCTTGATACAATTGTATGTTGTCAGCTTTCACTCTATTTCCCTTTCCATTTCCTCAGAGAGTTCAAGGTCTTCATCACCTTCCTCTTCAGCTTGGTTGATGGGAGCATCAAAATTATATTGGATTGCAACAGTAACATTATCAGTGGTTTTGGGCATGGATTTGCACGTTTATCATGTTTTGGTGCAGATTTTAGTACATGAATTTTGAAAATACTTATGAAAAGAAGGTATTTCCATCTTTAAATTTAAGAGATAAATGCAAGAGAAAGACTACGATCTTAATTGAAAATAAAATATAACTTTTATTAATTGTAAATATTGTCTAAAACAAAATGGGGGGACCCTTACAAGCAACCCCTATGCCTCGGGCTTGACATAGTTTCTTTCAAAACAAGAAAAATTACTTAGGAAAGAAAAAGATCTCGGGAATCTCCATGGCTGTCAAACTTTGGAGTTCTTCTCCTAGGGCGCATTCTCGGATGAAGTCAATTGCCCTTTTGATGTTGATTTTGTTGGATATCATCGCCACATGTATGTCATGCTCTATTCCCTTGTTGACAAAGGTCTCTTGGATTGGAGGAAATTATGCTTTAACTTTCAGAGTAGATTTATATTTTTCTTCAGGGTATGGTCCAAATTGGACTATCCCCTGGTCCACTAGTTTCTGTAGAGTTCTTTCGAATGCTTCATTATGCTCCAACAGGAACCCACATTCCAACATATATTCCTTTAACAAGTTTATCGAAGCCTTTTCTTGTATGAGTGCCCCAAAGTCAATGACTACTTCAATTGCATTTATTGTCGGCCCGCCATGTGGAGGAATGGGGTTTGATTTAATGTTAGGTTTCTCAAAAGTGATGTCTTGAGATTCTAACAAGTCCTGCTCTTTATGCTTGAAGGCCCAACATTGTTCTATGGTGTGTCTAGGAGAGTTAGCATGGTATTCACATCTAGCATCGGCATTGTACTATCATGGGAGTGGCCCGACTGGAGGAGCTAGAGGCTTGAGTTCCACCAAGGATGCCTTGACCAGGTGTTGTCATAACTGGCTAGATGGCATACGGGGTGGATCAAAATTTCTTTGTGGTCTCCCAAATCTGCCTTGCTGATGTCCTTGTAGGATCATCAATGGTTGTTGTGACCTTTGTTGTGAGGCTACAACATTAATTTCTCCCTCTTTTCTTTTTGGGAAGTTTAAAGTGGGCCTTTTTGAATTGTAGGGGGCATTTGATGGTCCCCCTGGTATTTTCCCACTCTTTATTCCAGTCTCGATTCTTTCTCTGATAGTCACCAGGTCTGAGAATCATGAAGAGATACTTCCTACCATCTTCTCATAATATAACCCTTGCAAGGATCCCATGAACATATCTACTAACTCCTTTTCCAACAGCGGTGGTTGCACTCGGGATGCCATTTCCCTCCATCTCTGAGCATATTCTTTAAAGGACTCTTCTTTCTTCTGGGACAAATTCTGGAGTTGCATGCGGGTAGGCGCCATGTCCAAGTTATATTTTTAATGCTTTAAGAAAGCATTAGTAAGATCTGCCCATGTTCGAATATGTGCTCGCTCCAATTGCATATACCAGTCTAAAGATGCCCCGCTTAACTTGTCTTGAAAACAGTGAAGCATTAGCTTTTGATCATGGGAATAGGCATGCATCTTCCTGCAATACATGCGCAAATGATTTCTTGGACAAGTAAGCCCTTTTTATTTTACAAAGTCAGGCACTTTGAACTTCGGCGGGATTACCACATCAGGAACTAGGCCCATTTCGAGAGCATCTACTTCGAATGCATCAAATCCCTCCACAACTTTTAGCCTTTCCTCCAGAGCCTTATATTGATTCATCACTAGTGGATTATTGACAGCACGAGTACTAGTTATCTTCAAGGGTGCCTGATTGACATCCTCCAGGTCATGGTCTCCATACTGCAGGTCCAAGTAATTATCTGCATTGTTGATTGGAATTTGTAGGGTATGTGATGCCCATGGTTTTGATGGCGGTGGGACAAACCCTTCAGTTTCAGCTTCTCTTGTCTCTTGTTGGGCCATGACTGACTTTTGGGGTCATGTCTCTGGCTCTTTTCTTAGTTGGTGACTGCTTGATGAACTAATCATTTGATCTGCTTATTCTAAAGCTACCCTGGGAATTTGATCTTGTCTGTCAATGATGTTCTTTAGAGCTAGGAGAACTTGACTCAGATCTCCTTTCATGGAACTCACATCACCTTTGACTTGGTCGAGATCCTCCTTGAATGAAACCTGATTCTCCTTGATTTTTTCCATTGCTTTTTGTTGATAGGCCCTTGTTTGATATGGAGGCCAATGAGGTGGTGATCTTCTTCTACCAATGGTTTAACTTGAGAGATTTTTGAAAAACTGAGATGAGATTTGATATGATATGCAGGTATTTGCGAATGCATGCATGCGTATGATTATGTATGAACATGTATTGGTTTCTTGTTTTAAATGTCTTATTCACTTGGGTATATATTTATCTTTCGCTTCTTTTATCATTTTTTATTTGGTGAATAGCTTAAAAATAGATATGCAAACGAGATACAGAAACAAAATGCCTTTATTGAAAGTAACATAATCCAGATATTGAAAAATATTACAACTTTAAATCAAAACTTGTTTGTACAAACATAAACAAAGGGAAATAAATCTTCTAGGTACGCTTGTCGATGTCTGCTCTGAATCCATCAACCATTTCTCGACAAAGCTTGAGAAAATATTCAACGTCCTTTAGAAGAGGAACCATTACACTTTATGCGTCTCTCAAACTTCTAGGGATATCCTCGATGAGGTTGTTGGCTAGGAAGGCGAGTCTTTCATGCTTGTCTTTGTAATACCGATATTCTTGATAAAGATGCGGAATTATCTTATGGTTATCTCTCCCAGCTTGGGCGGTCTTTGTATACTGCTCTTCCCAATACATCTTCTCAGCCCTCAACTCCGTATAAAGCCTCTATTGAATAAGTAAATCTTTTTGGAGACCTCTTATCTCTAGGCATATATGCTCATATTCTTCAGTTCTTTGAACCATGAGTCTTTCTGCCTCTATCCTTTCAAGGTGTTCTTTGACCTTTGATTATTGGTTGTCTCGAAGTCCGGTGGTGAGGTACTTTATTTGCTCTTCTTGATCTAAGGAAGCTTGCGCCAAACTTTGGATCTGGGCTCTTAGGTCTTCCTCTAGCACTTTCTTGTCATGTGTTACCTTTTTGTACCATCTAGTTAACCTCCTAATTTCAGTAGCAGCATCTTCTAACCTTTGGTTGTGGGAATCTAGATTGAAAGTCACACTCAAAAGTCCTTCAGTTGTACGCTTCTGTTTGATACTCTCCTTTTCCAATGCCTTTTGATCTCTCATAATTTGTGGGTCCTTTGACTTAAGTATGAGCTGCATATGCTTCTTTTCTTTGGTCAGATTGAGGATGTTGAGTTCTAGTTCTTCTTTTCCCTTCTGAGCTTGCTTTAGGGCACTTTTCAGATCGTAGATTTCTTCCAAGGATATAGGCGTGACCTCTGGGACCTCTGACTTGTACTCTGGATCTATATCAAATGGAAGCTTGATAATTTGTACCCTATCCCGGACCCATCTAGTGTAGGGTTCTCTTGTTATGGCATTCTTCCTTTCAACTTTCCTCTTATTAGCCTTATTCCAAGCCCGGATAACCTTGTTGAGCAACCCTTGGTCCTTTATACTAATGTCGTGGATGATCAATGGTTGGAGTTGTTCGTCCGAAGGTCCGTCTTCTAAAGGATACCCTAACTGTCGTAGGGCCAAAGTAGGGTTGTAATTAGTACAGCCTTGAGATCTGATCAAAAGGACATTAGGAAAGTCCCTGCAGCTAATAGTGATGTCACCAATATCCAGCTTCCTTGCATACCATAATACAGAGTTTGCAGTGAGAGACCTTAATTTCTAAGGCCACTCGCGTTTGGTCCAGTTTGGAATCATATAGTCTTGTTTGTAAAGATGGGTCATGAACCAAGTATACAGAAGTGGAACGCAACAATTTAGAGTGTATTTTCTCTTTTCATACATTGTATGAAAGGTGTAATTAATGTCAACAAGCAGAGCGGGAGTTGGATATGTATTAAAGACTTTCGCACCCCAAAATATGCTAATGACCGCAGGATGAATATAGTCCACAGTCCGAGGGAATAAAATTACACCAAACACAAGCAAACCTAAACAATTGACACAAGGCTCCCATTCTTTATAATTAGAAAATTTGAGCGCCTTGGCTTCTAGGTATATTCTTTTGATTCCTTGTATCAGACCTTCTCTTCGGTAATTTTGAACTAACTCAGAATAAGGGACCCCTAATCCCTTTTCCAAGACCCACATAGGCCTTGGAAGGTGAATCATCTTAATGGTGGGTCATAGAACTGAACAAGGGCAGAAACGGCATCTATTTGAACCTCTACTCTGGTCAAGTCAAGGATATCCCCATAGCAGCGAGCGTACATCTTCAGAGCTCTTTCGGATAACTTCCCTTTTATAGCTTTGATTTCAGATGTCAGGCTTGAAGGCATTGACACGGACAAGTTGTTTCCCTCTGGTATCCATTTTTAAAGATAATCACCAAAATCTTGAATTTATTGTTTTTTGTTTTTTTACCCTGTGAATAAGACAAATAAAATAAATAGGTGATGAATATGTGAAATGTATGAATGCATGGATGTATGGTTTAGTGACGGGATTTTATGATAGTTTTTGTGATAGGTACCCTTATAAGGTAGGCTCTTAGCTTTGACCTACGGTTAGTATATCCTCCCAAAAGGTGGTTTCCTTAAGGGTATCATGAATAACACCATAGGGAAAAGGCACAAGGGCCTCCCTTAGGTGGAGCCTCTTTACGGACCGAGACTTTCGTCTCAAGATCGTGAAAGGTCTCGTCATGAGATTTTGGTTAAGGTCGTTACAAAGAGTCAAGGGTGACATTCCAAAGTCCTACTCGTCAAGAGGATATCTCTCGATAAGTATTCCTTTTACGGAATTCCACCGACTCTAGGCGAATTCGTCACATAAACTCGCATGGATGATGTATCCCATAAGCTAATAGACGAACCTTCTTTCTAAGAGTTATTTGAAAATAGTTTTTTTTAAAATAAAATCTCGCCACACAGTAAATATAATAATGATAAAAGAGACAAGAATAAATAAATGCTATAAATAAATAAATAAATGATAAAAAACCCAAAATAAAACCTAAAACCTAGAGTTTGGTCCCCAGCAGAGTTCCCAGCTGTTGCGACTGGTTTTAAAATCAAGAGTCGCCACTACTAGTTTTTATCCTAAGGAAGGGCATCTAATAGGAAACCCAAAATTTTAAAACAGAGATTCTAAGTTTCGGACCTCTTTAGACGAAAGGAAGGTGTTAGGCACCTTTCATCTACCTTATTCTTAAGGATACTAGGTTCAGGTTTAGGTTTCAAGTAAGACATGGTTTTAACTTTTAATAGGGGAACTCGCCACGATTTTAATCGTATGCCTATGTATCCTCTTATGAGGAATCAGAGTCCCAATTCGTAGTTCGTATGGGTTTGTGTTTTTTATGGGTTGCAAAAACGAATGGGCTTGGCCCAAACGCAATTTTTTTAGGAGAACTGGCTGATCAGATGCGCGAGGGTGTATGAAGCTTATGGTGGGCTTGGCCTTTCGGCCATCCAATGAGGATCAAACGAGCAATATTAGAGGGACACGTTATTTCCCATTGGCGCGCAGGTATATGATAATTACATAAATTAATTTTGTTTTTATTCATTTTACATCATTTCCAATCACTATCCCCTTCGTTCTCTCTCTCTTGATACAATCCCTTTCTTCTTCCTTCCTAAACCTAACTTACAACCACCGCGGCGGCGCCCCCCAACCCTAACCTCCTACCAAAACCTTGATTGCCCCTAAACATTAACAACAGTAATGATCAAATCCAGAGCTAAGTTTCATTGTACCTCTAATCGCTGTTTATCGGATACTTCACGTTGTTGTTCCTTGATCTCTAACTCCCTTTTAATTTGTAGGTTCATAGAGGTGGTTACGGCGAAGGCTCCTGCGGAGTTCGAGGGATAAGCGACAATTTGATTAGGGTTTCAGATATTGAAACCTGTGGTACGGTGGGAGAACTGACTAGTGTTTTGCGTTCGTATTCGCACTTGTGCGGTTGAGCAAGAGTCGCCACCGACTTTTTATTTTATCCTAAAGGAAAGGTTAAAAAAGCACAGCAAAAACCTTTTGAGATATTTCGTGGGTCCGGGGGGTAGATTATAGAAGGGGAAGGTATTAGCACCCCTTCTATCCATGGTTATCCATGGGCTCTTAGGTACTTGCTTAGATCAATCTTGCCTTGGTTTTCAATTGTTTGAAATGGTGCTTTGTGTGTGGTCTTGAAAATGTTTTGAAAAGATGCCTTGTGCTAGGCTAACCTTGTAACAATTCTTTACTCGAATGTCTTACAAAAGGTGTTTTATCTTTTAAAAAGATGTTTCAAGGGTTTGGAAAGTTGATTTTGAAAGTGTTTGTGAAATGGGTTTTGAAATTAGGCAAGTGTTTTCTTTGCAAATTGACAAGTACTTAAGAGTTTATCTACCCTAAAGCTTTCTCAAAGATTTTTGTCATGTTTTAAGCCCTTTTGACAAATTTGTTCCACCATTGCATTTGGTGGACAATCTTGTCTTTAGGAAGTTTATTCGGGACGGGCGCGGGTCATCGTATGGACCATGAATGCAATGATGCCAAGTGTCTTTGGCAATTTGCTTTGAAGGGACTATGATCATTCCGTTTAGGCAACATTCGAAAGCGTCATCGAGGGACTTATGATCATTTGATTTTGTTTTGCCAAAGATACTCGACGTGCAAGCATGGCCCATTTTGGAAGGCAACATGTGGGACTACCCTAGGGGGTGCAAGTGTGATTGTGTATCGATTACATGTATTTGTCTTGTATTAGGTTATCTAGCGTTTGATTTTTATGTACATGCAAACCCTAGGTCTAACCATGGTATAATTGGAAAACTGTAAATTGCGGAATGTAAATCTACGCTATTACAAAATAGTGTCCGGGAGTGGGGGTATAAATGTACAAGGGGATGAGACTTATAGTACCCAAATAAATTACAACCAAATCGAAGTCGCAATCAAATGTAAATATCGAATATACAAATATAAGATAAAAATGTGCATAGGGCAATGTGAATGTATTTATGTAAGTGTACAAGTGTATATGTATATGAATTGTGTAATTATGTACAAGTGCGAATTGTGGAATTGAAACGTATTAGGGTTTTTGACCTAGATAAATGTTTTAAATGAATCTTTGATTTATATGTTTTTGATATGTATAAAGGAAAAATGTTTTAATTAAATGATATGTTCAAATTTTAATTAAATTGTATTATGTATAAAAAAGAAAGTATTTTAATCAAATATTTGTGAATTTAATATTAGAGAAAAAGGTATTTAAATTGTTATGTACAAATATGTATGTTAACTAAAAAGTATTTTCAACTTTTAATTATATGATAAAAAATGTATTTTAAGGTGTATTTAGAAATGTTTTCAAGTTAATTGTGTATAAAAAGTATTTTGTTATTGTTATGTACAAAATTAATGTTTTCAAAATTCATATATAAACATGTATCTTAATGTGTTAAGTGCAAATGTATTAAATTAATATAAGGTGTTTATATAAAGGTTAGTTGTTAATATTTTGTTAAAAAAAAGTGTATGATTTATAAAAAGAAAAAGGATAGGTTAGTATCACTCAAATGTTTGTAAAGAAAATGTTAATGATTTTTGATGGGCTTTGGGGAAGGCAGAAACGGGTCAGGCCCAGATTTGGACATTGAACGAAATTAGGGTTAGTGATTGTTAGTTCAGTTGAGACAAAGGACTTTAGGGTTTTGAGACGGCGCCGTGTTCGTTGAGTTCCGTTCATCGTTCTTCTTCCATCCCTGAATGTTTCTTGGTCATGGCTACTGAGTTTAATTTTTTTATGCATGTTCCTGTACCTCCTTCCGTTCGAGGCCACCGGCGCCACCCATTTTCCTCCTCTTCACCCTAGCTCCAACGGCGAAATGAAAGGTATGACTTTATTCAACGCATTAGGGGGCTCGTGCTTTGTATGCTTAGTTTTCTGCTTATTAATTCGAATCTATGTGTTTCTTTTGTTGATTATGCGAAGGGGAAAGGAACTGTACCTTTCTGAGGAGACGGAGGAGTGACGGTGGTGGAGGTGCCCAGGAGGCCGGAACGAGCGGAGGGGGAAGGAGAGCGCGATGCTGATGAACTTGATGTCCCTGGTATTCTTGTATATTTCTTTTGCTTATTAGGGTTTTGATGATGACGTGTGCTGAGGAGCCCTTAATTCACTTCTTTATCTTCTTCTTCTATGCCACTGTTGCCTTTGAATATTTGCTTCTGAATGATTTTTGAATGCTTTAGAACATTGCTGCCTTGGTATTGCCTTGATTGTTGGATGCTATGTATTTGAGTGCCTTTGAATTGTTTATCACCTATGATGAGGGAAGAAACTCTGAGGCTTGGTGTTGGTTTTGAATGCTTGGCTATGCTGGGTTAGTTTGACAGTATGGTTGAGGGTTTTTTGTGTTGATATGGCCTTTGAATGGTTTTTAAAGGTGACAGGCAGGTTTATGAGTTCATGGTTGTGTTTGATGGTTCAGGCAGGGATAATACAAGTTCTTTGCTTTGACCACTGATTTGAACTTCAGGCTTCCTGAGTTTGTATCAGCTTGCAGGTTTTCTAAGCTTTTTGAACTTGGTTTCAGGTTTTTAGGATGGGTTTTGAGGTGTTTCAGGTTTGATGGTTGTTCAGGTTTCTGGACAGTAGGTTTTTTGTATATTTTTTCTCTTATATTCTTGAACTGTATTATGTTTATTCTGTTTTTTTGGATGGGCTTGAGGCATCAGGTTATGGTGGTGCTGGTATGAAGTTTGAGATGCGTTTTGATAACTTGTGTATTTTTTAGACAGGTATGAGGTTCTGGCCTATATTGGTTTAGTTCTGAGTTATAGAGGTGATATTGGTGCTTGGCTCAATCAGTATGTTTTCTCGTGTTCTTTTGTCCTCTTTCTATTGGTCTTTGGCGCCCAATCTTCATTCAAACCTTGGTATTCTCTTTGACCCAAGTTTGCTGGGTAGTTTCACAAGGTTTCTTGGCATTTTTCCATTTTTGGTAACTGTCTATGCTGTGTAGTTTTGAACAATGCTGAATTGTATCCTCTTTTTTGTATATCTTTTCTGTCTTGTTATATTGCCTATGCCTAAGACCTGAACTCTGCCTATGCTCTTTATCTCTCTTTTTCCTCTCCAAAGTACAGTTAATATATTATTATATGATTTATGTTGTACTTGGTTCTGAAGGGGCCTATGGGAAATGACGATTTAAGGTTCAAGTTGCTTGCATACCACTTCTCTGCATCTTCATTTTGCTTTTGACAGCTTTGCTACACTTTTTGCATTTCTTTGATACCTTGGGATTTGACTTTGACAGCAATTGTACTTTTGGGTAATCCTTGAGTAAACTTAGGCATGTTGACAGTAACTTCCCTTTTGCTTTGGATAGAAAGTTGAAATTGGATTTTTTCAGTTTAGTTTGAATTTGAAGTTGAGATTCTATGCAGTCTTGAATTTTGGAACTCATACTTTTGACATTTGCATTTCATGAACAAAAAATCTTCCCTCTCTGTGAACCGGGAGAAATCCCGTGATTTGCAGAGAGGGTCAACTGATCCCAGTCAGTGGCCCCTAATGATGAGCGAATTTCAACTGTCTTTAATTAACTGCTTTCTGACTTTTCTTTTCCTTTTTTGCAGATAAAAATGGAACACCGAAACGGAGTGAAGAATGAAGAATTAGAAATAGGATAGAATTTTTATTTTTCAGTTTAATTCTTGTACATTATTATTATTTTAAATACTTTGTAATAAATATTAGTATCCAAATAATAACAATTGTAACAATTATTAAATGTGAAATAAAAATTCCATTGATATTTAATTTTCTTTCAATTCCTTTTCTTTAATTGTTTATTTGTTATTTATAGTTCCTTAAAATAAAATGAAATGAAAGTTTAAACTTCAAATATTTTAATTCTTAGAATCATAAATAATCAACTAAACCTTCAATGATCAAAATAAATGAATTCGACGTATCCATTATTCAAAGCAACGCACAGTCGAACACAAAAACTTAATCAGATGCAATCCTTTTTTCACTGATTCTTTTGCCAAGCACTGTAATTCCACATTGCACACATCCCTTTTGACTGGTGAATTCAAACCAACTGCCTCATTTACTGATTAAATCATGATAATGCGAATTTTAACCCGAATCTCGGAATAAACTGCAAAGTGCGGTAGAATTTAAATTCTTCTGAGAATATGCACATAAAACCTTAATTCCTGATTAAATGCTAGATAACGCTCGCCTGATCAAAATTGAACCAAAAATCATCCCACTTCTGAGCCAACTGCATGAAACCAATCAGAGCTCTGAAAATCAGTAAAAAACCCTAATTTTGCTTGACTGTCAAGAAAAGTCCGTTTGTCCGATTCTTGTGCCAGTTTGAAAAGTCAGGAAATGTCTAATGCTGAGATTTCTTGGGAAAAATGCGAGGGCAAATTTTGGGGTACAACAAAACCCTAATCGCTTTATCTTCTATCTTCAATGACAGAGTTTATATATTAGCTTCTTCTTCGTTTCCGTTTCGCCAAGAACTCTTTCAATTCCCTTTTTCTCTGTAACTTTGATTTAGTATTTTTAGGGTTAGTATTAGGTCTTTGTAGAATTTGCTGTTACAAAATTGTTCAACTCAGATTAGGGACTTAGATTTAGGGATTAGAATTATTGTGAACAATTTTGATTTGAGATTTATTTGCAATTTTCAATTTGTTCTTGTAATAAGGGATTCAGACTGATTGTAATTGATTTTTGGATTTATTGTATTCTGTATATTTGATTTAAGTTGTAGATTTGATTTTGTGTTATACTGTAAAATCTGGGATTTGTTTCAATAAAAAATATTTGATTTGAACAATGAATGTTTTAATTGAAACCGCGTAATTTGCTCCCTAATCTGCACAGTACTTGTTGATGCCAAAAACGTGCACAAATCTGCTTACAAATTGATACAGTGCTTGTTAGTAATTAATCAAATTGGGCCCTGCATTATTTATATTGAATTGTGCCTTTACTATAAAACCTTTTTTCCCTGTCCATAACAACAACTTTTTTTGTTACGGCCAACACTTTTTTTAACAAAGACTGGGCCTAATAGATTTGATATCAACCCAATTCATTGCAAACATTAAAAAACTCTTAATAAAATATTTAATGAAATAACAAAATATTTAAAAAATGATAAATCTTTTAATACTTTGTAAAAATATTTTAATACAGAAATGACAATCGTCAAATGGACTTGGCTAAAAACTTAATGGGCCTGTAATTTATAAGCATACCCCCTCTTTGTTATGTAATGCCCAATGAAAATGGGCCCAACGAAATGGGCTTGTACATTGCAATTTCAACCTCTTCTTTTTACTAACAACAATAACAACTTTATAATTAAAACTTAATTTCTTTTTTTTTGAAATGATTTTCCATATTTGAATCTCATGGGCCATTGGTCAACATGTTTCACAAATGGGCCCCCAGATACACAAGCCTTTATGATTTAGAAAGCCCCACTCTCCTAAATTAAAATACACCCCCTGGTTGACTTAGATTTAAGAATGAACCATCAGATATTGTTGAACCATCCTTAATTAAAATATCCTCTTCTATTTTTAATCTTGGAAATACGATCATAAAGGTAGGGAAAATTTGGGGAACGACATACCCTAAGTTTGCCCTACTGATGTCAACAGTCATTATGTGTTATTGTATCATTTTTATTTTTGTTACTACGTGTCTATTTTTAAAAAATCTTTATATTAACTTGGTTTTTATTGAATGATATTCTAAAGATCATGGTTTTTTGAGAAGGGGTGTATTTTTGTCAAGAGGGGGTATTAATTTTGGTTTGAAACTACGGGCCCGTTAAGTTGATGAGGAGCCCATAATATGGTTAAAAAAGGCTTCTTGTGATGCTGACTAAAGTCAACGTCTAATTAATTCATTTTATTGGGTAATAACTATATTATTATTATTATTACACTGTTATCATTTGATAGCTTGCCATTATTATTATTATGTTTAACTTTTTTATTATTATATATTCGTTTTATTTAGGGTTGACTAAAGTCAACAATAGGGTTTTAAACCCTTTGTCCAACTGCACCTTGATTAGTTCTTGTTCCCTAAGCTAGTTTCAAGAGCCCAGATCTAGAGTTTGTTTTGAATCAAATTAAAAAACTAAAATAGATTGCAAATCAGATCTTTTTATTGATTTTGACTCTGTATACAAGTTACTATCCAAATACATTACAGAATCAAATCTCTAATCTAATTTCTAACAAAATCTTCTTCAATTACAAATTTGTAACAGAAAATTGTAAATCTTTCCTAATTCTTTCTAATCTAAGACCTATAAAACCCTAATGCTAAAATTGTAAAAGGATAACTGTCAGAGCAAAAAAGCTTATAAGAAATTCTTTGTTTTGATGATAACAACCATATATTTTGTGAGTAACAATTTTAGTGCTAATAATGGTTTCATTGAGAGTGCAGATCTAATAACAAGAAACATTCTATAAAAGAGCATGCGCAAATATAGCTCAGAAAGTTGAAGATATAAGAATCAGAAAGCTTCTACAACTGAAGTTATCTTTCAAGATAAGTTGTTGCCTATACATCTGAAGACGTGATCATCCATCAGAAAGATTCTAAGAGCTTGCGTAATTATAGCTCAGGAAGTTGAAGATATAAGAATCAGAAGGCTTCTATAACTAATGTTGTCCTTCTGATAAGCTGATGCCTAAAGTTCCTAAAGCTCAACCCATTGTCTCTATGCTACATCAAATCATTAGTTTCTGAACTACTCATCAGAAGAACAAGACAAGCAATAAGTCTCAAGCTCAGCACTTCAGAAACAGAAACAACATCTTACGGAAAAGTCCATATACATCTTCAGTAATGCTCTAATCAAAACTGACACATGATCACAATTTTCGAGGAGAATAATGATGGAAAATTCTCATCTATATCTTGGATAAATAAAAAGAAGAAATCACGCCTCCTATACAGTAATCATCAAAAAAGGAGATTTGCATTGAAAACATATCAAATTGTAATATACACGCTACAACATATTATGTGCTCCAACGGTACTATTCTCTCAAGCCTATATAAAGCAACCTTGAATATATGTGGAACGTGTGAAACATCGTGTGTAGTTGAACTCACTTGAAATACAATATTTACACTGAGTTGTTTCTCTATAGTGTAATATTTCCTTAAGCACATCAAAGTATTATCTGCTTACTAAAAAGCAACATGTTCATCACAACTTAGTTCCAAAAAGGTGTAAATCTTACAAGAAAAACATTACACCAACAGAAAGAATGACGGATCAACAACATAAGAAACATGAGTTGATACTCATGTCTTGATCGTTGAAGAAAAGAAGCTGGAGATCTCAACAAGATGTCATTCATAATATAAATCAAAACGCGTCTTAAGAGAAACTAGAAAAGAATAAAGAAGATATTTGTTTAGCTTGATTAACCAAGAAGATGAAGATAAGAAGACTACAAGATGTTTTTCACCTAATCTCCATAACATTTAATCTTATAGAAACATGTAAAACACAAGAGTTATTTCTCCGATTGTGTTATCTCTTAGAAACCTTTATGTAAATTGTTTTAGACAAGGAGTTGTGTCTCAAAATCTTGTTAAAGCATTATGTACTCTAAGTAGGAGAAATCTGCTTGATAAGAAGCACTCTTGTAAATCTCCAGAAAAATGATTCATTTTAGAAGTGGTGTTTTCCTCAAGTGACTTTCTAGTCTGCATACTTGAGAGGTCTAAGAGGTATTTCTAGACACTTAGAGGTTGTTTTAATCTTTCAAGATTAGTGGATTAATTCCTTTTCTAAGGAAAAATCACTTGAGGAGGGTGGACAAGATGTAGCCTTAGTTGAGAAGGTGAACTTGTATAAAAATAAATGTGTTATTTATTGCTATTAATTTCTACTTGCTTAAAAGATTTCTACAAACTTCATAGAAAGGGAAAAAGTTTTTATCAACACAATTCAAACCCCTCTCTCTTGTGTTTTCACGACCTTCAACCACAACAAATTTTTTAGGAGAAAACTCTGGTAAACAGAAGTAGGAGAAGAAGAGAAAACGAAGAGAAATTTCCTTGCGGAGACTTCCTTCTTGCTTGAGATATAGGGTTTTAATTTCTGAAACCCTAAGATTTGTCCTTCAAGTCATCGCCATCATTACACCATCATCTCACATACCTATCAAACAGAAAAGAAGGAGAAGGAGATTAGAAGGGAGAATCGAAAAAACAGAAAAGAATTAATACGACCAGAATTACTGCGGAAAGGTAAGCCCAATACTTAGATTGGTTTAAAATTGTGGTTGTTGAGTGATTGTTGTTTTTTTGGATTTCGATTGGAATAGGGTTTTTTGGGTTTTGTTCTAGAGTTAGAGTTAGGGTTCTTATGGTTCTTAGGGTTTATACTAATTTGGGTTAGGGTTTATCAATTTTTGGGGTTAGGGTTCTTATATTGTTGGGGTTAGGTTTCGTGTTCTTAGGGTTCTAAGGGTTTCAGGGTGGTAGACGATGGTTTCTAGGTTGCTTCACGGTGGCTCTGATGAAGGTTTAAAGATCCTGGTTGAGCTTCAACTGGGAATCTGGGCTTCAAGGTGGTTTGAAGGGAAGTTCAGGGTGGCGCGGGGCAGTGTTGTCGGCTGGGAAATTTCCGATCGCCAGGTTTCTAGAGAGAGAGCAGAGCCTCTCTCTAAAAATCACAAAGGGGTTTCATTTGTTGTAGAGAGAGAAAGAAGAGAAAAATGGGCCTCCAGCCTAGAAACTTCCTTTTATAAAACACCCTTGCGATCATGTGCTTGCGCCCCACATCCCCTTGTCGCACACCTTCAGTCACGACCATATGATCTCCATCAAACTATTCAAACAATGCATCCTCATCGTAATTCGGTATTCGCGCATGTACCAAGTTCGTTGGATTCTCCTCTGTTACGTTTGAGCCTAGCCCATTACTGAACTTACCCTCTGTATTACTTCATCGACTGTAATTTTCACCTCCAATGCTAATGGGCCAAGTCCAATATCTGGACTTGGATCCCCTTAATTCCTGCACCCCCAATTTTACTAAGCTATTGTAAAACAACACTCCCTGCGCTTTGGGCCTAAATCCAATATCTGAATTTAGGGCCCTGTTATTCATACCCCCTGGCGTACTAGCCAAACTGAAAATACACCCCCATGCATTTTATAATTAAAATTAATTTATTATTTTTATTCATTTATTTATAATTTTCTATTTTACTTTATTATAATTAATATTTTCAATTAATATATTTATAATAGATTCTAAATTTATTTTTTTAATTCAAATCCTTTTTTTATATACTAACCCATTCAAATATTTTTAATTGCATTAAAATTATTTTTCCTCATGCATAAAAACATTTTTAATATATTTAAAAATACCTAACCAATCAAACTATTAACAATTTTCCACTAACTTAATAAAACCTTATATATTTTCAAAATGGATTATGGAGACATTTCTCATTAATTACGAACTTCGTCTAACAACTCTGCTATTTTACAAACCCAGACTTGGTTCAAGGAGAATACGAGATATTTCTGTAATCCATAAAAAACACCAACCATCAATTGCAAACTACAAATTATGACTTTGATTCCTCATAAGAGGATACATAGGCATACGACTAAAATCAGGGCGAGTTCCCCTAATAAAAATAAAAAACCCTATTTCCTAAACCATAAATCCAAACCCTAGTATCCTTGTGAACAATGTAGATGGGGGATGCCTAACACCTTCCCTTCATCTAAAAAAGAGTCAACAACCTATAATCTCTGACCAAATTAGAGTTATCTGTTATATTCCCTTCCCCATGATAAAAATTAATGGTGGTGACTCTCATTTTAAAACCAGTTATAACACCCAACTCATAATCTAGATGTAATTTAATCCCCATTTGGGTTTATTCCTCATTGGGTGGTGTCTTGGTTAACTGTTTCACTTGGATTTGTTCTTGATTTGAATTTGTGGTCCCCAGCAGCAGTGTTACTCTGACCTCTCTAGGTCGTGAAACCTAGATTAGGGATGTGCATTTATTTTGCACATGAATACTTTATCTCCTCAGCAGGAATGTGTTTATATTTCCCTAGGAAGTCAAAATTCATTTCTCAGCGGTGTTATGGAAATTCTTCTCATAACAGCAAGTGGTAGTCTCTTTATTTAAGCAACCTATATTTTCCCAAGAAGTCAATATTCATTTCCCAATAGTGTTATTATGATCCTTCTCATAACAACAAGTGGCAGTCTCTTTATTTGAGCAGCCAGTACTTCCCTAGTAATTTTGTTAATGCTAGAGAAGATGTTTTTACTCCGATGGATGGTAGTCTCTATGTTAGGGGAGATAGTTTGTTGTTGAGGTTGGTTGTACTTCAATGATAAAGACAGTTCGTCGAAAGATTCTTACAATAGTTTATTACCCTTTCCGAGTGATATCTTGGTCAAAGAAGAAACTGTTACCATCGTTGGTGAAATCCAGAAGTCAGGTGAAGTTTATTACCCTTTTCAAGTTATATCTTGATCAAAGGAGAAGTTGTTACTATTCTCGTTGAAATCTAGAAGTTGGTAAAGTTTATTACCCTTTCCAGATGGAATACCTTGATTAAAGAAAAAGTTAATACTCGTTCTAGGTGGAACGCCAGAATTTTGGGAAACTTGTTATTCTTAATACATACTCTACCTTCAGTGGAATTTGGTAGCTCACCTTCAGTAAAAGTTGGTGTATCCTTTGATTGTTACCTTCAGTGGAATTGTTAACTCACCTTCAGTAAAAGTTGGTGTATCCGTTGATCGTTACCTTCAGTGGAATTTGGTAACTCACCTTCAGTAAAATTTGGTGCATCCTTTGATCGTTACCTTCAGTGGAAGTGGGTAGCTCACCTTCAATAAAAGATAGGTGCATCTGTTATCTCTACCTTCGGTGGAAGTTGGTAGTCCACCTTCAGTAAAAGTCGATGTATCTTATGTTTCTTTACCTTTAATAAATGTCAGTATTGTTCTCTTTTTTTTCTACTTTCATCCCTGATTTGGTAGTTCACCATCATTCGTTAGTCAGTATTTACCTCTATCTCCTCATTGGACTTTACCCCAATAGAGTTGAGATGTTCCAAGTTATAAATACTAATGTCAACCCTTTATTCCTAGTCATAAGTACAGATGTCAATCTTTTTTCCAAGTCATAAGTAATAATGTCAATCATTTTTTCCCAGTCATAAGTACGGATGTCAACCCTTTGTTCCCAGTCATAAGTACTGATGTCAATTATTTGTTCTCAGTCATAAGTACTAATGTCAATCCTTTGTTACCAGTCATAGGTACTGATGTCAATCCTTTGTTACCAGACATTAGTATTGATGTCAATCATTTGTTCCCATTCATAAGTACTGATGTTAATATTTTGTTACCAGTCATAAGTATTGATGTCAATCATTTGTTCCCAGTCATAAGTATTAGTGTCAATCATTTGTTACAAGTCATAAGTAATGATGTCAATCCTTTGTTACCAATCATAAGTATTGATGTCAACCCTTTGTTACCAGTCTTAGTACAGATGCGTATCATCATCTCTGAGTCAGTACTATTCTATTTTTCTACCTTCAACCCTGAGTTGGTAGTTTATTATCCCCTGTGAGTCGGTATTACTCTCTTTTTCTATCTCCTCTATGAGTGGGTATTTCACTGTTATCTGTTAATCATTGTTATCCATTACTTTTTCCTTATTTATTGAGTTCATGTTGCTTTGTCTCCTCTCTGGGCCTTACCCCATTAGAGTTGAGTCCTCTTTTCCCCAGTGGAGTTTATTGTCCTTCAGTGGAGTCAGGTTTATATCCCTAGAGTCGTGTTATTCCCCAGAGAGTTATTTTTCCTGGTCAAACTATTTTAGTCTGTGGTTTTTATTTTTTTCTTCCCCAGTGTGTCATGTTCACCTGTATGAAGTTTATATTTTACATTCATAATCATAAGCATCGCATGGCATCTTATGGAAATAGGGTTTTTTTTGTATTTAAGTATCTTCAATCACGTCGATATGAAGATTTTAGCCTTCGTATCTCCGGATAGAAGACACTTAAATAAGGGCAGCTGTTATACCCCATTTTTTGCCCCTGAGATTTTCTATCATCTCATAGCATCACATTGAATTAAGATCGCATTGTCTTTAAGCTTCATTCCACACGTTTAAGGCGAGTTCAGTTGCTTGGTTCTCAAAACTCTTCAAGATAGGTTCATGTGTTTATTTCCATGCCTTCTTCAGCAAGTAATGTCAAATTTTGGCAAGTGTGAACAGTGCAAATCAGAATGTCGCCATCTCAAACTCAAGTTTTCGGGATTCAAATTCACATCGCATGTGTTCTAAGCTATCCAATCATAAATAAATCAATTCATCGTCATGCCAAGCTCTCATGCGTTCCAACATGCTCTAAATTGTGTAAAAACTCAAGCATTTAATTTCATTTGAGACAGTGCAGACCGAAATTCAGTATTGTGCTTTTCAAGCCTAGAAATCTATAACTTGAGATCGGATAATGGTTTGGGGTTTATTCTTTAGGCATTATAACCGTCTTAGGGTCTTCTTTATTCCATTTGTTCATGTCGAAGGCTAATTTTGTGAGGAAGATTTTCTAAAGTGAAAAATACCTGAAGTGTGTTATGCAGTGCATTTATCGTTTCTCTGGTTTTCAGATGCTTAAAAATTCGTAACTTCTAACTGGAAAATCATATTTGAGTTCCTCTAGAAGACTTTGAATTGTCTTGTTATTTCCTTCAATTTTCATGTTCGGCTCGGAAGCCAATTCATTGAGGAAGATCAGCGAATGCGCGAGTACGCAGAAGCTATACAGTGAAAATAGTGTGTTGAGCCGTTGTTTTTCAGATGTTCAAAATTTCATAACTTTCATTTGGTTCAATGTTTTTGAGTGGTTCTTTGGGCAAAAAATTTGTCTTGATTTTATCTTCGATTCATATGTTCGGGTCAGAAGTTAACTCTTTGTAGAGGGTTTCTGAAAATGCGGATTACGAGAGAAAATTACATGTCAAAACTGTTTTCTACCAAATTGTTTCTCGATATTGTAAAAATCGTAACTCTCTTAATTTTTATCGTATTGGGATGATTCTTAAAGCACGAGATCATAAATTTTGTAAGCTTTAACTTTTTCTTCAAATTCCAAGTTCAGATTATGCTCTGAAGACTTCGGTTTATGGTTCGCATCCGAAAGTGCGCACAGAAATAACTTGAAATTTTCAATATGGTGAAATAAGTCACTGTTTCTCTCCGTTTGAAAAATCATAAATTGTTCCATTTTTATCGTACCAGGGTGATTCTTTTGGAACAACGTCACAAATTTTGTCGTCGACATTTTTTCTTCAGGGTTCGCATCCATATTTTGCACCGAGCAACATGAGCTTGTGGTTTGTCCGCGCGCCGTACACAAAATAAGCTGTAAAATTCTGCACTGTGAATTTTTACACTATGTTTCTCGCTGTTCAGGGTAACATAAATTGCTCAATTTTTATCGTATCGAGATGATTCTTTTGGTGCCGCGTCACAAGTTTCATCATCAACATCCTTGTTTCAATTCACGCGTCGAGATTTCGCATCGATTATTATGAGTTTGGGGTTCAATCTTGCATTGTGCACAAAATAAGTTG
Source organism: Vicia faba (assembly GCA_948472305.1). Lineage (NCBI taxonomy): Eukaryota > Viridiplantae > Streptophyta > Magnoliopsida > Fabales > Fabaceae > Vicia > Vicia faba. The sequence continues at coordinate 1,172,231,052 of OX451739.1, forward strand.
AAAATTCAAGTTTTGGAGCCAAACTATATATTTAAATTTTAAAATTTTCAAACACAATTACACTCATAATCTCAAATATCACAAGATCAAAAACTATTCTCTGTCAATTTTCTCTCATCTTCTTCAATTTTCTTCAAGAACACATCAACAAAAATCAACAAAAATCTTCAATAATATTCTCTCTTTCTCCTTCAAAACTTGCACAACCTTCCTCCTCCCTTAAAGCAATCGCGCGCCACCCTCACTAACCTCCGGCGACCGCAGCTTCGGCCAAACCTCCACCGTGATTCTTCCTTCTGTCTGCGTGCGATTTCTGCTTGAACTCCTTCTCGACATTCCTCATTCTGTTTCATGTGAAAATCGCCGTGAACCTTTTCTCCTCCTCTTCCGATCGCGTTTTTCAGTCATCATCATAATCTTCTCCAATTCTTCATTTCAATAATTAATCCTTAATACTTTGCTTGAGTTTGATTTTGAATTGGATATTTCTTGAAGCTTAGATGTTTGATTTAATTATTGAGAGATAATTACATGATGTGAATTGAATCGAGGTTTGAGTTGTGAATTTATGCATTGAACTTTACTCTTGAATTTGCAATAATGAAGATAAGTGGAATATGTTGATCAATTCTTGAATTCATGTGGATCTTGAGAACTTAGTTTGATAATTGTTGATGATATTTTGAATTCTTGAATTATTAAAGCTTAGTTGAATTTTAAGAGTATGCTTGATTCTTGAGGTTATATTTGATGTTGATTCTTGATTCTGATTTTCGATGTAAAGTTGTGTTGAATTGGTTGATTGAGGATTTAATTCATATATACTTTGTTGATGTCGAAATATTCCGGAATTTTGGATTTTTGAATTGTTGTTGAGAATTACCCGTAAATTCATGAGTTAATGCAATTTCAGATTGATTTAATTAACGAATTGATTTTCACAAAATTGAAAAGTTGTGATTCTATAAATTGCATTAACAATTGAATCATTTTGTTTGAGGCTTGAAGCACTTATTTCAGATGTGTTTAAATGTTTGCAATTTGTTCACAACTTCATAGAGACAACACTTGAATTGATACTTATCATTATTATTTCAAGTGTAAGTTACTGCCCGAAGAATGTAAATAGGTTGAAAATTGATTTTTAAATACCTTTGAGGTTCACTTGAATTCACTTGTGCATTTAATGATGATTGATGTTGAGAATTACCAATTTCAAAACTTTTTTCGCGCACCTTTACAATGTGGTATGTTGATGTCTGGGAATGGTAAGTTGCACTTGCACATGGATTTAATTCGCGGTGGATACTTATTTGAGCTTGTTAGTACATTTGGTGGCTACCAGTACCGTTTTGGGTCAATTTCATTCCAACTTTTCATGCACTTTAGAATTGAGTATAATGATGTTCAGTTTTCTTTTTAACATGTACATTGAGTATTAATATTCATATGATGCATGTTTGGGCTTCATCAGTTTATTATTGGACATTGTTGTTGAGTTGGCCCGATTTTGATGTGTTTTCCAGATTAATTCATGATATGTACATAATGTTGCCCTGTTTTGTAACTTGCACCTGGAATGCATTTTAATTATTGGTTTATGCATCATTGTACTTACATTGATCTTTGTTAAACATTTGCCTCGAGTTGCATCGATTTCGGACCGATACTTTGTGTGGTTTATGGTGTGATGTACATGCTGCCCGGTATTCTATTTGTGTGTTTGTTACTTGTTTGATTTTAGTTTATGCTTGATAATATGCCATTTTGAGTTGTGATGTCGATTGTTGAGTTGCATTTGATATTCCTTGTTATTTGCTAACTCTTCTTGTGACACTGTGCAAGTTTTGGAAGGCGATTCATCACGATGCATTTTGTTTGGACTTTATTCTTTGCTTGTGTAGCATTGTTTGGTGCAGGACATTAGCTGGATGCACGCATAGCTTGTGATTTATTTTCGCATTGTAATATTGGATTATTATATTGGATATTGTATCTGATTTGATTTCTTATTGATGCTAGCTATCTCGAAGACCTCCAGGTTTCTTGGCTTGTATTTGCTATATAACTAACTCTTATATGTTTGGTATATTTCTTGTTTATTTTTCCGCATTTGTTTACCGCTTTTCTGATGCCATGAGAAGTAGGACTAGAGATGCATGTTCTGGAAGTCCTTGCGTTAGGCGAACAATGATATTTTAAAAGACCTTTAGAAGGCAATTCCTATGTGCGCTTGTTTGTTTATAATTTGGTTTGTTTACATTTATGCCAAAGACCTTGATGAAGGTGTCCCATTCCTATTCCCCATTGATATATCCACAAAAGGAGGCATAAGGCGACAGAGGGTCCACAATTGACCCCGCCATTTCTAGTCCCCGGGTCATTCGTAGCTCACGCCGCACATTGATGCTATGAACCGTGTTGCTCATGTTATCAATTTGGTCAGATGGAAAAGGGATTTTTAATCAATCTCCCATACTTTGTAAAATTTTGATTCTATGATTGGATCTCATTATTGCCTTATATCTCCTACCTCGATTCTTCATATCTTGGTCAGGTGTTTAGTCGCTTATGGAGATTCACTTCCACTCTTTTCTTGCCTCAATTATTTGATATCTTGGTTAAAAGTTGACACCTTTTCTTTCTTTTCCTGATGATTTGATATCACGGTTAAGAACCACTATTCCCCCATTCCGCTTGCCTCAACGATTCGATGTCTTTCTAAGTATCCCTTTATCCTACATTGATGATTTGATATCATGGTTAGGTACCCCACTTCCCTTATCCTACCTTGATGATACGGTATTGTGGTTAGGTATCCCTCTCCTTATCCTATCTCGGTGCCATGCCACCTCGATTAGGTGTGTGCTACTTGAGTGAGTGGATACTCCTCAAGCTTTGTTTGTTTATTTTGGTGTCGACTTTGTGTGATCTCATTTGTGTGCATGTTTCTTTAGGTTTTGAACCTTTGCCATGTTCCCTTAGGATCTCTCGATTCAAACTTTAGCGGTGATTCGAGATAGGCATTAGGTTGTGAACCATGCATGCTAACTTAGTTAGAGGTTCCCCTTTTATCCTTAACCTTAGGGCCATCGGTGTATGATAACACTAGGGATAGAAATAGGTTAGTCCCCTATAGACTTTTTCTCTTCCCCTTTTGCATAACTAAAACTAAAATTATTTTTCTTTGGAAAATTCATAAAATGCTCTAACCATACTTAAATCTTTTCTCAATATAAAAAATACTAACCAATCCAAAAAAAATTACCTTTGGGCCTCTTTTCTTTGAAAACGTTTTTCATATAAGAGTGTGTTAATTCCTTTATACCATAATACGTGAGTCTCCAAAGGTCGAGCTGCGGTAGAATGGGATATTAGCATTGTTCCTAAAAAACATACAACAAATAAAAAAATTGAGATGAACTAAGAGTGTCTTTATCTCTCATTGCACGGAGAAGGTACATAGGCACAAAGGTTCACAACCGCGGTAGGCACGACTAATAAAACCTTTTTCTTTGTATATACACTTTGTGTGATACAGTGGCAGAACCGACTGTTTAATACTGGTTTGCATTTTGCGTTTTGTGTTTGCAAAATGTCACAGTAAGCAAGAGTTGCCACCTAATTTTATTTCATCCAATCAGGAAAAGGAAAAAGAACAGAAAAAACCTTTTTCGAGAATATTTCTGAGCACGGGGGGTAGATTATAGAAAGGGAAGGTGTTATCACCCTTTCTATCCATGGTTTTCCATGGGCTCTTAGGTGCTTGCTCATCTTTTTAAAATTGCTTGTGTGTGATTATTTTGAAAAAAAGTTTACTTCGTGATAACCCTTGTATCAGTCCTCAAGGGTGTGACAAAGTTTGTTTTGAAAGTTGTTTTGAAAAGTGTTAGTGTGAAGATTTTTGTTGAGAAAGTACTTAAGATTCTACCTACTCGAAAAAAGGTTGTTTGTTCTCATTTCCTTTAGACAGCGCTATCCTACTATTAAGGAGTAGGTAGCCCCGTCGTTGGAGTTTGTAAGGGAAGTTCGAAAGGGACAAGTACAGTCACCAGAGCAGTGGGTAGGAAACCTTAGTAGTAACCCTAGAGTCTTAAGATCTTTATGAGGCAACATTTCTGAGGCAACATTTGAATGGGATATTTGATCTTTTAGACAGGAGAGCAACCACTAAAATCTCCTATGCTTAAATGATTATTTTACCGAAGGCAACCGAAGTGAGGCAAACCCTAGGAGTGAAATATGTGCACGTGATTTTTTCAGTTAATTAGTCTTTGCACATTAAGTGAGCTACCGTTTTAATTTTCAAACATCTTTCCATACAATCCTATTAACCATGCATCTAACAGTTAAAGATTGCGGAAATTAAAATTGCGAGAAAGTAAACCTAGCTATTACAAGGCTTCAGGGATAGGGATTAATTACATAACCAAAATCGGGGACAAAGCGATAAATGAAAACCCTAGTTTAACTATTACAAACCATCGGCAGTTATAAAAAATACGAAAAGAATTAATTAAACACGCGGCGAATTAAGTACGAGGACGCTTAAAAAATAACCTAAAACCCTAATTGAGAGAAAAATATTTTTGTACATTTTTTATTTGAGAAAAGAATGTAATTGCAAATTAATTAAAACCCTAATTTCTAATTGCTTTTAATTATGAAAAAAAAGAAATTAAATTAACCTATATTTCTAATTAAATTAAAATAAATATTTTATTAAAAAAATGTTTTTTTGGTATTTTTTGATTTATTGATTTTAAGATTAATAAAAAAAGGTAATTAATTTTTGTGGAAAAACAATTAAACAAAATAATTAAATAAAGGAAATAAATAAAGAAAAGAAAATGGGCCTTTGTTGAGTAGAAAATCTGGGGGGTGTACTATTGAAATTGTTGGGCCCAAGGTTGATAGCCCAGCATACCAGCGCCTGATCCTGTGAGGTCATCTCCTGAAAGTCTACAATGCGCTACTCCTATGTGAGCGTTGGATCTCCCTTGAGGATAGATCTAATGGCCAGATCTGGAGGCTGCAAGGTTGATACCTAAGTATGTGGCACACTGAATCCTGTGTTGGAACGTTAGAAAAATAGCCAAAATTTGTTGGACCTGGGATCGAACCCAGGTCCTCATACTTCCCACCAAGCGCTCTTACCACCGGGTCAATCTGCTTTGTTGTGCATAGAATGAAAACAAAATATAATATAACAAAACAAGATAATTGGATCAGAAAATACGCGAGATTTAAACGGACAAATAGATGGTTGCCACGCCACCATCTTCTTCCTCCTCCGTTGCCTTAAACCATTGCACCTTTACCTACAGACAAAAGTTTGTAGCTATAAACCTGCAAAACTCAAAAATCTAGCACAGGCATGATAAATTAGTTGTGACTATACCAACCAACTCGTCTTGGTCTCACGAGCATCATGGTACCTTATTCGTGGCCTAATTTTTCCTGTATCAAGAACCCCTAAAACGCACCATCAAACCCTAGCCATGGCAATTGTCAGTATATGTGTTAAAACATTAATCAAACATAACCAATACGTTTCAAACATGATAACAAACACATATATGCCATTAAAACATGTTCATTATGCGTGAATCATAGTAAATGAATTTGGAAAAAACAGGGCAAATCGGGTGAGTTGTAGCGCATGTTTCTTGGTGTTTCAGACCTTACAAATGACTGGCATAGCTTCCTGAGACGTCCAGCAATCGATTGGCAATGCTAGGATGGCTTGAGATGTCCTGTATGACTGAAACCAATTCACACTTTTTGTCAATATTTTTGAGTTTGTTCTTGCTCATTCACGACTGTGAACCCTGTTTCATGCTTTGTTCTTGTTCATTATATATCCCTCAATGAATTACGGTTGAAAAACAGATTGGATCTTGAAGTTTTGATGAGATTTGATTTGATTCTTTAGCCATATGCAAACTTTCTAAATTGAGCCAAATTATCCCATTTTTGTACCAATCATGCTTGATGCGATTTTGTCTTGATATTTCAGCATATTTTGATTGAGATTCTGTCCAAAATCATACCAAAAGATATCTTTCATATTGTTTACCAATTATTTGATTTTATTCAATTTTTAATAAATAAAAAATCAAAATAAAATAAATAATTAAGCAAATAACATGTGAGTGAACATTTGGGTCGTGGACCATGCTACAAGTGAGGTGCAATCATGAGCCCATTTGGTAAAAAAATGCACTTTTGAGCATATTTGACTTTTGGCAATTTTGCAAAAAAGGTCAACTTTTGACAAGGCATATCTCCTCCAATTTTAACCCTAGAGAGGTGTTTTTGTACTTTTTAGAAAGCTTAGGATGTCCCCTAAGCAACCCTTTTGGTCTCATTTCAATTAGGTCTTCCATGTTTATGTAAGAATCTTTGACCCAAAAGGTGTTTTTTCTTGACTTTTCCAAAGGACCTATAATTTAGATATTCATATCTTTTTATGAGTGAATATTTTGAACTTCTGGACTGAAGATGAGTTGTAGGGAATTGAATCCTCTTCAAAATGAGTCTTGGATGGAAAATTTCTGATAAAGTATTTGGAAGTTATGCTTGGTCAAAGTTTGGTTGACTTTTCCTGAGAAACCCTAATTTAGTAACTTTTGGGTTTTGAATATAGGGCATTCCTTGAAGAATCATGATCAACCCTTGATCAAATGATGGATATCACTTCAAAATGTTTATGTTGACCAAAAATCTTGAAGTTTGACTGTATGTGGGCCACAATTGACTTTTGACCTAATACAGTCGATTCTCAAGCATTTGAGCAGTTGACTGAGCAAACTTCTTGTGCAGTGCTTGAAATTTGACATGGAGGGTCTTGAGAACATATTAGGACCATGGACAGCATATGAGGTCTTTTGAGTTCACCTATCTTGATGAAAATGGAAACCCTAATTTGAGACACACTACCTTAGGAGAGAGTTTGTCTGGTCAACTCTTGGGCAAACTTGAGCAAATTGAGGATCTCTAGGAGTATGTATTGAGGAAAATGAGAGGGAAAATTTTAGGGTAAAACAGTTGTCCCTGTTCAATATTCTTAAACCTGAGGATGTAGATTGGCTCGTCTGCTTTTCATGATCTGAAGGTTGAAGATGATTGAACACTAGAGTGCCCATAAATTTGCACTTGCATGAAGTGATACTTGATTTGTGATATCGAGAATGGGCTTATAGATGTCATTTGGGAGTTGCTTGAGAATTGTCGGAGATGGGCTTAAAGATGCCATCAAAGATGTGACAGAGTACCATCAGAGATGGGCTTAAAGATGTCATCTAGAGGATGTTGATTTCCTGAGATATTTATTTGATGAGAGTCCATGCTCCTGTCATTGAGGAGGAATGTTGGTATCTGTCTTGGGATAAATAGAATTTTAGGAGCTTCAGTTGTCCGTTACTCTACTGGGGAATTAACTCCTGCTTGAGGAAGCGGAGTTGAATTTCATATCTGGTCAGTGTACCGGCTGCATCGTGACTTACTGGGGAAAGGTGAAATTGACCGAAACTGGTTAGGTCCAGGTTTTATCGTGTTGTAAACTGTCGTCTGGAGGTAAGAGAAAAGAAACCTGGATGGTAAGGTTATGAGAAGGAAACTGGATAGTATAGTTACTTTGAAGTGAAAGCCTGAATAGTAGGGTTGTGAGAAGGAACCTGGATAGTAGGGTTACTTCGAGATGAAAGCCTGGATAGTAGGGCTGTGAGAAGGAACCTGGATAGTAGGGTTACTTCGAAATGAAAGCCTGGATAGTAGGGCTGTGAGAAGGAACCTGGATAGTAGGGTTACTTCGAATGAAAACCTAGATAGTAGGGTCGTGAGAAGGAACCTGGATAGTAGGGTTACTTCGAAATGAAAGCCTAAATAGTAGGGTTGTAAGAAGGAACCTATATAGTAGGGTTACTTCCAAATGAAAGCCTGGATAGTAGGGCTATGAGAAGGAACCTGGATAGTAGGGTTACTTCGAAATAAAAGCCTCGATAGTAGGGCCGTGAGAAGGAACCTAGATAGTAGGGTTACTTCGAAATGAAAGCCTGGATAGTAGGGATGTGAGAAGGAAACTGGATAGTAGGGTTACTACGAAATGAAAGCCTGGATAGTAGGGCCGTGAGAAGGAACCTGGATAGTAGGGTTACTTCAAAATGAAAGCCTGGATAGTAGGGTTGTGAGAAGGAACCTGGATAATAGGGTTACTTCGAAATGAAAGCCTCGATAGTAGGGCCGTGAGAAGGAACCTAGATAGTAGGTTTACTTTGAAATGAAAGCCTAGATAGTAGAGATGTGAGAAGGAACCTGGATAGTAGGGTTACTTCGAAATGAAATCCTGGATAGTAGGGCCATGAGAAGGAACCTGGATAGTAGGGTTACTTCGAAATAAAAGCCTAGATAGTAGGGTTGTGAGAAGGAACCTGGGTCGTAGGGTTTCTTCGAAATGAAAGCTTGGATAGTAGGGCTGTGAGAAGGAACCTGGATAGTAGGGTTACTTTTAAATGAAAGCCTGGATAGTAGGGTTACTTCGAAATGAAAGCCTGGATAGTAGGGCCGTGGGAAGGAACCTGGATAGTAGGGTTACTTCGAAATGAAATCCTGGATAGTAGGGCTGTAAGAAGGAACCTTGATAGTAGGGTTTCTTCGAAATTAAAGCCTGGATAGTAGGGCTATGAGAAAGAACCTGGGTCGTAGGGTTTCTTCCAAATGAAAGCCTGGATAGTAGGGTTGTGAGAAGGAACCTGGGTCGTAGGGTTTCTTCGATATGAAAGCCTGGATAGTAGGGTTGTGAGAAGGAACCTGGGTCGTAGGGTTACTTCGATATGAAAGCTTGGATAGTAGGGCTTGTGGGAAGGAACCTGGATAGAAGGGTTACTTCAAAGAAATAGTCTAGATTAGTTGACCCGTTTGGTTTCCGGAACTGAGTTTCCATTAGTCGTCTGCAAATATGACTTGCATAACTGCTGAATTTGTTGAAGCTAATCCTCTTTTCCTAGAAAGATATCAGGGTTAGTTATATGCGATGCATGAAATGCAGGGTGAGATAATGTTCACAAAATAAATGAGATTATGTTGTGTATGATATGTATGCGTATGTCATGATGTATGTTCATGTAATGCTATCTGGGTATGCTCGCGTCTGGGGAAATAAATCCCTGATAGTTGCTGGAGATTTGTAAATATTTTGTCGGGAGGAGATGCTGCTTTAGAATAAACTCTACGGGGAATGAACTTAGAAAATGTATTTTTATAGCTGAAGTGATGAACTCTGTCGGGGATTGAGCCTCTGTATCTGGAGAAATAAACTCTGCTTGGGGATGAAATTTACTGACTCGCCCGCGATTATGAGCCTCAACTGGGGTGGTTACGTCCTATTTCAAGAAAGCTGACATCAATGCCTTTGGATAATTTTACTTTGTGGGGAGTGTATGTACCAATAATTATGTTCCCAAGCTGGCTCTATCTCGGTGCCTACTCGGCAGAGTAAGTGTAGGGTTTGGCACTTCTTGTTTTTGCCCCTGTTTCTAGAATTACGAGTAATTGTCTTTTGGCTCTTATGTAAATATTTATGAGCAGCAATCATTTTCAAATGCATATATCAAAAATAAATCATTAGAAGTTCTTGCAAAACAAAACAGAAAAAGAAAAAATAGATTGAAGTTTCTTGTGAAAATGATTTGTATTGATTTTTGAAGTTGGCCTGTAATAGGCGTTTTTGTACAAAGAGGCTGACGCTCTAGTAATAGAATTCCGCCGGAAAACAGATATTATAAAATTTGTGTAAAATCAAGAAAAACAGCTATGTGAAACAACCCCATTGGGTTCCAACTCCGCTATTGCCTTTATATCTTCAAGCGTCTCATCACTTTGCTACTTGGCCGAAGGTTGATCAGATTGGTTGGCGCCATCCGAGCTTGATAGTCGATGTCGAAGTCTGGTCGCAAGATGATCCAATGCGACATAGTGGTACGCTTTAGATCCCTAACTTTTGCCTGGATTGCCCTTTCGGGTTTTCAGTCCACCGGGATACCCTTTTTTGCCCAAACCTCCCTTTCAGGTTTTTGACTTGTCGGGTGTACAGATTTTTTCATTTTCATCCCTTACTTTTTCCCGAACCCTTTTGGTTCACCGAGAAGCCCTTATTTTTGCCTAAGCCAGTCAACCTAGAGGGTCTTTGATTAGGCTTAGTATCTTTTCATTATTTTTGCATTGACAGGGTGAGGAAGGTCGTCACCATCCATGGTGGTTAGAATCATAGGTCCTCCCGAGAAAATGTTCTTAACCACAAATAGCCCTTCGTACGTGGGGGTCCATTTTCCCCTGGGATCACCTTGTGGAAGTATGATGCGTTTGATCACTAGATCCCCGACTTGATATTCTTGACGCCTGAATTTCTTGTTAAAAGCCTTGATCATTCGCTTTTGGTACATCTGACCATGTAAGATAGCAGTAAGTCTCTTTTCATCGATTAGATTTAACTAATCAAGTCGGGTTCGGATCCAGTCGTCTTCGTTCGAACCCGCATCCTTCATAATCCTGAGAGAAGGTATCTGGACTTCGATGGGTAGGACTGCCTCCATGCCATATACCAGAGAATAGGGGGTTTCCCCTATCGACGTCCGTGCTGAGGTACGGTACCCATGGAGAGCGAATGGTAACATCTCATGCCAGTCTTTATATGTCACCGTCATCTTCTACATAATCTTCTTGGTGTTCTTGTTAGTTGCTTTAACAACGTCATTCATCTTCGGCCGATAGGGGAAGAATTATGATGATGTATCTTGAACTGTTTACAGAGCTTGGTGATCATTGTGTTGTTGAGATTCATACCATTGTCAGTGATAATTCTCTCTGGCACACCATATCGACATATCAGATTGTGTCAGATAAACCGTGCCACAACGTTCTTGGTTACTGTAGGGAAGGAAGCTGCCTCAACCCACTTCGTAAAGTAATTAATGGCTACTAAGATGAAGCGATGTCCACTGGAAGCGGTGGGCCTGATTTCTCTGATCATGTTGATGCCCCACATTGCGAAGGGCCACGGAGCTGTCAAGACGTTTAAGGGGACCGGAGGCACATGCACCTTATCAGTGTAGATTTGGCACTTATGACAAGTTCGAGAGTGCTGATAACAATCGGCTTCTATAGCGGACCAGTAATATCCTGCCCGTAGGATCTTCTTAGCCATGGTGTGTCCACTGGAATGGGTTCCGAAGGTGCCTTCATGTAAATCTATCGTGATCCTCTCTGCTCCGCTCTTGTCTACACACCATAGTAGTGTGGAGTCATGGTTGCGTTTATAGAGGATTCCATTACTGAGGAAGAACTTTGCAGCGAACCTTCTCAGAAACTTATTATCATTGAAGATGCGCCTTCGGGATACTCTTGAGTCTCGAGATATCTTTTGACTTCGTGAAACCAAGGTTTGTCTGCCACTTCTTCAATATCGATTTCACAGTAGTGTGCTGGTTCCTCCAACCTCTCAATGGTAATTTGGAGAGCTTCATTGTCCCACCTAACCTTGAACATTGAAGACATGGTAGCTAGCGCGTCCTCTAACTGGTTCTTCTCTCGTGGGAAATGTTTGAAGGTTACCTCCTCAAAGTGTGGGAGCAATGTCAATACGTACTCTTTATACCGGATGAGATTTGGGTGCTTCGTATCCCATTCGCCTTCGATCTGACTTATCACCAAAGTGTAATCCCCTAATACACTCAAGAACTTGATCCTTAGGTCAATAGCAGCTAGAAGACCCATAATACATGCTTCATACTCCGCCATGTTGTTGGTGTAGTTGAAATATAATCGGGCAGTGAACGGAGTATGACAGCCCTCGGGAGATATGATTACAGCGCCAATGCCGTTACCCGGTGCGTTTGAGGCTCCATCAAAATAATAGACCATTGGGATCCTTCCTCAGGTCCTTCATCTGGTCCAGGTTCTTCATAGTCAGTCACCAGCATAATATTCTCATCCGGGAACTCGAAATTCATGGACTGGTAGTCATCCACGGCCTGATGAGCCAAATGATCAGCCAATACACTCCCCTTTATTGCTTTCTGGGTTGTATATTGTATGTCATACTCAGTTAAGATCATTTGCCATCTTTCTATCCTTCCGGAGAGAGCGGGCTTCTCGAAAATGTACTTGATCGGACCCATCTTCGATATCAACAAGGTAGTGTGAGTCAGCATATATTGTCTCAGTCGGTGAGCAGCCCATGCTAAAGCGCAACAAGTTTTCTCGAGCAATGAGTATCGTGTCTCATAGTTCGTAAACTTTTTGCTAAGGTAGTATATTGCATGCTCTTTTCGACCAGACTTGTCATGCTTCCCCAGCACACACCCTATTGAATTGTCTAGCACTGTTAAGTATAATATCAAAGGTCTTCCTTCAACTTGAGGCATCAGAATTGGTGGTTCTTAAAGGTATTCCTTGATTCTTTCAAAAGCGGTCTGGCATTCATCATTCCACTTTACCACTTGATCTTTCTTCAGAAGCTTGAAGATTGGCTCACAAGTAGCAGTCAGATGTGAAATGAACCCGGTGATATAATTCAGGCGTCCCAAGAAACCCCTAACTTCCTTCTCTGTATGGAGAGCTCGCATTTCTTGTATATCTTTTACCTTTGCAGGATCTACTTGGATGCCTTTGTCGCTGACAATGAAAACCAGAAGTTTACCAGACCTTATCCCGAAGGTGCACTTGTTCGGATTCAACCTCAGCTTATACATCTTTAACCTGTCGAACAGCTTTTGGAGATGGTTCAGGTGCTCTTCCTCAGTATGAGACCTGGCTATCATGTCATCAAAATAGACTTCGATCTCATGGTGAATCATATCATGGAACAAAGCGATCATGGCGTGCTGATAAGTTACCCCAGCATTCTTCAATCTAAAAAGCATCACCTTGAAGCAGAAGGTGTCCTACTGTGTAACGAAGGTTGTCTTCAGGAGCCATCTTGATCTGGTTATAGCCAGAGAAACCATCCTTGAAGGAGAAGATTTTGTGTTGCACGGTGTTGTCGACCAGAACATCAATGTGAGGAAGTGGGAAGTCATCCTTCGGGCTTGCCCTGTTCAAATCTCTGCAATCCACACACATCCGTACCTTACCGTCCTTCTTAGGTACCGGAACGATGTTAGCAACCCAATGTGGATACGAAGTAACAGCTAAGAATCCTGCGTCGAACTATTTAATGACCTCTTCCTTGATCTTCTCTAACATTTCAGGGCGCATACGACGGACCTTCTATTTAATCGGAGGACAGTCTTCTTTAGTTGGCAGGCGATGTACCACAATATCGGTGTCCAAACTAGGCATGTCTTCATAGGACCAGGTGAAGATCTCGACATAGTCGTGCAACATCTGTATCAACCTCTGTTTGACGCTAAGCTCTAGATTTGCACCTATTTTAACCTCTTTTCTGTCTTCCTCACTACCCAAGTTCACTGTCTCAACCGGCTCTTGATAAGGCTGTATGGCCCTATCTTCCTGTTGTAGTAGTCTAGCAAGTTCTCTAGGCACCTCACAATCATTCTCACCTTCGTCTTCGGCTTGGTTGATCGTATTTTTGAAGTCATAACTGGCAATAGAAGAGCTGTTATCAATGGGATTCAAAGTGGATATGGATCTGCATTATGATACGTGAGTGTGTGTAAGAGAATAGTTGTTTTGATAAAGTGAGAACAGAAAAGAAAAAACAGAGAGCGAAAAATTTTTATGCAAGAAACGTCCAATTCTTTATTAATGATATATGAAATGACAAATAATAGCCCTCACAAGCAAAGCCATTGTGCCTCGGGAAAGGCACAAGGCCGTAAAGTTTTAAATTGTTTGTTACAAATCTCAAAACAAGTAAGACAATTACTGCGGAATAAAAGAAACTGGTATAAAGTGAAGAAGTGAAAAACACAAGAAGGGGGGTTGAATTGTAAAAACTGGAAATCAATTGCAATCAACACGATATTTTTATCCTGGTTCGTTTGATCTCAAACTACTCCAGTCCACCCGTCAAGGTGATTTCGCCTCTCTCCAACGAGGTCTTAATCCACTATATTCAACTGAATATTACAACTGCTTTAACAACTGCTAAAGCCTTCTTGAGTCAAACCACAAACCGGTTTCTCAAGGAAATACTTTCTTACAAAGAATTGAGATCTAGGTGTGTGAATGTTTTCTACAAAAACTGTTTATCACAGCTGTGATACTACACAACTTAAGCTTATGAGAACTAGATTGCTAAAATAATTGAGTAAGGAATTGAGAGCTTCTAGCAAACTGAGAGTAAGGAAGATGATGAATAGCTTTTTGGCGTGTAGATTGTTGTAGAGCATTAGCCAATTCAATCTTCATTGACTTGTTTATATAGCATTGGAAATAGTGTACGTTGGAGTAATAATTATGTTTCAATGCCAATAACATTCTTTCCTTATTAAGCAGATCTTGTCTGGAATGATGCCGTTGGTAATAAATCATCTTGAATGCACAGTACCGTTGCCACTTAAGCGTGTTCTGGCTTTGGCTCATTCTGATGCTGCTTAGGTGTTGATGAACTGTTGTTGTCTTTATCAGAGTTCAGATGGTTAAGCGCAGATCTGTTCATCAAGCTTCAGCATAAGCGCAAGTTGATCTTCTGATTCTGGTATCTGATATAACATCTTCTGATGCTGATGTTGATATCCAATTTTCTGATGCTGATGAGGATGTTCTCATGCTGATACCCATCAGAGTTTCTGTAAAACAGAATGTAATTTTTAGATAGCATATGTGTCTTACATGAATCATACAATTAATGTATCTTATCATTTTGTTATCATCAAAACTTAAACTTAGGGTAGTAGATTCAAACTTTGTTCTAACAATCTCCCCCTTTTTGATGATGACAAAAACTAGATATTTTTTAATTGAAAATTAGCGTGAAAAGTATCAGAGATAACTAAATAATAAGTTGTATCAGAATTAATTAGGAAGTTATCAAAGATAAGGGATAAAGAGATATCAAAGTTTAGATCGGAGATACTCCCCCTGAATTTATTACTTCCCCTTTTTAATTCCAAGAGTTCTTCAGGATCAGATCTTTATTGACTTTCTTTGAACATCAGAATATCAGAGCTTCAGATCAGAATATCAGAGCTTCAGTGTATCAGAGGTGATTAACTTCTTGTACCTGTAGACTTTTTCAAAAACAGAAAACATTCAAGTATATCAGAGTGTTAGAATGTTTGAGACCTTTTGTCTCAGTAATCCGTTATTGAAAAATATCATTCTTGTTCTCCCCCTTTTTGTCAGCAATCAAAAAGTGTAAGTAACATAAGCTAAAACGATCAGAGCAGAAAAACTTGTTATATTAAATTCAGAGCCAGACAAACAGTACAGATGATATGTAAAGAAAACAACGAAAATATCATGAATGAAAAACTAAGGTTGGGGCGGAATGCGTGTGAACAGAGTCTCCAGCATTGTCTTAATATGATCAGCAGTTTCATTCTGCTTGTGCACCATGCTGACTACTGTATCTATCTTGCTGTCTTGCACATCCATCCTTTCCTTCATCTTCTGATCATTTTCATCGATTCTTTGCTGCAGACGAATATCATTCAGCTTCATCTCTTCCAGAGTCTGCCTGTCCAAGGCAGCTTGAGAAACGTCAGAAGCAGGAAGCTTCTGAGAGCTTTCTGCAACATCTTCAGCTTGACTAACCTCTTCAGCTTGAGTTGTCTGATCCTCTTATGGCTGCACTTTTGAAGCTGGACGCTTCTCAGACCATGGCTCACTATCCAGAATGAGCACTTCTTCCTTCAGCAGCTGACTTCCAACTTCCTTCAGCAGCTTGCTGAAGTTCTGTTGTGCCTGCTCATAATTGATGTCTTGCAATTTGAGGGCTTCAGCGCGTACCCACATTCTGAAACGTGTCTAGAGTTGGTCTGAGGCAGCAGGATCAATCATTCCAGGGCAAACTTGCTTTAGAGAAGCAATCCACTGCTGCAAGCCTGTTTCAAAATTCACAATTCCAGAGCCAACATCTAGCTGTTTTGGTTTGGGAATGGCTATTTTGTTTTTAAGGTCAGCAAGACGGTCAAGGATTGTTAAATCGATGAAGGTCCTGCTGTGGTCTTCAGTAGTTTGTTTGGGAGATGGAGTGGGAGAATCAGAGATGATAAGAGGACTGTTTGGAGTGGTAGTTTCTGGCGAGGATGGCAGCTGGGGTATGTTTATAGTTGTACCACATGGCAGCTGAATTGCCAATGGTTGTGGCTCAGAGGATTGAGGAGAATGAGGTTCAGGTGATGGAGTTTCAGAATGATGAAACTCAGGTTGTGGAGGTGATGGTTGAGGTGAAAGTGGATGAAGTTCTTGTTGAGGAGAGGGAGGAGGAATTGCTGGTTGTGGAGAAGGAGGTGGAATTTCTGGTTGTTGTGGAATTTGTGGTTCTTCTGGTATGGGTGAGAGAATATGTTCTGGTTGAGGAGAGTGGACAATCTCTGGTTGAGTGTTTGGATTTTCTGAGAGGAGAGCGGAAACACGTTGATCAATTTCAGACAGAACTTTGTCAAGTTCTGATTCTGTTGATGTTGTGGGTTTTGGATTTTTGGAGCGGGATCTCCTGAGAGTCAGTGACTCAGAAGGGTCATCCTCTGGTTCGGTTTCATCAATATTTGGTATGGGGATTGGAAGTTCATGTGAAGTTGGGGTTGAGATTGATGTTGGAATAGTAGAAGAATTTAAAACATTAGCAGCAGATAGATTACCTCTCTTCTTAGGGGTCTGCTGGGATGGTCCTTCTGAAGTGGCCTTTCTTTTCTTCGTCTTCTTCACAGTAACTTCTGGATGTTGTTGGTGCAGATCTTTAATATTCAGTTTGGGATCTGTACCATCAGCCTTGCAAGCGTCCAAGTATCTGAGAACAACGACTGGTTTGGATTCAATCTCAGAAAATAGTGGAAAGTCGTCCAGAGGGACTCTTCTGTTGGTGATGTCAGCAAGAGGAGTAACGCTGGGCTCCTTTCTGATATTCTCTATCAGTTTCATTTTCTTCAGATTCTTGGCGTTCAGAGGCTTGCCAACAGTAGGTTCAATAGAACTTAATTCCTGAGCTTCTGTAAGGTGTTCTATCAGCCTATTCTCAGTCAGAATATCTGATATTAACCTGCCAAAGGGTATCCAATCCCTTTTTGTCCTTTCTTCTTCCCTTGTCTCCTTGACGCTGGTCCTGAGGTGATTAAACAGAAGATGAGCCAAGTTAATCTTTACCTTCTGATTAATAAAATAGATCAGAAACTGCTGATCTATATTTATATAATCAAGAGAGCTTGTGGGCTTCCTGTGATTAAAGCACCCCAGAATAATCTTCGCCCATATTCTGTCCTGATCCTTTAAGTCTCTGATTTTGCTGTTGGGAACCCAATGGGTGAAAATCTGCCTTGCAAAGACAGCAACGTCAGAGCATCTTTCTGCCATGTCGATACAGCGGATACCACCACCACTGTATCCAATCAATCTTGCTATGTGATCCTCAGTGATCACAATCTTCTTTCCCATTATGTAGGAGGTAACTTGATGTGTTGATGAGTACGCATGAATCCAGAACTCCTTGACCAAGACTGGGAACGTTGGTCCCACCAACCTATCAAAATATCTCTCCCATCCCTGTGCCCTAACTTCTTCTGTCAAATCGAATCCATTTTCTTTCAGACTGGAGAAGTCAACAATTAGTTCAGACAACACTTCCAAATTCTTCACTGGTGTAAGGAGTGTTCTGAAGGGAACTTGGTATTGTTCAGATGAAGCCTCCTTCTGAGAGCCTGTAGAAACATTGATGGAGGATGCCATGTTCACACTTAGGGTTTTCTGAGAAAACTTGAAAAATGGGTTTCTTTTGAGAGAGATGAACACACAAGGAAAATGAAGAAAATATTTGTAAGATTGTAAGAAACAGTAAGAGATTAATGAATGATGTTAATGTGCTTAAATAGATTTCAAAATATGTTTTGAAAGCGTAAACGGTTTTAAGAAAGAGAAATAATTCATGATTACATTTTAAAACATGATTACGTGCATTTAATGCTTGCTGATTTTGGGGGATTTGAGAAAGATACTTGAAACGGTTACCAGACATGTGTCTCAATGCACCCAATCATCGTTTTGCCTTCTCAGAAGCGTGCACACGTTCTGCTTCAGAGATTTGCTGATGATTGGATGACACTTGTTTGATTTAGTGAGCAGCACGTCTATCCTTGAGCTGAAACGCTCAGATCTTTAAGAATAGAATCTGATGCAATCTGCATGTCTATCTTTCTGAAAGGAGATTGATCAGAAGTTCACAGTAAACAGAAAACACATTCTGAAGGTTAGTATATAAACTTAAAACATTTTCACTTTGGGCAGAGTTTCATGCTGAGATGTTTCAGAATGAAATTGAACCTATCTTCAGAAAGAGGTTTAGTGAAGATATCAGCCCATTGATGGTCTGTATCAATAAATTTTAAGTTCAAAATTCCTTTCTGAATATAGTCCCTAATGAAGGGATGTTTTATTTCTATATGCTTAGCCCTAGAATGTAAAATGGGATTCTTACTTAAGCAAATAGCAGAAGTATTGTCACAGAGTATAGGGATGTTACTCTCAAAAATCTGGAAGTCTTCAAGCTGACTTTTCATCTAGAGCATTTGTGTGCTACATCCTGCTGCTGCTATGTACTCAGCTTCTGTTGTTGATAGTGCAATTGTGGATTGCCTTTTGCTGGACCAAGAGATCATATTTTCTCCCAGAAACTGGCAGCTTCCAGAAGTACTTTTACGCTCTACTCTGTCTCCAGCAAAGTCATCATCGCAGTAGCCTACTAAGCTGTAATCACTATATTTTCTATAAAATAGACCCAGATTAGTAGTACCTTTCAGATACTTGAAAATTCGCTTAACAGCTGTTAAGTGAGATTCTCTAGGATCTGATTGGAATCTAGCACAAATACATACGCTGAATAAGATATCAGGCCTTGAAGCTGTCAGATAAAGGAGAGAACCAATCATACCTCTGTAGATCTTCTGTTCTACCTTTTTGCTTACCTCTTCTCTTTCCAGAATGCACGTGGGATGCATTGGAATCCTTGATGGCTTACATTCTGAGAGGTCAAATTTCTTCAGAAGATCTCTGACATATTTGCTCTGATGAATGTAAGTTCCCTCTAGAGTTTGATTGATCTGAATTCCTAGAAAGAATTTCAGTTCCCCCATGAGGCTCATCTCAAATTCTGCCTGCATACACTTAGCAAATTTTCTTCCAAGAGAAGGATTAGTGGATCCAAAAATAATATCATCAACATAAATTTGACAGACTAAGATGTCATTCTAAACTGACTTACAGAATAAGGTAGTGTCCACCTTCCCTCCGGTGAATTCATTTTCTAACAGAAAGATACTTAGTCTTTCATACCAAGCTCTGGGAGCTTGTTTCAGACCATATAGTGACTTCTTTAGTTTGAAAACATGTTCTGGATGTTTTGTATTTTCAAAACCAGGGGGTTGGTGCACATACACCTCTTCTTCTATATAACCATTTAAGAATGCGCTCTTGACATCCATCTGATACAGAGTGATGCCTCTATTAACAGCAAATGAAATTAAAAGTCTGATAGATTTTAACCTGGCGACTGGAGCAAAGGTTTTTGTACAGTCTATCCCCTCTTGCTGACTATAACCTTGTGCTACCAGTCGTGCTTTGTTTCTGATGACATCACCTTGTTCATTAAGCTTGTTTCTGAACACCCATCTTGTTCCAATGACGTTGAATCCTTTTGGTCTGGGAACAAGATCCCATACGTCATTTCTGGTGAACTGGTTCAGCTCTTCTTGCATTGCTAGAATCCAGTCGTTGTCCAGAAGTGCTTCATCAATAGAAGAAGGTTCAATCAGAGACACAAGTCCCATGAGGGATTCTTCAGAGTTTCTGAAGCTTGCTCTTGTTCTGATTGGATCTTCCTTTCTTCCTAGGATAGTTTCTTCTGGGTGATCCAAGCTGCTTCTGGGTAGTCTCTTCTGAGGTTGATCATCAGCTGTTGTAGGATTGCTAGCAGTGCTCCTTTCAGATGTTGAAGGAGTGTCTGTGTTGAGAGCTTCTGATGACTTGTCTTCAGAACCTGTAAATTCAATTTCCATACCTGCAAAAACTTCATTCTGCTTTGACTTTTCAGAGTCAAGCTTATCATCAAAACAAACACTGATTGATTCTTCCACAATTTGTGTTTCTGTATTGTATACTCTGTACCCTCTTGAGCGTTCAGAGTATCCTAACATAATACACTTATGTGCTTTAGAGTCAAACTTGTTCAAATAATTTTTTGTATTTAACATAAAACAAGTACATCCAAATGGATGAAAATATGAAATGTTGGGCTTTCTGTTCTTCCACAATTCATATGGAGTCTTTTCCAGAATATGTCTTATTAAGATTCTATTCTGAATGTAGCACGCTGTGTTTATTGCCTCTGCCCAGAAGATCTTAGCAACGTTTGTCTCATTGATCATGGTTCTGGCCATTTCTTGCAATGTTCTGTTCTTTCGTTCTACAACTCCATTTTGTTGGGGAGTTCTAGGACAAGAGAAATCATGCATAATGCCTCTGTCATTAAAGAATGACTCAAAATCTTTGTTTTCAAACTCTCCACCATGATCACTTCTGACTTTAACGATTCTAAGATCCTTTTCATTCTGAACTTGGTTACAGAAGGTAACAAACACAGAGTGTGACTCGTCCTTGTGTCTTAAGAACTTTACCCATGTCTATCTGCTATAGTCATCTACGATTACTAACCCATACTTCTTGCCACTGACTGAAGCAGTTTTAACTGGTCCAAATAAGTCAATGTGCAGAAGTTCTAATGGCTTAGAGGTAGAAACAACATTTTTAGCTTTGAAAGAAGGTTTTGCAAACTTGCCTTTCTGACATGCTTCACACAGAGCATCTGAATTGAACTTCAAATTAGGAAGTCCTCTGACCAGATTGAGCTTGTTAATCTGAGATATTCTTATCATACTAACATGCCCCAATCTTCTGTGCCAGATCCATTGCTCGTTGTTAACAGACAGAAGACACTTTACATTCTGACTTTTCAGTTCATAAAGTTTGATTTTATAGATGTTGTTTTTCCTCTTTCCATTAAACAGGATAGTCCCATCTTTCTGACTAACAGCTTTACATAATTTTTGATTAAAGATTATATCATAACTGTTATCACTTAATTGACTTATGGATAACAGACTATGCATTAATCCATCTACTAGCAGAACATTATTTATAGAGGGAAGATTTCCATTACCTACAGTTCCAGAGCCAATGATCTTTCCCCTCTGATTGCCTCCAAAGCCAACGTGGCCTCCAGGCTTAAGTTCCAGGCTTTGGAACATATGCCTTCTTCCCGTCATGTGTCGCGAGCAGCCAGAGTCCAGGTACCATGACTGGTGTTTCTGATTTGTTGCTAAAGATATCTGCAACATGTATTATTTTATCCTTAGGTACCCAGATTTTCTTGGGTCCTGATTTGTTAGATTTACCAAAACTCTGGTTGAATTTTGGTTTCACAGAATACTTACTGCTAGTGTATTTAATATCATGTGTGTGACCATACACAAAATGTGAGTTCAGAGGAGTGTGTTTAATGGTTAAATCCATGGCATTCTTTGGTGTAGGAACCTTACCTTGGTATCCTATTCCCTTCCTGCCGTTTCTGCTAACTCCATAGATCATTGAAGCCATTTTGCTTCTATCTATGCTTTTAGCAAGGAACTTCTGGAAACTGTGATCATACTCCTTGATGATCTCATCAGCGCTGCTGGGAGTTTCAGAAATTGGTTCCTTCTGAGAGTTTTGTAAAACATTTTCTAATTTTGAAATTTTATTTCTCAACTCAGAATTTTCCAATTTAAGACTCTCAGTCTTATCAGAGTCAGATTCAAGATTCCTTTTCAGGTTTCTGAATTTAACTCTAATCTGCTGGTACCTTTCCAGAATTTCATTAAGGCATTCAGCAAGTTCATCCTTAGTAAAATTAATTGCAAAGTCAGGAAATACCTCTTCAGTATCTGATTCTGAGTCTGATTCAGAAGCTTCACTGTCTTCTGAAATGTTGGCCATGAGAGCTATGTTTGCTCTCTCATCATCTGATTCTGAGTCAGCTTCAGACAAGTCAGAGTCATCCCATGTAGCCATGAGACTTTTCTTCTTTTCTCTTCCAAACTTCTTTTTGGGCTTTTCCCTCTGAAGCTTTGGGCAGTTACTCTTGTAGTGTCCTTGCTCATTACACTCATAGCAGATGATGTCCTTGGTGTTTGGCTTTCTGCTTCCTGAGGAGCCTTCAGATCTTTTGTATCCAGAGGAAGAATCTGTCCTTCTGTATCTGAAAGAAGACTCGTTCTGATCAGATCTTCTGGGATTCCTGAACTTCCTTTGCCTCTGCTTCCACAGTTGGTTCACTCTTCTGGAGAGGAGAGAAAGTTCGTCTTCTTCTGATGAGGATCCATCAGATGTTTCTTCAACTGCCTGCAAAACTTTAGACTTAGATTTTTTGTTAGATTTTAATGCTAAAGGCTTACCTTGCTTCTGAGGTTCATCAGCTTCTAGCTCTATCTCATGACTTCTAAGGGAGCTGATAAGTTCCTCCAGAGAAATTTTGTTGAGATCTTTTGCTAGCTTCAGAGCTGTAACCATTGGCCTCCACTGCTTTGGTAAGGTTCTGATTATCTTCTTGACGTGATCAGCAGTAGAGTATCCTTTGTCCAGAACCTTGAGACCAGCCACCAGAATTTGGAATCTTGAGAACATTGTTTCAATGGATTCACTTTCTTCCATTTTGAATGCCTCATACTTCTGAATGAGCGCAAGAGCTTTAGTTTCTTTGACCTGAATGTTGCCTTCATGCGTCATTCTGAGTGAGTCAAGCATGTTCTTTGTTGTGTCTCTGTTAGAGATCTTTTCATATTCAGCATAGGAGATGGTGCTGAGAATGATGGTTTTGGCCTTGTGGTGATTTTTGAAGTCACGCTTTTGTTGGTCAGACATTGCTTTCCTGTCAATCTTCTGACCGCTTGCATTCACTGGGTGCGTGTATCCATCTGTCACCATGTCCCACAGATCAGCATCATGTGCCAGAAAGAAGCTTTCAATTCTGTCTTTCTAGTAATCAAAATTTTCTCCATCAAAGACTGGAGGTTTGCCGCTGAATCTGTCTCTGTCTTCATTGTTGTCATTGCTGGTGTGTTGATAAGTTCCTGCCATTATGTTTTTATGACGCTGGATCTTGTACTGACACGGTTAAGTGTTTTAGCTTAGAACCAGAAGCTCTGATGCCAATTGAAGAAGTGAAAAACACAAGAAGTGGGTTGAATTGTAAAAACTGGAAATCAATTGCAATCAACACGATATTTTTATCCTGGTTCGTTTGATCTCAAACTACTCCAGTCCACCCGTCAAGGTGATTTCGCCTCTCTCCAACGAGGTCTTAATCCACTATATTCAACTGAATATTACAACTGCTTTAACAACTTCTAAAGCCTTCTTGAGTCAAACCACAAACCGGTTTCTCAAGGAAATACTTTCTTACAAAGAATTGAGATCTAGGTGTGTGAATGTTTTCTACAAAAACTGTTTATCACAACTGTGATACTACACAACTTAAGGTTATGAGAACTAGATTGCTAAAATAATTGAGTAAGGAATTGAGAGCTTCTAGCAAACTGAGAGTAAGGAATATGATGAATAGCTTTTTGGCGTGTAGATTGTTGTAGAGCATTAGCCAATTCAATCTTCATTGACTTGTTTATATAGCACTGGAAATAGTGTACGTTGGAGTAATAATTTTGTTTCAATGCCAATAAAATTCTTTCCTTATTAAGCAGATCTTGTCTGGAATGATGTCGTTGGTAATAAATCATCTTGAATGCACAGTACCGTTGCCACTTAAGCGTGTTCTGGCTTTGGCTCATTCTGACGCTGCTTAGGTGCTGATGAACTGTTGTTGTCTTTATCAGAGTTCAGATGGTTAAGCGCAGATCTGTTCATCAAGCTTCAGCATAAGTGCAAGTTGATCTTCTGATTCTGGTATCTGATATAACATCTTCTGATGCTGATGTTGATATCCAATTTTCTGATGCTGATACCCATCAGAGTTTCTGTAAAACAGAATGTAATTTTTAGATAGCATATGTGTCTTACATGAATCATACAATTAATGTATCTTAGCATTTTGTTATCATCAAAACTTAAACTTAGGGTAGTAGATTCAAACTTTGTTCTAACATAAAGTCCCTAGCCGTCCAGTTACTCGGTCCATTGTTGGTAGTTGGGTAGATCCAGTTGTCAATGTCTGACTCTTCCTCGCTGTCTTCAATGGCATTAACCCCAAGATTGCTGATGTGTAGGGGAGGTCCTCCAGCCCGAGCGTGTCGAATAGCCCTTTGAGCCCCTGTAGTAAAGCTCAAACCAAATTTGTCAATTTTGTGAGTGAAATCAGGGAGCTGACCCCAATTGGTACACCCACCTTCTTCAACCATATTTTTGAGAATAGTTGTTTTGATAAAGTGAGAACAGAAAAGAAAAAACAGAGAGCATAAAATTTGTATGCAAGAAACATCCAATGCTTTAATAATGATATATGAAATGACAAATAATAGCCCTCAGAAGCAAAGCCAATGTGCCTCGGGAAAGGCACAAGGTCGTAAAGTTTTAAATTGTTTGTTACAAATCTCAAAACAAGTAAGACAATTATTGTGGAATAAAAGAAACTGGTATAAAGTCCCTAGCCGTCCAGTTACTCGGTCCACCGTTGGTAGTTAGGTAGATCCAGCTGTCAATGTATGACTCTTCCTCGATGTCTTCAATGGCATTAACCCCAAGATTGTTGATGTGTAGGGGAGGTCCTCCAGCCCGAGCGCGTCGAATAGCCCTTTGATCCCCTGTAGTAAAGCCCAAACCAAATTTGTCAGTTTTGTGAGTGAAATCAGGGAGCTGACCCCAATTGGCACACCCACCTTCTTCAACCACGGCCCTGGCGTCCTTGAGGGAAGCCATCTTCAGAGGAGGTTTACTGCTGGTAGTAGTTTCAGTCGATTCCAAGATCTGAGGGACCTCTTCGAAGTTCTGACAAGGAGTTTCTATAAATTCCCCGTCCATCTCTACGTAGCAGAAGGAATTGAGGTGGCTCACCATATACTCCTCTTCACCCTGCACTGTGACAATCTTCCCTTTTACCGGATACTTCAGCATTTGGTGGAGTGTGGAAGTAACTGCCCCAGCCTCGTGGATTCAAGGACGACCCAGCAAACAAGAATATGATGTCCTGATATACATCACATAGAAGGTGGACCCAAAATTATGAAAACCCACTTTGACAGGGATGTCCACCTCCTCGTGCACCATTCTCTTCGATCCATCAAAAGCCCTTACCACAGTGTTACTAGGCTTTATAGTCAAACCCTGGAAATCTAACCGGTCCAACGCCTTCTTAGGCAAGACATTCAGCAAAGACCCAGTATCTACCAGCACATGAGCCATAGTGGTGCCCCTGCATTTAATCGAGACATGCAAAGCATCATTATGCTTCCTTCCCTTTGGTGTCAAGTCTGCATCTGAAAAACCCAACCCATTATCAGCAGTCAGGCTGGCCACACAATCTTTGAACTGATCAGCTGAAGTTTCCGGCGGCACATGCACAGCCTTGAGGAATGCAATAAAATCCTTCGCATGGGCTTCAGAACACAATAGCAAAGACAACATGGATATCTTTGATGGGGTCTGCCCCAGCTGCTCGACCACATTGTAGTCGCTCTTCTTAATTATTTCCAGTATTTCCTCTATCTCTTGCTTAGAGGCTTCCACAACAATTTTCCAAGGCGCCTCCGTCCGGGCAGGCTCACCTATAATTTCTTTGCCGCGGGTATCAGACGATTCGCCAGCAGGGGTAATAACTGAAGTAAGAACAGGAGAAGTAGTTGATGTACTAGCAGGAACAACCGATGGAATGACAATAGGCTTGTTGACAGTCTTAGGGGAAATCTCGGGAGAGAAGACCCTTCGACTTCAGGTAACTTTGTTGGTTCCGAAAATGTTACCAATATCAAGATCAGCCTCTTCATCTTTCAAATCTTGTTTGATGCCATGATAGTACACATCGGCACCATAATGCCAGGGGACAGCTTTGTCCGAGACATACGGGACAGGACCAGGAATAGTGATTATCAGCGGAGCAATTCTTGGAGTAGATGTAATCCTAACAGGTCTTCTCGAGGAGACCTTGGAAGGATTGGCGGAAATGGTTATAATGGCAATGTCTTCAGATGGGACAACGGGAACCAAAGTTTTCTCGAACAAAATTTCTTTGCTCTTCATCAGGCGTTGAACACCTGACTTCAGCAAATGGCAACCAGAAGGTAGAAATGAACACACGTGGCAACCTTCACCACAACCAGGAAATAAACCGGCCAACAGAAAATTCTTCTTCACAGTCATGAGAGGAGTAGAAACTTCATCCACCAAGGTCACAAACAAGTCGGTATCAACAGCATTAATTCCACGATCGTGCTTAAGCATGGGAGCAGTTATGACATTGGGATTCTTCAGAGCATCAAACTCAATTTCCTTGGCTTCAATCAGATCTTGTACCTTATTCCTTAGAGCCCAGGAGTCATTGGTATCATGGCAAGGACTCTCAGAATGATAGGCACACCGATCATTTGGATTATATCGGGGAGATGTAGTATTTGGATTCTTGGGAGCCTCTTTCAAGGTTGCCAAGTTGGATCTCAGTAGATGAGGTAAAACTCCAGCAAATGTCATGTTGATATGGGTAAACTGCCATTATGGTCTTTCCACTTTTTTTTATTGTTGTGTTGTGGAGCAACTGCAGGCCTAGGTATCATTACATCACTTACTGTCTGACGATGTTCAGCCCTATTTTGGCCCCTCGGGCTATAGATGGCACTGGCTTCCTTCTTACCAGCAAAAGGCTTCTTTACCGACTCGAAGAGGCATCCTTCTGTATCTTGCCGCTCCGAATCCCAGCTTCTACTCTTTCTCCAATTAAAATCAGCTCGGTGAAACCATCTGATAAGTTGTCGATCAAATGATTAAAGAATGGACCAGATAGCGTCCCCAGAAACATATCAACCAATTCCCTATCAGACAATGGGGGTTGAACTCTTCCAGCCAAGTCTCTCCATTTTTGTGTATAGTCTTTAAAGCCTTCACTTGCACCCATGGACATACTCTGGAGTTGAGTACGAGTAGGAGCAAGGTCAGCATTGTATTGATACTGCTTTAGAAAGCAGCTACCAGATCTTCCCAATTTTGGACATTGGCTCCCTCCAGCTGGTAGAACTATTCAAGTTGAGTCCTTGACAGACTATCTTGAAAGAAATGAACCCACAGATTTCTATCAGCGGTGTGGGGCTGGATCTTTCTGACATAAGAACGGAGATGGAGTTTTGGGCAGGACACCCAATCATACTTTGAAAAAATTAGAGCTTTGAACTTCTGTGGGATGAACACTCCCGACACCAATCCCAATTCTTCAAAATCCAGTCCAGGTATCCTTTGAACATCCATGGCACTCAAACGATCTTCCAACTACTTGTATCTATCCTCAGCAGGAGGATATTGCTCATCATTGTAGTCGGTATCATTGTCAGAAACTACAGGACTGGGGTCCTTCTCCCTTGTCTCTTCTTCTTGATTATCCCCTTCCTTGGATGAAGAGGTCAGGTCGACATGTCGCTTCAACCGCTCTCCAAACCTTCTGCCCATATTCAGAATATCGGCAGCCTTCTTCTTTTTCTTTTTCTCTTTCAGGATGAGGGCTTTCAGATCCTCCTACCCTTTTGCCAGACTTATGAACATTTGTTGGAACTGGGCGTTTTGTGCCTGAAGGTCCTTGATTCTTTGTTCGGAAGACATTTCTGCTGAAATAAACAGCGAAGAAGATGAGAAACCTGTAATGGCACCTGTACATGCAATGTTATGAATGGGATGTGCATGCAATGATTTCAAAGACTTTGGGAAATTTAAATTTCAAAAACAAAACAAAGACTTTATTAGCTGAATTCAAAGTTCAAATGCCTTTTAGGCGTTACAATTAAAAACAAATCTAAAACTAGAAAAGAAATCAAAATTCCCATGGATGCTTCCTTTTTGTGCCGAGATAATCATTGAGTTCTCTTTCTTCATGGAGTTGCTTTTTGAGCTCTAAAACCTTTCTCTCTTGAGCATGGAACTGATCTCTATAAGTATCCCGCTCGTTCTTCAACTGAATCCAAGACCTCTGT
Organism: Vicia faba; assembly: GCA_948472305.1. NCBI lineage: Eukaryota > Viridiplantae > Streptophyta > Magnoliopsida > Fabales > Fabaceae > Vicia > Vicia faba. Next base: position 1,172,259,374 of record OX451739.1, read on the forward strand.
AACTCTCCAAGATCAGTGGGCATATAAGGATAGAGAACTGTGTAAGGAATACCCTCTTCAGTAGTAGGCTCCACAACCACTGGTAAAACGGCCACATAGGACATCATATGCTTCTGGGCGCGAGCTCGTACCCATTGGAGGTAAGGTTCCATAGGAATGGAAGCCTTTGGCCCAAAAGCCTTGGCGCCAGATCTGTTTACCATGCCCCAAGCTCGTATGAACCTCCGGCGATACTCTTGAACATCATCCTCATAGTTGAATATAATGCCCTCAATAAGTAACTCATGTGGACCATCTCTTCGAGCGTAACCAAATTGTCGCAGATCTAAACAAGGATTGTAGGTTATACCCCCTCTGATACCAAGTAATGGGACATTAGGGTACTCCCCGCAGTAGTTAATAATAGTAGTGTTTTCCATAGCTCGGGAACACCAGAGAATATCCTTGTGAGCGAGTGACATTATCCTTTGCAACCAACCCAAACCTTCTTCATTCTTCAATATGGACTTAGGGAGGTGAGAAATAAACCACCTTGGCAGCAATGGCATGCAACACATAATAACCCCTCTTCTCTTCATGGTACGAGTATGAAGAGCGTGCAAAATATCTCCAAGCAAGGTAGGCACAGGGTTGTGGGAGAGGAAGATCTTGATAGCATTCACATCTATGAATGAGTCTGGATTAAGGAATAGGACTAACGCATAGATTAGAAGAGCTAAAACCTCCTCAAAAGACTGAAAATCCATATCATCCCAAAACAGTTGGGCCTTGTCTATCAGAAACTTAGCTAGAAAACCCTTGACTCTGCTTCTTGTTTCCCAATTGGATACCACGCCAGCCCGTTTCAGATGCAAAGCTGAGGAAATGACTTCTGGATTAAGAACTTCTTCTAGACCTGTGAAGGGAAACTATTTAAGAATGGGTATATCCAGTAGCTGAGAGAATTCTTCCAAGGTAGGCACCAACTGATTGTCTGGAAAGGTGAAGCAGTGGTGCTTGGGATCAAAGAACTGAAAGAGTACACTCATCATCTTTTCATCAAAGTTTGAAGTAACCAGGTTGAGAAGTTGACCATGTCTCTTAGTGAACGCAGAAGTTTCAGAAACCCTTGATACTAACTCTTTGAGTTGGGAAGGTATCTTCACAAAGCTGATTCAGATAGTGTTTCTACGAACGGAAGCCATGATCTGCAAAACAGAACAAAGATAAATTCCCTTGGTCTTTGAGATGGTTAGTGCAATAAGAATGGATGCTATGTTATGATGCATGATGTCATGATAAACCACAGGTATAGCAAACACAGTCAAATCACACCAAGTCCTTAGGTTTAAGGCCTGCATGAGGTTAAAGGTCATACCCTCTTGAATTTTAGTTGGTTTCAAACCTGTCTTAAAAAGTAACCGGGTTATAAAGGATCTCAATATCACTGACCATCCTTTATCGGCCATTGTCTCAGCTCAAGAAATCTTTTCTTGCAGTCGAAGTATCCCGAAAGTCTGATCTTAATGAGTGTAGCATCGAGTATCAACCAATCCTCAGCTCTATACCAAGGTCGGCTATCTCACTACTTTCTAATGGCCAAGTTTGTTCAACTAAGGTTCTAAGGCCCGTTAGTGCTTCACGACACCATGCGGCGGCCTCGTATTCTCCTCGTTTCCCCACGAAGGATACCAATACCAACCAAAATGCCACACCAACACAGCCATCGCTTAAACCATATCGGTCTATGCTGTACAGTCTCCACGATCTATTGTTGTTTACCTAATAAGTGAGCAAAACCCTTTAAGAATAAAGCAAACAAACAAGAAATTAATTTTTGAAATGACCTAGATCCTAAGGTAATACTAGCTCTTTGAGTTGGGAAGGTAACTTCACAAAGCTGGTTTGGATAGTGTTTCTACGAAGGGAAGTCGTGATCTCCAAAACAGAACAAAGATAAATTTCCTTGGTCTTTGAAATGGTTAGTGCAATAAGAATGGATGCTATGTTATGATGCATGATGTCATGATAAACCACAGGTATAGAAAACACAGTCAAATCACACCAAGCCCTTAGGTTTAAGGCCTACATGAGGTTAAAGGTCATACCCTCTTGAAGTTTAGTTGGTTTCAAATTTGTCTTAAAAAGTAATCGGGTTCTAAGGGATCTCAATATCACTGATCATCCTTTATCTAGAATTGTCTCAGCTCAAGCAATATTTTCTTGCGGCCGAAATATCCCGAAAGTCTGATCTCAGTGAGTGTAGCATCGAGTATCAATCAATCATCAGCTCTATACTGAGGCCGGCTATCTCACTACTTTCTAATGGCCAAGTTTGTTCAACTAAGGTTCTAAGGTTCATTAGTGCTTCACGACACCATGCGGCGGGCCCCGTATTCTCCTCGTTTCCCCATGAAGAATACCGGTACCAACCAAAGTGACACACCAACACAACCATCGCTTAAACCATATCGATCTACGTCGTACAGTCTCCACGGTCTATTGTTTTTTACCTAATAAGTGCCCCCATATTCGGGTGTAGGATCTATAGTAACCCAAGCAAAACCCTTTAAGAATAAATCAAACAAACAAGAAAGCAATTTTTGAAATGACCTAGATCCTAAGGTAAACCCCACTTTATACATTTATCCCCAGCAGAGTCGCCAGTTCTGTGATACGGTGGCAGAACTGACTGTTTAATACTGGTTTGCGTTTTGCGTTTTTTTTTTTTGCAAAATGTCGTAGTAAGCAAGAGTCACCATCGACTTTTATTTCATCCAATCAGGAAAAGGAAAAAGAACAGAAAAACCTTTTTCGAGAATATTTCTGAGTACGGGGGGTAGATTATAGAAAGGGAAGGTGTTAGCACCCTTTCTATCCATGGTTTTCCATGGGCTCGTAAGTACTTTCTCATCTTTTTAAAATTGCTTGTGTGTGTTTGTTTTGAAAAAAAGTTTACTTCGTGATAACCCTTGTATCAGTCCTCAAGGGTGTGACGAAGTTTGTTTTAAAAGTTATTTTGAAAAGTGTTCGTGTGAAGAGTTTTGTTGAGCAAGTACTTAAGATTCTACCTACTCGAAAAAAGGTTGTTTATTCTCATTTCCTTTAGACAGCGCTATCCTACTATTAAGGAGTAGGTATCCCCATCGTTGGAGTTTGTAAGGGACGTTCGAAAGGGACAAGTACAGTCACCAGAGCAATGGGTAGGAAACCTTAGTAGTAACCCTAGAGTCTTAAGATCTTTCCGAGGAAACATTTCCGAGGCAACATTTCTGAGGCAACATTCGAATGGGACATTTTATCTTTTAGACAAGAGAGCAACCACTAAAATCTCCTATGCTTAAATGATTATTTTACCGAAGGCAACCGAAGTGAGGCAAACCCTAGGAGTGAAATATGTGCACGTGATTTTTTCAGTTAATTAGTCTTTGCACATTAAGTGAGCTACTGTTTTAATTTTCAAACATCTTTCCATACAATCCTATTAACCATGAATCTAACAGTTAAATATTGCGGAAATTAAAAGTGCGAGAAAATAAACCTAGCTATTACAAGGCTTCGGGGATAGGGATTAATTACATAACAAAAATCGGGGACAAAGCGACAAATGAAAACCCTAGTTTAACTATTACAAACCATCGACAGTTACAAAAAATACGAAAAGAATTAATTAAACACGCGGCGAATTAAGTACGAGGACGCTTAAAAAATAACCTAAAACCCTAATTGAGAGAAAAATATTTTTGTACATTTTTTATTTGAGAAAAGAATTTAATTGCAAATTAATTAAAACCCTAATTTTTAATTGCTTTTAATTATGAAAAAAAGAAATTAAATTAACCTATATTTCTAATTAAATTAAAATAAATATTTTATTAAAAAAATGTTTTTTTGTTATTTTGTGATTTATTGATTTCATGATTAATAAAAAAAGGTAATTAATTTTTATGGAAAAACAATTAAACAAAATAATTAAATAAAGGAAATAAATAAAGAAAAGAAAATGGGCATGTGTTGAGTAGAAAATCTGGGGGTGTACTATTGAAATTGTTGGGCCCAAGGTTGATAGCCCAGCATACCAGCGCCTGATCCTGTGAGGTCATCTCCTGAAAGTCTACCATGCGCTACTCCTATATGAGGGTTGGATCTCCCTTGAGGCTAGATCTAATGGCCAGATCTGGAGGATGCAAGGTTGATACCTAGGTCTGAGGCACACTGAATCCTGCGTTGGAACGTTAGAAAAATAGCCAAAATTTCCTGGACCTGGGATCGAACCCAGGTCCTCATACTTCCCACCAAGCGCTTTTACCACCGAGCCAATCTTCTTTGTTGTGCATAGAATTAAAACAAAATATAATATAACAAAACAAGATAATTGGATCAGAAAATGCGCGAGATTTAAACGCACAAATAGATGGTTGCCACGCCACCATCTTCTTCCTCCTCCATCGCCTTAGACCAGTGCACCTTTACCTACAAACAAAAGTCTGTAGCTACAAACCTGCAAAACTTAAAAATCTAGCACATGCATGATAAATTAGTTGTGACTATACCAACCAACTCGTCTTGGTCTCACGAGCATTACTGTACCTTATTCGTGGCCTAATTTTTCCTGTATCAAGAACCCCTAAAATGCACCTTTAAACCCTAGCCATGGCAATTGTCAGTATATGCGCTAAAACATCAATCAAACATAACCAATACGTTGCAAACATGATAACAAACACATATATGCCATTAAAACATGTTCATGATGCGTGAATCATAGTAAACGAATTTGGAAAAAACAGGGCAAACCAGGTTAGTTGTAGCGCGCGTTTCTTGGTGTTTTAGACCTTACAAATGACTGAGATAGCTTCCTGAGACGTCCAGCTATCGATTGGCAATGCTAGGATGGTTGAGATGGCCTGTATGACTGAAATTGATTCACACTTTTTGTCTAGATTTTTGAGTTTGTTCTTGCTCATTCACGATTGCCAACCCTGTTTCATGCTTTGTTCTTGTTCATTATATATCCCTCAATGAATTAGGGTTGCAAAACAGATTGGATCTTGAAGTTTTGATGAGATTTGATTTGATTCTTTAGCCATATGAAAACTTTCTAAATTGAGCCAAAGTATCCCATTTTTGTACCAATCATGCTTGATGCGATTTTTTCTTGATATTTCAGCATATTTTGATTGAGATTCTGTCCAAAATCATACCAAAACATATCTTTGATATTGTTTACCAATTATTTAATTTTATTCAATTTTTAATAAATAAAAAATAAAAATAAAATAAATAATGAAGAAAATAACATGTGAGTAAACATTTGGGTCGTGGACCATGCTACAAGTGAGGTGCAATCATGAAATGCTAAGCCCATTTGGTAAAAAATGCACTTTTTAGCATATTTGACTTTTGGCAATTTTGCAAAAAATGTCAACTTTGACAAGGCATATCTCCTCCAATTTTAACCCTAGAGAGGTGTTCTTGGATTTTTTAGAAAGCTTAGGATGTCCCCTAAGCAACCCTTTCTGTCTAATTTCAATTGGGTATTCCATGTTCATGTAAGAATCTTTGACCCAAAAGGTGTTTTTTGTTGACTTTTCAAAAGGACCTATAATTTAGAAATTCATATCTTTTTATGAGTGAATATTTTGAACTTGTGGGATGAATATGAGTTGTATGGAATTTCATCCTCTTAAAAATGAGCCTTGGATGGAAAATTTCTGATAAAGTATGTGGAAGTTATGCTTGGTCAAAGATTGGTTGACTTTTCATGAGAAACCCTAATTTAGTAACTTTGGGGTTTTGATGAATTTAGGGCATTACTTGAAGAATTGTGATCAACCCTTGATCAAAAGATGGATATCACTTAAAAATGTTGATGTTGACCAAAAATCTTGAATTTTTACTATATGTGGGCCACCGTTGACTTTTGACCTAATATAGTCGATTCTCAAGCATCTGAGCAGTTGACTGAGCAAACTTCTTGTACAGTGCTTGAAATTTGACATGGAGGGTCTTGAGAATATATTAGGACCATGGAGAGAAAATGAGGTATTTGGAGTTCACCTATCTTTATGAAAATGGAAACCCTAATTTGAGACACACTGCCTTAGGAGAGAGTTTGTCTGGTAAACTCTTGGGCAAACTTGAGCAAATTGAGGATCTCTAGGAGTATGTATTGAGTAAAATGAGAGGGCAAATTTTGGGGTACAACACTTTGCATACATGAAATTTCCCTTTAGCTTAATTAGCATTTAGATAGAACACACCCTTTGATTAGAATAACAAGAGTGGATCCCATAGAGTACCACGGACGTGAGGGGTGCTAATACCTCCCCCTTGCGCAATCGACTCCCTTACTCGATCTCTCAGTCGTAAGATCGTGACTTCTCCCTTCTCAGGTTTTTCTTCGATGATTTTAATTTCCCTTCCTGTGGGATAAATAAATACTCGATGGCGACTTAATTGATTTCATCTCGATGATTTTCTGCCGGTTCCTTCAGTCATGAACAAGTAACACTTTATAATGGGACTCCTGATGCCGCACACACATGTTCCTAGCATACCATCAAGAATATGTCGCTACTAAAACCAAAATGAAGACGATTTCCATGCCATGAAACCAAGACAACAAGAAACATATTTTTCAAATAACGTGGATACAAATAATTCAAGCATAAGTGCAAAAAAAACTAAACACAAATACATGCTAGCATAATAAGAACAAACTTATACAAATGTGAAATAATTAATACCTAAAGTCATTATAAGCATATGGATCAAGAAAACATAATGGTTATTAATCAAAAAAATGGAAATGAGCATTCATGGTTTTCATAATTTGAGAAAAGATCAAGCATTTTTGGAAGAAACTAGTAACATACATCAAGGCAAATATTACTTTCAAGGAGAAATTGAAATGATATTACCTCACTCTTTATTGAGATTGAAGTTTCACTCACATGATGTAAAATACTCAAACACAAAGTTAGACTGAAAGTATAAAGTGAAAGCAATAAGATAGAATTAAGCAACATTTAAGATATTGATTATCCCTAATTCCCCATGTATATTAACAAAAGGTTTGTTTGCGAGAGGTTTAGTGAAAATATCGGCAATCTGATTTTTACTATCAACATGCCCAAACACAACATCCCCTTTTTCAACATGGTCACAAAGGAAGTGGTGACGTATCTCAATATGTTTAGTGCGTGAATGTAGTATGAGATTTTTGGTTAGATTAATGGCACTAGTGTGGTCACACGTGATAGGAATACGTGAAAGTTTAATATCAATATCAAGTAGTTGTTGTTTAAGCCACAAAATTTATGCACAACAACTACCGGCTGCCACTTATTCCGCCTTAGTGGTTGACAAAGCCACAAAAACTTGCTTTTTACTATGCCAACTTACCAAGGGTTTTGAAAACATATGACAAGTTCCACTAGTACTTTTCATATCCAATTTGCAAGAGGCAAAGTCAGAATCAGAATAACCAACCAGGCTACAATCATTTTCCTTGGAATACCAAAGCCCAAACTTAGAGGTACCAATGAGGTATCTAAGAATGCGCTTAACAGCTTTTAAATGTGATTCCTTAGGAAAGGATTGATATCATGCACACATACAAACACTAAAATAATATTCAGCCTATATGTGGTAAGATAAAGAAGTGATCCAATTAGACCTTTATACCTTTTACCTCAATATCCTTACCCTTTTCATCTCTATCTAGATTACCATTTGTTGCCATAGGTGTGTCAATTTCTTTAGCACCGTCCATACCGAATCTTTTGAGCAATTCGAGATAATACTTAGTTTAACATACAAATGTGCCTTCATCAAGTTGCTTAATTTGTAGTCCAGGGAAGTAGTTTAACTCTCCCATTAAACTCATTTCAAAATCTCCCTGCATAAGCTTAGAGAACTCCTTGACAAGATGCATATTAGTTAAACCAAAAATGGTATCATCAACATAAATTTGAACTACTAAAATACACTTTCCTTGAAGTTTAATAAATATTGTAGTGTCTACTTTCTATCTAGAGTATCCTTGTTCTAGAAAAAGCTTACTAAGTCGATCATACCATGCCCTAGGGGCTTGTTTAGGACCATACAATGGACGTTTTAGCTTGAACACATGATTAGGAAACTCATAATTTTAAAAACCTGAAGGTTGAGCAACATACACTTCTTCACTTATGTATCTGTTAAGGAACGTACTTTATACGCCCATTTGATATAATTTGAAGTTCTTTGAGCATGCATAAGCTAATAAAAGGCGTATAGCCTCAAGTCGGGCAACCGGAGCATATTTCTACTCATAATCAATTACCTCCTCTTGATTATAACCTTGAGCCACAAGACGGGATTTATTTGTTAATATCACACCATGTTCATCAAGTTTATTCCTAAATACCTATCGAGTGCCTATAATTTGATGATCTTGTGGACGAGGGACAAGGTCCCGAACATCATTTCTTTTAAATTGATTCAATTCTTCTTGCATTGACATAAGCCAATGCTCATCAAGTAAGGCATCCATAGCGTTTTTAGGTTCAACTTATGATACATATGCATGATGATAACAAAAATTACTTATCTTAAAGCGAGTAGTTACCCCTTTGGTGATATCACCAATAATTTTGTAAATTAGATGATCCTTGGAGGTTCTCCACTCCAATGGAAGGCCATCATTTTCTTCAAGACTTTCATCATATTTCTTTTCTTGGTTGTCATCTTCATCCTTCTCAATTTCTACCGATTTAGGATGATCAACTTCTTTATCAGTGTCTTTGAGTATATCTTATGTAGATGCACCTACACCATGAAAATAAATACCTTTACCAATACTATTTGGGGAAGTCTCATCAAAATTAAATGTTGTACCCCAAAATTTTCCCTCCCTTTTACTTAAGACATTCTCCTAGAGTTCTCAAATGCTCAAGGTTGCTCAAGAATTGATCAGACAGATTCTCCTCCTAAGCAATGGGTCCACAACTAGGGTTTCATCTTTAATAATGAAATTTCGGGTTTCTAAGGTCTCAAATGGAATTCATGGTCTCTTATATGTCTCAAGGAATTCTCATATCAAGTTTCAAGTATTGTATTACAAGTTTGCTCAATCAATGGATCAGATGACTGAAAATCAACTGTATTGGACAAAAAGTCAACTATGATCAATCTACAGTCAAACTTCAAGATTTTTGGTCAACATAAACATTTTAAAGTCATATTCATCATTTGATCAAGGTTTGATCATGATTCATCAAGGAAAACTCTTAAATCATCAAAAGTCAAAAGTTGCCAAATTAGGGTTTCCTAAGGAGAAGTCAACTGAACTTTGACCAAGCATAACTTTCACATTCTTCATTAGATTTTCCTCAACCATAGCTCATTTTGAATTAAATTTAGTTCTCTTTAATTTTGTCCCTCTAAGCTCAAGTCCAAAAAGTGCTTCATTTGAAAGATATGGGCCAATACATTATAGGTCATTTCAAAAGTCAACAAAAAGACACTTTTTGACAAGGCAACTTACATCAAGATAAATTATACAAATGCAAAATTATCAACATAGAGATGGTATGGGATATCTTGAGCTTTAAAAAAAGTCCAAGATCACCTTCAAATGACAAAAATTGAGAGAGTTATGACTAGTGCAAGTTGGGAAATTTTGAGCAAATGCATGAAGTTCAAATTGAGAAAACTTGAAATTTTGGGCTATTGGCCTATTGTTTCAGAGTCCAAACATATTCTACACTCCATATACACCTCACATATTACTCATGCACCCCCTTGATATTTTTATTCTAATTATTTTAATTTTATTCAATATTAATTCAAAATAAATAAGATAATAAGACAAGGCTTATTACAAGATTTCAAGCCCAACTTTTGACCTAGATTCTCTTCTATATATTGCATGCATTCAGACATCAAAGGCAGCCACGAAACCTTGCAGCAACATCACCTTCCAAAAATCACAAAAACATTCAAATCTATGGCAACTTGCAAAACCTATTTGCAGCCGTTTTCAATATATACCAGTCATTCTAATCAATCCCAGGAAGATCATAGGGTAAGGTTGGAATGTTTACAACGATCCAAACGGCCAGAAACACACGAGCATGTCTCACGATTTCATCATTGCATGATTTTTACATTTTTTATTTTTGTTATGTTTTAGGATAAACTAACAATGCTAATATGTTCATGAGGTCTCTATATGAAGGAAAAGATAATCGCATGACCTTCATGCTGTCAGAATAATGATTTTCCATATTTGCACTAGTCCGGGTTGTTTTGATCATACTTCACAAACCATTTTGTTTCATTCCAAAATAATGACTCCATTGAATCCGCAAGCCTTGATTTAGGGGGGGGGGGGGGGGGGGTAGGGTATTCCTAGATTGCTAATATTTATTGTTTTGCAGGTTTGAAGAAAAGAAGCTACCAGAGAAGACGGCCAGAGCTAGGGCTCCGGCGCCTCTCCGGTTCATGCACAGATTTCATATTATATACATTTTGTTTGATTTAAGATAACGGATGTATTACCACCCTATTGGTTAAAGCGCACGCGATAAGACACTGTTATGCCAAGGCATGGGTTCGATCCCAGCCTTTTGGCATTTTGATTTTTTTTTCCATGATTTTCCTTGTTTTGCAGATTATAAAACACGTTGATGTTGTTCCTTGACACCAAGGCGCGCCGGTCCTAGAGGTGAACGTGTTGGGTGAAAGTGAAAAGGGTGTGGGTTCAACACAAATCCCTAACAATTTTGTTTTTCTCCTTTGTGTTCTATCCTTCTTACTCTTTCCCTTTGTTTTCCTTAATTTCATCAAAAAATATTTAAGCAAACCTTTTTTTATCAACCCTAATTAGTTTTTTTAGGTGTTTTAATTAAAATCAATTTAGGTTTTTGATAGTTTTGCCACTAATTAATCATCTTTTTTTAATTAAAATCAATTTAGGTTTTTTTAGGTTTAACTTAATTAATCAATTCCCTTTTTTAATTAATTAAAAATTAATTAGGTTCTTTAAGTTAATCATCAAACTCTTTAATCAAAAATCACTAAAAAAAACCTTTCACTTTCATATCCTACATTTACGCGTAGTTTAGTATTCTCGTATTTTTTATGATTATTGTAATTGCTCACAGTTTGTAATAGTAATTAGGGTTTTACTTTTCCGCATCTTTTTAGCATGTACTTCTCCCAAAGCCATGTAATATTCTAGGGTTTTTACTTTGTGCTTTTACTTTTCGTACTTTATTACTTTATTATTTTTACTATTACTGTTAGTAATTAGGTCATGTATGGCAAGATAAAATAAAAACGGTAGCTAACCCTAATTTCAAAGATAAGCATAACTAAAAACGATCACTTCGCACACGCGCACCTCTAGGGTAACCTCCCTTGATGACTTTCGATAAAAACATTCATGTCCCTCGAACGTGAGGACACTTTAGCATAGTCCCTCAAAAACAAAGATCGTAGTCCCTCGATGACCCATTCGATGTTTCCTTCGGTAAACGATCTAGTCCCTTAACAATAAATTGCTAAAGTGTCCTTACAAGTTGCCTTCAATGACTGAACGATGACCTACACTTGTCCCTTCACATCCAACAACAGGGCTTCTGACCAACCAATGGTATGGATATCACCATCTAAAGGAGGAGGAAAATGATAACAAAGACTTTGATTAGGTAGAACACTCGTAATCGCTTGCTCACGAACTAAAAATCTTTTCACAAACACTCTTCAAAAATATTTTCAAACAAGAAACACTTTGTACGTATTCTCGAGGACAAATACGAGAATCATTATAAAGTCTTGCCTCACAATTGGAATTTTTAAAATATTTTCCAAAACACACATTCACAAAGCATTTTTAAAACAACGTGATCTAGCGATTAAGAGCCTGTAGATAACTACGGATGAAAAGGGTGCTAACACCTTCCCATTTCATAACCTACCCCCCTAACTCAAAAATATCAAAGTCTATCCTGTTCATTTCACCCTTTCCTTATTGGATAAAATAAAAGTCGATGGCAACTCTGTTAGAACAAAGTTTGAATCTACTACCCTAAGTTTAAGTTTTGATGATAACAAAATGAAAAGATATATTAATTATGTGATTCATGTAAGAACAATTTGCTACCTAAAAATTACTTTCTGTTTTGCAGAAACTCTGATGGGTATCAGCATGAGAACATCATAATCAGCATCAGAATATTGGATATCAACATCAGCATCAGAAGATGCTATATCAGATACCAGAATCTGAAGAACAACTCACACTTATGCTGAAGCCTGATGAACAGAACTGCGCTCAACACTCTGAACTCTGATAAAGACAATAACAGTTCATCAGCACTTAAGCAGCGTCAGAATGAGCCAAATCCAGAACACGCTTAAGTGGCAACGGTACTGTGCATTCAAGACGAGTTATTACCAACGGCATCATTCCAGACAAGATCTGCTTAATAAGGAAAGATTGTTATTGGCATTGAATCAGAATTATGGCTCCAATGTTCACTAATTCCAATGCTATATAAACAAGTCAATGAAGATTGAATTGGCTAATGCTCTACATCAATTTACACGCCAAAAAGCTAATAATCATCTTCCTCACTCTCAGTTTGCTAAGAGATCCAAAATTCCTTACTCAATTATTTTTAGCAATCTAGTTTCCATAAGCTTAAGTTGTGTAGTATCACAGTTGTGATAAACAGTTTTGTAGAAAACATTCACACACCTAGATTTCAATTCTTTGTAAGAAAGTGATTCCTTGAGAAACCGGTTTGTGGTTTGCATCAAGAAGGCTTTAGCAGTTGTTAAAGCAGATTGTAATATTCAGTTTAATATAGTGGATTAAGACCTCGTTGGAGAGAGGCGAAATCACCTTGACGGGTGGACTGGAGTAGTTTGAGATCAAACGAACCAGGATAAAAATATCGTGTTCATTGCATTGATTTTCAGTTTTACAATTCAACCCCCCTTCTTGTGTTTTTCACTTCTTCACTTGGCATCAGAGCGCCTGGTTCTGAGCTAAAACACTTTACCGTGTCAGTACAAGAACCAGCGTCAGAAAAACACAATGGCAGGAACTTATCATCACACCAGCAATGACAACAATGAAGACAGAGACAGATTCAGCGGCAAACCTCCAGTCTTTGATGGAGAAAATTTTGATTACTGGAAAGACAGAATTGAAAGCTTCTTTCTGGCACATGATGCTGATCTGTGGGACATGGTGACAGATGGATACGCGCATCCTGTTAATGCAAGCGGTCAGAAGATTGATAGAAAAGCAATGTCTGACCAACAGAAGCGTGACTTCAAAAATCACCACAAAGTCAGAACCATCCTTCTCAGCGCAATCTCGTATGCTGAATATGAAAAGATCTCTAACAGAGACACAGCTAAGAATATGTTTGACTCACTCAGAATGACGCATGAGGGGAACGTTCAGGTCAAAGAAACTAAAGCTCTTGCGCTCATTCAGAAGTATGAGGCATTCAAAATGGAAGAAAGTGAATCCATTGAAACAATGTTCTCTAGATTCCAAATTCTGGTGGCTGGTCTCAAGGTTCTGGATAAAGGATACTCTACTGCTGATCATGTCAAGAAGATCATCAGAAGCTTACCAAAGCAGTGGAGGCCAATGGTTACAGCTCTGAAGCTAGCAAAAGATCTCAACAAAATTTATCTGGAGGAACTTATCAGCTCCCTCAGAAGTCATGAGATAGAGCTAGAAGCTGATGAACCCCAGAAGCAAGGTAAGCCTTTAGCATTAAAATCTAACAAAAAATCTGAGTCTAAAGTTTTGCAGGCAGTTGAAGAAACATCTGATGGATCCTCATCAGAAGAAGACGAACTTTCTCTCCTCTCCAGAAGAGTGAATCAACTGTGGAAGCAGAGGCAAAGGAAATTCAGGAATCCCAGAAGATCTGATCAGAACGAGTCTTCTTCCAGATACAGAAGGACAGATTTTTCCTCTGGATACAGAAGATCTGAAGGCTCCTCAGGAAGCAGAAAGCCAAACACAAAAGACATCATCTGCTATGAGTGCAATGAGAAAGGACACTACAAGAGTGACTGCCCAAAGCTTCAGAGGGAAAAGCCCAAAAAGAAGTTTGGAAGAGAAAAGAAGAAAAGTCTCATGGCTACATGGGATGACTCTGACTCGTCTGAAGCTGACTCAGAATCAGATGATGAGAGAGCAAACATAGCTCTCATGGCCAACATTTCAGAAGATAGTGAAGCTTCTGAATCAGACTCAGAATCAGATACTGAAGAGGTATTTCCTGACTTAGCAATTACTTTTACTAAGGCTGAACTTGCTGAAAGCCTTAACGAAATTCTGGAAAGGTACCAGCAGATTAGAGTTAAATTCAGAAACCTGAAAAGGAATCTTGAATCTGGCTCTGATAAGACTGAGAGTCTTAAATTGGAAAATTCTGAGCTGAGAAATAAAATTTCAAAATTAGAAAATGTTTTACAAAACTCTCAGAAGGAACCAATTTCTGAAACTCCCAGCAGCGCTGATGAGATCATCAAGGAGTATGATCACAGTTTCCAGAAGTTCCTTGCTAAAAGCATAGATAAAAGCAAAATGGCTTCAATGATCTATGGAGTTAGCAGAAACGGCAGGAAGGGAATAGGATACCAAGGTAAGGTTCCTACACCTAAGAATGTCATGGATTTAACCATTAAACACACTCCTCTGAACTCACATTTTGTGTATGGTCACACACATGATATTAAATACACTAGCAGTAAGTATTCTGTGAAACCAAAATTCAACTAGAGTTTTGGTAAATCTAACAAATCAGGACCCAAGAAAATCTGGGTACCTAAGGATAAAATAATACATGTTACAGATATCTTTAGCAGCAAATCAGAAACACCAGTCATGGTACCTGGACTCTGGCTGCTCGCGACACATGACGGGAAGAAGGCATATGTTCCAAAGCCTGGAACTTAAGCCTGGAGGCCACGTTGGCTTTGGAGGAAATCAGAGGAGAAAGATCATTGGCTCTGGAACTGTAGGTAATGGAAATCTTCCCTCTATAAATAATGTTCTGCTAGTAGATGGATTAATGCATAATCTGTTATCCATAAGTCAATTAAGTGATAACGGTTATGATATAATCTTTAATGAAAAATCATGTAAAACTGTTAGTCAGAAAGATGGGACTATCCTGTTTAATGGAAAGAGGAAAAACAACATTTACAAAATCAAACTTTCTGAACTGAAAAGTCAGAATGTAAAGTGTCTTCTGTCTGTTAACAACGAGCAGTGGATCTGGCACAGAAGATTGGGGCATGTTAGTATGAGAAGAATATCTCAGATTAACAAACTCAATCTGGTCAGAGGACTTCCTAATTTGAGGTTCAATTCAGATGCTCTGTGTGAAGCATGTCAGAAAGGCAAGTTTGCAAAACCTTCTTTCAAATCTAAAAATGTAGTTTCTACCTCTAAGCCATTAGAACTTCTGCACATTGACTTATTTGGACCAGTTAAAACTGCTTCAGTCAGTGGCAAGAAGTATGGGTTAGTAATCGTAGATGACTATAGCATATGGACATGGGTAAAGTTCTTAAGACACAAGGACGAGTCACACTCTGTGTTTGTTACCTTCTGTAACCAAGTTCAGAATGAAAAGGATCTTAGAATCGTTAAAGTCAGAAGTGATCATGGTGGAGAGTTTGAAAACAAAGACTTTGAGTCATTTTTTAATGACAGAGGCATTCTGCATGATTTCTCTTGTCCTAGAACTCCCCAACAAAATGGAGTTGTAGAACGAAAGAACAGAACATTGCAAGAAATGGCCAGAACCATGATCAATGAGACAAACGTTGCTAAGATCTTCTGGGCAGAGGCAATAAACACAGTGTGCTACATTCAGAATAGAATCTCAATAAGACCTATTCTGGAAAAGACTCCATATGAATTGTGGAAGAACAGAAAGCCCAACATTTCATATTTTCATCCATTTGGATGTACCTATTTTATGTTAAATACAAAGAATTACTTGAACAAGTTTGACTCTAAAGCACAGAAGTGTATTATGTTAGGATACTCTGAACGCTCAAGAGGGTACAGAGTATACAATACAGAGACACAGATTGTGGAAGAATCAATCAGTGTTCGTTTTGATGATAAGCTTGACTCTGAAAAGTCAAAGCAGAATGAAGTTTTTGCAGGTATGGAAATTGAATTTACAGGTTCTGAAGACAAGTCATCAGAAGCTCTCAACACAGACACTCCTTCAACATCTGAAAGGAGCACTGCTAGCAATCCTACAACAGCTGCTGATCAACCTCAGAAGAGACTACCCAGAAGCAGCTTGGATCACCCAGAAGAAACTATCTTAGGAAGAAAGGAAGATCCAATCAGAACAAGAGCAAGCTTCAGAAACTCTGAAGAAACCCTCATGGGACTTGTGTCTCTGATTGAACCTTCTTCTATTGATGAAGCACTTCTAGACAACGACTGGATTCTAGCAATGCAAGAAGAGCTGAATCAATTCACCAGAAATGACGTATGGGATCTGGTTCCCAGACCAAAAGGATTCAACGTCATTGGAACAAGATGGGTGTTCAGAAACAAGCTAAATGAACAAGGTGAAGTCATCAGAAACAAGGCACGACTGGTAGCACAAGGTTATAGTCAGCAAGAGGGGATAGACTATACAGAAACCTTTGCTCCAGTCGCCAGGTTAGTATCTATCAGACTTTTAATTTCATTTGATGTTAATAGAGGCATCACTCTGTATCAGATGGATGTCAAGGGTGCATTCTTAAATGGTAATATAGAAGAAGAGGTTTATGTGCACCAACCCCCTGGTTTTGAAAATACAAAACATCCAGAACATGTTTTCAAACTAAAGAAGTCACTATATGGTCTGAAACAAGCTCCCAGAGCTTGGTATGAAAGACTAAGTAACTTTGTTAGAAAATGAATTCACCAGAGGGAAGGTGGGCACTACCTTATTCTGTAAGTCAGTTAAGAATGACATCTTAGTCTGTCAAATTTATGTTGATGATATTATTTTTGGATCTACTAATCCTTCTCTTGGAAGAAAATTTGCTAAGTGTATGCAGGCAGAATTTGAGATGAGCCTCATGGGGGAACTGAAATTCTTTCTAGGAATTCAGATCAATCAAACTCCAGAGGGAACTTACATTCATCAGAGAAAATATGTCAGAGATCTTCTGAAGAAATTTGACCTCTCAGAATGTAAGCCATCAAAGATTCCAATGCATCCCACGTGCATTCTGGAAAGAGAAGAGGTAAGCAAAAAGGTAGAACAGAAGGTCTACAGAGGTATGATTGGTTCTCTCCTTTATCTGACTGATTCAAGGCCTGATATCTTATTCAGCGTATGTATTTGTGCTAGATTCCAATCAGATCCTAGAGAATCTCACTTAACAGCTGTTAAGCGAATTTTCAAGTATCTGAAAGGTACTACTAATCTGGGTTTATTTTATAGAAAATCTAGTGATTACAGCTTAGTAGGCTACTGCGATGCTGACTTTGCTGGAGACAGAGTAGAGTGTAAAAGTACTTCTGGAAGCTGCCAGTTTCTGGGAGACAATCTGATCTCTTGGTCCAGCAAAAGGCAATCCACAATTGCGCTATCAACAGTAGAAGCTGAGTACATAGCAGCAGCAGGATGTAGCACACAAATGCTCTGGATGAAAAGTCAGCTTGAAGATTTCCAGATTTTTGAGAGTAACATCCCTATACTCTGTGACAATACTTCTGTTATTTGCTTAAGTAAGAATCCCATTTTACATTCTAGAGCTAAGAATATAGAAATAAAACATCACTTCATTAGGGACTACATTCAGAAAGGAATTTTGAACTTAAAATTTATAGATACAGACCATCAATGGGCTGATATCTTCACTAAACCCCTTTCTGAAGATAGGTTCAATTTCATTCTGAAACATCTCAGCATGAAAATCTGCCCAGAGTGAAAATGCTTTGATTCTATATATTTATCTTCAGAATGTATTTGTTTTACTGTGAACTTCTGATCAATCTCTTTTCAGAAAGATAGAACATGCAGATTGTATCAGATGCTATTCTTAAAGATCTGAGCGTTTCAGCTTAAGGATAGACGTGCTGCTCACTAAATCAAACAAGTGTCATCCAATCATCAGCAAATCTCTGAAGCAGAACACGTGCATGCTTCTGAGAAGGCAAAACGCTGATTGGGTACATTGAGACACATGTCTGGTAACCGTTTCAAGTATCTTTCTCAAATTCCCCAAAATCAGCAAGCATTAAATGAAAGTAATCATGTTTTTAAAACGTAATCATGATTTTATTTCTCTTTCTTGAAACCGTTTACACTTTCAAATTTTTTTTTAAATCTATTTAAACTCATTAACTTCTCACATTAATCTTTTACCGTTTCTTTCAATCTCACAAATACTTTCTCTGCATTTTCCTTGTGTGTTCATCTCTCTCAAAAGAAACCATTTTTCAGTTTTCTCAGAAAAACCCTAAGTGTGAACATGGCAACCTCCAGCAATGTTTCTGCAGGTTCTCAGAAGAAAGCTTCATCTGAACAGTACCAAGTTCCCTTCAGAACACTCCTTACACCAGTGAAGAATTTAGAAGTGTTTTCTGAACTGATTATTTACTTCTCCAGTCTGAAAGAAAATGGTTTTGACTTGACAGAAGAAGTTAGGGCACAGAAATGGGAGAGATATTTTGACAGGTTGGTTGGACCAACGTTCCCAGTCTTGGTCAAGGAGTTCTGGATTCATGCGTCCTCATCAACGCATCAAGTCACCTCCTACATAATGGGAAAGAAGATTGTGATCATTGAGGATCACATAGCAAAATTGATTGGTTACAATGGCGGTGGCGTCCGCTGTATTGATATGGCTGAAAGATGCTCTGACGTTGGTGTCATAGTAGAACAGATTTTCACCCTTGGGGTGCCCAGCAGCAAAATCAGTGACTTAAAGGATCACCACAGTGTATGGGCGAAGATCATTCTAGGGTGCTTTAATCACATGAAGCCAACAAGCTCCCCTGATTATATAAATATAGATCAGCAGTTTCTGATCTATTTTATTAATCAGAAGGTAAAAATCAACTTGGCTCATCTTCTGTTTAATCACCTCAGGACCAGCGTCAAGGAGACCAGGGAAGAAGAAAGAACAAAGAGGTATTGGATACCCTTTGGCAGGTTAATATCAGATATTCTGACTGAGAATAGGCTGATAGAGCACCTTATAGAAGCTCAGGAGTTAAGTACTATTGAACCAACTGCTGGCAAGCCTCTGAACACAAAGAATCTGAAGAAAATGAAACTGATAGAGAATATCAGAAAGGAGCCCAGCGCTACTCCTCTTGCTGACATCACCAGCAGAAGAGTCCCTCTGGACGACTTTCCATTATTTTCTGAGATAGAATCTAAACCAGTGGTGGTTCTCAGATACTTGGACGCGTGCAAGGCTGATGGTACAGATCCCAAACTGAATATCAAAGATCTGCACCAACCTCAACCATAAGTTTCACTGAAGAAGACGAAGAAAAGGAAGGCCACTTCAGAAGGAGCATCCCAGCAGACCCCCAAGAAAAGAGGTAATTTATCTGCTGCTTTTGTTTTAAATTCTTCTGCTATTCCAACATCAATCCCAACTCCAGCTTCACATGAAATTCCAATCCCCATACCAACTATTGATGAAACCGAACCAGAAGATGACCCTTCTGAGTCACTGACTCTCAGGAGACCCCGCACCAAACATCCAAAACCCACTACTTCAACAGCATCAGAACTTGACAAAGTTCTGTCTGACACTGATCAACGTGTTTCTGATCACCTCTCAAATAATCCAAACACTGAACCAGAAATTGCCCACTCTCCTCAACCAGAACAACCTCTCTCGCCCATACCAGAAGAACCACAAATTCCTGAACAACCAGAAATTCCATCTCCTTCTCCACAACCAGCAATTCCTCCTCCCTCTCCTCAACCAGAAATTCATCCACCATCACCTCAACCATCACCTCCTCCATCACCTCCTCAACCTGAGTTTCATCATTCTGAAACTCCATCACCTGAACCTCATTCTCCTCAATCCTCTGAGCCACAACCTCTGGCAATTCAGCTGCCATGTGGAACAACTGTAACCATGGCCTAGCTGCCATCCTCTCCAGAAACTACCCCTCCAAATACTCCAAAAACTCCACACAGTCCAATTATTATTTCTGACTCTCCCACTCCATCTCCCAAACAAATATCTCCCAAACAAACTACAGAAGACCCCAGCAGGACCTTCATCGATTTAACAATCCTTGACCGTCTTGCTGATCTCAAACACAAAATAGCCATTCCCAAACCAAAACAGCCAGATGTTGGTTCTGGCATTGTGAATTTTGAAACAGGTTTGCAGCAGTGGATTGCTTCTCTGAAGCAAGTTTGCCCTGGAATGATTGATCCTGCTACCTCAGACCAGCTCTGGACACGTTTCAGAATATGGGTACGTGCTGAAGCCCTCAAATTGCAAGACATCAATTATGAGTAGGCACAACAGAACTTCAGCAAGCTGCTGAAGGAAGTTGGAAGTCAGCTGCCACAGGAAGACGTGCTCCTTCTGGATAGTGATCCATGGTCTGAGAAGCGTCCAGCTTCAAAAGTGCAGCCAGAAGAAGATCAGACCACTCAAGCTGAAGTTAGACAAGCTGAAGATGTTGCAGAAAGCTCTCAGAAGCTCCCTGCTTCTGATGTTTCTCAAGCTGCCTTGGACAGGCAAACTCTGGAAGAGCTGAAGTTGAATGATATTCGTCTGCAGCAAAGAATGGATGAAAATGATCAGAAGATGAAGGAAAGGATGGACATGCAAGATAGCAAGATAGATACAGTAGTCAGCATGGTGCACAAGCAGACTGAAACTGCTGATCAGATTAAGGCAATGCTGGAGACTCTGTTCACACGCTTTCCACCCCAACCTTAGTTTTTCATTCATGATATTTTCAATGTTTTTCTTTGCATGTCATCTGTACTGTTTTGTCTGGCTCTGAATATTTTAATATAACAAGTTTTTCTGCTCTGATCGTTTTAGCACATCACTTACACTTTTTGATTGCTGACAAAAAGGGGGAGAACAAGAATAACATTTTTCAATAACGGATTACTGAGACAAAAAGTCTCGAACATTCTAACTCTGATATACTTGAATGTTTTCTGTTTTTGCGTAAGTCTACAGGTACAAGAATGCTCTCTGATACACTGAAGCTCTGAAGCTCTGATATCCTGATCTGAAGTTCTGATAGTCAAAGCTCTGATATCTTGATCTGAAGCTCTAACCTTCTGATGTTCAAAAATTCAATAAAGATCTGATCCTGAAGAACTCTTGGAATTAAAAAGGGAAGTAATAAATTCAGGGGGAGTATATCCGATCCCAACTCTGATATCTCTTTATCCCTTATCTTTGATAACTTCTTATTTAATTCTGATACAACTTATCATTCAGTTATCTCTGATACTCTTCACGTTATTTTCAATTAAAAAATATCTAGTTTTTGTCATCATCAAAAAGGGGGAGATTGTTAGAACAAAGTTTGAATCTACTACCCTAAGTTTAAGTTTTGATGATAACAAAATGAAAAGATATACTAATTATGTGATTCATGTAAGAACTATTTGCTACCTAAAAATTACTTTCTGTTTTGCAGAAACTCTGATGGGTATCAGCATGAGAACATCATAATCAGCATCAGAATATTGGATATCAACATCAGCATCAGAAGATGCTATATCAGATACCAGAATCAGAAGAACAACTCACGCTTATGCTGAAGCATGATGAACAGAACTGCGCTCAACACTCTGAACTCTAATAAAGACAACAACAGTTCATCAGCACTTAAGCAGCGTCAGAATGAGCCAAAGCCAGAACACGCTTAAGTGGCAACGGTACTGTGCATTCAAGACGATTTATTACCAACGGCATCATTCCAGACAAGATCTGCTTAATAAGGAAAGATTGTTATTGGCATTGAATCAGAATTATGGCTCCAACGTTCACTAATTCCAATGCTATATAAACAAGTCAATGAAGATTGAATTGGTTAATGCTCTACATCAATTTACACGCCAAAAATCTAATCATCATCTTCCTCACTCTCAGTTTGCTAAGAGATCCAAAATTCCTTACTCAATTATTTTTAGCAATCTAGTTTCCATAAGCTTAAGTTGTGTAGTATCACAGTTGTGATAAACAGTTTTGTAGAAAACATTCACACACCTAGATTTCAATTCTTTGTAAGAAAGTGATTCCTTGAAAAACCGGTTTGTGGTTTGCATCAAGAAGGATTTAGCAGTTGTTAAAGCAGATTGTAATATTCAGTCGAATATAGTGGATTAAGACCTCGTTGGAGAGAGGCGAAATCACCTTGACGGGTGGACTGGAGTAGTTTGAGATCAAACGAACCAGGATAAAAATATCGTGTTCATTGCATTGATTTTCAGTTTTACAATTCAACCCCCCTTCTTGTGTTTTTCACTTCTTCAAACTCTTGTTATTTGCAACATTTGCGTTAAAATGCAAAAACAAGTCAGTTCTCTCACCGTATTACAAAACTGGTGACTCTGATGGGGATGAAACTAAAAAGAGGGGTTACCTTAGGGTTATATCAATTTACTTTTTTTACTTGTTTGCTTTTACATTTGGGGTTTGCTCGGGTTTTACTTTCTTGCAAGGATCCTACTCCCGGATCTGGGGACCCTAGGTAAGTAGTTATAAATCATGGAAACTATACAACACAGACCGATATGGTTGAAGTGATGGTTACGTTAGTGCGACACATTGGTTGGTACTGGTGTCCCTCGAGTCACTCGAGGAGAATATTAGGTTGTCGCGTGGTGTCATAAGCACTAACTGACTTTTAGAACCTTAATTTACCCAACTTGGCCATTAGAAGGTAGTGAGATAGTCGGCTTTGGTGCAGTCCGAAGATGGTTGATACTCGTTGCTATGCTTATTGAGATTTGACTCTCGGGTTTTTTTTTTGTGGCAAGTAAGTTGTCATTCTAAATGAAAGTTGTGAGAAAAATCAGTGATATTGAGATCCCTAGAACCCGGTTACTATTTTAGGACAGGTTGAGCCAACTAAACTTCAAGAGGGTACTTACCTATGGACCCCATGCAAGTCTTAAACTTAAGGCTCTTGTATGCTTTATTTGTGTTTGTTATCTGTTTAAACATGACATCATAACATCATATCATGACATTTTCACTAATCATTTCAAGGATCTAGGGGATTTATCTTTGTTCTTTGTTGCAGAGGTCATGGATTCCAATCGCAGAAATACTATCTGAATCAACTTCGTAAGGGTACCTTCCAAGCTTGGGGAATTAGTCTCAAAGGCCCCTGACGGTTCTCAATTCGTCCATAAACATGGTCATCTACTCTATTTGGTTATTATCAGTTTCAAAGAGGACATGATGAGTGTTCTATTCCAGTTCTTTGATCCTAAACAGCATTATTTTACCTTCCTGGATTATCAATTAGTGTCCACAATGGAAGAATTCTCTAAGTTACTCAAAGTGCCTATTCTTGATCAGATACCTTTCACCGTTCTAGAGCGAGTTCCAAAACCTGAATACATTGCGGTAGCCTTACATCTGAAATGATCGGACATCATATCTAATTGGGAAACAAGAAATGGAGTCAAGGGATTTCTTCCTAAATTTCTTATAGAGACGGCTCAGTGGTTTCTAGATGTCATGATTTTTCGTGCTTTTGAAGATATTTTGGCTTTGCTGATGTTGTACCCCAAAGTTTTCCCTCTCTTTTCTCAAGACATTTCTCACCAAAGATCTCAAATGCTCAAGGGTTCTCAAGGGTTTGATCAGACAAGCTCACCTCCTAAGCATTGAGCCTCCAAATTAGGGTTTTGGTTTTCTCAAGGACAATTGGACTTTTAATGCTTCAAATTACTTTCATGTCTCATTATAGGTCTCCAAAATTATTCATACCAAGTTTCAAGTCTTGCATCACAAATTTGCTCAGTCAATTGCTCAGATAAATAAAAATCAGATGTATTGGGTAAAAAGTCAAATATGGTCAATATACAATCAAACTTCATGATTTTTGGCCAACATAAAAATTTCTAGGTCATATTCATAAATTTATCAAGGGTTTATCACAATGCCTCAAGAAAATCACTCAAATCATCAAAGCGGCAAAATTGTCAAAATTAAGGTTTTGACTAAGAATGACTGATCAATGACTTTTGACTTAGTACATGACCTAATGGCTTGAAGCATGATCTCAAGGACTCAAACACAACATGTTGACCTAATTTCATGGCTCAAATCATTTCTCAAGATCAATGGATTGATAGTTAAAATTTGATCAACTGATAAAAAGTCAACTGATACACAAAAAGTCAAACTTTGACTTTTTGATCAACATTGAATTTCAAAGATCAAGATTCATCAAGACATTCAAAAATATCGCACTTGGTCATCAAGAATCAATAAATTCAATAAAGTAAAAAAAAAGTCAATGTTTTCAAGACTTAGAAAATTCTAAGTGTTTTTGTACCTTGATAATTTCACTACTTCATGACAATTTTTCACCAAGATACAAGATGATTCGAGGAAAACTTTCAACATGAAAGTTGTAAATATTTATGAATTCTACAACTTTATCCCTTAGGTTTGATGTCCAAAAAATGATTAAATTTGAAGATATAAGCTCATAAAGTCATGGCTTTTTTCATAAAACACTTAGCGGAAATTTTAGCAAGTTTAGGCAGATTTTTGTCCTAACTTCTTGGCCAATTTTCACCAAGCTCAAAGTTTATTTTGACAAAGTGGTCAACATGAAGGTTGTAGACAATGTTTCAAGCTTTCCAAAATGTTCAATAATTTGAAGAGATCATGCTTGAGCTAGTAGAATCGAAGAGAAGAAGTTGGGCATTCATTCTTGAATTTTAATTCATCTTCATGAAGAACACATAACCAAATCCCATAACTATGTTGTATAATCTTGCTTTGCAGACCTCTTGAATTGCAAATCTATCCATAATCAGATGTTTACATAACTAATTGAGCTATGATCCAAGAGCTTGAGCCATTGTCCAAGTGATCATTCCCTTTAGGGAAGAAAGTTCACACTTCCATTTTGGAAAAGTGACTTTAATCACAAAGTCAACTTTTCTCGAGCCTCTAACGTATTTGTTATGATCACCCTCAACATGTATGCTCAGAAGCAACATGTTTAAAGCCTTCAGCCACCCTACAATCCTTTGTACTATGCATTGGAACAAGATGTTTCAAGCTTGCTTCAAAATTAAGCCGCGTAACCATAACGTGTGATCTCTTGATTTTGATTATTTCAAGCTTCCAAACCTTTTCTCTATAAATAGAGAAGTTATATGCAAGCTAGAGCACGAAATTACAAGCCTTGAAACACCCTCAAACTCCCTGAAACTCAGAACATTCACACAAGCCTCCATTGTTGCAACTTCTGATCAAAAACTTCAAACTCACAATCCACTCGTGTGTTTCCTCTATAAATTAATCACAAAGCTTCCATAAATCATATACAACTCATCCATATCCTTGTTTCATAATCGTAACTCCATTTTCATCATCTTCCAAACTCAAATATTAAAACCTGCAACTTGACTTTTCCAACACAATTCAAGCACTTTCAGCATAAAATAAGAGTTGCATTAGCTACCTAGGAGTCCAGTGGAGCTATCCAGATCATCACCACACTCTCAGGGGTGCTCAAACTCCATACACGATTTCCAGTTTTGAGGTAAGTTTTCTCAACTTTTGAACTTCTTTTACAAGCACCATTAATGGTTACTTTGTGAATAAAAAATGTAGACAACATAGCCTTAAAGCTAACCATGCCTTTAGTTTTCATTTATGTTGCCTGAGTGATGTGAATTTTGAGTTTGAACTTTATGAAAAAATTAGGTTTCATTTGGTACCAAACAAAGTTCATGTTCATCTTTGATTTATAGCTTTAATCATTTATATGGTTGGATTCATTGTGAAAAATGGAACAACTTTCATGTTTACAATTTTGAAAATGGTTGAGAAATAAGCAAGATCAGATTTCATAACAATGGTGTTGTTGCTCTGTATGCGCAAGGTTGAAGATGAAGCCATTTCAAACATTTAGGACCAAGTTTATATTAAGTTTATTACATGTTGTATTATGACCGAATGAAACAGCCACCCCAGTGGCAGAGGAAGCGCGCGTAAGGCATTAAACTATAGGGACCTGGGTTCGAGCCCTAGTGGTACCCTTTTGTTTTTTCACATTTTCTTATTTCACGTTCTATGCATAGAAGCCACGTGCGTGCATCATGTGCCCTCATCTCATCACCATCTGATCATGTCATGATTGAATCCAATGCACCACATGAGTAGGTCCATGGTACATCACAATAAGCCAGCATCATGAGACTAGAACAGGCGCTGGGCTCAGAACTTCGGCCTCATTCTTTTTTGTTTTGCTAATTCTCACCACCCCTTTTACTAAAAGCAGCGCTGGCCCATTTATCCTTTTTATTTTTTTATTTTGTTTTCTGATTTCAAACAAAAAACATGTTTGGGCATTTTATTACTTTTAACCCCCATTCTACTTTTCAAAACCCCAACCCAATATTTTTATTTTCTTTATATTTTCTTATTTTTATTTCTTTATTTATTTTTTATTTAATCAAAAATACCAAAAAATATTTTTTTTTCTTAATTAATTAAATAATTAAAAATATTTTAATTTAATTACTTTATTTTATTTTGTAATTAAATTAAATTCTATTAGTTCTTTACATTATAAAAAACATTTTCTTAACATTAACATTCAAACTATTTTCTAAACAAAATTACTTAGACTTAGGTTCTATTTTCTTCTTAAATTCAATTGACTTAGATTTTAGGTTTTGTTAACTTCTCTTGTAATTAAATTTAATTAACTTAATTAGGTTAATTACTAAAACCTTTTTCTATCAAAAACCCTAAAAAAATAATTCCTTTCCTCCTCTTTACATTTTGTACATTCTATTATTATTCATGTTCAATGGTTTGTAATAGATAATTAGGGTTTATTGCTTTCTTCCCCATATTCACAAACTTGTACCCCCCCCCCCCCATTCCCAAAGCGTTGTAATTGCGTAGGACATTTAAATTCTGCAATTTATCGCTTTCCTTATTATTAGTAGTAATTAGGGTTTGCATGACAAGATTAAAACTAAACCATAGAAAACACTAATTCAAGATAATATACATGAAATCAAACACACTTTGCACACATGCACCTCTAGGGTAACCCACACTTGTTACCTCGGATAAAAACAGTCATGTCCCTCGAACGTGGGATGCTTTAGCAAAGACCCTCGATTAAAGAGATTATAGTCCATTGATGACCCTTCAAAAAATTTCCTTCGGTAAATGATCTTAGTCCCTTACGACAATTGCTAAAACATCTTACAAGTTACCTTCTATGACAGTACGATGAACCACACCCGTACCTCACATCCAATGATAAGGCTCTCTACCAATCAATGGTAAAGTAGCACTATCTAAAGGAGGAGGAAAAGAACAAATACTTTTTGAGTAGGTAGATTTCTCGCAATTGCTTGCTCACAAACAAAACCCTTTCCACACTTCACACTTTCAAAACACTTTTCAAACAAATATTTTATATACGTTTTCAACGATACGGGAATCATTACAAAATAGTCTTACATTGGCATCTTCAAACCATCTTTCCAAACACTCATTTTCAAGCAAATATTTTTAAAACCAACACTTTTTATACATTCTCAACGATACGAGAATCATTGCAAAGTTTGTCGTACGAAGGCGTTTTTCAAAATATTTTCAAGCTTACACAAACACAAAGCAATTCAAAGTGAGCTAGCAATTAAGATCCCGTAGCTAACTACGGATGAAAAGGGTTCTAACACCTTTCCTTTTCATAACCTACCCCCCGAACTCAAGAAAATTCTCAAAAGGTTTTTCCTGTTGTTTTCACCCTTTCCTTTATTGGATAAAAGAAAAGTCGGTGGCGACTCTTGCTATCTACAACATTTGTGATCAAACACAAAACACCTAAGTCAGTTCTCCCACCATATTACAGAACTGGCGACTCTGCTGGGGATTAATGTAAAAGCGGGGTTACCTCAAGAGCTAGATCACCTTTATTTCTTTACTTGTTTACTTTACATTTTGGGGTTATGCTTGGGTCTATTTCTTGTATAGATCCTATACCCGAATCTGGGGCATTTTAGGTAAGTAGAAATAGATCGTGGGGACTATGCGACGTAATACCGACATGGTTGAAGCGATGGCTACGTCAGTGTGATACATTTGTTGGTACCGATGTCCCTTGAGTCCAGTCAAGGAGAATATGGGACCGTTGTGTGGTGTTATAAAGCACTAACTGACCATAGAATCTTAGTTGAATAACTTGGCCATTAGGAAGTAGTGAGATAGCTGTATTTGGTGCATACTGAAGTTGGTTGATACTCGTTACTACACTCATTGAGATCGGAATTTCGAGATATTTTGGTCGCACTTTGATGCTTGTGCTGAAACAATGCCCGATGAAGAAAGATTAATTATATTGAGATTCCTTAGAACCCGGTTACTTCTTCTAGGGAAGGTTGAACTAACTAAAACTTCAAGAGGGTACTTACCTATAAACCCCATGCAAGCCTAAACCTAAGGCTTTGCGTGTTTTTTTGTGTATGATTATTTATTCATAACATCATAATATCATGACATCATTACACATATCATTTTCGTTAACCATTTCAAGGATCTCAAGGGCCATTGATGCAGGTTATCATGAACCATGCGTCTAACAAGGGGAAAGGGGATTTATTTTCCTCTAACTAAATGATGTCAAAGACGAAAGCATGTTATCTCAAATCAAAGGCTAGGACTCACTTGATATGGTGAGCTTGATTCTCGTAGAAGGACATTCAATGATACGAAGTTCTTCAATCAAAACTGCAGTTGTTGTACCCCAAAATTTGCCCTCCCATTTCTCATTGATTTCTCATCACAAAGCCCTTGGAGATCAAGATCCAGTTGGGGTTTCATCTGCTCAAGACTTCTCCTTGCACTGTTGACCCAAATTAGGGTTTGTGTTTGCACAAAGATGTTCTGACCTAAAATGCCTAAGATGACTTTCATGCTTCATATTGGACTCCCAAGTTTATCCACATCAAGTTTCAAGTCTTGATTCCAAGTTTTGCCCAGTCAATTGGACAGTTGACCTAGAAATCAGCTGTATTGGGGAAAAAGTCAACTGTGGCCAATTGACAGTCAAATCTCATGAAAATTGACCCACATAAACATCATGAACTCACATGGACCATTTGATCAAGTTTGGATCACAATTCCACAAGAAATTTGATCAGATCATCAAAAGGGCAAAATGGTCATTTTTAGGGTTTTGACTGCACAAAGGCAATTTTTGACTGTTTGACCTAGCCAATGGCAAACCAAGCTCACATATGGACTCAAGGACCCCATGGGATGGTCTTGACATGCTCAACAAGTTCAAAAGATCCCAAGTACACAAGATTGACAGTTGAATTTCCCAGCCAATTGATCAATTTTGACTTTATACTGAAAAGTCAAACTTTGACTTTTTGGTCAAAATCAAGAGTCAAGATTCATTTTTCATCAAAACATGCCAAATCATGAAACTTGTTCACCAAGAAATCAAAAATTGCAAATTAGGGTTTGAAATGAGAATTTTTCATAACTTAGAATTTCTCTAAGTTATGAAAAACCCTAATTTTTTCCCAACTTTGCCCCACTTTCTCACCAAGATTCATTTGGATTCAAGCAAAAGTCAAAACATGAAAGTTGTAGCCTATTGCATAATCTACAACTTTGATTCACAAAGTTTTCCAAAAATAATCTTGTATCTCAAGTTACAATTTTTGGAATAAGGGTACTAAACCATTCTTAACTTAGTGAAATTTTGACCTATTTTGGCAAGGTTTTTACCAAACTTCAAGACCATTTTTCACATACTTCCCCTTGGAATTTCAATTTGCATTTCAAAGATGGATTGTAGTACACATTCCAAGCTTTCCAAAATGTCCAAGAACTCAGCAAACAACCTCATGACTTGAGAGAATCGAATTTTGCAATATGGCAAAAACTCACTTTTGAATTGGCCAATTTCCATGTTCATAACTTGTGCAAATTTTTCAAATCAGCATGCAACTTGATTACAGGCCTCTAAACCACCCAACACTCATAAATTTAATGCAAACTCTTTGTGCCAAGACCATGTTCTATGTGTTCAAGCATTGCATGATGGATTAATCCCAAAATAGATAAAGCACTTTAACCATTTTTGCAAAAGTAAGCTTTATGTCAAAATGAAAATCCAAGAAGTACAGATCAAATCCCCTTGGCACAAGTTTAGGGACTAATCACACTGATCAATGCCAAGGTTTGCAGCATGTTATGGGGGCCTCTACCTGTCTAAACACCAACTTGACCTTTTCTTGCTTAAGTGTTAAGAAACCTAACATATCACAACACAACTATCATCTCAGCAATAGAACCCTTAAGCAAATATTTTGTACACATTCAAGACATCCTAACTGAGCTAGCACACGACTCCAACACCTCCATTGCCCTCTAGAACACAGAACCACCTTCAAACTGCCAAAACAGAGCTCTTACTGCAGTTTGAGTGCCAACTCTCATCCCTTTCATGCATTCTTGCTAAAAGCTCATCAAACACATTCCCTAGCATCACTTGAAGCTAATCCAAACATAAAACACGACCTGTAACTCCTCTAATCAGTTCCACCATTTTCACTTTCTTGTTTTGCAGTTGAAGGTCCATAGCTCGATTCAAGGTATTTCAAAGCAAAGTAAGCATTGGAATAGCATCACTACACTTCAGGCAAGCTGTACAGATCATCATCTTGCCCTGAAAGCTCCCCCATTGCCAGATACGACTTCAACTGAACAGGTATCTTCTTGAACTTCTAACTCTTAATGTAGGCATTGTTAGCTCTAGGTTTGTGAATAAGAAGTGTTCTACTCATGCCCCTGAATCTGTACATACTTTTACTTTTCATTTATTTTGCCTGAGCTATGAGAATTTAAGGTCTGAATATGGAAGAAAAGTTAGGTCAAGATTTGGGAATGTTAAAATTCTCTCTCATTTCTGAGAGTTAGGATGAGTTCTTTACATATTTAGAATCGTGGCTTGATGATTAACATTTCTTATGTTGAAAGTTTGTGCAAAAAATCAAAGAATCAGGATGTTTGAATTCATGAACAAGGCGCGTGTTTTTGAACAAAAGCTGGCTGGAGGTTGAAGAAAGGCTTGGTGGGCTGGGCCTGTTGTGCCATTTCTCTTCACACCCTATTTTTGCTTTCATACCCCCTGAGCCCATTTTGTTTGTTTTATTGATTTTTTGACTTTTCTCTTTTTATTCTGATTTATTTATTTTTGCTAGTAATATTAAAAACATGAAAAATTATTTCTACACCATTTTTATATTTTTTAAGCATTTATTTGTTTATATGAACCATTTGTACATAAATAATATATATATACTATTATTTAGAAAAACTAGAAAAAATAATGCAAATATATTTTATTTCTGATTTTTATTTCATTTCTCTTTTGAAAACATTTTATATCAAAAATACTTTTTTTTAAATATTAAATATTATTATTTTGTATATATAATACTATTTTAGTAAATAATAAAGATATTTATATATATTAGTATATTTAGGTAAATAATACAAAAAATATATACATTTTTTATTTTATTAATATTTGACATGAAAAATACTTTTTTATGAATATACTTCATTTTTATTTTATTTTGTACATAATTATTAAATATTGTACACTTTAAATAAATATTACCTTTTACTTAATGAAATTAGGGTTTTTACCCTTAAAACACAAAAACTCCAAAAATATTACTTTTTTTATTTTATTCATTTTATTTATTTGACATAAAAAACACCCTTTTTTTCCACACATATAAAAACCCTTTTTGCATTTTGCATCTTTATTTTATTTTCCATTTAATTTATGCAATTAATTATCTTGTAAATATTCCAAAATTGATGTAATAGCTAGGTTTAAATTCCTTGTCTAAATATCCCCCCATTTGAATATTTGTACCCCCCTTCCCATATTGTGTTGTAATAGTGTAGGAATTTTACTTTTCGCACTTTAACGCTTTCTAAATATACCATGTTAGAATTAGGGTTTGTATGCAAATAAAAAGAACAAAATAGTTTGACCTAATTTCAAGATAATCAAAGCATGAAAAATGGACAACACATATCACACTTGCACCCCTAGGGTATTCCACTTGTTGCCTTCAATAAATGGGCCATATTGCATGTTAGGTTTCTTTGGGTAAAACAAACAATCAAATGATCATAGTCCCTCGATGACGCTTTCGAAAAGTTGCCTAAAATGATCAAGTCCCTTTCAAAGAAAAATTGCCCAAAGATACTTAGCACTATTGCAACTATGGTCTAAACGATGACCCGCGCCCGTCCCTTTCACATCCTAACACAAGATTGTCCACCAAATGCAATGGTGGAACAAAATTGTTAAAAGGGTTAAAACATAGCAAAAATCTTTGAGAACTTTAGGGTAGATAGCTCTTAAGTACTTGTCAACTTGCAAAACAAAACACTTGCCTATTTTTCAAACCACGCTTCACAAACACTTTCAAAACAAACTTTCAAAGAAACCATGAAACATCTTTTCAAAAAGACAAACACCTTTTGTAAAACATTCGAGTAAAGAATTGTTACGAGGTTAGCCTAGACAAGGCATCTTTTTCAAAACATTTTTCAAAACCATACACAAAGCACCATTTCAAACAATTGAAAACCAAGGCAAGTTGATCTAAGCAAGTACCTAAGAGCCCATGGATAACCATGGATAGAAAGGGTGCTAATACCTTCCCTTTCTATAATCTACTCCCCGAACCCAAGAAAAATCTCAAAGGTTTTTGCTGTGCTTTTTAAACCTTTCCTTAGGATAAAATAAAAAGTCGGTGGCGACTCTTGCTCAACCGAAACATTTGCGAAAACAAACGCAAAACCATAGTCAGTTCTCCCACCGTATCACAGAACTGGCGACTCTGCTGGGGATAAATTTAAAAGTGGAGTAACCTTAAAGCTTAGATCACCCTCTTGCATGACTAATTGTTTGATTTGATTGCTTTATGTTTTGGCTCTCTTGTTTGGGTTTGCAAATCCTACACCCGGATTTTGGGAAACATTCATAGATAGCAATACATTGTGGAAACTGTGCGGGGTATACCGACACGGTCAAAGCAATAGCTATATTAGTGCGACATATTTGTGAGTACCGGTAACCCTTGAGTTCAATCAAGGAGAGTACGGGGCTGCTGAGTGATGTCACTAAGCACTAATGACCTAGAACCTTACTTGACCATCTTGGCCTTTTATTAGGGGTAGTGAGATGACCGGCTTTGGTGCAGTCCGAAGTTGGTAGATACTCGATACTACACTCATTGAGGGTTGTTTTCTTGGAATATTTTGGTCGCTAGTTAAGTGGCTAAACCGAAACAATGAACAATGAAAACAATCCAATGATATTGAGCTCCTTAGAACCCGGTTACTATTTATAGGACAGGTTTTTAAGCCAACTACACTCAAGAGGGTACTTACCTATGAGACCCCATGCAAGCCTGAAACTAGGGTTTGGTGTGATTTGCTTGTACATATGTTTTGTGCATACATCATAAACATCATAAAGCATCATATGCATTCACTAACCATTTTAAGGGTTTGGATCTTCATCTTTGTTCTTGTTTTGTAGGTCATGGAAATTCCTCGCAGAAAGACCATCCAAGTCAACCTTGTGAGAATCTCTCCTCAACTCAAGGAGCTCGCCTCAAGAATTCCGGAAAACTCATCCTTCAGTGAAAGACATGGTAGACTGCTCAGCTTAGTCAACACCAACACTGAAGAAGACATGATGAAAGTGCTATTCCAGTTCTTTGACCCTCTTCACCACTGCTTCACTTTCCCTGATTATCAGTTGGTACCCACTTTGGAGGAGTTTTCTCAACTCCTGAGAATTCATATCCTTAATCAACTACCCTTCAACGGTATGGAAAAGGAACCAAAGCCGGAAGATGTTGCTCGGGCATTACATCTACAACCATCCGACATCAAGGGGCATTGGGAAACCAGAAGCGGCGTCAAGGGATTCTTAGCAAAATTCTTGTTTGAAAAGGCACAAGAATGTTGGAACTCATTGGACCTACAAGCCTTTGAAGATATTGTGGCACTCCTTATCTATGGGTTGGTCTTGTTCCCAAATGCTGACCAATTGATAGATGTCAACACCGTCAAAATCTTCTTGTCCAGAAATCCAATACCAACATTGCTTGGGGACATCCTTCACTCATTTTACACACGAACAATGAGACAGAGGGGTGTTCTCATGTGCTGTACTCCTCTCCTTGCAAGGTGGTTTATTTCGCACCTTCCGCAATCTGTCTTGAAGAATGACCAAGGCTCAAGGTGGTCTCAACGATTGATGACTCTTACTCACTCTGATGTACATTGGTGTTCTCGGTCCAGAGAAAATGTCATCATCGTCGATCGTTGTGGAGAGTTTCCTAATGTTCCTTTACTTGGAATCAGAGGAGGTATCACCTACAACCCTTGCCTAGCTTTGAGGCAATTTGGGTATGCACGGAGGGATGGCCCTCACGACATGTTGATTCCTGACCTAGTTTTTGACTTCGACAACGATGCGCAAGGACTTCGCCAAAGATTCATCAGAGCTTGGGGAAGACCCAACAAGGTTGATAGCAAGACTCTGGGACACAAGAACTCCATCCCTCTTGAGCCTTATCTCAAGTGGGTACGAGCCCGAGCCCAGAGTCTAATGATGCCTTATCCTCATGTTCTCCCTGTGATTAAAGAGCCCATCAAGGAAGGAGAGGTTCCCTACACCATCCTACACCCTGACATGCCTACATTGTGGGAGGAAATGTAGAAAAGTTGGATTCAGCTCAAGGAGGAACGGAACACTTTTGAAGCCAGCTTATACGCTAGTGAGAAGAAGGTTTTAGAGCTTACCCGCCGACTCCATGAGCAAGAGGCCCTCAACACCTACATCGCACCAAAGAGGATGCACAATGTCTTTTTACCTTGAGAAGTTGTTTTTGTAATATTTGGCCCATGGGGCATTTATGTACTAACAAATTTCTTCTTATTAATATGACGTGCGTTCTTCTTTGTCTACAACAATTTTGAATGTTCTAAATCCTTGAATGCATTGCATACATAAGCATACCATTCATCATGTGCATAAGCAGGTCTCACGCCAGGTTTCCTTATCTGTCTGCTGTTTATTTCAGTAGGATGGATCTCGAGCAAACAGTCAAAGACCTACAAGCTCAAAATGCACAGTTTCAGCAACTCCTGACAACCTTGGCTAAAGGTCAGGAGGATCTCAAGACCTTGCTGGGGAATAAAGACCCAGTGAAAAAGAAGAAAAAGAGACTCGGGGTGGCTACTTTAGGGAGAAGATTTGACGGAGAAGCTCGGAGAGTGCTTGAATTTCCTCCTACTTCTGATGAAGGAACCACCAAAGGAGGTGGGGCTGCGGTACCTTCCGAGTCCGATGTGGAAGAAGAAGAGGTCGAAGAGGATGAAGATTATTCTGATCAACAATACCCTCCAGCTGACGATAAGTATAAAGGGCTAGAAGACAGGTTGGCCGCCATGGAGCTACAAAGAGTACCGGGTTTGGATTTTGAAGACTTGGGTTTGGTCGCCGGGATTGTGATTCCCCCAAAATTCAAAGTGCCAGTTTTTGTGAGGTATGATGGGCTGTCCTGTCCAAAAATGCATCTCAGGTCCTACGTGAGAAAGATCCAACCCTATACGGCAGATAAAAACCTTTGGATTCATTTCTTTCAAGACAGCCTTTCTGGGGCTCAATTGGAGTGGTTTTATCAGCTAGAAGGAACCAGCGTCCGAAATTGGGAAGACTTGGCCACCGCCTTCTACAAACAATATCAGTACAATTATGACCTTGCTCCTACTCTTACCCAACTTCAAGGTATGTCATTAGGAACAGGCGAAGGATTCAAGGAATATGCACAAAATGGAGGGATTTGGCTGGCAGGGTGCAGCCTCCTTTAACCGACCGTGAACTTGTTGATATGTTTCTAGGGACCCTATCTGGGACATTTTTCAATCATCTAATTGGTAACTCTTCTGCGGGGTTTACCAATTTGATCTTAACAGGCGAAAGAATAGAAGCTGGCATCAAGTCAGGAAAGATTCAGAAGGGTGTTGCTGCAAGTGTTGAGAAGAAGCCTTTTAAGAAGGAAACAATTGTGGTATATTCTCAGAGAAGAGCAGGGAAGACTGAGCGCCGGCCGACCGTGGGGGCCGTAATGATTCAAAACCCTTCAAGTGAGCAGCCTCGCTATAACCAATCCAGACCAAATCAACAACGAGTGGAACAGCCACAACGGCAGTTCACCCGTATTAATATGACTCCAGCGCAAGTGCTTCCCCATCTGTTAAAATTGAATCTCGCCACCATCAAGGAGGCGCCAAAGAATGTGAATATGTCCTTTCCGCATTACCATCCTAATGCTAAATGCGCCTACCATTCTGACAGTGTCGGGCATGACACCAATGATTGTTGGGCACTCAAGCATAAAATCCAAGACCTGATAGAGGCGAAGGAAGTGGAGTTTGACGCTCTGGAGAAGCCTAATGTGATATCTGCTCCCATGCCGAAGCACGGCCGAAATGTCAATGCCATTGAAGAGGATTTGTATGTTGCTGATGTCAATGATCTGATAACTCCTTTGTTAACCATTAAGTTGAATCTGTTAAGGGCTGGGATCTTCCCGGGATGTAAAGAATACTGCTATTGTTGTTACTCTCTGCCGTTTGATTGTCCGTTACTGAAGAAATGCATCCAAGGCCTAATGGATAGTCGACAAATTTTGTTTGAAAAAGTTTATGCTGTTCCAACCCATACTGAAGATGTCTCAATCATAACCATTCACGCCAATCTTTCCAAGGCCGTCAAAAAGCCTGTTAAGATTACACCAGCTACGAAATCTATTCCTTTGAAGATAACAATGCCAGGGCCTGTCCCCTATGTTTCTGAGAAGTCGATACCATGGAACTATGGCGGTGACGTCTATTACCATGGTATTAAACAAATCGAAATAACTGAAGAAAGTTCGGATGATGAAGAAGCCAGCATTGGTAACATTGCAGGCGCGAGCAAAATCACCCGGAGCGGGAGAATATTTTCTCCAGAGATTGCCCCTCCAAGAGCAATCTTTGGACCCTCATCTGCCGACAAGGTCATCCCTGCACCAATAAAACTCTCTGCTAGACCCCCTTTGATTGAAGATGTTGTTGTTCCTAGTACTGTCCCTCCTACCACTGCTGACAAAGGTAAGGGAATCCAAGATGAGCTCGTCAGGACGAGGGCTCAACCCTTGGTCATCCCGGAAACCTCCAAGAAGGAAATGGATGAGATTTTGAGGATAATCAAAAGGAGTGATTACGATGTGGTAGAACAACTGGGGAAAACCCCCTCAAAAATCTCCATGCTGGCACTACTACTTTGCTCGGAAGCGCACGCTAAAGCTCTGATAAAATTCCTGAAGGCAGCCCATGTGCCCCAGGAAACCTCTGCGGATCAATTTCAAAATTGCGTGGCTAGCCTGACTGCGGACAATGGATTAGGTTTCTCTGATGCCGACCTAACTCCTAAAGGTAGAAACCACAATGATGCTTTGCACATTTCAGTCGAGTGTCGGGGAACTACTCTCGCACATGTCTTGGTCGACACTGGTTCGTCGCTGAATGTACTACCTAAGAAGGCCTTGGTCCGACTAGATTGTGAATGGTTGGAGTTGAAACCGACTGATATTGTTGTCAGAGCTTTCGATGGTTCAAAGAGAATGGTCCATGGGGAGGTTGAAATTCCCGTCAAGATAGGCACTGAGGTGTTTAAATCTACTTTCTATGTGATGGACATCCGTCCGTCATACTCTTGCTTGCTGGGTAGGCCTTGGATACACCATGCTGGGGCAGTCACCTCCTCCTTACATCAGATGTTGAAGTATCCTGTCAAGGGAAAGATCATTACTGTCCATGGAGAAGAGGAGTACATGATCAGCCACTTGAACTCATTCCGGTACGTGGAGGTAGAAGGGGAGTTCATTGAGACACCTTTTCAGCATTTTGAAGAAGTCCTTCCTGAGTTAACAGTAGCAAAGTTGGCAGCTGAGACACCGAGGCAGATGGCCAGGATGGCATCTCTGGAAGACGCAAGGGCCGCAATAAAGGAGGGGAAGAATTCAGCATGGGGGCAGTTGCCTGATATTCCACATAAGACCGACAAATTTGGATTAGGGTTCACTACCGCAGGCCAGAAAGCTATGCGTCGTTCGAAGATTGAAAGAGCGCCAGTCAAAATTTCTCCCTATGGAATCAACGCTTTGGAGGACGAAGACAAAGAGAGCAACATCGAAGAATGGATTTACCCAACTGTCAAAGGAGGATTGAGCAACTGGGAGGCAAAAGACTTTGTCCCCATCACTTTTATTCATCAGTAATTTATCTGTCAAACATTTCTTATTTGGTCTGTAATATTTATTTTCAAACAATCCGTACACTATCTTTTCACCTCATGCCTTGCTCGGGGCATGTAGGTCCATTTGTAAGGGTTTTGATTATTTTTCATATCCATATTCCATGTTTAATGATTCATTGGACGTTTTTCATTTGATAAACTTCTTGTGTTCATTTTCTTTCCTTTTGCATTTTTGTTTAAGGATGGTTATCCCTTACACACACCCACACTCACAAATGCAGGTACCCATCCACTCCGGATTCCATGGGTGACTATTCTGCTATATCCTTCAATAACTCTGAAGATCTGGTCAATCAAGCCGAGTATGAAGATGACGAAGGTTGTGAAGTACCAGGGGAACTAGCCAGACTTCTACAGCAAGAGGAAAGGGCCATCTTACCGCACGAAGAGTCATTGGAAACTGTCAACTTAGGGACCGAGGAAGACCGGAAGGAGGTGCAAGTGGGTGCCAATCTGGAACCAAGTGTCAAGGAACGCCTGATACAGTTGTTGAATGAGTATGTTGAAATCTTCACTTGGTCTTATGAAGACATGTCGGGTTTAGACACAGACATCGTGGTTCACCGTCTCCCCACAAGAGAGGATTGTCCACCGATCAAGCAAAAAGTCCGCCGAATGAGGCCTGACATGTCTGAAAAGATCAAAGCAGAAGTGATGAAGCAGTTCGACGCTGGCTTTCTGGCTGTTACGTCCTATCCTCAATGGGTCGCTAACATCGTGCCAGTACCTAAGAAAGATGGCAAAGTCAGGATGTGTGTGGACTACCGGGATTTGAACAGGGCCAGCCCCAAAGATGATTTTCCGCTACCTCATATTGACATTTTGATCGACAATACAGCTCAGTACAAAGTGTTTTCCTTCATGGATGGATTCTCGGGCTACAATCAAATCAAAATGGCCCCCGAGGATATGGAGAAAACAACTTTTGTCACACAATGGGGCACTTTCTGTTACAAGGTGATGCCGTTCGGGCTGAAGAACGCAGGGGCAACTTATCAACGCGCCATGGTAGCTTTGTTCCATGATATGATACATCATGAGATCGAAGTTTACGTAGACGATATGATAGCTCGGTCACAAACGGAGGAAGAGCACCTTGAACATCTAGAAAAGCTGTTTGCCAGGTTGAAAGAATACAAACTCAGGCTGAATCCAAGTAAGTGCACTTTTGGAGTTAGGTCTGGTAAGCTTCTAGGATTCATTGTAAGCAACAAAGGCATTGAAGTCGATCCCGCAAAAGTGAAAGCAATACAAGAGATGCCTGCTCCCCGTACTGAAAAGGAGGTTAGAGGATTCTTGGGGCGCTTGAACTATATTGCCAGATTCATCTCGCATCTGACTTCTACCTGTGAGCCAATTTTCAGACTCTTGAAGAAAGATCAGGTAGTCAAATGGAACGACGATTGCCAAACTGATTTTGATAAGATCAAGGAGTATTTGCTAGAGCCTCCTATTCTGATGCCGCCCGTCGAAGGAAGACCATTGATCATGTATCTGACCGTCTTGGATAACTCAATGGGGTGTGTTTTGGGCCAGCATGACGAGTCTGGTCGAAAAGAGCATGCTATTTATTACCTTAGCAAAAAGTTTACCGACTGTGAGACTCGTTACTCACTGCTCGAGAAAACTTGTTGCGCTTTGGTATGGGCTGCTCACCGACTGAGACAGTATATGTTGACTCATACTACCTTGTTGATTTCCAAAATGGATCCTATCAAGTATATCTTCGAAAAGCCTGCTTTATCTGGAAGGATAGCTAGATGGCAAATGATCCTAACAGAGTATGACATTCAGTACACCACCCAAAAAGCTATCAAAGGGAGTGTACTAGCTGACCATCTGGCTCATCAGGCTATCGAAGATTATCAACCCATGAGATTTGACTTCCCAGACGAGGACATCATGAATTTGGACAATATTGAAAGTAACGGACCGTATGACGGACCCGAAAAGGGATCCCGATGGACCCTGTACTTTGATGGTGCTTCAAATTCACTTGGAAACGGAATCGGCGCAGTACTCATTTCTTCGGAAGGCTGTCACACACCTTTCACGGCCCGACTTTGCTTCAGCTGCACAAATAACATGGCTGAATACGAAGCTTGCATCTTTGGTCTCAAGGCTGCTATAGATTTGGGAATCAAATCTTTGATCGTATTTGGGGACTCGGCTTTGGTTATCAGTCAAATCAAAGGAGAGTGGGATACCAAGCATCCTAATCTTATCCCATACAAAGAACATGTCCTGACATTGTTGCCTCATTTCGAGCAAATTACCTTCGAGCATTTTCCGCGAGAAGAGAATCAGCTAGCAGATTCCCTAGCTACAGTGTCTTCCATGTTTAAACTCAACTGGGATAACGAGGCTCCCCAAATCACCATCGAGCGAATGGATGAACCTGCGCATTGTCATGAAATTAATACCGAAGAAGTAGTGGAACAACCCTGGTTCCATGAAATCAAAAGGTATCTCGAGACTAGAGATTATCCCGAAGGAGCTTCCGTAAATGACAAGAAGTTCTTAAGGAAATTTGCTGCTAAGTTCTTCCTGAGCAACGGCATCCTTTACAAACGAAGCCATGATTGTGTATTACTCCGATGCGTAGAGAAAGCTGAAGCAGAGTTAATTATGACTGAGATACACAGCGGCACATTTGGCACTCACTTGAGCGGGCATACAATGGCTAAGAAGATCCTAAGGGCAGGCTATTACTGGTCTACCATGGAAGCTGACTGCCATCAACATTCCCGTACTTGCCACAAATGTCAAGTCTATGCTGACAAAGTTCATATCCCTCCGGTTCCTCTCCACATTCTGACTGCTCCTTGGCCATTTGCAATGTGGGGCATTGACATGATTGGAGAGATTAAGCCCACGGCTTCCAACGGACATCGCTTCATCCTAGTTGCCATTGACTATTTCACCAAATGGGTCGAAGCAGCTTCTTTCGCCTCTGTTACTAAAAATGTGGTTGCCCGCTTTATCAAGCAAAATCTCATATGTCGGTATGGTGTTCCAGACAGGATCATCACAGACAACGGTACAAATCTGAATAACACGATGATCACCGTGTTGTGCGAACAGTTCAAGATTTATCATCACAATTTATCTCCCTATCGGCCGAAGATGAACGGTGCTGTTGAAGCTGCGAACAAAAACATTAAGAAAATCATTCAGAAAATGACAGTCACTTACAAAGACTGGCATGAGATGTTACCGTTTGCTCTGCATGGATACCGTACGACGGCACGTACTTCAACCGGGGCAACCCCATTTTCGTTGGTATATGGCATGGAAGTTGTCCTGCCTATGGAAGTTCATATTCCTTCTCTAAGGATTATGAAGGACACAGGTTTGAATGAAGATGATTGGATGCAGACCCGACTTGACCAACTCAATCTGATCGACGAGAAGCGACTCGCTGCTATATGCCATGGTCAGGCGTATCAAAAGCGGATGATCAAGGCCTTCAATAAGAAAGTCAGGCGTCAGGTGTATCAAGTCGGAGATCTCGTAATCAAGCGGATTATCTTGCCGCAAAGTGATCCCAGGGGCAAATGGACTCCTACATATGAAGGACCATTTGTGATCAAAAAGCATATTTTCTGGTGGCGCAATGATTCTGACCACCATGGACGGCGACGATTTGCCGCACCCTGCGAACGCAGACATAGTCAAAAGATACTACGCATAAAGTAACCCGACAAGTCGAAAACCCGAAAGGGCGGTTCAGGCAAAAGTTAGGGATAAAAATAAAAAAATCTGTACACCCGGCAAGTTGAAAACCCGAAAGGGCGGCTTGGGCAAAAAGGGGTTTCCTGGTGGATCGAAAACCCGAAAGGGCGATTCAGGCAAAAGTTAGGGAATTAAAGCGTATGACTATGTCTCGTCGGATCACTTCAAAGACAATCTCTTCATCAACCAGTTCCAGGCTTCTGATCAATCCAGTCATCGGCAAACGAAGCATTGAATGCACAGAGATTCAGAGTCATGAAAGCTATAGCGGAATGGAATCCCATGGAATTATTTCACATAGCCATCTTTATTTTGTATAAATCTTTCAATATTTACGACAAAATCCTCTTACTAGGATGATTGTCTCCTTTGTACAAATATACTCATAGAAAGTCAATACAAATACTTTTCCCAGAAATTTGTGTCATTTCCTTTTTCTTTTCTCTTGCACTATTTGTTTTATTTTGAGAAACGTCCAATGTTTTGTTAAATAGGCATATGCATTTGAACATAATCATTTCCTTATGAATCAAGAAAGAGGATTACTGATAGGTTGAAGGTACAGTTGGATATCTTGATACCCTTTCAAAGGAAACCCCACAGGAGATTTGGAACCCATATCCCCCAGAGGCTTATCCCCAGTAGATTCTGGAAGCTTATCCTACAGAGTACGGACGTCTCTCCCGAGCTTTATTCAAAGTTATTCCTCACAATGGCTTATAACTGGGTTATCCTCAGCTTATTGCCACGGAAGATCGCACTCGCCAAAATTCTTCCTACCTCCAGCGGAGTTCATCAGAGTTCCCCAGCATAACTTATCAATACAATCCCCAGAGGAGTTTGTCTTTGTTATCCCCAGCCAGAGGATCCTCCGGAACTCAATTCCCCTCGGAACTAAGTTTCAATATCCCCGGCCGCGCTAAAACTTCAAATTATCAATCCCCAGCGAAGCCAGACTAATGAACCTTCTCCCCACAGAGTTTTAGGAGGGCAAATCTTGAGTTCCCCAGTGAAGTCGCCAGAGATACTTCCCACCAAACTGAAGATTCTCAGTCTTACATCCCCAGCATGAGTCTATTAGATTGGAACTCCCCAGTAGAAGTCATCAGGAATTCCCCAGAAGATTGGTATACAACCCAAGCTCCTTTTTCTCCATCAACAACCAGGAATTATTCTCCCCAGCAGCAGTCAAGATACTTTTATCTTCAGCCATCCTGGATTCATCTATCCTTTGCAAGACAGCTCTCCAGCTTACATGCGCATTCATTTACATTCATATCATATGACATACATTGCATCATACATCATGACATTGCATATAACTAACTCTCTACCTTTTCAGGTAAGATCAGTCGACAGACAAAATCATTATCTTCCGAGATTCTTTCCAGGGATAGTTCAGATGTGATCAAGACATGGCAACATCCTGATGCTTATTCCAGATTCATCCAGATGCAGTTTTATACGAGCTCATCATCAGGAAACCCTACACCGGTTCTTCCTCCACCTTCAAGATTTTTGAAAACAGTTCACGGGTTCTCCAAGTA
Organism: Vicia faba; assembly: GCA_948472305.1. Classification (NCBI taxonomy): domain Eukaryota; kingdom Viridiplantae; phylum Streptophyta; class Magnoliopsida; order Fabales; family Fabaceae; genus Vicia; species Vicia faba. Next base: position 1,172,303,345 of record OX451739.1, read on the forward strand.
ACGGATGTTAACCTGTCACTTGTTCAGATTCTTCTCAAGACTTCTGAAAACAATTTATGGATTCTTCCCAACAACGGATGTTAATCTATCACTTGTTCAGATGCAACTTTTGAAAATAGTTTACGGACGCTTCCCAACAACGGATGTTGCTCTATTGCTTATTCAACTTCAAGATTTCTGAAAACAGTTCACGGGTTCTCCAAGTAACGGATGTCAACCTATCGCTTGTTCAGTTTCTTCTCAAGACTTCTGAAAACAGTTTATGGATTCTTCCCAACAACGGATGTTAATCTATCGCTTGTTCAGATGCAACTTTTGAAAACAGTTTACGGACGCTTCCCAACAACGGATGCTGCTCTATTGCTTATTCAACTTCAAGATTTCTGAAAACAGTTCACGGGTTCTCCAAGTAACGGATGTTAACCTGTCACTTGTTCAGATTCTTCTCAAGACTTCTGAAAACAGTTTATGGATTCTTCCCAACAACGGATGTTAATCTATCGCTTGTTCAGATGCAACTTTTGAAAACAGTTTACGGACGCTTCCCAACAACGGATGTTGCTCTATTGCTTATTCAACTCCGAGATTTCTGAAAACAGTTTATGGATTCTTCCCAACAACGGATGTTAATCTATCAACTTGTTCAGATGCAATTTTTGAAAACAGTTTACGGATTCCTTCCAACAACGGATGTCAATCTATTGCTTATTCAGACCCCCAGTTCAGAGATGGTCCAAAGCATGGACACCTTCCTGATACTCATTCCAGATGGCATCTTTAAGCCCATCCCCGACAAGTTTCTGTCATTCCTCCCGATGGCATCGTTAAGCCCATCTCCAAATGGCATCTCTAAGCCCATTCCCGCATCCCTTGCTTTGACGAGTGCAAATTTAAGGGCACTCTAGTGTCCAATCTCCTTTTACCCTCGAGTCACGAAAGGCAAACTTGCCAATCTAACTCTTCAGATTCAAGAAGATTGAACAGGGGAAACTGTTGTACCCCAAAATTTTCCCTCCCATTTCTCATTGATTTCTCATCACAAAGCCCTTGGAGATCAAGATCCAATTAGGGTTTCATCTGCTCAAGACTTCTCCTTGCACTGTTGACCCAAATTAGGGTTTGTGTTTGCACAAAGATGTTCTGACCTAAAATGCCTAAGATGACTTTCATGCTTCATATTGGACTCCCAAGTTTATCCACATCAAGTTTCAAGTCTTGATTCCAAGTTTTGCCCAGTCAATTGGACAGTTGACCTAGAAATCAGCTGTATTGGGGAAAAAGTCAACTGTGGCCAATTGAAAGTCAAATATCATGAAAATTGACCCACATCAACATCATGAACTCACATGGACCATTTGATCAAGTTTGGATCACAATTCCACAAGAAATTTGATCAGATCATCAAAAGGGCAAAATGGTCATTTTTAGGGTTTTGACTGCACAAAGGCAATTTTTGACTGTTTGACCTAGCCAATGGCAAACCAAGCTCACATATGGACTCAAGGACCCCATGGGATGGTCTTTACATGCTCAACAAGTTCAAAAGATCCCAAGTACACAAGATTGACAGTTGAATTTCCCAGCCAATTGATCAATTTTGATTGTATACTGAAAAGTCAAACTTTGACTTTTTGGTCAAAATCAAGAGTCAAGATTCATTTTTCATCAAAACATGCCAAATCATGAAACTTGTTCACCAAGAAATCAAAAATTGCAAATTAGGGTTTGAAATGAGAATTTTTCATAACTTAGAATTTTTCTAAGTTATGAAAAACCCTAATTTTTTCCCAACTTTGCCTCACTTTCTCACCAAGATTCATTTGGATTCAAGCAAAAGTCAAAACATGAAAGTTGTAGCCTATTGCATAATCTACAACTTTGATTCACAAAGTTTTCCCAAAAGAATCTTGTATCTCAAGTTACAATTTTTGGAATAAGGGTACTAAACCATTCTTAACTTAGTGAAATTTTGACCTATTTTGGCAAGGTTTTTACCTAACTTCAAGACCATTTTTCACATACTTCCCCTTGGAATTTCAATTTGCATTTCAAAGATGGATTGTATTACACATTCTAAGCTTTCCAAAATGTCCAAGAACTCAGCAAACAACCTCATGACTTGAGAGAATCGAATTTTGCAATATGGCAAAAACTCACTTTTGAATTGGCCAATTTCCATGTTCATAACTTGTGCAAATTTTTCAAATCAGCATGCAACTTGATTACAGGCCTCTAAACCATCCAATACTCATAAATTTAATGCAAACTCTTTGTGCCAAGACCATGTTCTATGTGTTCAAGCATTGCATGATGGATTAATCCCAAAATAGATAAAGCACTTTAACCATTTTTGCAAAAGTAAGCTTTATGTCAAAATGAAAATCCAAGAAGTACAGATCAAATCCCCTTGGCACAAGTTTAGGGACTAATCACACTGATCAATGCCAAGGTTTGCAGCATGTTATGGGGGCCTCTACCTGTCTAAGCACCAACTTGACCTTTTCTTGCTTAAGTGTTAAGAAACCTAGCATATCACAACACAACTATCATCTCAGCAATAGAACCCTTAAGCAAATATTTTGTACACATTCAAGACATCCTAACTGAGCTAGCACACGACTCCAACACCTCCATTTCCCTCTAGAACACAGAACCACCTTCAAACTGCCAAAACAGAGCTCTTACTGCAGTTTGAGTGCCAACTCTCATCCCTTTCATGCATTCTTGCTAAAAGCTCATCAAAGACATTACCTAGCATCACTTGAAGCTAATCCAAACATAAAACACGACCTGTAACTCCTCTAATCAGTTCCACCATTTTCACTTTCTTGTTTTGCAGTTGAAGGTCCATAGCTCGATTCAAGGTCTTTCAAAGCAAAGTAAGCATTGGAATAGCATCACTACACTTCAGGCAAGCTGTACAGATCATCATCTTGACCTGAAAGCTCCCCCATTGCCAGATACGACTTCAACTGAACAGGTATCTTCTTGAACTTCTAACTCTTAATGTAGGCATTGTTAGCTCTAGGTTTGTGAATAAGAAGTGTTCTACTCATGCCCCTGAATCTATACATACTTTTACTTTTCATTTATTTTTCCTGAGCTATGAGAATTTAAGGTCTGAATATGGAAGAAAAGTTAGGTCAAGATTTGGGAATGTTAAAATTCTCTCTCATTTCTGAGAGTTAGGATGATTTCTTTACATATTTAGAATCGTGGCTTGATGATTAACATTTCTTATGTTGAAAGTTTGTGCAAAAAATCAAAGAATGAGGTTGTTTGAATTCATGAACAAGGCGCGTGTTTTTGAACAAAAGTTGGCTGGAGGTTGAAGAAAGGCTTGGTGGGCTGGGCCTGTTGTGCCATTTCTCTTCACACCCTATTTTTGCTTTCATACCCCCTGAGCCCATTTTGTTTGTTTTATTGATTTTTTGACTTTTCTCTTTTTATTCTGATTTATTTATTTTTGCTAGTAATATTAAAAACATGAAAAATTATTTCTACACCATTTTTATATTTTTTAAGCATTTATTTGTTTATATGAACCATTTGTACATAAATAATATATATATATACTATTATTTAGAAAAACTAGAAAAAATAATGCAAATATATTTTATTTCTGATTTTTATTTCATTTCTCTTTTGAAAACATTTTATATCAAAAATACTTTTTTTTAAATATTAAATATTATTATTTTGTATATATAATACTATTTTAGTAAATAATAAAGATATTTATATATATTAGTATATTTAGGTAAATAATACAAAAAATATATACATTTTTTATTTTATTAATATTTGACATGAAAAATACTTTTTTATGAATATACTTCATTTTTATTTTATTTTGTACATAATTATTAAATATTGTACACTTTAAATAAATATTACCTTTTACTTAATGAAATTAGGGTTTTTACCCTTAAAACACAAAAACTCCAAAAATATTACTTTTTTTATTTTATTCATTTTATTTATTTGACATAAAAAACACCCTTTTTTTCCACACACATAAAAACCCTTTTTGCATTTTGCATCTTTATTTTATTTTCCATTTAATTTATGCAATTAATTATCTTGTAAATATTCCAAAATTGATGTAATAGCTAGGTTTAAATTCCTTGTCTAAATATCCCCCCATTTGAACATTTGTACCCCCCCTTCCCATATTGTGTTGTAATAGTGTAGGAATTTTACTTTTCGCACTTTAACGCTTTCTAAATATACCATGTTAGAATTAGGGTTTGTATGCAAATAAAAAGAACAAAATAGTTTGACCTAATTTCAAGATAATCAAAGCATGAAAAATGGACAACACATATCACACTTGCACCCCTAGGGTATTCCACTTGTTGCCTTCAATAAATGAGCCATATTGCATGTTAGGTTTCTTTGGGTAAAACAAACAATCAAATGATCATAGTCCCTCGATGACGCTTTCGAAAAGTTGCCTAAAATGATCAAGTCCCTTTCAAAGAAAAATTGCCCAAAGATACTTAGCACTATTGCAATTATGGACTAAACGATGACCCGCGCCCGTCCCTTTCACATCCTAACACAAGATTGTCCACCAAATGCAATGGTGGAACAAAATTGTTAAAAGGGTTAAAACATAGCAAAAATCTTTGAGAACTTTAGGGTAGATAGCTCTTAAGTACTTGTCAACTTGCAAAACAAAACACTTGCCTATTTTTCAAACCACACTTCACAAACACTTTCAAAACAAACTTTCAAAGAAACCATGAAACATCTTTTCAAAAAGACAAACACCTTTTGTAAAACATTCGAGTAAAGAATTGTTACGAGGTTAGCCTAGACAAGGCATCTTTTTCAAAACATTTTTCAAAACCATACACAAAGCACCATTTCAAACAATTGAAAACCAAGGCAAGTTGATCTAAGCAAGTACCTAAGAGCCCATGGATAACCATGGATAGAAAGGGTGCTAATACCTTCCCTTTCTATAATCTACTCCCCGAACCCAAGAAAAATCTCAAAGGTTTTTGCTGTGCTTTTTAAACCTTTCCTTAGGATAAAATAAAAAGTCGGTGGCGACTCTTGCTCAACCGAAACATTTGCAAAAACAAACGCAAAACCATAGTCAGTTCTCCCACCGTATCACAGCAGTCATATTTAAATTCTAACATTTTCTTCTGTTTACCCTACGAGATCCTTGAAAATTTTGCACCTACATATCATGCATCATGTCATAACAGGTTTTCCCCATATAGGTTTTCTCATCCGCTTACTGTTTATTAGAGTAAAGATGGCTCTCGAACAGACCGTCAGAAATCTCCAAGTTCAAGATGCTCAATTCAAAGAAATGTTCTTGAACCTATCCAAGGGGCATGAAGAATTGAAAGAACTCCTCACTGAGAGCATGACCAAGAAGAATCCTGAAGAAAACAAGAATGACCAGTTGGAACAATTGCAAGCTGAGATGAATACAACCATATGGGACGAACGACTAGAATTGGGGATAAAATCATTAACCAACCTCCGATGAGAAAAAATGTTGGCTTTGTTAAAAGTAGGCCTTTCTGGATTGCTACTACATCGCAAGCATAACAACATCCTCGCCAACAACAACAGGGGAATCATTGTAAGCAGAATACACCCAAAAGATGATTTACCGAAATCAACATGTCATTGGCTCAAGCATTGCAACACATGTTGAAGGCCAAGCTGGTGACATTGAAGGACCCTCCTCAAAATCCCAATAATTTTCATTCCCATCACAATCCTAATGTAAGGTGTGCATACCACTCCAACAATCTTGGGCATGACATTGATAGCTGTTGGGCGTTGAAACATAAGATACAGGACCTGATTAACGAAGGAATAGTCAAGTTCATGCAAGATTGTTAGATCGAGTTCTTCTGTTATCCCCTGAATGTCGAGGCTGCAAGGCACACCATCTAAAGTGACAAGTTCAGTCGGAGAAGCTTTTTGTTCATTCAAATTTTCGTTTGTTGACTCAAACATTTATCTTTATGTTAGACTTTTGGTTGTCCTCATTAATGAATTACATATGTTTGTCTTAAATTAATCCATTCATTTTCACTATACTTAAACTATGATTTTGCTTCCTTTTGTGATATTCAACTCTTGATTAAAAGTTATAAGCCTTTAGAAGGAGGATGACGAAAAAATACCATAATCTCTATAGTATGCTTTTGAACATACCTTGCTAATGATGTACAGGCGTTGTTTCAAATCCTAAATAGTGGAGATATAAGGAAGATAATCCCTAGTCAACCCCTTTGAGCCTAAGAAGTAGGATTTTTCTTTTTCATGCAAATTGAAACCTTTAATCATAACCTGGGGCAGGGTAGTTTCTCAATTAATTCAAATGTGTATTCAGTTGCAAGCTTTCACTTCGTACACAAGAAATAGCATTGGAGATGTCCTTCTAAATAAAAAGACGATGATGGTTCATCATAAAGCATGCAGTTATTATCTTTTAAAAGAAGAGCCCGCTAAGTCAAAACCTATGAATGATACTTAAGAAAAATTGGGGCATCCCGCTGTCTCTAATCACAAAACAAACAGTTCAAGAAAAAGGTAGAGATAATAAAATCAAAAAGAGGTCTCTGCAAATCCTCGACAATAGAAAATGACTGCCTTCTCAAATAAAGTTCCAATATCTGAACCATCACCGAAATATCACTCCAAACTCAATTGGAATCTAAATGCACAATTAACTGAGTATAAGGTTGAAGAGCATCATGGAGAAAGGGTGGGGTACAAATAAAATTTGAGTCGTATCCTTTGTTTCTTAAACCGTGAACAAACCCATGTTTTAACCCTTAAAAGTCATAGCTGAAGCATGGGTTAGTTCGAAAGCATACAGTTACAGAAAGGTATCCTGACTCAGGTAAGGCTTGCTATAAATCATGAATTGATATCACATTCTTGCAAATTTTGTTTTGCTAAAAAAATGCATTTCTTCAAGACACACATAAGCTTTGCATTTTAAATACCATTGTTTGAATATAACTAATTGTTCGACAGCAGAGAAATTTGCATAAAGAATATCCAATGAACGGAAATATTTAATAAATATAATCACTTCAAATGGAAAGACACTTCCAATGACAAATCTTCCATAATAAAGGGGGCATGACATGTTATTGTCCAACTCATTTGTGGCAGTCAAGTCGAGATTCAAAGAATCTCTCATAAAGTCATGAATAACCTAGAGGCGGATCTCCATTTAAATCATTGAGGGATGTTACATTGATCTTGAGTTTCAGCAAAAGCCACTATGAAAATTGAATCTTATGTATCACCAAATTGCTTTCCTATGTCAGCAGTATTAGATGGTGTCATTCTATCGTGATAATTCTTAGAAAAATACTGAGGAAGGTCAAGACTATCAGAAACTTGATTAAAAACATCAAACACCGGGTGCACCAGACTAACCCTAGGGGAAAATGGGCTCCCACATACGAAGGATCACATACGACCAAGCAAATGTTTTCTCGCAGTGCTACAACACTTACTACTATGGAAAATGACAATTCTTCGCACCCTATGAACGCGGACAAAGTTGAAAGATACTACGCATAAAAGAGACCCGCTAGGTTGACATTCCTAGGCAAAAGTAAGGGCATCCCTGTGAACCAAAAGGGTTCGGGAAAAAATTAGGGATATGTATACATAAACATGGTACACCCGGCAAGTCGAAAACCTAAAAAGGCGGCTTGGGAAAAAAGGGTATCCCGGTGGACTGAAAATCTAAAAAGACGGTCCAGGCAAAAGTTAGGGATTAAATCGTACCGCTATGACTTGTTATCTCATCACTTGTCTATCAGTAAAAGACTTATCACTCTGATCAGCATTTACTGAGGACCCTATGAGATAAGAAAATGTTCAAGTCATCCATAAATCCCCACAGAGCCATATCCATGGAATTATCCCCACAGAGTCATCATCACCAGCTCATCTTCAACAAAGATACATTTCCCGACAAGTCTAAAATGCCTTCAAACAGAAAGTGGGGCATCTTCCAGCTGATAACATCGTCATACTCACCAGCAGGTCCCCTTATAGGATAAAGGAGTATGATATTCTCCCCAGCAATATCACCCACCTACGGAGTTCAAATCAGTATAGTTCATGGAAATTCTCTTCCCCATCTGAGTTTGAAAGCTGTAAAACTCCTGCAGATTTCTTCTCTTTAGCAAAATTCAATTTCCCCAGGAGAAATTGTTTCCTCAGTAGATTATTTCTCTGTCAACAGGGTTTATTTCCCCAAAAAGGTTTATTTCCCCAACAGACTACAGTCTTCCTAACTGGAGTCTATTCCCCAGACTACTACAAATCACTGACAAAATTCTTCTCCCCGATGAAATTTGCCATTATCCCTAGAGAGTTGCTATGAAACCTGGAATCGGACCAGATACTACTCAAACTTTATCCTCCCCAGACAAGTCGGAAGGTTATCCATCTCTTTTATCCCCAGTCAGGGTATATAAGAATTATCTTCCCCAGACGAGTCAGAAGGTTATCCATCTCTTTTATCCCCAGTCAAGGTATATAAGAATTATCCTCCCTAGACGATTCAGAAGGTTATCCGTCTCTTTTATCCTAGTCAGGGTATATAAGAATTATATCCTCCCCAGACGATTCAGAAGGTTATCCATCTCTTTTATCCCTAGTCAGGGTATATAAGAATTATCCTCCCCAAGCGAGTCGTAAGGTTATACATCTCTTTTATCCCCAATCAGGGTATATAAGAATTATCTTCCCCAGAAGAGTCGGAAGGTTATCCATCTCTTTTATCCCCAGTCAGGGTATATAAAAATTGAATTCCTCAGTAGAGCAACAGACAACCAAGGTTCCTGAACTCTTCTCCCCAAAAGCATAAATCAATATTCCCCTGTAGAGTTTCCTCAAACAAGTAAACAAGAATCCCTAGCAGAAGCATTCTAGACAAAATTGAAGATACACATACTCTTTACTCCCCATCCATAGACAGGGATTTATTTTCCCAGACAAAGATACCGCATGGGTTTACAAATACACTTCAAACAACATTTCACATTCATTCATCATAACATATGCATACAAAATGCATATAGCACAATCTCATTTATTTTGAGAACATCATTACATGACACATTTCATACATCATGACATTGCATACAAGTAACTCTTTACCTTTTCAGGAAAGATCAATCAACAGATGAATATCATCAATAATTTTTAAACAGTTCCATATTAATTCCCGAAACAAGACGGGGAAACTATCTGGATAACCAGCCACAGATTAATCCCTGAAACAAGACAGCTCAATTATTTGTGAAGAACAAGCAAATTGAAGATTAACTCCTAAAATAGGACGGGGAAACTATCTTCCTTTGTTTCTCTCTGCTCAGATAAAGATCATTCCCTGAAACAAGACAAGGTAAATGTTTACATGATGGATACTCCCTTCAGACATCTGCTGGTTCAGTTTAAATCGACCAAAGATTTATTCTGATACTTTTCCAATAGACACTTTTTTTGGTTCAGTTTAAATAGACTAAAGATTTATTCTGATTCTTTTCCAATTAAAGACAACACAAACATCTGCTGGTTCAGTTTAAATCGACCAAATATTTATTCTGATACTTTTCCAGTAGACACTTTTCTGGTTCAGTTTAAATCGACTAAAGATTTATTCTGATTCTTTTCGAGTTAAAGACAACACAGACATCCGCTGGTTCAGTTTAAATCGACCAAATATGTATTCTGATACTTTTCTAGTAGACACTTTTTCTGGTTCAGTTTAAATCGAGCAAAGATTTATTCAGATTCTTTTCTAGTTAAAGACAACACAAACATCTGCTGGTTTAGTTTAAATCGACCAAAGATTTATTCTGATACTTTTCCAGTAGACACTTTTTCTAGTTCAGTTTAAATTGACCAAAGATTTATTCTGATTCTTTTCCACTTAAAGACGGTGCAATACATCTGCTTGTTGCACCCCAAAATTTACCCTCTTGATTCAGACTCATGTTTCATCATAAACATCATATTGCATTGCATTCATTTTTGTGATGGGATCAAGGTACTTTGATTCTCAAGTTGTCTACAAGTTGTGTTGGTTGATGGTATTGAAAATTAGTACAAGAAGGGAGCTCATTCTCTCAAACTTTGGATTTCTCAAGTCACAAGGGTCCCTCATGTCTCAAGGCATTTCATCCATCTCATTGGATCATCAAAAGGTTAAAGATTGTATTGATTTGAAAGGGAATCACATTCTCTTAAAATCATCAATCAAAATCAGGGTATTGTCCAAATTTAAGTAATTGGGACTTAGATGAGTCAAATTTTGAAGCATCATTTTCTCATCATCATTTGAGTCAACTTTGTTCAAGAAATCTCTCAAGATGTCCAGTGGAATTAGGGTTTTGAATCTTGATCAGCTATCTTCTAACACAAGGTGCAAAAATTAAGGTTTCGGATTTAATCAGGATTTCTATGACTTTTCCCCCAAACGTGTTTCCATGCTTCACTACATGTTATTAAGCATCTTTGATTAAGATATTGAGGTTCAATTTAGATTGGAAATGGTTCAATTGATTAGAAGGGAAAAATGGTCATTTTGGTCGCAATCAGTCAAAATCAGAGTTTGACCAAGTGTAATTTTGGTCAACCATCCATTCAAGCATCCTATTTTTATATTTCAAAGTCAATTTCATCACAAGGTCAAGAGAAGTGGAAGATTGGAATGTAACTTGTTCATGAAGAAACTTGAAAAGTTACTAAAAATTGAAAATATGCACTAAACTTCAAAAATTCATAACTTATTCATTTTTTATCCAAGATTTATGCTTGGAAAGCTAAGAGATAGCTCTATAACTTTTCTTCTTTTACAAAAAGCAAAACATGCAAGGGTGAAGAGTTATGGAGCTTATAAATCATGATCGCATGTGAAAATTATAGGTCACTTTCAAAATTCAACGACTTTCGTGCCAATTTTTGAAGACTTTAGTGGGTCTAATTGATAAAACATTTAAATCCACAAGGTTGTAGAGCCTTTCAAGACCTTTCCAAATTGTACTTATTTGTTTCCAAAATTCAAAAAATGAGCAAGTTATGATCTATAGAACTTCATCTCATTTTATTGAAATTTTGCAAAGTGTCAAAATGCCAATTCTTGAGAACTTGAATTCCATCCATTAATTTTATCCCAATTCAAGCCCATGACTTATTTATGACTTGATGAGGCCCATAATGCCATCAGTTTCATGCCCCATGTGCTATGATACTTGTTTGCACTAAAAATGCTCAAACTTGCCAATTTAAGCCATTTCATCCACACTCTCTCAACTGAAGGAATCATGAGTTGGACTTTTGGGAAACTTCTACTGACTTTGTTTGGCTTGCAAAACACAAAGAAAACAATGAAATTCACGAGTGAAACGCATGGTTCTATGAGCACCTCCATTTTTGCATAAAATTCCAATCATGCCCTCTAACGATTGTAATAGACCAATTTCCTCTTATAACCTTCTCTACTCACTCTATATAATGCTCTCTAAGTCTCATTTCACTCTGGCCACGCTTCATTCACCTCAAATCCAGATCTAAACATTTTTTCCTACTGAAGTTTTCTTCGATTCTCTTATTTCCTTCGTGCATTCTTCAAATTTTCGGTGGATTCAGCTTCAGAGAAGTGTGTAGACCAAGACTGAAGAGTTTGTTTGCTTCTGTAACTGAGGAATTGAGATCTCAAGTTCCACATAAAGGTGAGTTTCTTAAACTTCGATTTGCTTGTTTAAGCTTGATTTGATGAATCAATTCACGTTCATGATGAATTAGCTGGCCAGACTATAGGTCTGAAGTATTTGATTTTCTTGATTGGAGCTTAAATCGTGCTATGTGATTTTCTGCAACTTGTATGCTTCACTTTTTCAGCAACTTTGCGTGCATATTTCTCTTAGATCCTTGATCCATTGTGAATTTTATGAGTATCATGAGGTAGATATTAATTTCAGCTTTGATTTGCACTCTATTTCGTGGAAAATGATTAAGATTTGAGTAAGATATGAGATCTGGAAGTTGTGGTGATGGATCTGTATAGGCAACACATTTTAGAGTATGCTGGAGGTAGGAGATGAAGTGATGTGGCGCGCTCTGATTGGATCATTTGAAATTTTAATGCATTTTATATCATTTGAATTTTATTGGTTTATCTGATTTTAATTCAAGATCAACACACCTTCAAAAATTATGAAACAATTACCATAGGCTGATCTTAATTTCTACTATTTGTCATAATTTTTATGGAATTTTTAAAAATCATTTGATTGGTAAAACAAATTCGTATATTAATTAATTTTGTTTAATTGATTTTTGCATAACATTTTTTGTTAATTTCTGTTTCTGACCTTTCCTTTATACAAAAATTACACAAAAAATATTTTAGACACTTTGATTGATCTATTCTAGGTTTATGAATTTTATTCTATAATTTTCATAATTTTAGTTGATTAAAGAATTAGTAAGATTTAATTGCTTCTTATGCATATTCAATTAGTTTAATCATTTTTTAAATACAGAAAATTCCACAAAAAAATATATCACACTACATTAAAAGTATATTTTCATATTCTGGAATTTATTTTATGATTTTTGCATTTTTTGATTCATTATAAGTTCATGTAAATATATTTCCTATTTTAATTATAATTTTCACATTTTGACTCTATTTGTTTTTTTCCTTGGACATAAAAATGCTAAAAAATATTTTCAAACATCCTTATGATTTAATATTTATTTTAGAATTTTCTTATGATTTTATTATGCTTGAGTCTCTGATTTCACAATTAGTAAAGTTGGTGAACCATTTTTTATACTTTTGTTTCTTACACCACAAGTTATAATTTAATTTGCTAATCCTCAAAACTTGTAGAGGTCAAACAATTTTTGATTGGGATTCTTGAATGTGTTAGGTCTTTGGAAATTATTTTTTTTTGAATTTATACTTTGAAACCCTATTTTCCCAAAATATTTGGTTAGAGGTGTATGTTTTGAGTTTTATCTCAACTAGTTGTGAAAAATGAATTTTGTTTCACATTTTCCCTAAACATTCATGGAACCAAATTAATTTATTCTTACTTTTATAAGTCTGGAGCACTTTGAAAAATTCTCATTTGATTTTTACAAGCTTCTTTCTATTTTTGCTTAATTTATGTTTGTGAATTAGGTCTTTGAGCTTTGCCTCAACAATTTGACTCTTATTTGGGTGTTTTGGTGCATGTTTGGGAACCATTATTTTTTATACTTGACACTACTGACTTTATTAGGTTGTGTGTGTTTTTTCATGATTTTCTTGTGTCTCTAACTATTTTCCCCCATTTAATCAAACTAGGGTTCCCATTTAGAGGCTTATTTAAGCTTTCTACCTTGTATTGATTTAGTTTTCAACTTGAACCTTACTAATTTTTCCTTGAGCTTGATGTTTTTGATCTCTTGATGCTTTATGAATCTTGAAATGATTTTTTATCATTTTTACAAGCTTTGTTTCTATCTTAGGTTCAATGATCTTTCTCATGTATGCTTTTATGATCTTTTGAATTAGAGGTGAAGGGAATGCAATTGTGCAATCCATGAGGGGTCTTTTTTTTTATCATCCTCTCCACTGTTTTGGAGACTTGAGTTCATCAATGAACCATTCAAGTTCTCTCCACTTGCTTATTTTTGTCAATTTTTCTTGATAATCACTTGTGAATATGGTTAAGGAGATAACCTTTGTGCATCACCTTTTGTATACAATTATAACTCATTTTGATTTGAATTGATTATGATTCTTCCCTTTTAAAGATTTCTTGATGTCATACAAAGCTCCTTTGATCCTTGGTTAATATTTCACTGTGAATTCAACATGGTGATGAGAAAGGAGCAATAGTCCACTAGTTTTGACCTAGTTGTTGTTTGTGTTTGCTTAAGGGCTCTTACATCTATTGCCTTGTTTCTTTGCCATCATTTCTCATTTCTTTGATATATCATTATCCATAGCTTATTGTTTCATCAATTTTCCTTGTAATTACTAATTTGTCTGTTAAGTGTGCAAGGTACCCTGAGAAAGCTTTCAATATTGACTTGATGGATTTGTGTTTCACTTTATTTGTGGGACACGATTTGTTATGTTTGCACCATTTGTGTGCTTTGTATATTTTTATTTCCTTGCAGGATATCTATGTGGTTGTGTCTGCTATACACCACTTGTGGTTTATATTCACATTTGAAGCCTCAATGATTATATTTGATGGCATGATTTCTGACTTGATTTGTTTACTGATGCTAGCTTGCTCAAAGTTTTCCAGGTTTCTTTTTCTTGCTTAGTTGCTACAGATAGTTATTTGTTTGGTATTGCACTACTTCCTTTTTATTGTTTCCACACTTTATTTCTTTCTATTGCATGATGTGACCTCTATTGTGGATATATGTCAGCAGCCCCTCTAGTTTATTTAAAGACCTACTTAAGGCAATTTTGTCAGTGTGCTAATTGTGTTTGTTTAAAATACTACCTTTGGAGTAGGTATTATGCACGTGTGTTTATATTTGTGCCTGCATTATATTACAGGTGATAAGTCCTCAAAAGGAGGCGATTGGGGAGGGTCTGTAATCGACCCCCGCACATTCTAGTCGGTGTCATCCTTAGCTCATGTGGTACGTCGATGCTTTGGAGTCATGCAGATCATATGTATCGAGTATGTCATATGGGGAAGGTTTTTGCAATCAAACCCCCACACTTTGTCAATATTTTGCATTGGCTGACGCTGACACTTCGTGGTCATTCATTTTGTCTTCTGTCGCCTACCTGGATCTTATATATCTTGGTTAGGTGTTTAGTCGCTTTGGGTATCACATTTTTATTATTTTATCCGTCTCCCTCTTGTTTTCTTCGGGTGATCCGCTCCCCTTAGCTAAAGCATTTTCTCTTCATATCCTCATCCCTTGAGTCACTATACCCTGATTGTGTGATTTTGCCAAAGCACTTGTTTGCTCACTTGTTTGGCATTTACCATGATCCCTTAGGATTGCTCGTGTAGAGTTAGTCCTCGAGTTAGACATTAGGATATTTACCCATGCATGCTAACATAGGGTAGAAACTTCCCTCTTTCATCCTCGATACATGGCCATCATTGTATGATAACATTAGCGGTAGTGCTAGGCTAGTATCCCTTAGTTATTTTTCCTTTCTTCGCATATTGCATCTTAAAACCAAAAACTTTCTTCTTGGTAAATCATAAAACATCTCTAATAAACTTAAACCCTTCTTCAAGGTAAAAGATACAGATCAATCAGAATTATCTGTGTGCCTTTTGGCTTTGTTTTAAACCTTGTCAAATTGATGTTTTCCATCCTTGCCATGACATTTTATTATGTTTGTTGCCGATGTTTCGCCATCTCACATGTTTGTTATCCTACTTTGATTCTCAATATCATTGTTAGGTGTGATGTTTTATCATCTGAATTGTTGATGTTTCGTCATCTTTTCCATGTTATTTTTCTATCTTTTTACCGATGCTTCTCCATCGCATATGTTTGTTGCTGATGTTTCGCCATTGCACATGATTGTTATCCTACTTTGATTCTCAATATCATTGTTAGGTGTGATGTTTTATCATCTGAATTGTTTATGTTTCACCATCTTTTCCATGTTATCTTGCTATCTTTCTGTCGATGTTTCGCCATCGCATATGTTTGTTGTCGATGTTTCGCCATTGCATGTGTTTGTTATCCTACTTTTATTCTTAATATCATTGTTAGGTGTGATGTTTTATCATCTGAATTGTTGATATTTCTCCACCTTTGCCATGTTATCTTGCTATCTTTTTGTCGATGTTTAGCCATCACATATGTTTGTTGCCAATGTTTCGCCATCGCATATGTTTGTTATCCTACTTTGATTCTCAATATCATTGTTAGGTGTAATGTTTTATCGTCTTGTCTGATATTTTATTATCATGTTTATGTTTTATCATCTTATCTGAAATTGTGTCACCATGTGTTGTCTTGTCATCCCTTTTTTGTTGTTTTATCATCGTCGTTGATGTTTTTTTGTTTTATCTGATGTTTCGCCATCTTGACTGTTGCTTTTGTCTTCTTAACTAAAAAACACAAACCAACCAAAATATATGAACCGAACTACGGCAGCTCTGATTCCTTTAAAGGGATACGTATGAGGAGTATTTTGTGGGGCCTAATCGAGCATATCTTTGTAAATATTCATTTCTTTTCCCCACACTTTCTTTTCCTTTTTCTTTGCATGCATTCCCTTTTTCAGCTTTAAGCCTTAGACATAGATTTTATACTACTATTAGATTGGACAATAATAGTGGATACTGTAGAGTACTACGGGCGTGTGGGGTTCTAATACCTTCCCCTTACGTAACATACTCACTTACCTGATCTCTCGGTCGCAAGACCGTGATTTCACCCCCCTTCAGGTTTTCTCGATGTTCATATTTCCCTTTCGGTGGGATAAAAGACGTTCGGTGGCGACTTCATTGATTTCATTAGACGATGACAGTTCGGCTGGTTGTTTCACTGCTGGTTCAGTTTAAATCGACCAAAGATTTATTATGATACTTTTCCAGTAGACGCTTTTTCTGGTTCAGTTTAAATCGACCAAAGATTATTCTGATTCTTTTCCAGTTAAAGACGACACAAGACATCTGCTGGTTCAGTTTTAATCGCCCAAAGCTTTGTTCTGATACTTTTCCAGTAGATACTTTTTCAGGTTCAGTTTAAATCGACCAAAGATTTATTCTAATTTTTTTCCAATTAAAAACAACGCAGACATATGCTGGTTCAGTTTAAACTGACCAAACATTTATTCTGATACTTTTCCAATAGGTACATCTTCTTGGTTCAGTTTAAATCGACCAAAGATTTATTCGGATACTTTTCAAGTAGGCACTTCTTCTGGTTCAGTTTAAATTGAATAAAGATTTATTCTGATTCTTTCCCAGTTAAAGATAATGTAGACATATGTTAGTTTAGTTTAAATCGACCAAAGGTTTAGTCTGGTACTTCTTTCAGTAAATACTTCTTCTGGATGAGATTAAATCAAGCCTAGATTTGTTCTGATACTTCTTCCAGTAGGAGTCAAGCTTAGACTTAGTCTAATTTCTATCAATAGTTATCTTTGATGGCATCTATAAGCCCATCTCCGATGACTCTCCATCATCTTTGGATGGCATCTATAAGCCCATCTCCGACAATATTATGTCACTCTCCAAATGTCATCTTTAACCTTATTCCCGGTATAATCAACCAACGACATTACTTCGTGCACAAGCGAGTGCAAATTTCTGGGCACTTAAGTGTTCAATCATTTTCTATCTTCAAGTTGCGAATGACGGACGCGCCAATCTAACTCTTCAGTTTTAAGAAGATTGAATAGGGGAAACTGTTGTACCCTAAAATTTTCCCTCTCTTTTCTCAAGACATTTCTCACCGAAGATCTCAAATGCTCAAGGGTTCTTAAGGGTTTGATCAGACAAGTTCACCTCCTAAGCATTGAGCCTCCAAATTAGGGTTTTGGTTTTCTCAAGGACAATTGGACTTTTAATTCTTAAAATGACTTTCATGGTTCATTATAGGTCTCCAATATTATTCATACCAAGTTTTAAGTCTTGCATCACAAATTTGCTTAGTCAATTGCTCAGATAACTAAAAATCAGATGTATTGGGTAAAAAGTCAAATATGGTCAATATACAGTCAAACTTCATGATTTTTGGCCAACATAAAAACTTCTAGGTCATATTCATCAATTTATCAAGGGTTTATCACAATGCCTCAAGAAAATCACTCAAATCATCAAAGGGGCAAAATTGTCAAAATTAGGGTTTTTACTAAGAATGACTGATCAATGACTTTTGACCTAGTACATGACCTAATGGCTTGAAGCATGATCTCAAGGACTCAAACATAACATGTTGACCTAATTTCATGGCTCAAATCATTTCTCAAGATCAATGGATTGATAGTTGAAATTTGATCAACTGATGAAAAGTCAATTGATACACAAAAAGTCAAACTTTGACTTTTTGATCAACATTGAATTTCAAAGATCAAGATTCATCAAGACATTAAAAAATATCAAACTTTATCATCAAGAATCAAGAAAGTCAATAAAGTCAACAAAAAGTCAATGTTTTCAAGACTTAGAAAATTCTAAGTGTTTTTTGCCCTTGATAATTTCACTACTTCATGATAATTTTTCACCAAGATACAAGATGATTCAAGGAAAACTTTCAACATGAAAGTTGTAGATCTTGATGAATTCTAAAACTTTATCCATTAGGGTTGATGTCCAAAAAATGCTTAGATTTGACGATATAAGCTCATAAAGTCATGACATTTTTCATAAAACAATTACTGAAAATTTTAGCAAGTTTAGGAAGATTTTTGTCCTAACTTCTTGGCCAATTTTCACCAATCTCAAAGTTGATTTAGCCAAATTGCTAAACATTAAGGTTGTATTCAATGTTTCAAGCTTTCTAAAATGTCCAAGAACTTGAAGAGATCATGCTTGAGCTAGGAGAATCGAAGAGAATAACTTGGGCATTCATTCTTGAATTTTAGGTCATCTTCATGAAGAACACATAACCAAATCCAATAACTATGCTGCATAATATTGCTTTAAAGGCCTCTTGACTTGAAAATCTATCCATAATCAGATGCTTACACAACTAATTAAGCTATGATCCAAGAGCTTGAGCCATTGTGCAAGTGATCATTCCATTTAGGGAAGAAAGTTCACACTTCCATTTTGGAAAAGTGACTTTAATCACAAAGTCAACTTGTCTTGAGTCTCTAACTTGTTTGTTCTGATCACACTCAACATGTATGCTCAGAAACAACACTTTTAAAGCCTCCAACCACCCTACATGCCTTTGTACTATGCATTGGAAGAAGATGTTTCAACCTTGCTTTAAAATCAAGTCACATAACCATAACATGTGATCTCTTGATTCTAATTGTTTCAAGCTTCCAAACATTTTCTCTATAAATAGTAAAGTTATATGCAAGCTAAAGCACGAAATTACAAGCCTTGAAACACCCTTAAACTCCCTGACTCAGAACTTGCACACAAACCTCCATTGTTGCAACTTCTGGCCAACAATTTCAAACTCGCAATCCACTCGTGTGTTTCCTCTCTAAATCAATCACAAAGCTTCCATACATCATATATAACTCATCCCCATCCCTATTTCATAACTGTAACTCCATTTTCATCATCTTCCAAACTCAAATATTCAAACCTACAACTTGACTTCTCCAGCATGATTTAGGCATTTTCAGCATAAAATAAGAGTTGCATTAGCTTCCTAGGAGTCCAGTGGAGCTATCCAGATCATCACCACACTCCCAGGGGTGCTCAAACTCCATACACGATTTCTAGTTTTGAGGTAAGTTTTCTCAACTTTGAACTTATTTTACAAGCATCATTAATGGTTACTTTGTGAATAAAAAGTGTAGACATCATAGCCCTGAAGCTAACCATGCCTTTAATTTTCACTTACGTTGCCTGAGTGATGTGAATTTTGAGTTTGAACTTTCTGAAAAAATTAGGTTTTATTTGGTACCAAAAAAAACTCATGTTCGTCTTTGATTTATAAATTTAATCATTTATATGGTTGGATTCGTTGTAAAAAATGGAACAACTTTCATGTTTACAATTTTGAAAATGGTTGAGAAATGAGCAAGATCAGATTTCGTAACAATGTTGTTGCTATGCGCACGCAAGGTTGAAGATGAAGCCATTTCAAACATTCAGGACCAAGTTTATATTAAGTTTATTGCATGTTGTATTATGACCGAATAAAATAACCACCCCAGTGGCAGAGGAAGCGCGTGTAAGGCATTGAACTCTAGGGACTGGATTCGAGCCCCATTGGTACCCTTTTGTTTTTTTCACATTTTCTTATTTCAGGTTCTATGCATACAAGCCATGCGCGTGCATCATGTGCCCTCATCTCATCACCATCTGATCATGGCATGACTGAATCCAACGCACCATATGAGTAGGTCCATGGTATATCACAATAAGCCAGCAGCATGAGACCAGAACAGACGATGGGCTCAGAACTTGGGTGTCATTCTTTTTTTTTTTTGCTAATTTTCACCACCCCTTTTACTAAAAGCAGCGATGGCCCATTTATCCTTTTTATTTTTTTATTTTGTTTTCTGATTTCAAACAAAAAACATGTTTGGGCCTTTTACTAGTTTTAACCCCCATTCTACTTTTCAAAACCCCAGCCTAATATTTTTATTTTCTTTGTATTTTCTTATTTTTATTTCTTTATTTATTTTTATTTAATCAAAAATAACAAAAAAAAATTATTTCCTTAAATTATTAAATAATTAAAATTATTTTAATTTAATTAAATTATTTTATTTTGCAATTAAATTAAATTCTATTAGTTCTTTTACATTATAAAAAACATTTTCTTAACATTAACATTCAAACTATTTTCTAAACAAAATTAATTAGACTTAGGTTCTATTTTCTTCTTAAATTCAATTGACTTAGATTTTAGGTTTTGTTAACTTCTCTTGTAATTAAATTTAATTAACTTAATTAGGTTAATTACTAAAACCTTTTTCTATCAAAAACCCTAAAAAACAATTTATTTCTTCCTCTTTACATTTTGTATATTCTATTATTATTCACATTCAATAGTTTGTAATAGATAATTAGGGTTTATTGCTTTCTTCCCCCTATTCACAAACTTGTACCCCCCCCCCTATTCCCAAAGCGTTGTAATAGCGTAGGACATTTAAATTTTGTAATTTATCGCTTTCCTTATTATTGCTAGTAATTAGGGTTTGCATGACAAGATTAAAACTAAATCATAGAAAACCCTAATTCAAGATAATATACATGAAATCAAACACACTTTGCACACATGCACCTCTAGGGTAACCCACACTTGTTGCCTCGGATAAAAACAGTCATGTCCCTCGAACGTGGGATGCTTTAGCAAAGACCCTCGATTAAAGAGATCATAGTCCCTCGATGACCCTTCAAAATGTTGTCTTCGGTAAATGATCTTAGTCCCTTACGACAATTGCTAAAATATCTTACAAGTTGCCTTCTATGATTGTACGATGACCCACGCTCTTCCCTCACATCCAATGATAAGGCTCTCTACCAATCAATGGTAAAGTAGCAATATCTAAAGGAGGAGGAAAAGAACAAAGACTTTTTGAGTAGGTAGATTTCTTGTAATTTCTTGCTCACAAACAAAACCCTTTCCACACTTCACACTTTGAAAATACTTTTCAAAAAAATATTTTGTATATGTTCTCAACGATACTAGAATCATTACAAAATAGTATTACATTGGCATCTTACAAACATCTTTCCAAACACTCCTTTTGAAACAGATATTTTCAAAACGAACACTTTGTATACATTCTCAATGATACGAGAATCATTGCAAAGTTTGTCGTACGAAGGAGTTTTTCAAAATATTTTCAAACTTATACAAACACAAAGCAATTCAAAGTGAGATAGCAATTAAGATCCCGTAGATAACTATGGATGAAAGGGTGCTAACACCTTCCCTTTTCATAACCTACCCACGGAACTCAAGAAAATTCTCAAAAGGTTTTTCCTGTTCTTTTCACCCTTTCCTTCATTGGATAAAAGAAAAGTCGGTGGCGACTCTTGCTATCTATAACATTTGAGATCAAACGCAAAACACCCAAGTCATTTCTCCCAACGTATTACAGTTGATCTATGGTTTGGTACTTTTTCCTAACCTGGGTCAAATCATAGATGTAAACGCCATCAAAATATTTCTTACCCATAATCCAGTGCCTACTTTGCTTGGAGATATTCTTCATTCTCTTCACACTCGTACTATGAGGAAGTGAGGGACTCTCATGTGTTGCATACCTCTACTTTCCAGATGGTTTATTCTGCACCTGCCCCGATCAGTAATGAAGAATGAACAAGGCTTGACGTTGTCTCAAAGGGTGATGTCACTCACCCATTCAGATATCCATTGGTGTTCCTGATCTCAGGAGGACATCACTATTATTAAATTCTACAGGGAATTCCCTAATGTGCCACTCTTTGGCATAAGGGGAGGAATCACTTACAACCCTTTCTTAGCCCTATGTCAGTTTGGTTATGCTCGAAGGGATAGCCCTCATGATATGCTCATCTAGGGTATTATGTTCGACTATGAGAATGATCCTCAAAGTTACTGTCAAAGGTTTATACGCGCTTGGGGCATGGTCAACAAGATTGATAGTAGGACTTTGGGGCATAAGAATTCCATTCCTCTGGAGCCTTACCTCAGATGAGCGTAATCTCATGCTCAAAATCTTATGATGCCTTATCCTTCTATCCTGCTAGTAATCGTAGAACCTATTATTGAAGGAGATGTTCCTCATACCATTCGTCATCCTGATATGCCTACTGAATTCGAAGAACTACAGAAGTTCTGGATTCAACTCAAGGAAGAAAGGGATACCTTTGAGACTCAGTTCTATACTAGTGAGAAGAAGGTATTGGAGCTAACAAAACAATTCCATGAAGGATAAAGCCTTAATGCATATTTCAACACGAAGAGGAAGCACCCATGGGATACTTGAGTTCATATTTTACTTCTTTGTAACTCCTTTTGTTGTCATTATAAGCCTAGAAGGCAATTATAGTTTGAGCTTGTTACTAAAATTTATTTTGTTTCCTTTTGTTTAAACAAATTTTAATCCCATAAAGATCCTTAAAAACATTGCACTTGCATTTACATATCATGCATATCATCACATAACAAGTACTTTCTAGACAGGTTTTCTAATCTTATTGTTGTTTATTTTAGTAAAATATGGCTCTCGAACAAACTGTGAAAGAACTTGAAGCTCGGAACGCTCAGTTTTAGCAAATGTTCCTGGACTAAGCTAAGGGACAAGACGAGTTGAAAACCCTCATCACAAAAGGGAATAAAAAGAAGACTAAGAAGCCAACAGTCTTTCTTAATATGGGCAAAAGACTCAAAGGTTCGGTCAGAAGGGCTTTAGATTTTGAGGTCCCCCTAAATGAAGACGATAACCAAGAAGAAGATGACAAGAGTGTGAAAGCTGAAGAGAATAACAACCTTGGTTATGGCCAAGATTATGATGAAGACTATTCTGCTGAACAGTATCCCCCCGCTGATGACAGATACAAGCAGCTGGAAGATCGACTTAATGCTATGGAGATACAGAAGGTTCCTAGTCTGGATTTTGAAGAATTGGGTCTTATTTCGGGGGTTTTCATCCCTCACAAGTTCAAGGTCCCTGTCTTCGCCAAATATGATGGTGTTTCCTATCCAAAGCTTCACTTGTGGTCTTATGTTCGGAAGATCCAGCACCATACTACTGACAGAAAGTTATGGGTTCACTTCTTTCAAGAGAGTTTATTTGGGACCCAACTTGAATGGTTCTATCAGCTAGAGGGAACCAACATCCACACTTGGGAAGACCTGGATGCTGCTTTTTACAAGCAGTATCAATATAATGTTAATCTTGCGTCAACCTGTGTGCAGTTACAAAATATGAACGTGGGCTATCATGAAGGGTTTAAAGAATATGCCCAGAAATGGAGAGATTTAGCTGGAAGGGTTCAACCTCTTATATCTGATAGAGAGATGGTTGATATGTTCATGGGAACTCTGACATGTCCTTTCTTTAACCATTTGATTGGAATCTCCTCATCTGGTTTTACCGAACTGGTTCTAATTGGGGAACATGTTGAAAGTGGTATCAAGAGTGGGAAGATTCAAGTGGTTGCATCTTCAAGTACTATGAAGAAGACATTCAGCGGTAAGAAGGAAACAAATGTTGTTTATGGCCAGAAGGGTCATACTAGAAATGATCGTAATAAATCTGTAGGAGCTATGCTAATTTCCAATTCTGCACCTATCTAACAATAACAACAGAGCAATTAATGTAGGCCAGATGCACCAAGAAGACGGTTTACCAAGATCAGCATGTCGTTGTCTCAGGCATTACAACACTTACTGAAAACAGATCTGATAACCTTAAGGGATCCTCCTCATAATCCCACACCTCCTCTCTTCGTTACAATCCAAATGTGAAATGTGCCTATCATTCCAATAGCCCCGAGCACGACACCAATAGTTGTTGGATCCTGAAGAACAAAATTCAAGACATGATGCACAATAAAGAGGTTGAGTTTGATCCACATAATACTCCAAATGTGATTACTACACCTATGCCGAAGCATGACAAAGGCATTAGTGCTATTGATTATGGTCTTTATGTTTCTACTGTAAGTGATTTGGCTACTCCCCTCCCGATTATAAAGAAGAATCTGTTGCATGCCAGTTTATTTTTGGGTTGTATTGAAAGATGTTACTACTGCGCAACCCAACCTAATGGCTTCAAGTTGCTGGAAGAAGGTATTCAATGTCTAATGGACAATCACCTAATTTTGGTTGAGAAGATTTCGTCTGTTGAGAATTTATTGCAAGACCTGGAGCTGTAAGAGGTACCTTTAATATCTGACACTCCTATCAGGATCACTTCTAAGGGTCCTGTAAGGATCACTGCCAAACCCAAAGTTGCTCTGTTGATAATTACTAAACCCGGACCAATTTCATACTCCTTGGACAAATCCATTCCTTTGAACTATAGAGTCGACGTCTACTACCATGGCGTCAAGCAAGAATTATTGATTATTGAGAATGAAGATGTTGAAGTTATTGATCCCAACATTGACAATATTTTCGAGACCAGTTAGGTTACTAGAAGCGGAAGGGTTTTCTCTCCGGAAATCTCTCTGAAGACTATCGCTACACCAATTAGAGTTACCGCTATCGAGTCAACTACTGAGATTCAGGGCAAAGAGCAAATGACGGAGCCTGCCCAAACGGAGGCACCTAAAGAAGCTATAGTTGAAGATACCTCCAGACAAGAGTTGGAGGAGGTATTAAAGATTATCCGCAAAAGTGACTACAAAAAATTGTTGAACAGCTGGGGTAAACCCCCTCTAAAATCTCCATGTTATCCCTATTATTGTGTTCTGAAGCGCGTGCACATGCCCTAGTAAAGTTCTTAAAATATGCTCACGTGCCACAATAGATTTTCGTCGATCAATTTGAAAGTTATGTTGCTAGACTAACCACTGATAATGGGCTAGGCTTTTCTGATGCCAACTTGACCCATGAAGGAAGAAACCACAACAAGGCCATGTATGGCTCTATTGAATGTAGGGGTACTACTTTAGCTCACGTGTTGGTTGATACTGGTTCCTCGTTGAATGTTATACCGAAGGGTGCTCTTGACAGACTTGATTATGAAGGGGTGGTGCTGGAACCTAGTGATATTGTGGTGAGAGACTTTGACGGATCAAAGAGGATGGTACACGGAGAAGTGGACCTTTCGATCAAGGTAGGTTCACAAGTCTTCGAATATACCTTGTACGTGATGGATATTCGACCGGCTTATTCTTGTTTAATGAGACGCCCCTAGATCCATGGGGCAGGTGCTGTTACCTTAACCCTACACCAGAAGTTGAAGTATCGTGTGAAAGAAGAGTTTGTTATAGTCTGCAGCGAAGAAGAGTATATGGTGATTCATTTGAACTCATTCAGATATGTAGATATGGACGAAAAATTCATTAAAACCCCCTGTCAGACTTTCAAATTTATCCCTTCTACTGCTACTGAATATGTTTCCGCTATTCCCAAGGCTACCAGGGTTCCTCCTAGAATGGCTTCTTTGAAGGATGCTAGAGCTGTCATAGAAGAAAGTGGTTGTACTACTTGGGGTTAGCTTCTTGACACTATGTTTAAATCTGACAAATTTGGTTTGGGTTTCATTGCAAAGGCTCAGAGAGCTATTTGTCGTGCTTGTGCTAGAAGACCACCATTCCGTGTTAGCAACAATGGAGTCAACGTTATAGAAGATGCTGACAGTGACTATGACCTTGACAGAGTGATCTTTCCCATCATCGGCAATGGGCTCAGCAATTGGAAGACTCAAGACATTATCTCAATCTCCTTTAGTCAGGAGTAATAGCTGATTTTTGTTTTATTGCTTTCAAAATTTTGTTTATGTAATTTGTTTTAATCAATGACTTTAAGACTTGTGCCTTACCCGGGGAACAATGGTCCACTTGTTAAGGGTTGTCATTTCATAAACATGTCTTCATTTAATAAAGCATTGGACATTTTGCATTCAAATTTTGTGCTCTTTGTCTTTCTTTTATTTTTATCACTTTCAAAATAGCTATGTGTCCTTACACACAACCATACAATAAATTGCAGATCCTCACCCACTCTAGATCCCGTTGACAACAATTATGCTATTGCCACTTATAACTTTGAAAATCCGATCTACCAAGCTGAGGACGAAGGCAAGGAAGATTTTAAAATACCTGGAGAGCTTGCCAGACTGGTAGTGCAAGATGAAAAGGCTATACAACCGCATGAAGAGCTGGTCGAGGTTGTAAACCTGGGTACTGAACCAGATCGAAAAGAAGTCAAGATAGGTGCCAACCTAGAAAACGATATCAAGAACAGGTTAATCCATATTTTGCTTGATTATGTTAAGATCTTTGTTTGGTCGTACAAAGACATGCCAGGGCTAGATACTGATATTGTGGTTCACCATCAGCCGATGAAAGAGGGTTGTTCTCCAATAAAGCATAAACTTAGTCGCATGCATTCCAAGATGTCAGAGAAGATCAATGCTGAGTGTGATACGGTGGCAGAACCGACTGTTATACTGGTTTGCAT
Organism: Vicia faba; assembly: GCA_948472305.1. Taxonomy (NCBI): domain Eukaryota; kingdom Viridiplantae; phylum Streptophyta; class Magnoliopsida; order Fabales; family Fabaceae; genus Vicia; species Vicia faba. The sequence goes on from OX451739.1 coordinate 1,172,330,120, forward strand.
TTTGTATTCGCAAATGTCGCGGTAAGCAAGAGTCGCCACCGACTTTTATTTTATCCAACTGGAAAGGAAAAAAGCACAAAATAATTCCTTTTTCAAGATTTTGAGTATGGGGGGTAGATTATAGAAAGGGAAGGTATTAGCACCATTTCTATCCATGGTTTTCCACGGGCTCTTAGGTACTTACTCATCATGTAAAAAAATTGCTTCCGTGCTTGTGTGTTTTGAAAAGTTTTTGTTTTACTTTGATTTAACCCTTGCTTCTGTCTTCAAGAGTGTTACGAAGTCGTTTTGAAAACTTTGCTTGAAAAAGTGTAAGTGTGGAAAAGTTTGATTTTGAGCAAGTACCTACTAGCATCTACCTACTTGAAAAAAGAATGTTTCTGTTCTTGTTTCCTTTAGACCGTGTTATCCTACTATTAATGAGTAGGTAGCACCGTCGTTGGAGTTGTAAGGGTCAATTCGAAAGGGACGTACAATCACTAAAGCAATGTTAGGACGTCTTAGTAATAACCCTAATGCCTTAAGATCATATTCGAGGCAACATTTCCGAGGCAACCTTTCCGAGGCAACATTTCCGAATGGAACTTTGATCTTTTGTTTAGACAAGAGAGCGACCACTAAAATGCCCTATACTTAATGATTGTTTACCGAAGGCAACCGAAGTGAGAGTATACCCTAGGAGTGCGCATGTACGAGTGATTCAATTTCAAGTTATTATCTTTGCACATTAGGGTTTGCTAACCGTTTTAAAATTAACATACATTCTTGTCATGCAACCCTATTATCATACATCTAACAGTTAATATTTGCGAAAATTAAAATGCGGAAAGTAAAGCTATGCTATTACAAGGTTTCGGGGATTAATTACATAGCCAAAAACCCGTAAAACGATGAATAAACGAAAAAGTCCTAATTAAGCTATTACATCCCATGAGCAATTACATCAATATTGTAAAATAAGTAAATGCGTGCAAAGAATCGAGGATGAGAAAAATTAGGTTTTTGCCCCCGTCTAACCTAATTAAAAGAAAAAATCATTTTTTGTTGTTTTTAATTATTTTTAAGAAAAATAAGGTTTGAATTAAATACAAATCTAATTAGTAATTAAATTAAATTAAAGAAAATAATTTACATGACCTATTTTTGTATTTTGTTATTTTTAAGAAAAAGAAAATAGAATTTAAAATTAAACAAACCCTAATTTCTAACTTGTTTTAATTTATTCACAAAATAATTAAAAATACCCTAAAATTAAATAAACTAATTAAATTAAGTTAATTTTTTATAAAAAATAAAATCTAAATCTAACTTGGGTGAAAATTATTTTTAATTGATTTTGATAAAAAGAATTAATTTTTATGTTAGTGAAAATATTTAAAATAAATTAATTAAGAAAATATAAAAGAAAAGAGAAAAAGAGAATGGGCCTGCAATCAGCAATTTTGGAGGGGTGTGTTGCTAGCAATTCTAGGCCCAAACCAAATGACCCACGTTTGACTTCTTGGATCCCCTGCTGCATGTTGACCAAGGTGTATCATGGGTCTCTTTGTGCTAAGCGTTGGATCTGGGTGATAGTGCATCCAGTGGCTGGACGTTGAGGCGCATGGTAGGCATCAGGATGAGAGATGCGCTGGATCTACCTGAAATATGTAAGAAAATCACAAAATGCACACGCCTGGGATCGAACCCAGGACGTGTGCATCAAAGGCACGCTTCCTGACCAATTGGGATGGCTTTGTTAGTTGTTCTTATAATAAACACAAAACATAATATGAGAAAACAACAAAACACTAAATCCAAACGCGCGAATTTTCAAACGGGCGAATGGTTGCTTGCCACGACATCTTCTTCTCCAAGGATCCGTTGTCTTAGATAAAAGACTTTTACCAACGGACGTTCATCGTAGGTATAAACCTGGGCATCTCAAAAATCATGTACAACACAATAAATTAATGGTGATGGTACCAATCCACTCGTCTCAATCTCACGAGCATCATGGTACCCTAATCATGGCCCAATTTTGCCTAGGTTAAGAAACCCCAAAACGAGCTCGCAAACCCTAGCTATGGCATATGGCGATTCTTGCGCTGTAAATGCAATTAAACAGTACCAATAGCTTGAAAACAAGATGATGAACAAGAATATATGATTAGAATGTGTTTAGGATGTGTGAAACATTGAAAACGATTTTGAGTTTGAAGGCAAACCGTGTGAGTGATGTAGGATGATTTTGGGCGTTTCAAGCCTTGCAAATGATTGGGTTAGCTCCAGGAGACCGCCAGCAAGCGATTGGAAGCTTCAGCACACCTTGAATTGGTCTATAGAAGGATATCCATCTCACACATTTCTTTGGAATTTTGAAGTTTTGATCTCGTTCTTGGAGGCAGCTCTGCACGAAAATTCTTTTTTTTAGGGCTCAATGATCTTCAGCATAAGTAGTGAATCATATTAGGTTAATTATTTTTGGCCATGATCTTGAGAATTCATGAATGGAATATTTGATCTTTAAGCCATATGAAATCTTTCCATAACCATGCAAACCATGCCCTTTTGCCTTGATTCGAATTTGATTGATTAGGCCAACTTATTTGGATTTGATCTTCATCAAAATCAGATCTTCAAAACAAATATTTGTATTTTTTATTAATATGATTTAAAATGATTTTTAATAAATAAAAACCATAATAAAATAAATAAATGGAGCAAATAATATGTGGTTTCTTCCTTTGGTCGTGGACCATGTTGGAAAGGTGGTGCAAGCTTAAAAAGTTGGGCCCATTTAGCAAAAAAATGCATTTGTGAGCACATTTGACTTTTGGCAATTTTGCAAAAAAGGTCAACTTCACCAATGCATAACTTCCTCAATTTTGACTCTTTGAAGGTGTTATTGGACTTTTTAGAAATATTTAGATGTCCCCTAAGCAACCCTTTTTGTCTCATCTCAATTTGTTATTCCATGTTTATGTATGAAGCTTTGACAGAAAAGGTGTTTTTGTTGACTTTTCAAAATGACATATAATATCCAAATTCATAACTTCTTGTGAGTGCATATTTTGAACTTGAGAGATGAAGATGAATTGTAGGGAATTGAATCCTATTCAAAATTAGCTTTGGATGGGTCATTTCTCATAAAGTATTAGAAAGTTATGCTTGGTCAAAGTTGAGTTGACTTTTCCTACAAAACCCTAATTTAGCAACTTTTGGTTCTTGATGAATTGTGAGCAATCATTAATGAATCATGATCAAACCCTTGATCAAATAATGAATAATACTTCAAAATGAGGATGTTGACCAAAAATCTTGAAGTTTGACTGTATGTGGGCCATAGTTGACTTTTCCCTAGCATAGTCGATTTTCATGCCTTTGAGCAATTGACTGAGCAAACTTCCTCTGCAAGGCTTGAAACTTGACATGGATGATCTTGAGAACATATTAGGACAATAGTGAGCATTTGGGACCCTTTTGACTCAAACATCTTGATGCAAAATGAAACCCTAATTTGAGGTAGACTGCCTTTAGGAGAGAGTTTGTCTGGTCAACTCTTGGACTTCCTTGAGCAACTTGAGGATCTTTCTTGAAATGTTTTGAGAAATATGGGAGGGAAAATTTTGTGGTACAACACTGAGGTTATGAAGCAATTCAATGTAGGTTTCTTGGCCGTTACATCATATCCTTAATGGGTTGCAAACGTGGTTTCGGTACCTAAGAAAGACGGCAAAGTGCATATGTGTGTAGATTACATATATCTAAACAGGGCAAGCCCCAAGGATGACTCTATGCTTCCACATATAGATGTTATGGTAGACAATACCGCTCAACACAAGGTATTCTCCTTCATGGATGGTTTCTCGGGTTATAATCAGATCAAGATGGCACCTGAAGACGGGAAGAAAACAACCTTTGTCACACAGTGGGGCACTTTCTTTTACAAGGTTATGCCTTTCAGTTTGAAGAATTTCAGTGCAACATATCAACGTGTTATGGTAGCCTTGTTCCATGACATGATTCATCACGAGATAGAGGTCTATGTCTAAGACATGATAGTCACATACCATACTAAAGAGGAACATCTTGACCATCTACACAAGTTGTTTGAGAGGCTGAAAAAGTACAAGCTAAGGTTGAATCCAAACAAGTCCACCTTCGGGGTGAGATCGGTAAACTCCTGGGTTTCATTATCATTGGTAAAGGTATCGAAGTTGATCCCGCTAAGGTCAAAGCTATTCAAGAAATATCAGTCCCCCGTACTGAGAAGGAAGTCAGAGGTTTCTTGGGACAACTGAATTACATTACCCAATTCATTTCCCATCTGACCGCTACTTATGAGCCAATCTTCAAGTTACTGAAGAAAGATCAGGTAGCAAAGTGGAAGGACGGTTTCCATATAGCCTTTGACAAAATCAAGGAGTACCTCCAAGAACCATTGATTATGATACCACCAATTGAAGGAAGACCTCTAATCATGTACCTAACAGTGTTAGATAACTCAATGGGGTGTGTATTGGGCCAATATGACGAGTCTGGTCAAAAAGAGCATGTAATATACTACCTTAGCAAAAAGTTTACCGACTGTGAAACAAGATACTCACTGCTCGAGAAAACTTGTTACAGTTTGGCATGGGCTTCTCGCCGACTAAGATAGTATATGTTGACCCATACTACCTTGTTGATCTCTAAAATGGATCTCATCAAATACATATTCAAAAAACCAGATCTCTCCGGAAGGATAGCCCGATGGCAAATGGTCTTAACATAACAAGGCATTCAGTACACCACTCAGAAGGATATTAAATGAAGTGTATTGGCAGATCATTTGGCGCATCAAGCCGAAGACGACTACCAATCTATGAATTTCGAGTTCCCAGACGAAAATATCATGCTAGTTACAGATTGTGAAGAACATGGACCAGATGAAGGACCTGAACCAGGATCCTGATGGACTATGGTTTTTGATGGAGCTTCCAACGTGCTTGGCAACAGAGACGGTGTTGTGATTATTTCTCCCAAGGGTTAACATACGTCCTTCACCGCCAGACTTTGCTTTGATTGTACCAACAACATGGCCGAATATGAAGCGTGCATCATGGGTATCAAGGTTTCTAGTGACCTAAGAATCAAGTTCTTGAATGTATATGGGGACTCAACCCTAGTCATTAGTCATATTAAGGGATAATGGGATACTAAGCACCCAAATCTCATTCCTTATCAGGAGCATGTATTGACATTAATTTTATACTTCAAGGAAATCACTTTTGAGCATATCCCACGGGAAGAGAGTCAGTTGGCAGACGCTTTAGCTACCATGTCATCTATTTTCAAAGTCATATGGGACAGCGAAGCCCCTCGAATTACTATTGAAAGACTAGACGAACAGACACATTGATATGAAGTTGATACTGATGGAGTAGAAGAAAATCCTTGGTTTCATGAGGTAAAAAGATACCTTGAGGCTCAAGAGTACCCCGAGGGGGCGTCTATCAACGACAAGAAATTTCTATGGAGGTTCTCTGCTAAGTTCTTCGTGAGCAACGGAATTTCAGAAGATTGCAACCGTGATTCGACTCTGCTTCGTTGTGTAGACAAAAAGGAAGCATAGAAGATTATGGAAGATATGCACGAAGGTATCTTTGATACTCATTCCAGCAGACATAAGATGGCTAAGAAGATTCTGAGGGTGGGTTACTATTGGTCGACCATGGAAACTGATTGCCATCATCACTCAAGAACTTGTCACAAATGCCAGATATATGCTGACAAAGTACATATGGCTCTGGTTCTGTTGAACGTCTTGACTGCTCTGTGGTTGTTTGCAATGTGGGGCATTGATATGATTGGAGAGATTAAGCCATTGGCCTCTAACGGGCATTGTTTCATCCTTGTCTCCATTGATTACTTCATGAAGTGGATTAAATCCGCCTCATTTGCCTCCGTCACTAAGAATGTTGTTGCCCGATTCATTAAACATAACCTCAGTTGTCGGTATGGCATCCTAGAAAGGATTATCATAGAAAATGGTACCAATATCAATAACACTATGATCATGGAACTCTGCATGCAATTCAAGATTAAGCACCACAATTCTTCTCCCTACAGGCCTAAGATGAATGGCACAGTGGAAGCTGCCAACAAGAACATCGAGAAGATTATACAGAAGATCAAGGTGACGTATAAAGATTGGAATGAGATGTTACCATTTTCTCTTCACGGCTATCACACTTCAGTAAGGACATCAACTGGGGCAACCTTATTCTCTCTAGTCTACGGTATGGAAGTTGTCCTACCTGTCGAAGTTCATATACCTTTTTTAAGGGTTATGAAAGATGTGGATTTAGACGAAGATGAGTGGATTTAGACTAGGCTGGACCAGCTAAATTTAGTTGACAAGAAGAGGCTTGCGACTATTTGTCATGGTCAGATGTATTAGAAGTGTATGATTAAAGCCTTCAATAAGAAAGTAAAGCATCAGGTATATCAGGCTGGTGACTTGGTAATAAAGCGCATCATTCTACCGCAAGGTGATCCCAGGGGAAAATGGACTCCCACCTACGAAGGGCCATTTATAGTCAAGAGAATATTTTCTGGCGGTGCAATAATATTACCACCATGGTAGGTGAGGACCTTCCGCACCCTATGAACACGGACATAGTCAAAAAATGCTACGCATGAATATGACCCTCTAGGTTGACGGGCCTAGGAAAAAATAAGGGCATCCCAGCGAACCAAAAAGGTTCGGGAAAAAATTAGGGATATATAAAGACTGTACACCCGGCAAGTCAAAAACCTGAAAAGGCGGCTTGGGAAAAAAAGGGTATCCCGGTGGACTGAAAATCTGAAAGGGCGATCCAGGAAGAAGTTAGGGATTAAAGCATACGACTATGTCCCATTGGATCATCTACTTAGAGAAAGCTTTATTACCAACATCAAGTTCAAATGGTACAGATCAATTCAGTCAACTTCTTCCGACAACGAGGGATGGGATGCTCGAAGACATAGAGGCAATATCAGAGTTGAAACCCGACGGGGTCATTTACACATAGCTATATGTTTTACCTTACTTTTCATTTTTACGACTATTTCCTCTTACTATGATTTATGTCTTTTTATAAAAATCGCTTGTTTATAGGCAAATTATCAATACAAATCAATTTCAAGTTTCAAATTTGTTTCACTTTTCTGTTTTGTTTGCAAAAATGTCCAATGACTAAATTAAATGAACATATGCATATGAATATGATTACTATATGCATAAAAACATGAATAAGCATTTACTAAAAACTCTAGCAGTTGGGATAGAGTTCAAGTCATCCACAAATCCCCATAGGGCAAACCTCCATGGGATTATCCCCATAGTGTTACCTTCATAAGCTCATCCCAGACGGAGATATATGCCCCCCACAAGTCTAATACGCCTTCAGACAGGAATTAGGGCATCTCCCAGCCATTAATATAACCATACTCCCCAACAAATCCCCGTGGTGGATAAAGGAGTATGATCATTTCCCCAACATACGGAGAAAACTTCCTCAGCATAGTTCACAGGGATCTAATTCCTCAGTTGAGTTTATTTCTCCAACACTATACAATCCCCTGCAGAGTATACTTCTCCAGCAGGGCTCATTTTCTCAGCAGAGTATATTTCTCCAGCAGAGTCTATTTCCCCAGTAGGGTGTACTTCCCCAACAAAATCTAATTTCCCAAGCAAGATTCATTTCTCCGATTACTGCAAACCACCGGCAAATTCTCCTCTCTAACAAAATATAGTCAAGGCTACTATCTCCAGAAAGTTGCTACAGAATCTAAAGTCGCACCAGATGTCATTTAACTTTGTCCTCCCCAAAAGAGTTGGCATCCATATTTGAAACTCAGACATACAGCATCTTTGAAGATTATCCATCTCTTTTATCCCCGGTCTGGGCATATAAGAACTAAATTCCTAGTAAAGTGGCAAACGACCAATGTTCCTGAACTCTTCCATCCCCCGAGCAGAGGTCAAACATCTCTAGTGGAATATCCTCAAAAATAAAAAGTAGGAATCCCCAACGGAGACATTCTAAACAAGATTGAAGATTCATATTCTTCATCCTCAACAGCAGTCAGGGATTTATTTTCCCCGGCCATAGATGTTATACAAAGCTACAAATACACTCCAACGACATCTCGCATCCATACATCATTTACAAGTACCATAGCATATGCATACGAAATGCATATAACACTCTCATTTACTTTGAGAACATCATTACGGAATGCATTACATACATCATGATATTGCATAAAGAATAACTTTATCTTTTCAGGTAAAAGTCTACAAACAAACGAATATTATCAACAATTCTCAAACAGGTCAAAGATTAATTCCTGAAACAAGACGGGGCAACTATTTGTATTAACAGGTCTAAGATTAATTCCTGAAACAAGACGGAGAAACTATATATATGACTATCCAAAGATTAACTCCAGAAACTAAACGAGGAAACTATCTTTATAACCATACAAATATTAACTCCCGAAACAGGACGGGGAAACTATTGACAAGGCCAGATGGTATGAATTCCGGAAACAGGACGGGTTTACCAACAAAAATAGACTATAGATCAATTCCCGAAATAGGACGGGGTGACTATCTACATGAAGAACATTTACTTTAGAAACTAAATCTGACGAACACTCCCCTCAGAGACTAAATCTGACAAGCAGCTACTTAAGCACCTTCCCCAGAGATTCATTCTGGAAAGCATTCTTCAAGATACAGTCAAAGCGTAGAATCTTCTGATACTTCTATCAACAATTACTGTGGGTGGCATCTATAAGCCCATCTACGATGACACTCTGTCGCCTTTATGAATGGCATCTTTAAGCCCATTCAAGCCATATTATCAACCAACATCATTACCTCCTGCACAGGCGAGTGCAAATTTGTGGGCACTTAAGTGTTCAATCCTCTTCCACCTTCAGATTGCAAATGGAGGACGTGCCAATCTAATTCCTCAGGTTTAAGAAGATTGAACAGGGGCAATTGTTGTACCCCAAAATTTTCCTTCCCTTTTACTCAGGACATTCTCCCAGGGTTCTCAAATGCTCAAGATTGCTCAAGAATTAATAAGAAAAATTCGCCTCCTAAGAAATGGGTCCACAACTACGGTTTTATCTTTCACAAGGAAAATTGGGTTTCTAAGGTCTCAAGGAATTCCCATATTAAGTTTCAAGTATTGCATCACAAGTTTGCTCAGTCAATGGCTCAGATGATTGAAAATTAACTATATTGGACAAAAAGTCAACTATGGTCAATATACAGTCAAACTTCAAGATTTTTGGTAAACATCAACATTTTGAAGTCATATTCATCATTTTATTAAGGTTTGATCATGATTCATCAAGTAAAACTCGCAAATCATCAAAAGTCAAAAGTTGCCAAATTAGGGTTTCCTAAGAAGAAGTCAGTTGAACTTTGACCAAGCATAACTTTCACATACTTCATCATATTTTCCTAAACCAAAGCTCATTTTGAAGTAAATTCAATTCTCTACAACTTTGACTCTCGAAGCTCAAGTCAAAAAAGTGCTTCATTTGAAAGATATGGGCCAATACATTATAGGTCATTTCAAAAGTCAACAAAAAGACACTTTTTGACAAGGCAACTTACATTAAAATAAATTCTTCAAATGAAAAAATTAACAACATATAGATTGTATAGGACATCTTGAGCTTTCCAAAAAGTCTAAGATCACTTTCAAATGACAAAAATTGAGAGATTATGACTAGTGCAATTTATGAAATTTTGAGCAAATGCACGAAGTTCAAATTGAGCAAACTTGAATTTTTGGGCTATTGGGCTATTGTTTCAGAGTCCAAACGTGTTCTACACTCCATATACACCTCACATATTACTCATGCACCCATTCATATTTTTATTCTAATTATTTTGATTTTATTCATTATTAATTCAAAATAAATAAGATAATAAGACAAGGCTTATTACAAGATTTCAAGCCCAACTTTTGACCTAAATTCTCTTCTATATATTGCATGCATTCAAACATCAAAGGCAGCCACAAAACCTTGAAGCAACATCACCTTCCAAAAATCACAAAACACTCAAATCTAGGGCAACTTGTGAAACAGTCGGTCGAACCTTCATCTGATAATAAAATCAATGAAGTCGCCACCGAATGTCTTTTATCCCGCCGAGAGGGAAAGGTAAACATCGAGAAAACCTGAAGAGGAAGAAATCACGGTTTTGCAACCGGGAGATCGGGTAAGGGATTTTGTTACGCGAGGGGAAGGTATTAGCACCCCAACGCCCATAGTACTCTATGGTATCCACTCTTGTTGTCTAATCTATTGGGTGTGAAAAATCTATGTCTAGGCTTAAAAGCTAAAAGGAAGAGATGAAAGAGGGAATGCATGCGAAAGAAAGGAGAAAATAATGTAGGGAAAATAAAAGTTATACTCGCTCGGGCCCTACCCCAATGCCTACGCATCCCTTTTAAGGAATCAGAGCAGCCGTAGTTCGGTTCTTATATTTTGGTTGGTTTGTGTTTTTTAGTTAAGAAAGACAAAAGAAATAGTCAAAATGGTAAAACATCAGATAAAACAACAAACAAATGTGATGGCAAAACATCGGACAAATGATGACAAAGTAACAAGGCAAAGATGACGAAACATCCACAAACCAGATGATAAAACATCACACTTAACAATGATATGGAGAATCAAAGTAGGATAACAAACATGTGAGATGGAGAAACATCAGCTAAAAGAATGTGCAATGGAGAAACATCAGCTAAAAGAATATGCGACGGCGAAACATCGGCTAAAAAATGGGAAGATAACATGGCAAAAGTGGCGAAACATCAATAAACTAGATGACAAAACATCACACTTAACAATGATATTGAGGATCAAAGTAGGATAACAAACATGTGGGATGGTGAAATATCGGCTAAAAGAATGTGAGATGGCGAAACCTCGGCTAAAAAAAAAACATGTCATGGTAAGGATGGAAAAACATCAATTAACCAGATGACAAAACATCACACCTAACAATGATATTGAGGATCAAAGTAGGATAACAAACATGTGCGATGGCGAGACATCGGCTAAAAGAATGTGCGATGGCGAAACATCAGCTAAAAGAAAAAAAAATAACATGTCATGGTAAGGATGGCAAAACATCTATTTGACAATGTTTAAAACAAAGCAGGGAGGCGTACAAGCAATCAAGATTGGTTTGTATTTTTTACCTTGAAGAAGGATTTAAGTTTATTAGAGATATTTTATGATTTTCCAAGAAGAAGTTTTAGTTTTAAGATGCAAGAATGCAAAGGAAAAGAAAACAACTAAGGGAGACTATCCTAATCTCTAGCCTTAATGTTATCATACAATGATTGGACCTAAGGTTGAGGATGAAAGAGGGAAGTTTATACCCTATGTTAGCATGCATGTATTCCTATCCTAAGTTCTAACTCAAGGACTAAACTTACACGAGCAACTCTAAGGGTGCAGCAAGAAACTGTCACAGATCCTGTGACAAAAACAAGCAAACAGATGGCAAAACATTTGGACAAACAAAAGCTCGAGCATCACTTGAACACCAAACACCTACAAGGGGCAGGCCTAGTAGTAAAAGGGGGAGGTCCCACCATAGAAAAGCAACCAAGCATCAGACCAAGGTTCAAGCCATAGCAAAGGGGAGCATATCACCCAAGTCAACAAGCTCTAGAATTATAGGAATACAAAAGGGTCCTTAACTGTGGTATCAATTACCAGGGCAAGAAATATTTGGGGGAAAGACATAGTGCATGCGTACACTAAGCATCAGTGTTGGTCAACACGAGCTAAAGAAAGCGTGGGGATCCGATTGAAGGAACCCTTTTCACTTGCCTTGAAAGAACTTTAATTCATTCAGATCTTGGGCACACGTTCGGAGCATCTACTTGTAGAAAGTGAGCATAGGAACGACATGGACTGGAATGTGCGGGGGTCGACTATGAACCCTTTCCGCTCGCCTCTTTTGAGGACTTATCACCTGTAATACAATGCGGGCACAAATATAAACACGTGCGCATAATACCTACTCCGAAGGTAGGATTTTAACCAATCACAATTAGCACATTGACAGAATTGCCTTAAATAGGTCTTTAAATAAACCAGTGGGACTCCTGACATATATCAGAAATGGAGGTCCCATCATGTAATAGAAAGCAATAAAGAGCGAAAACAGTAAAAAGGAAACAGTGTAATACCAAACTGATAACTATCCGTAGCAACTGAGCAAGAAAAACAGAAACCCTGAGAACTTCAAGCAAGCTAGCATCAACAAATTAATCAAGTCAGAAATCATGCCATCAAATATATGTACTGAGGCCTCAAGAGCAGGACTATAGCAATCGCAATCACATATATATATATATATATATATATATATATATATATATATATATATATATATATATATATATATATATATATATATATATATATATATATATATATATATATATATATATATATATATATCCTGCAAAAGAATGACAAATATGCCAAACACGGGAATAGTGCAAACAAAACCAATTGTGTTCCACAAATAAAGTGGAACACTACAGTACCAAGTGTAAATGGAAAACTTTTCCTCAGAGTACCTCGCACATTCAACACACAAATTAGTGATTTAAAAAGAAATGATGCACCAATAAAGGATAGATAATGATATAATCATGATAATGTAAAATAAACATAATGGCAAACATCAAAAGCAGTAGATGTATGAAGCATCAAGCAAACTCAAACAACAACTAGGTCAAAACTAAAGAACTGTTGCTCCTTTCCTGTCACCATGTTGAATTGACAAGTAAATATCAATCAAGGATCAAAGGAGAAAGAGAGGAATAGAATCAAATACTTTAGAAGTCAGTAGCAAACAATTCACATCCATACTCATTCATTTCACACAAGCATAATAGAAGAGGGATTCCACAAAATGTATTACAAAGCTTGGATCACAAATTAGCAATGAAAGGAATTCAAACAAAATCAAAGTTGGAGGGATTAAACCATTCAAAGACTTGAAATAAAGCTTATAACATGCTGTGAGGATATGATCAAAATTTTAGAAATTTAATTCTAATACATGTTGCACAAGTGCATTCAATATACCTCAAGGATTCAAAAGGAAAGAAGAAAGGAACATCAAATTCATATATGAATGAAATTGGTTCAAGTATTAAAGGTCAAGTGATCTCAAGTCTTTATGAGACTATCCTTGATGTATCATTCCTCAACATGTTATCATTGGTCATTTGATGACCTCAAACTCAAGCCAAAAGTTTTAAAGTTCAAAGCAAAAACAAGAAGAGAACATCACTTAGGAGACATGAATCAAAAGGGTTCATCAACCAATTATGGGAAATCAAGAGGATTTATTTGAATTGGTGTCGGGAAACAGAAGCAACGTGATCATTAAATTTCAAATTATACGCCACACACAAGTTCATTGGCCATCAAACAAATTGCAACAAGATATGCAACATCAATTGGGCACTTTCACTTTGAAAATTCATCAAGAATAGAAATAGACTTCCATAATCCAAACAAAAAATTTCTCAGCATCTTTAAGATGTATAGAAGTCGGAATGTAAGTCTCAAGTTCATTGATGGTTAAGGAAATGATCAAATAAGCTTCAAACGTCAAAACTAGTTGGTAAAACCACCAATCTAGACAAGTTTTATAAATAAATCAATGGAAAATACCAAACCTCGTCAATTAATTCAAGAAAAATATTTTTGAGATCCTCAATCCATATATGAACTTCAAACAATAGCTGCCTTCAATTGAAACTAAAGGCAAATTGGTTTTTAGAATCAAATCAAACAAGGGGATTATCAAAATCCTAATTATTTAGAAATTAAACTTAATTATTGATTAATCAAGTTCCAATTCTAAATAATTTAAACTGAAATCATACACAAATAAAGAAAACTCCAAGATCAGAAAACTTATTTTTCCATATTTTTTGCATTAAGGAAAAGTCAGAAATAAAATCAAAATTTAAACCATTAAACAATTAAACAAATATTCACATTTTAAAGCAAAATTCTAATTAAAAGTCAAAAAAAAAAATTCAACCAAAATTATATTCAAATATTAGAATTAAAAATAAGCTTCTATGATTTTTTTGTGGAATTTTTTGAATCAAAGGAAATATCAAAATAAAATCAAATAACAAGTAAACAATTAATTAGTCACATGAATTTTAAAACCAATCAAAATATTTTCAAAAATTCTGGAAAAAAATGCAGAAGGTCAGAAATATTATTTTTAGGTTTCATGAATTTTTTCATAAAGTTTTGATCAAGAAATAAAATCATGAAAGATCAAGTTATAAAGCAAAATTCAAATAAATGTGAAATTCAAATAGACCAATCAAGAGGTGCCACGCTTTATCTTCAACCTCCAGCCCAAGCAAAACACTTGTTTCCATCAGTTCCAACATGCTCATTTTAGATCCGTCAAACAAACACGATTCTCAACCAAAATCCATGAAATTAAACTCAAATTAAACCTAACATATCATACTACAACATGCAATTCGAATCAAACTCATAGATCAAGCATAGATCGAGAAATCAAATCTAAAAACTAGAAAAAACATACTACAAACATTAAAACCAGAAACACGATTTCACCAGATCTGCTTGAATCAAAACTCAAATATACATCAATCATAATGATTGGCCAGCTATAAACGTAATGCACATCTCAAAACACTTCCATTCATGCTCAAATCAAGGTTCGGATTCAGTGAGCATACCTATAAAAGTGAAAATTGAATTCACTTGGTGCCTCTAACGTCTAACAAGAAACCCTTCTAGACAACTTCCTTGTGTTCCAATGAAGGTGTTTGAGTGAATAAATGAAGACTTGAGCAAGTGAAATCAGCTGTTCGATCCAACTTGCAGAGAAAAAGAAATGAGAAGTTTAAATGGGGGCTTCCTTCGATTCTGACTCTCCCTCCTTTTTTTTGAATGAGCAATGCAGTGTTTATATAGAGTGTTTAGATTGAGGGCAATATGGTCATAACTCATAGGAATCAGTTGGGGGGAAATTTGGCCAAAAGAGGCAAATGGAAATGTGATACCATGTGCTCCCGTTTTGTTTGTTTACTTGGCTTTTTATGCTGCGTTTTGATGAGTTATGAGTTGTATGAGTGAGGAAAACAAAGCGTGAGGGGGTGAGGTGGAAAGGATTACACATGGGATTGATTTGCTTGTGATGAAAATTACCAATTTTGGAAAAACTAGCGTGGGAAGGCAAGGAAAGTGTGATTGTTTGGCCAAAAGGAGTAAGAAACAAAGTGTGTGGTTCATGCCAAGCATGTGCAATATCACCCTGAAACCAAACAAAATTGAAGGATGTATAAAATCTGCAACTTGTATGACCCACGCGTGCACCAAAAGTCAGAATCGAAGGATAATGTAAAAAAACTTGTAACTTGCATGACCCACACGTGCACCAAGAGTCAGTTGATTTCTAAATGAGGCCATAGAAAATTGGCTCGTGTGTTCTCAAATTTTCCTTGAGCCAATTAAAGAACATATTCTAAGCTTCGAAACAAGCTGAGGTTCGAAAGAAATGATGGAGGGGTGAGCAAGATATGAGGCTTAGGATTCTTGGGCAACTCAAACCAACATTCCCAAGACTGCGCGCGTGCTGGCCTGCTCAATATAACACTTTGATTAGTCCAAAATAAGAGAGAATGAAGGGAGCAAAAATGAGACTTCAACCACTTCGAATGGTCCAGATTAAAGAGGACCAAAGTAGGAAACAAGAGGCTTCGACCAGCCTTCAAAGCCACTTCGAATGGTCCAAACTGAAGCAAGAAGAATGAAGCTTCGACCAGCTCACAAGGATGACAATTCAATTAGTTCAAATCGAAGAGAGAGAAAATAAGGCTTCGACCAGCCTTCAAGATCAATTCGAATGTCCAAATTGAGATAAAACAAAGAGGGCAAAAGGAAGCTTCGACCAGCCCATAAGGTTACACTTTGGATGTCCAAACGAAGAAAGAAGAATGAGGCTTCGACTAGCCCTCAAGGTAACAATTTGAATGTCCAAACGAAGAGAGATCAAAGTAAGAAAAAAGAGGCTTCGACCAGCCCTTAAGACAGCACTTTGAATGTCTAAACAGAAGAAAAACAAAGTAGGAAGCAAGAGGCTTCGACCAGCCCTCAAAGCCACTTCGAATGGTCCAAACTGAAGCAAGAAGAATGAAGCTTCGACCAGCTCACAATGATGACACTTCAATTAGTTCAAATCAAAGAGAGAGGAAATGAGGCTTCGACTATCCCACAAGGTCACACTTAGAATGGTCCACACTGAGGAAAATCAAAGGGAGCACAAGGAGGCTTCGACCAGCCCACAAAGCCGACTCGAATGGTCTAAGCTAAAGGAAATCAGAGAGAGCCACTCGAATCCAGTTTCAACACCCAACTTCCTCAAACCACAACTCTTTCGAATTTAAATCAAATTGATTGATTCCAAGTTCAATGAGAAGCTTTCATAGTCCTCTTCAAAATGCAAGAGGAACATTTTTGAATTATACCTTGAACCAAAAGATATAGGCATGTTACCAATTGTTTGATGAATTGCCTAGGTCAAATGCCTTGCCTTGCCTTGCCTGGCCAGACGCTCAAGGTGCCTCAATAAATGCCCAACTTTCCCTAAACTTCAAAGGCTCATAACTTTTGATTTTGAGTATGAAGTGTGTTTTTTTTCCTCTGTGGGCCCTTGTAGGTCTTTTTCCCCTCTTCAATTGGCAAAAAGAACCACCAAAACCCCCTGAAAAATGAGAAAATTATGCCCTTGCAAAGTCAGGCCCAAAAATCAAGAACACTTAATGAAATTTCCAATCACCAAGATAACTTCAAATCCAAGTAACCTCTCAAACTTGCAAATCTCATCAAAACCAATCATCAATGATCATCCCTCATGAAAATACATGTCAAATGTCTTACATTGACTAAAAGTTCATTTGGTCAACTTTGACTTTGTTGACCTTGAGTAAAATGACTGTTTTGCCCCCCTTTGATTCAATTGAACCACTTCTCTTCAAAATTGGTGAACAAAACTTCAAACATATGACATTCCAAACACATAGAGGCTATGGAAAGAGTTTCCACTCAAAATTCCAAATAATGCCTGATTAAAACTCAAACTCTAGTTTTGACTGATGAATCAAAAGGAATCGATTCTCCTTATAAACAACACAATACTCAATCTTCTGATGATCCAATGAGGTGGATAAGATATCTTGAGATATGTGATACCTTTGGGCTTGAAAGATCCAGAGGCTTAGATAATAAGGCTCTCCTTGAGCAACTTGTCAATACAATCAATCTTCTAAAGCTTGAGGGAGGCTTGATAAACAAAATACCTTGATCCCATCACCATGTATGAATGCAATGCAATGTGATGTTTATGATGAAACGTAAGCCTAAATCAAGAGGGTAAATTTTGGGGTGCAACAGCTGCCTTTATTCAATTATTTTTAATATGATAAGTGAGAAAAGTGACAACTTTCGAGCATTCAGAGTTGAAGATGATTGAATATGAAAGAACCCGAAAATTTACACTCTTGAAGAAAAAGCCAAAACTTCCCAGAGACAAAGAATGTCAACAAATGCGGGATTGAGAAGATACCAAACAAAATTGGTTTTAGAAAACAGAGGTTTTAATGAACATTGGACCTCCCAAGAAGTGTGTTAGAATGAAGTTGTAACGCAGGTTTTGATAAAATTGAAATAGAACTAAAACATAGAAGAGTAGGCGAAACTAAACTTCAGAATAAATGTGCCAGGGAAAAATTGGGCTTCAAAAAAGGGGTGAGATAAGACTCAAACCACAGAGAATAGGCGCAACTAAACTCTAGAAAAGAAAAGTACGCAGGGCAAAGTGGCTAGAGTGCGTGATTCTAGGAACACTTTCTAATCTCAACCTAAGATACACAGTGTGAAGGAACTGAAAGAATCCCAGGAGTGAGGAACTGAACGAGACGAAACTCGACCCAAAAACTAGTTAGACGAAACTAAACTAGATGAGTACCAGGAAGAAACTGGATTTCACGCACATGTAACGAGGCGAAACTCGACCCATAGAAAAAGTGATGAGAGTGCATGTTTCCGAAAGCACCTGCTGGTCTCAGATCAATGGATAATAGTGACGAAAACTGATAGAAGAATCCAAGGAACAAAATAGACTAATTTCAACCAGGGACGTAGCACGAACACTGCAAAGAGACTCGGTAAACGAAAACCGTCAAAGGGTCCAAGGTATGAAAACAAAAAAAAATGAGGTGAAACTCGACTCAATAACTAGTTAGGCGACACTAAACTAGATGAGTACTAGGACGAAACTAGATTTCATGCGTGGGTGAGGAAATCGAAACTCGACCCAAAGCAAATTGATGATAGTGCATGTTTCTCAGAGCACCTGCAGGTCTCAGATCAATGGATAAATAGTGACGAAAACTGATAGAAGATTCCAAGGAACAAAAGAGACTAATTTCAACCAGGGACGCATCACAAACACTGCCAAGAGACTCGGTAAACAAAAACCGTCAAAGGGTCTAAGGTATGAAAACAAAAACGAGAAGAAACTCGACTCAATAACTAGTTAGGCGAAACTAAACTAGATGAGTACCAGGACGAAACTGGATTTCATGCGCGGGTGAGGAGACGAAACTCAGAGCTCAACCCAAAGCAAGGTGATTAGGGTGTAAAGCTAAAAACCTGCTGAAAGTGAATACAAGGGGAAACCGGTATTCAAAAGGTACATCAATAGACATTGAAATGGACCGACAAGGGTAATAAAGACCCAAGAAGACTGTGCCAGGGTAAAACTGAACAACAGTCAAGAGTGGACACTCAACCAATTAAATGATTGACATTAAAAGGATATGTGTATGGCGTGAATTTGAGATATTGAGGATGAAGACCTCACTAGGGGCATAATCTAAAGAATTAGAAAATTCACTGGGGAAAACAAACAGTAATGGCTTATGTTCTGATGCATGTTAGAAAAAAATTATAGCGTAATGCTCCACATGATGGAAATGCTACACATTTTGGTAAATGCAATATAATGATGCATGTTTAAATGCTTCGTTGGGGGATGGCCAAACAAGAAGCCAACAACCAAGAAATCGGAATCCGTCTAATCTTGCAAAAATAAATTGCAAAATCTGTTGGAGAAAAGAAGATATAAGGAACCACTGGGGCGAAAACCCTTGAAGAGCTGAAAATTCATGGGGAATAACAATTGAGTAACCAGTAGAAACAGGCTACAAACACTGAGAGGAGTTGCAAAAATAAATTGCGAACTCTGCTGGAAAAAGATCAAGGAAAAACTGTAACTTTAAGAAGGAATGCCAATGAATGATTGGGCGTTCTGGGAGAAGATTAGGGCGAGACTGTAGCTTATGAAGGAGAATGCCAAATAGGGATTGGCTGGTGTTGGAGAAGATCAGGGTAAGACTGTAATCTCTGGAAAAAGACGGTGTGCAGCCGCATTAAGGATGATACCAAGATAACAAACCAGATGTGGGAATCAAAACCCTCGCCGAGGAAACTTCCGTCAAAAAGTCCTCTACTGTTTTCCGAAGACTAACAAAATCGACCAGCAACGACTATATTGAGAATAAGGAAAGATCCTTAAATAAGGATTCCCTAGGCAACAGATTAGTTGGGAAATGAGAGATCAAGATGATGAATATATAATTGGTAACTCCATTAGGGACATGAGGCGTCTTAAAATTGGAAGTCTCAGAACGGATCCTTTCTCTTGAAAAAGATTTTCGGGCAACAACACTATATTGAGGAAACAAAACTCCATTGAGGATACAAAACTCTTTCGGGGAGTATATTGTTGGGGATCCAAAATCTTTCGATATGTTAACAAGATAGACCATGAAGATAGTCAAACAATATCGACTTTACTGGGGATATGGAAATCACAACCAACATCAACCCTACTGAGGATGATAACAGATTCTTTGGACACTAACACTTTTCATGGCACGAAGGGCCTTTGTCCAACGGAATAGTCGAGTCTTCCCCTCCTAGAAATATTAAGCTCTTCACTAATGTTCATTGTGTAGGTTCTTTTTTATGTTAAACAAATGTTTTGTATGCAGGAGGATGTTTATTATGGGAATGACAACCCTGACGCGATAATTACGAGATCCTTAAAATTGAAAACCTTGAAAAATATGTCGCATCTCTGTTGTGAAAGAATCACTAGCTAGAGTGCAGAATTTCAAAACTTTTTCTTCTGTACTTTTTTTAAACAAACATGTTGCAGGCGATAAGATACAAACATGGATATGCAACGTATATTTGGGAGTTTTAGGAAACGTTATCCTGTTGTAGTATGCTTTCGAGTTAAACTCGTGTTTCAGTTAGGACTTTTAAAGGTTGTAACGTGGTCTGGTTCAGGTTTTTTTATTTAAGTTTTTAAGGCTCAAGTTATTTGGTGCCCAGCCCCTTCGTGATTTTATCCAATCCTACATTCAGTTAACTGGATACGAGCATTCATCTCTCAAAAGAACTTATGATGGTTGAGGAACCACAACAATTTTTGGACACGATAGTCACTTACCCTTTGGTTTTTTGGGTGTTTGATCACACGACTTTCCTTTTGATGATGATTTTTATTGGATAATCCTTTTTTGCTTTAAATTATTTTTTCACTTTCCCTAACTTTTGCCTGGACAAATTCTTTTGAGTTTTAGTTTGGGAGTCCAGCGGGATGCCCTAACTTTTGCCTAAGAGACTTGTTTTCAAGTTTTGACTTAGCGAGGATTTTTTTGTTTCTTTCCTCTCTTTTTACTTTCATTTCAAACAAATCGTGTGATCCTGAGGCTTTTGGCTTGTTATAAGTTCAGTGACTGCCTCATTCCTTGGTCGGCAAGGGATAACCTTTGTTGTATCTATTCGAACTCAACCTTAGGATTTTTTTCCTTTTTTTTATTTTTTTTCACTGGGGAAATAACCATTATTGTTTTGATATTTCCGACCTTATAATGTGAGGGATAAAATGCAGTGATCCTCGGATGGGACACTCATTCTGAAATTTGAACGCTCGAACAAATTGACTGAACATCTACCCTGCCCCAGGTTAAAAATAAAGGTTTTCTTTCGTGCAGAAAAGAAACTCCTACTTCGAAGGCTTGGAGGGGTTAACGAGGATCTATGTAACTCCGATGCAGCCCACAATAATAAAGCAAACAAGCACAACAATTGAAAACATAAGTGATCTTAGTCCTAAGGTACACCTCACTTTATAAGAACTCCCCAGCAGAGTCGCCAGTTCTATGATCGGTGGATTTAGAACTGACTGTTTAACGCTGGTTCGCGAAATGTCGCGGAAGCAAGAGTCGCCACCGTCTTTTATTTTCTCCAATATGGACAGGACAAAAGCACAGCAAAATTCCTTATGAGATTGTTTCTCGGTTCGGGAGGTAGATTTATAGAAAGGGAAGGTGTTAGCACCCTTTCTATCCATGGTTATCCATGGGCTCTTAGATACTTGCTCATTGTGTTTTCAAAATGTTTGCTTTTCAATCGTGAGTGGGTTTGAAAAAGTTTCGTTTAAAGATTTCAGATCGACTCTTGTACCAGTCCTCAAGAGTGTTTGAAAAATTGTTTTGAAAGCTTTTGAAAAGTGTCGGTGTGAAAAGAGTTTTGATTTGTTTTTGAAATAGAGCAAGTATCTATGAGTCATCTACCTACCCTAAGGAATTAGGCTGTGTAAATGTCCTTAAGGTAGTGCCATCCCACCATTGAGAGGTAGGTAGCACCACCGTTGGAGGTGTTCGGGTCAATTCGTTTTCAGGGACAGTGTGGTCACCAGAGCAACAGTAGGACACCTTAGAAGCTACCCTTATGCCATTGATCCTTTTTAATTCCGAGGCAACCGTTTCGAGGCAACTGGATCATGTCATGGACATAAGGACTTACTAAAACGTTCTATACTCGACGACCACGTTTCGAGGGCAAGGCAACAGTGAGGCGTACCCTAAGAGTGGTGTGTGAATTTGTGTGTTATTTTCAGTTATGTTTTATCTTGTCATTGTATCGTGGTGATCTACGCTTGTTTTTAATTTAGTCATTCATTCTTTCATGCAAAGTTTAGCAGTTTTAAGAGTGCGGAAATCTAAATGCGGAAAGTAAAATCCTACGCTATTACAAGGCGCGGGTCTATACATCGCCAAATTAACAAAGACCCGTTTTTTAATAAAAATGCGGAAAGTAAAACCTAGTTACTATTACATGGCTTGAGCAATTACATAATATTTGAAAGAAAATAAATAAGAATAAATGCGCGAAAAGAATTAAAGATAGAACGTTCGAGGGCGTTGGACCCTTTTGAAATTAAATTAAATTAATGGTTAATTAATTATTAAATTAAAGAAAAGAAATGTTTTTTAGGTTTTTTTTGTATTTAATGAAAATAAAGAAAATTAAAATTAAAATTAAAAGAAACCCTAATTCTAAGTTGTTTTTTATTATTTATAAAAAAAATATTCAAGTTTAACCTAATTTACACTAATTAATTATTTACATATTTATTTACAAAATAAATTAGTAATTAATAATAATGATAATAAGAAAAAATTATTTATTAGGAAAAAGGATAAAAATGTTAAAAAACCTAATTTCTGCATATTTTAGTTATTTAAGAAAAGATTAAAATTGAAAACCTAATTTTACTAAATTAATTATTTGACATTTATTTACAAAAATATTTACTAAATAAATTAATTGACATATTTTAATTTCTGATATTTTTAGATTATGAAAATTAATTATTGGAATTTAAAGAAAACAATTAAAATAATTAAAAGAAAAGAAAAGGAAATTAAAAAAAATACAAACAATGGGGGTGTCTGACCCAATTTGGAGGTGAGTTGGAAGCAATTTGGCCCACTGAACAAGAAGCCTATTTGACTTTTCCAGCTTGGGTGCGTGTGATTGACTGAGTGTGTACCCTGGAATTCATATTATGGCCTTCAGATTGATCCTCATGGCCATGTGGCAAGCAAGCATGTGAGGATGCATGATGGTCTTTGGATGAAATGCTACGCTGGAATACCTTGCAACAAAAATTATTAAGCGTTTGGGGGGACCTGGGAATCGAACCCAGGTCCCAGTACCTGCAGGACAGCTCACCAACCAACCAGGCTAATGCGTTTCTTTGTTATTATAATAGAACATAAATAATATAATAGAAAAAGTAACCATGCTGAAACAAAATAAAAAAACGCGCTAATATTTAAACTGACCAACCATGCCTGGACACGCTAGCATCTTCTTCGTCTTTGTCCCTGTAACATAATCAAATAGCGGGGGTTTTAAACCCCCACTAAACAAGACCAGGAAAAATAGCGATTAGCACATAAGCAAATATAAAAAGGGCGCGAGGTGTGGATTTGCTTCGTTTGGATGTCACGAATCCAATGGCATAGGTTTGGTTGTCCAATTTTTCCATATGGGGAAAGCCCCAATTCAAAGCTTCTGAAACCCTAAAATACGTTAATGGTGGATCACGATATAGGGCCTGATAATGCAATTGAGGTATACCATTAGCTTCAGAAGGTTCATATTAGTATAAATCACTCAAGAAACATGATTAAAAAGGCATGAATCATCATGTGGAATTCAAGAAATTTTGGCAAACCGTGTGATCTGTACCCCTCAATTCCTTGCACGTTTTGGCTTGTTCTCAATTGCAAACGCTTCCTTGATGGTCCAGCAACGTATTGGAATAGCTTTTAGGCTTTGAAACGTGCAGTAGCTATGTTTTCAGTTTCCAATTTTTTTGATGAAACTTTGCAATTTGGTATGCAGCTTGTATGCAATTTTTCGTGTCTCATGGAATAGGGTTCTCTTCTGTATAAGTGCTTGAGTGAATTAGGTTAAAAAAACCAAGCCCAAAGTCCATGTATTCATGTTTTGAATATTTGATTTTGTCAAATCTTTTTTCAATCTTTTCCATGCAAATTATGCCAAATTTGGATGATTTTGTCCTTGTTGATTAATACACGAGATATTCAGCTCATGATGAGTGAATTAGCTGCACAAAAAGATTTGATGAGTGTTATTTGATATTTTTTCATATTTAATTTTAATTAAATGAATTAATAATAATAAAAATTCAAATAATTAATCAAAAATGAGAAAATAACTCCCTTAGAGGTCAATGGGTCTTGCATAGCTTTTGGGTAATGATTCATGGAAGAATTTGTGGCCCATTAGCATTTTTGAAGCCTTTTATGCAAAGTTGACTTTTCAAAATTCCCAAATATTTCCCAACTTCTCCAAGGCATATCTTGCTCAATGTTTAAGCTTTGATCATGTTCTTGGACATTTTGGAAAGGTCTTGAAGTCCTATAACCAATGCCTTTGGTACCATGTCATTTTGATTTACCAATCTCAAGTTATGGTCTTTGACTTAAAGTGCCTTTTTGTTGACTTTTGAAAATGACCTATAATGTTGAAATTGATAACTTTTTGTGAGAGCATTTCTTGGACTTGAAGTGTGAAGATGAGTTATAGGAAATGTCATTATCTTCAAAATGAGCTTTGGGTGTAATTTTTCTGATAAACCATGAAGAAGTTATGCTCTGGTCAATTTGCAGTTGACTTTTCCAACTGTCCAAAAATGGAAACTTTTGCATCTTGAGACTTTTTGAGCCATGCTTTGAGAATCATGATCAAGAATTGATCAAATGATGTTTGTGGCTTCAAAATAAGATGTTGACCAAAAAATTTGACTTTTGACTGTCAAATGACCATTTTGCCCCTGCAGTTGACTGTGAAGCAATTAGGGTTTTTGACTGTGCAACTTGATGCTGTGAGTCTTGAAACTTGGCATATGAATGCTTGACAATGTATATATGCATGTGGGACTTGATTGGACCCTTGAAAACTTCAATTTATTTGCCAGAACCAAAACCCTAATTTTGACTGTGTTAGGAGGCAATTGGACTGTGCAACCCTTGAGAGATTTTGAAGCTTGATCTTGGCAAATTTTGAAGAGTATGGGAGGGAAAATTTTGGGGTACAACAGGAAGATATCATGGAAAAGGTGGAGAAACATCAATAAACCAGATGACAAAACATCACACCTAACAATGATATTGAGGATCAAAGTAGGATAACAAACATGTGCGATGGTGAAGCGTCGTCTAAAAGAATGTGCGATGGCGAAACATCGGCTAAAAGAAAAAAAACATGTCATGGTAAGGATGGAAAAACATCAATTAACCAGATGAAAAAACATCACACCTAACAATGATATTGAGGATCAAAGTAGGATAACAAACATGTGCAATGGCAAAACATCAGCTAAAAGAATGTGCGATGGCGAAACATCGGCTAAAAGAAAAAATAACATGTCATGGTAAGGATAGCAAAACATTAATTTGACAAAGTTTAAAACAAAGCAGGGAGGCGTACAAGAAATCAAGATTGGTTTGTATTTTTTACCTTGAAGAAGGATTTAAGTTTATTAGAGATATTTTATTATTTTCCAAGAAGAAGTTTTAGTTTTAAGATGCAAGAATGCAAAGGAAAAGAAAACAACTAAGGGAGACTATCCTAATCTCTAGCCCTAATGTTATCATACAATGATTGGCCCTAAGGTTGAGGATGAAAGAGGGAAGTTTCTACCCTATGTTAGCATGCATGGATTCCAATCCTAAGGTCTAACTCAAGGACTAAACCTACACGAGCAATCCTAAGGGTGCAACAAGAAACTGTCACAGATCCAATGACAAAAACAAGCAAACAGATGGGGAAACATCTAGACAAACAAAAGCTCGAGCATCACTCGAACACCAAACACCTAAAAGGCGCGGGCCTAGTAGTAAAAGGGGGAGGTCCCGCCATAGACAAGCAACCAAGCATCAGACCAAGGCTCAAGCCATAGCCAAGGGGAGCACATCACCCGAGTCAACAAGCTCTAGAATTATAGGAATATAAAAGGGTCCTTAATTGTGGTATCAATTACCAGGGCGAGAAAGATCTGGGGGAAAAGACATAGTGCATGCGTACACTAAGCAGCAGTGTTGGTCAACACGAGCTAAAGAAAGCATGGGGATCCGATTGCAGGAAACCTTTTCACTTGCCATTAAAGGACTTCAATTCAATCAGATCTTAGGCACACATTCAGAGCATCTACTTGTAGAAAGTGAGCATAGGAATGACATGGACTGGAATGTGCGGGGGTCGATTACGAACCCTTTCCACTCGCCTCTTTTGAGGACTTATCACCTGTAATACAATGCGGGCACAAATATAAACACGCGCGCATAATACCTACTCCGAAGGTAGGATTTTAAATAATCACGATTAGCACACCGACAGAATTGCCTTAAATAGGTCTTTAAATAAACTAGAGGGACTCCTAACATATATCAGCAATGGAGGTCCCATCATGCAATAGAAAGCAATAAAGAGAGGGAACAGTAAAAAGGAAACAGTGTAATACCAAACAGATAACTATCCGTAGCAACTGAGTAAGAAAAACATAAACCCATAGAACTTCAAGCAAGCTAGCATCAGCAAATAAATCAAGTCATAAATCACGCCATCAAATATATGCACTAAGGCCTCAAGAGCAGGACTATAGCAGTTGCAATCATATATATATATATAGATATATATATATATATATATATATATATATATATATATATATATATATATATATATATATATATATATATATATATATATATATATATATATATATATATATATATATATATATATATATATATATATCCTGCAAAAGAATGACAAATATGCCAAACACAAGAATAGTGCAAACAAAACTAATTGTGTTCCACAAATAAAGTGGAACACTACAGTACCAATTCTAAATGGAAAACTTTTCCTTAGAGTACCTCACACATTCAACAGACAAATTAGTGATTTCAAAGATAAATGATGCACCAATAAAGGATGGATAATGATATAATCATGAGAATGTAAAATAAACATGATGGCTAACATCAAAAGTAGTAGATGTATGAAGCATCAAGCAAACTCAAACAACAACTAGGTCAAAACTAAAAAATTGTTGCTCCTTTCCTGTCACCATGTTGAATTGACAAGTAAATATCAATCAAGGATCAAAGGAGAAAGAGAGGAATATAATCAAAGACTTTAGAAGTCAGTAGCAAACAATTCACATCCATACTCATTCATTTCATACAAGCATAATAGAAGAGGTATTCCACAAAATGTATTACAAAGCTTGGATCATAATTTAGCAATGAAAGGAATTCAAACAAAAGCAAAGTGGGAGGGCTTAAACCATTCAAAGACTTGAAATCAAGCTTCTAACATGCTATAAAGATATGATAAAAAATTTAGAAACTTGATTCTAATACATGTTGCACAAGTGCATTCAATATACCTCAAGGATTCAAAAGGAAAGAAGAAAGGAACATCAAATTCATATATGAATGAAATTGGTTCAAGTATTAAAGGTCAAGTGATATCAATTATTTATGAGACTATCCTTGATGTATCATTCCTCAACATGTTATCATTGGTCATTTGATGACCTCAAACTCAAGCCAAAAGTTTTAAAGTTCAAAGCAAAAACAAGAAGAGAACATTACTAAGGAGACATGAATCAAAAGGGTTCATCAACCAATTATGGGAACTCAAGAGGATTTATTTGAATTGGTGTGAGGAAACAGAAGCAACATGATCATTAAATGCCAAATTACAGGCCTCGCACAACTTCATTGGCCATCAAAAAAATTGCAACAAGATATGCAACATCAATTGGGCACGTTCACTTTGAAAATTCATCAAGAATAGAAATAGACTTCCATAATTCAAACAAAAATTTTCTCAACATCTTTAAGATGTATAGAAGTCATATGTAAGTCTCAAGTTCATTGATGGTTGAGGAAATGATCAAATAAGCTTCAAACATCAAAACTAGTTGGTAAAACCACCAATCTAGACAAGTTTTCAAAATAAATCAATGGAAAATACCTAACCTCATAAATTATTCAAGAAAAATATTTTTGAGATCCTCAATCCATCTATGAACTTCAAACAAGAGCTGACTTCATTTGAAACTTAAGGAAAATTGGTTTTTAGAAGCAAATCAAACAAGGGGATTATCAAAACCCTAATTATTGAGAAATTAAACTTAATTATTGATTAATCAAGTTCCAATTCTAAATAATTCAAACTAAAATCATACACAAATAAAGAAAACTCCAAGATCCGAAAACTTATTTTTCCATATTTTTTGCATTAAGGAAAAGTCAGAAATAAAATCAAAATTTAAACCATTAAACAATTAAACAAATATTCACATTCTAAAGCAAAATTCTAATCAAAAGTCAGAAAAATATTCAACCAAAATTATATTCAAGTATTAGAATTAAAAATAAGCTTCTATGATTTTTTGTGGAATTTTTTGAATCAAAGGAAATATCAAAATAAAATCAAATAACAAATAAACCATTAATTAGTCACACGAATTTTAAAACCAAATAAAACATTTTCTAAAATTCTGGAAAAAAAATTCAGAAGGTCAGAAATATTATTTTTAGGTTTCATGAATTTTTTCAGAATTTTTCATCAAGTTTTGATCAAGAAATTAAATCAGGAAAGATCAAGTTATAAAGCAAAATTCAAATAAATGTGAAATTCAAGTAGACCAATCAGGAGGTGCCATGCTTTATCTTCAACCTCCAGCCCAAGCAAAACTCTCGTTTCCATCAGTTCCAACATGCTCATTTCAGATCCACCAAACAAACATGATTCTCAACCAAAATACATGAAATTAAGCTCAAATTAAACCTAACATATCATACTACAACATGCAATTCGAATCAAACTCAGAGATCAAGCATAGATCGAGAAATCAAATCTCAAAAACTAGAAAAAACACACTGCAAACATCAAAACAAGAAACACGATTTTACCAGATCTGCTTGACTCAAAACTCAAATATACATCAATCCTAATGATTGGCCAACTATAAACGCAATGCACATCTCAAAACACATTCATTCATGCTCAAATCAAGGTTCAGATTTAGTTAGCATACCTACAAAAGTGAAAAGTAAATTCACTTGGTGCCTCTGACGTCTAACAAGAAACCTTTATGGATATCTTCCTTGTGTTCCAATGAAGGTGTTTGAGTGAAGAAATGAAGACTGGAGCAAGTTAAATCAGTTGTTCGATCCAACTTGCAGAGAAAAAGAAATGAGAAGTTTAAATGGGGCTTCCTTCGATTCTGACTCTCCCTCCTTTGTTTTTTTTTTGAACGAGCAATGTAGTGTTTATATAGAGTGTTTAAAGTGAGGGTAATAGGGTCATAAATCATAGAAATCCGTTGGGGGGAAATTTGGCCAAAATAGGCAAATGGAAATGTGAGACCATGTGCTTGCGTTTTGTTTGTTTACTTGGATTTTTATGCTGCATTTTGATGAGCTGTGAGTTGTATGAGTGAGGCAAACAAAGCGTGAGGGGGTGAGGTGGCAAGGATTGCACATGGTACTGATTTTCTTGTGATGAAAGATACCAATTTTGGAAAAAATACAGAAAGTGTGGGGAGGCAAAGAAAGTGTGATTGTTTGGCCAAAAGGAGTAAGAAACAAAGTGTGTGGTTCGTGCCAAGCATGTGCAATATCACCCTGAAACCAAATAGAATCGAAGGATTTATAAAATCTGCAAGTTGTATGACCCACGCGTGCACCAAAAGTCAGAATGAAGGATAATGTAAAAAAACCTGCAACTTCCATGACCCACACGTGCACCAAGAGTCAGTTGATTTCTAAATGAGGCCATAGAAAATTGGCTCGTGGGTTCTCAAATTTTTCTTGAGCCAATTAAAAATCATATTCTAAGCTTCGAAACAAGTTGAGGTTCGAAATAAATGATGGAGGGATGAGCAAGATATGAGGCTTAGGATTCTTGGGCAACTCAAACCAACTTGCCCAAGACTGCACGTGCGCTGGCCTGCTCAATATAACACTTCGATTGGTCCAAAATGAGAGAGAATGAAGGGAGCAGAAATGAGACTTTAACTAGCCCAAGGTCACTTCAAATGGTCTAGATTGAAGAGGACCAAAGTAGGAAATAAGAGGCTTCGACCATCCTTAAAAGCCACTTCAAATGGTCCAAACTGGAGCAAGAAGAATGAAGCTTCGACCAGCTCACAAGGATGACACTTCAATTAGTTCAAATCAAAGAGAGAGAAAATAAGGCTTTGACCAGCCTTCAAGATCAATTTGAATGTCAAAATTGAGAGAAAATGAAGAGGGAAAAATGAAGCTTCGACCAGCCCATAAGGTTACACTTTGAATGTCCAAAAGAAGAAAGAAGAATGAGGCTTCGACCAGCCCTCAAGGTAACACTTTGAATGTCCAAACGAAGAGAGATCAAAGTAAGAAGAAAGAGGCTTCGACCAGCCCTCAAGATAGCACTTCGAATGTCTAAACTGAAGAAGAACAAAGTAGGAAGAAATAGGCTTCAAACAGCCCTTAAAGCCACTTCAAATGGTCCAAACTGAAGCCAGAAGAATGAAGCTTCGACCAGCTCACAAGGATGACACTTCAATTAGTTCAAATCGAAGAGAGAGAAAATGAGGCTTCGACTAGCCCACAAGGTCACACTTCGAATGGTCCACATTGAGGAAAATCAAAGGGAGCACAATGAGGCTTCGACCGGCCCACAAAGTTGACTCGAATGGTCCAAGCTAAAGGCAATCAGAGAGAGCCACTCGAATCCAGTTTCAGCACCTAACTTCCTAAAACCACAACTCTTTCGAATTTAAATCAAATTGATTGACTCCAAATTCAATGAGAAGCTTTCATAGTCCTCTTCAAAATACACGAGGAACATTTTTTAATTATATCTTGAACAAAAGATATAGGCATGTTACCAACTGTTGATGAATTTCCTAAGCTAAATGCCTTGCCTTGTCTGGCCAGACGCCCAAGGTGCCTCAACAACCAACTTGCCCTAAACTTCAAAGGCTCATAACTTTTGATTTTGAGTATGAAGTGTGTTTTTTTCCCTCTGTGGGCCCTTGTAGATATTTTCCCCTCTTCAATTGGCAAAAAGAACCACCAAAACCCCCTGAAAAATGAGAAAGTTATGCCCTTGCAAAGTCAGGCCCGAAAATCAAGAACACTTAATGAAATTTTCAATCACCAAGATAACTTCAAATCCAAGTAACCTCTCAATCTTGCAATTCTCATCAAAACCAATCATCAATGATCATCCCTGATGAAAATACATATCAAATGTCTCACGTTGACCAAAATTTCATTTGGTCAACTTTGACTTTGTTAACCTTGAGTAAAATGACTATTTTGCCCCTTTGATTCAATTGAGCCACTTCTCTTCAAAATTGGTGAACAAAACATCAAACATATGACATTCCAAACACATAGAGGCTATGGAAAGAGTTTCCACTCAAAATTCCAAAATATCCCTGATTAAAACTCAAACCCTAGTTTTGATTGATGAATCAAAAGGAAGTGATTCTCCTTAAAAACAACACAATGCTCAATCTTCTGATGATCCAATGAGGTGGATAAGATGTCTTGAGATATATGATACCTTTGGGCTTGAAAGATCCAGATTATTAGATAATAAGGCTCTCCTTGAGCAACTTGTCAATACAATCAATCTTCCAAAGCTTGAGGGAGGCTTAATAAAAACAACCTTGATCCCATCACCATGTATGAATGCAATGCAATATGATGTTTATGATGAAACATAAGCCTAAATCAAGAGGGTAAATTTTTGGGTGCAACAACTTGCAAAACCTATTTGTAGTTGTTTTCAATATATACCAGCCATTCCAACCAATCCCAAGAAGATCATAGGGTAAGGTTGGATCGTTTACAATGATCCAAACGGCCAGAAACACACGAGCATGTCTCACGATTTCATCATTGCATAATTTTTACATTTTTTTATTTTTGTTATGTTTTAGGATAAATTAACAATGATAATATGTTCATGAGGTCTCTAAATGCAGGAAAAGTTAATCGCATGACCTTCATGCTGTCAGAATAATGATTTTCCATATTTGCAATGGTCTGGGTTGTTTTGATCATACTTCACAAACCATTGTGTTTTAGTCTAAAATAATGACCTCATTGAATCCGCAAGCCTTGATTTATGGGGGTAGGGTATTCCTAGATTTCTAATATTCATTGTTTTGCAAGTTTGAAGAAAAGAAGCTACTGGAGAAGACGACCGGAGCTAGGGCTCCGGCGCCTCTCTGGTTCATGCACTGATTTCATATTATATATATTTTATTTTATTTAAGATAATGGATGTATTACCACGTCAGTGGTTGAAGTGCGTGTGATAAGACATTACTATACCAAGGCGTGGGTTCGATCCCAGCCTTTTGGCATTTTGATATTTTTCATGATTTTCCTTATTTTGCAGATTATAAAACGCGATGATGTTGTTCCTTGACACCAAGGCGCGCCTGGCCTAGTGGTGAACATGTTGGGTGAAAGTGCAAAGGGTGTGGGTTCAACACCCACCCCTGACAATTTTGTTTTTCTCCTCTATTTTTTATCCTTCTTACTCTTTCCCTTTGTTTTCCTTAACTTCATCTAAAAATATTTAACCAAACCTTTTTTTTATCAACCCTAATTAGTTTTTTTAGGTGTTTTAATTAAAATCAATTTAGGTTTTTGTTAGGTTTGCCACTAATTAATCTTTTTTTTAATTAAAATCAACTTAGGTTTTTTTAGGTTTAACTTAATTAATCAATTCCCTTTTTTAATTAATTAAAATTAATTAGGTTCTTTAAGTTAATCGTCAAACTCTTTAATCAAAAATCACTAAAAAAACCTTTCACTTTCCTATCCTACATTTACGCGTAGTTTATTATTCTCGGATTTTTTATAATTATTGTAATTGCTTACAGTTTATAATAGTAATTAGGGTTTTACTTTTCCGCATTTTTTTATCATGTACTTCTCCCAAAGCCATGTAATAGTCTAGGGTTTTTACTTTCTGCTTTTACTTTCCGTACTTTATTGCTTTATTATTTTTACTATTACTGTTAGTAATTAGGTCATGTATGTTAAGATAAAATAAAATGGTAGCTAACCCTAATTTCAAAGATAAGCATAATTGAAAACAATCACTTCGCACACGCGTACCTCTAGAGTAACATCCCTTGATGCCTTTCGGAAAAAACAGTCATGTCCGACGAACGTGGGGCGCTTTAGCACAGACCCTCAAAAACAAATATTGTAGTCCCTCGATGACCTTTTCGATGTTGCCTTCGGTAAACGATCTAGTCCCTTAATGATAAATTGCTAAAGCATCCTTACAAGTTTCCTTCAATGACTGAATGATGACCTACGCGTGTCCCTTCACATCCAACGATAGGGCTTCCTACCAACTAGTGGTACGGATAGCACTATCTAAAGGAGGAGGAAAATTACAAGAAAGACTTTGAGTAGGTAGAATACTCGTAATCGCTTGCTCATGAACAAAACATCTTTTCACAAACACTCTTCAAAAATATTTTCAAAAAAGAAACACTTTGTATGCATTCTCGAGGACAGATAGGAGAATCATTACAAAGTCTTGCCTCAAAATTGGCATTTTTAAAATATTTTCCAAAACACACATTCACAAAGAATTTTTAAAACAAAGTGAGCTAGCGGTTAAGAGCCCGTAGATAACTAAGAATGAAAAGGGTGCTAACACCTTCCCTTTTCATAACCTACCCCCCGAACTAAAAAACCTAAAGTTCTTTCCTTTTCTTTTCACCCTTTCCTTATTGGATAAATGAAAATTCTGTGGCGACTCTTACTATCTGTAACATTTGCGTTTAAACACAAAAATAAGTTAGCTCTCCCACCGTATTATAGTAACATGGACCGACTCCTCAATAATAAGTAATCTTTTGTTATAAACTCTATATACTTTTCTAGATTGAGAGTATCCAAGAAAAATACCTTCATCGGCTTTCGCATCAAATTTTCCCAAATTATCTTTTCCATTATTTAAAACAAAACATTTCCATCCAAAGACATGAAGATGAGATAAATTTGGTTTTCTACCTTTTAAAATTTCATAGGGAGTTTTGTCAAGAATGAGACTAATAAGTATCCTATTCAATACATAACACGTCGTGCTAATGGCATCGGCCCAAAAATATTTTGGTAGACCATAATCATTGAGCATTGTTCTTTCCAACTCCGCTAAAACACGATTTTTACGCTCCACAACACCATTTTGTTATGGAGTTCTAGGAGCTGAAAAGTTTTGTTCAATTCCAAATTTATCACAATATTCTTCAAAGAGATGATTTTTAAAATCACCACCATAATCACTTCGAATGGAAACAATTTTTGAATTTTATTTTTTTCGAGCTAACTTGGAAAAACGTGTGAAATCCGAGAACATTTCATCTTTGCTACGCAAGAAAATCGTCCAACATAATTTTGAGTAATCATCTATGATTACAAGACCATAGTAATTTCCACCTAAGCTTTTATTCCGTGAAGGACCAAATAAATCCATGTGAAGGAGCTCAAGAGGTCTAGATGTTGAAATAACATTTTTTATTTAAAAGAGACCCACGTTTGCTTACCCTTTTGACATGCATGACATAAATGGTATTTTGAAAAAATCATTTTTGGTAGACCGATTACTAAATCTTTTGTAACTATTTTGTTAAGTAGATCAAAGTTGACGTGAGTCAAACGTCTATGCCATAGCCAAGAGTCTTCACTCAAGATAACAATACATTAGGAATTATTCAAGGAAATATCTCTTAAGTCGAGCATATATATATTACTAACCCTCACACCCTTAAACATACAATCCTTCTTTTCATTATGATCTATTATGCAACAATTTTTGGCAAAAGTTACCTTATACCCATTGTCGCATAATTGACTAATACTAAGAAGATTATGTCTAAGGCCTTAAACTAACATAATATTTGATATAGTAATAGTTAAGGGATTACCTATACTATCTTTTTCAAGTATTGCACCTTTGTTGTGATCACCATAGAGTACAAAACCTTTCTTCTTCGCCATAAAGTCGGAGAAGAGAGATATATCTCCCGTCATATGTCTTGAACATCCACTATCGTGAATCCATTTTCCCGTCATAGCATCAAGACACTCATTCTTAAAAAATCAAACAAAAGTGGTAGGTATCCAATTCTCATTGGATCCTTGAGCGTGAGTTAAGTAATTATTGCATTTGGGCAACCATTGAAAATTGCCTTTAGTAACCAAAAAGCACCTAAATTTGCATTTTTCAATAGTGTGGCCTTTTTTACAATAATAGTGACAAAATAACCTATGATGAGAATCACCTATGCTATTAGACTTCTTTTTAATCAAGTTATAAATTTTATGAGGTTTTTCAACCTTTTAACCTCTAATAGCAATAGTATCAATGGGATGATGTGTTTTCTCTAATTTGGTTTCAAGATTACTCACTTCTTGTTGCCAAATTTGACAAGTTTCACATCCAAATTTACAAGATTGTTCATCCTCTTTTACACAATTTGAACTATCTACAATGAGTTTCTTTAATGCCTCAAATTTTTTATTTTTTCTTCAACATTGGCCTCCAAATAAGTGAAAACATTTTCTTGGGATACCAACCTTTTGTTAGAATATAAAGTCTCTTTTTATAGATTTTCAAATAGATTCTTCAAATCATTAAAAGACAACTTTACAATATTAGAGTATTTAGAATGTCTCGCATCCTTTTTCTTGCTTTGATGATGATTTGCTGTGAAACAATAATTTGCCTCTTCATCACTCTCACTTGAGCTTTCATTGCTTGAGACATCACTATCACTATCCCAAGCAACATAGGCTTGTCTAAGATTTTTAGAATTGTTTTGTTGGCTCTTTCCTTTCTTCTTAGCAAGATATGGACAATCCAGTCTATAATGACCCGGTTTTCCACATTCGTAACAAATACCCTTTGACTTGTCCTTTTTGTTGTCTTCATCTTTAGATGAGGAAGATTTCCTTATAAAAAATTTTGCAAGATCATTATCAGAGTGTTTGACACCATTCTTCAGAATGTATCGATTATATTTCCTTAGAAATAATCTCATTTCTTCATCATCTGAATTCTCTTCATTGCTAGAGTCACTATCATTAGTGAGCTCTTCCCTTGAGGACTTTGAGCTTGAAGCCTTGAGAGCTTTAGACTTCAATATTTCCTCCTTAACAGCCTTTTTTCCTTTTTATTTTTCTCAAGCTTCTTTTCATGCTTACCCAAGCAATTGAGTTCTTGCTCGTGTTCTTCTAACTTTCCAAACAATACAGTGAGATCGAGTGTTGTAAGATTGTTGGCTTCCTTGATCTTGGTGACCTTTGGTTGTCAATTCCTAGTTAGACATCTCAACACCTTGTTAGTAGCAATAGCATTGGAAATAGGATTACCTAGAAAATTTAAACGATTAATAAGATGTGAGAATCACTTTTGAATTTGAGAAATGGTTTCCCCCTATTTCATGTGGATGAGTTCAAACTCCCGATTAAGTGTATTAATTCTAGCTTGTTTGACCTCATTAGTTCCCTAATAGGTAACTTGTAGAGCATCCCACATATCTTTAGCGGTTTGATAATGGGAAATGCGATAGAACTCATTAACACCAAGAGCGGATGCAATGATGTTCTTTGCTTTCCAATCGTGTGCCCACTTCTTATTATCATCCTCATTCCATAAGTTTTATAGCTTGGTTGTGGTAGCACCATCAACCTCATATGTTACAGGTGTTGGACCATTTTGAATGTCTTCTCAAACACCTTTGTCATATGAATTGACATGAATTTGCATACAAGCTTTCCAATAACTATAATTTTCTCCCGTGAAAATTGGGGTTCTTTTATAATCCCCTTTAGGTTCATAAGCCATTTTCTAAAAGTGTCTAAGCAGGAATGAACCAGGCTCTGATACCACTTGTTAGACGATGGCAACGTATCTAAAGGGGGGTGAATAGATACCCCTTTTAAGTTTTATACAAAAATATTATTTTTAAAATTTGTTTTATCAAAGAGTGACGTATAAGCTTTTTCCAGAAGTGTCGTCTATACAAACGTTATTGAAAACTCAGATATGCAAACCATAAAAATAAATTCAATATGAAATAAGAACAACAAATTGAATTAATATACTTAAATCACTTATCAGCTTATTTAACGTTTATCTTAAGTTACTAGTAAAGCTATTTCCAATGTCAATATTAAAAAGAACTAGTTGAATCAATTTATCAAACACTTGGTGTGCAAGTAAATTTTCAGAATTTTTCTTTTGATTGTGTTGATACACAAAACCACTTATAATCAAAAGTGATTATACTCTATATCAACACTTGATTTACAATCAAAAATAGTTCGAAAAATTCTTACAATTGAAATGATAACGCAATGCTATTTGACAAATTGATCAATTAAAATCAAATCAAGTAAAACCAAAAAATAAAGGAGACACGAGGAATTTGTCTTCACGGTTCCCCACGGTTGTTCTCGTGTGTGGGTATATCTGCGCCTAATTCTAATAGAATTAGGATAATTCTTACTATTGATAAGTGCAAATTATAGTTATTTTTGTATATACTTTTTGTTGCACTTATCGACTCTTTGTAGTTAATATAGGTTGAATAAACCCGAATTTTCTGTAAATACGTTTAGTTTGTGTATATTTGTGATTTTGATTCATTTGTGTAACGTTTGATAGATTTTACTTCTTTTGTAGGTATTTGGAGCATTTGGAGCATCTAGGAATAAGGTGTCAAAGACACAGCTCCATATGCGTGTTTTGGGAGTAAAATACCCAGTTTTGAAAGTTCTATTAAAGGGACCGCGCTAAGCGCATCCTCTAGCGCGCTTCACACAATTTTGGAAGATTTGGAAGAACCATAGTTTTTTAGCGCACTAAGCATGGATATCGCGCTTAGTTCAATTTAGGGTGGTCTAGTGTGTAAATATCGTGCAGCCCGCTTAGCACGGTGAGCCTGCTAAGCGCGGTCTGGTGAGATTTGTTTTATAACATCATTTTCATTTCATTTTTGGTTATGGTTTTTGGGGTGTTTTTATTCCCGAATTCCTTCAACCTTATTTTTGATAGATTAGCTTAGAAAATCACGGAGGTGGATTTCTCATCGACCGGCGCTAACAAACCGGAAGATTTATGGTTTATCTCTTCTCCTTTCTATGTATTTCTCTTTTTTGGGTATTGTATGTATATTTACTTTGATCTTATGTATATTTATCTTCCATGGCGTCATGTTAAACTTGCTTTACAAATCTTTATTGATTGTTATCCTTGATTTTTGCTCTGTGCTAGGAATTTGGATTGTTATAGACATATACTGCTTGAATTCTTATCTAGAATGATAGTCTGTTAGTTTTTGGATTCTTGAGATAGATTTAGAGCTGACATTCACTTGGGTGTTTGTGATTAATGCCTCTATGTCTGTTGCATCACTCTGAGAGATCGTTGACGTGATTAGCACGATTGACTTTTATGTTGTTGAGGTGGTTGAGAGATTGCTATCGAGGTGATAAAGTCAACCTTTCAATTTGGGTTAGAAATGACTTAGGTTGTAAGTGATACGTGGTGAAATTAATAAGTATTGTAGGTTGAGTATAACTGGTTGTACCGGATAAGTTTGTCTTTTCTTTTCCTTTTTATATGTAGGTGTTTAGGTATTGGCTTGCATTTTTGGTAAATCCCAAGTGTATGTGTGAATGTCATGACTGATGTCATAACATTCTAGTTCAGGTTGTACTAACTCATTAGGTACATGTGCAGAAAAATATTGTAATTCAAATACTGATGTTTATAAGTGTGTATCTGAGCATGTTTGCAAAATGATCACATTTTGCTAAATCAGTAGACAGGTTTTCTCAGATGTCATAACAGATGTTATGACATCCTGTTCTGAACTAACAGGATTGCAGGATTGGATAAGTCTGAGTTTTTTCAGGAAATAACTCAGTCCTTTCTGAACAGAATCCTGCGTTTTCTGAGGAGTAATCTAGCTCAATCCTAACCTGGTCAATAAAGTCCTGTGACCTGGTCTTTAGGTCAAACGGAATCAACCCTAGGTTTTTGGAAACCCTAACTGAAGTTGCAAGCTGCTATATATTCAACAGAGTTGCGGTTTTTCAAGACGATCCCTGCTGATTGATTAGAAGATCAATTTTGTAATCTGTATAGATTTGTTTATTGTACTCCAAGCAATTATCATTGTGATAAGTGCCTTGGAATAGGTTTCAATTGTAAGGTTTGTGTAGCACTCAAAGCTTTGAAGCAAGAGTGTTTGAATGTCACTTGACTAAAGCTGTGAAGCAGAGTCAAGTTAGTTGTGTACATCACTCAAAGCTGTGAAGCACGAGTGATTGTGTTACTTGATTAAAAAGCTGTGAAGCTTAATCAAGTGTGTGTTTTTGAAGAGTGTCTTCATCAATTCTTAAGTCAAATTGGTTTATGTATCACTGCTGTGATTGAGGGGGAGTGAGTAGGAACTCAGGTTTAAGTTGTACTTAGATTAGAATTGCATTGGGTAGGTCTTAAGTGAAGGAGATAAACTGGTTGGTTTATTCCTGAATTAACATCTCTTATAGTGGATTCTCTCCCTGGCTTGATAGCCCCCAGAGTAGGTGTTGTTGCACACTGAACTGGGTAAACAATTGACTGTGTTATTTACTGCTTTTGTATTTACTGTCATATAGTAAGTTAGATACGGTGTCATAACATTGGACGTGACATTGAGTATCTGCAGCTAGAATTTCAATTGGCATCAGAGCAGGCACCCTGCCTGTATTACTGGGTGAGATCTAGGGATATCACTTTCTGGCACTATGGACAAAGAAGGAGTTTTTGGAAATAGACCACCCATTCTGGATGGAACCAATTATGACTACTGGAAACCTCGTATGATTGCCTTCCTAAAATCTCTGGACAAAAAGGCTTGGAGAGCTGCTGACAAAGGATGGATTCATCCCACCATAACTGAAAGAGATGGGACAATCAGTCTGAAGCCTGAGGAAGATTGGAGTAAAGAAGAAGATGAGTTAGCTCTGGGAAATTCAAAAGCTTTAAATGCCTTGTTCAATGGAATTGATAGAAACATCTTCAGACTAGTACATCAATATGAACTGGCCAAGGAAGTTTGGGACACTCTCAAAACTACTCATGAGGGCACTTCCAAAGTAAAAATGTCAAGGCTTCAGATGTTGACCACTAAGTTTGAGAATCTAAAAATGATGGAAGATGAAACCATTCATGAGTTTCACATGAACATCTTGGAGATTGCCAACACCTCAGGAGCACTGGGAGAAAAAATGTCAGAAGAAAAACTGGTGAGGAAGATTCTCAGATCCTTGCCTAAAAGATTTGCAATGAAGGTAACTGCCATAGAGGAAGCCCAGGACATTAGCAAGTTAAAAGTGGACGAACTTATTGGGTCTCTTCAGACTTTTGAGATGGGGATCACTGATAATGGTGACAAGAAGAACAAAAGCATAGCACTTGTATCCAACACTGATGTTGAATACAAGGAGGATGAAGAAGAAAACATATCAGAAGCCATTGCCATGCTTGGAAGACAGTTCAACAGGCTCATCAAAAGAATGGACCCAAAGTCAAGGTCTAATGTTCATAACATTCCTTCTGACATTGACAGTTCCAGCAGAAGACCAAGGTCAGAAGATAAGGGAAACCAAGGCAGAGGTATTCAATGCCATGGATGTGAAGGATATGGACATATTCGAGCTGAATGTCCTACCTTTCTTAAGAAGCAAAAGAAAGGAATGACTGTTACTTGGTCTGACTATGATTCAGAAAGCAATTCTGAAGAAGAATCTGCCAAACTAGTTACTACCCTAACTAGTGTTTGTACTTCTGAAAGTGACACCAGTGATGAAGAAGTGACATTTGAAGAACTGGCTGATACCTACAAGAAATTGTGTATCAGAAGTGGTGAAGTCTGTGTGCAAAATGAGAAACAATCAAAACTCATTGTAAAGCTGGAGGCTGAAAAGAGGGCAAATCTTGAAACTATAAGTCATTTAGAAGGAGAAGTTCAACTGCTGAACTCACAACTGAATCAAATGACCAAATCTGTCAAGATGTTGACCAATGGAACAGACAAATTGGAAGAGATCCTTCAGGCTGGACAAAATATGGGAAATAAATCTGGCCTAGGATTTGTGGAAACAAAGAAATTTGGTACCGGGAAGCAAATGTCAAAACGGATGTCTCAACATTACTCTCAACATCAGGGACAGAGACATATGAAGAAGAGGTACCAAAGATGGAGATGTCATCATTGTGGGAAATATGGTCACATAAAGCCCTTCTGCTTCAGATTACATGGATATCCTAATCAGAACTCAGATGTCAAACCTAAGTCTAAAAAGGTACCACACGCTCCTCAATGGAAGAAAAAGTCTACTGCACTGATAGCTCACACTTCCCTGAAGATCTCTGCAAAGGAAGATTGGTACCTTGACAGTGGATGTTCCAGACACATGACTGGATTCAAAAATCTCCTCAATAATGTTATGCCTCACACCACCAGTTTTGTGACCTTTGGAGATGGTGCTAAAGGAGAAGTCAAAGGAGTTGGTAATTTGGACTACCCTGGAGTTCCAAGTCTGAATAAGGTACTGCTGGTAAAAGGGTTGACTACTAATCTCATTAGCATCAGTCAATTATGTGATCTAGGATTCATGGTCAACTTCTCAAGATCTGAATGTCTAGTATTTAATGAAAAACTAGATGTTGTAATGAGAGGAATCAAATCCAAAGATAACTGTTATGTGTGGCAGCCTGAGAACACTGATATCTCCACTATGAGTCAAATCATCAAAGAAGAAAAAGAGATGAAACAGTGGCAGCATAAGCTTGGAAGAATGAAACGAGCTATTCCTATGGAAGTTGTCAGAAGAACTCCAAGACTACAGGCTGATAATATATGTGATGTGGCAAATAAACTTGAAGAAGAATGTGTTGTCAGAACCTTAAGTCATCTTGACAAGGATGTTGGAAAGAACAAGTCTCATAAATTCTGTTCTCAAAACATCTGGTCAAAACAGATGCTACCTGAGTACAATGTTACACAAGATGTTGTGACATTGCGGTGTGATAATCTGAAAACATTCAACATTTCCTTGAACCCTACTGACTTTGAAGAGAAGAAGTCATTTGAACTGGAACATAGTTTCTCTAAGCTTCAGCTGACTGATTCTTCTACCAAGGCGCTTGTTGGAAATAAACTTGAAAATTTGAAGGGCAGATTGGGTATTCACCAACATGAGAAATTATAGCAATTAGTTTTGCTAAAAACAAGGGTTGAAGGGATTAATTTTATTAAGTCTATATTTAGTGGGTTAATCATATTCATTCACAATTCCTTCAAAAGCCTTAAGAAGTTGAAGAGACTCCCTTTTACTCCCTACCTCTCTCATTCTTGCAACCTGTTTCCTCCTCCCAATCAAAGAATTCTCTCAAACTGCTACTATTACTCAAAGTTAAACAAAATGTCTCAGACATCGTCTTCCACCATGGCGGCTTCGTCTTCCTCATCATCGTCATCATCTGAAGTTCTTGAGGTCACTCCTCTCAGGGAGATGGCAACTGACCCAGCCAAAGTCAAAAAGCTCAGAACCAGACATGCAGGAAGAGTTCAAGCTACAGTCTCTGGTAATTCTTCTCATCCTTCGTCTTCTATACCTAATAGAGAAGGATCAGTTCAAGTACACCAAGCTATTGCTAGGCTGGTTACTAGCATTCTGAGTGGCAACCAATCTGTACCAGGGATTTCCATCCCTTTGAATCAATCAGAAAGTCCAAATGTGGAAGGTGCTGAAAATGTAGATGTCACTAAGGATGTTGTGACACCAAAAGACAACATTCAGAACACCTCTGAAAAGGCTGATGATCCACCTATCATTGATGCGGATGAAGATTACTCAGATAATGAACTGATTGCTAATGTGAACCCTAGCATTGCTAGGAGATTGATGAAAAGAAAGAGTAGTCAGAATGTTAAACCTGATGCT
The DNA here is from genome assembly GCA_948472305.1 of Vicia faba. Lineage (NCBI taxonomy): Eukaryota > Viridiplantae > Streptophyta > Magnoliopsida > Fabales > Fabaceae > Vicia > Vicia faba. Next base: position 1,172,373,259 of record OX451739.1, read on the forward strand.
AAGAAATCCAAGGCTGAAGGGATGGTTGAGAAAATTCAGACAAAAGGAAAGAAGGCACAGGTGCAGACTGCTAGACAACCAATCTCTAAGAAAAGTAAAGAACCTGAAAAACTTCTGATTCTAATGATGAATCAGAATTTGAGATTGATATTGAAGATACTCCCATCAGAAGGAAGCTCCCCTCCAGCAAGATTGCTAGAGTGCCTGAAGTGCCAACAGACAACATCTCCTTTCATCATCCTGACAATGCAAACAGATGGAAGTATGTCTGCTTGAAGAGAATAGCCTTGGAGAGAGAACTCAACAATGATGCCTTGGAGTGCAAGGACATCATGGATCTGATCAGGAATGCTGGGCTAATGAAGACAGTGATGAAGTTTAACAAATGTTATGAAAATCTGGTTAAAGAATTTGTAGTGAACTTGTCCAATGATTGTGCTGATGAGAGGTCAGCTGACTTTGAGAGTGTGTTTGTTAGAGGAAGAAGGGTCAAGTTCTCTCCATCAAAAATCAACAAGTTTCTTGGAAGAACAAATAAGGACTGTCTTGATCTAGAGGCAACTGACAATGAAGTGTGTTTAACCATCACTGCCAGGCAAGTAAAGTGCTGGCCATTGAAAGGGAAGCTGAATGCTAGTAAACTCAGCATGAAATTTGCTATCTTGCATAAAATAGGTGCAGCAAACTGGGTGCCTACAAACCACAAATCAACAATCTCCACAGGATTGGGGAGATTTATCTATGTTGTAGGAACCAAGACTGCCTTTGACTATGGAAGGTACATCTTTGAACAAACTTTGAAGCATGCTGGCAGTTATGCTATCAAAGGACCAATTGCTTTTCCCTCCCTCCTTTGTGGAATCATCCTTGCACAATACCCTGACATCCTTGTAGCAAGAGATACAGTCTGCAAAAGAGCTCCTGCCCTTGGCCTACACTACAAATTGTTTCAGGGATCCCATGCTCCAGACATTGTCATGACATCAGCTGAGACATCGTCTGCAAAGACCCAGTCCAAGACATCAGATGTCATAGCTGTTTTAAAAGAAACTTGCAAAGATCTGGATGCTAGAAAAAGGACCCTAGAAGCTCTAATTGCCAGGCTAGAAAAGGAGGAAGCTGAAGAAAGCAGAAGGGAAGAAGGTATAGAAGCTGAAGGACAGCTCAACATTGAAGAAACTGGCTCCTCTGAGTCTGATGACAGTGCTTGAAGGTTGATGCTTGGTGGTGTTGCTGGTGGAGTTTGGAAGTGTGTTCTGCTGTTGTCAGATGCTGATCTCATTATTTTTGTTTTGGATAACTGTATAACTTTATGAACATGTATCTTTGGCCCATTTGTGGCTAAAGAGGGGGAGAATATTTTGGTACTTGCTTGACATTATATTTTTCTGCTGTCACTTATTTCTGCTGCTATCTATCTATCTCTGATTGTTTAGGGACTTTAGCCAAAAATCTGCCAAAGGGGGAGTTTGTAGGTGTTTAGGTATTGGCTTGCATTTTTGGTAAATCCCAAGTGTATGTGTGAATGTCATGACTGATGTCATAACATTCTAGTTCAGGTTGTACTAACTCATTAGGTACATGTGCAGAAAAATATTGTAATTCAAATATTAATGTTTATAAGTGTGTATCTGAGCATGTTTGCAAAATGATCACATTTTGCTAAATCAGTAGATAGGTTTTCTCAGATGTCATAACAGATGTTATGACATCCTGTTCTGAACTAACAGGATTGCAGGATTGGATAAGTCTGAGTTTTTTCAGGAAATAACTCAGTCCTTTCTGAACAGAATCCTGCGTTTTCTGAGGAGTAATCTAGCTCAATCCTAACCTGGTCAATAAAGTCCTGTGACCTGGTCTTTAGGTCAAACGGAATCAACCCTAGGTTTTTGGAAACCCTAACTGAAGTTGCAAGCTGCTATATATTCAACAGAGCTGCGGTTTTTCAAGACGATCCCTGCTGATTGATTAGAAGATCAATTTTGTAATCTGTATAGATTTGTTTATTGTACTCCAAGCAATTATCATTGTGATAAGTGCCTTGGAATAGGTTTCAATTGTAAGGTTTGTGTAGCACTCAAAGCTTTGAAGCAAGAGTGTTTGAATGTCACTTGACTAAAGCTGTGAAGCAGAGTCAAGTTAGTTGTGTACATCACTCAAAGCTGTGAAGCACGAGTGATTGTGTTACTTGATTAAAAAGCTGTGAAGCTTAATCAAGTGTGTGTTTTTGAAGAGTGTCTTCATCAATTCTTAAGTCAAATTGGTTTATGTATCACTGCTGTGATTGAGGGGGAGTGAGTAGGAACTCAGGTTTAAGTTGTACTTAGATTAGAATTGCATTGGGTAGGTCTTAAGTGAAGGAGATAAACTGGTTGGTTTATTCCTGAATTAACATCTCTTATAGTGGATTCTCTCCCTGGCTTGGTAGCCCCCAGAGTAGGTGTTGTTGCACACTGAACTGGGTAAACAATTGACTGTGTTATTTACTGCTTTTGTATTTACTGTCATATAGTAAGTTAGATACGGTGTCATAACATTGGACGTGACATTGAGTATCTGCAGCCAGAATTTCATTATACATTTAATTTCTATTGAAAACTTTTACCCTTCCTATTCAAACCCCAAACTCATTAAAGAGAGATTGTCGAACGATAGTTCAATACACCAATCTATATGGACATGATACGATATAACCTAAATATCACCCGGTAAAAATAATACTTTACTTTTTGCTTGCTACTTTACCGCTCCAACAAAATGGCACCGTCGTTAGGGATTGGTGATTATTGGATCGGATTGTGATAGTTTCTTTGTTTTTCAGTTTTGTAATTAATGTATATGTTGTATAGAAATTGTGCGTGAACTTGTTTATATTTACTTGTGAATTTATTTATATATTTTTACCACACTTGTACATGTTTTCTACACTTGTGAATTTGTTATATCATTGTTTGTTTCCTTTCACGTTTGCTTGTGTGTTGGTTAGGAATAACCGGGTGGAAGCAACTTGGAGGAACGTTCTTAAATAACAGGCATCGAGCTTACAACATAAACCAAGCATGTTTTTATTTTTTTTCATTTTGTTTAGTTTAGGTAGTGAAATTCTGGCTATCAGATCCTGGATGTCCTAAGAGATATCGAGACACCGGATCTGACTTCAATAAACAACAGTAAGATATATGAACAAAATAAACAGTGATGAATATAAATAACACACAGATATGTTTACCAAGTTCAGAACAACTTTCCTACTCTGGGGGCTACCAAGCCAAGGACGAAATTAACTAGATAGTATCAATTTGTAGACCTCACAGCAAACATCCTAGTTTACAGCCTACGCACTTAATCACTACCCTTTGCTTAACTTCTACCTAAGATACACCTAGGTATGAGGCCATACTCAAATCCCTCTTCAATTACATTCAGCAATTGGAGCAACTCTAAATACAAGTAGGGAACAAAAGCAGAAGTCACTCTTCCAAAACACCCAAAACTCAATGCTTAAAAGCTTATGATAATTGACATACAAATACTCAATGCTTAACAGCTATGAGCATCTGAGACACAAATGTTCAATTCTTAAAAGCTTATGAACATCTGACACATAACTTACAACCCAACAATAAGGATTCTAAAAACCCTAACAAAAAAACACACGTAACTTCCACCTAATACTAGGTATACACTAGTCTATTTATAACTTTATTCTGGATTGGGTTGGACTTCAAAACGCAGAAGTGAGGTTGCAAAAACTCTCTAAATTTGTCTCCAAGAAAATAGGTCTTCAATCATTAGTTACCTAAAATGTCTCCATATTTAGAAACTAAGCATATCTTCGAAAGCCAACACAAAATATTCTGATTTGTCAATCTTGGAAGCCACATAAGCTAACTAAATATTCCCTGAATATTTAGTAGCTAACAAATCAACTAAACCATAACTGCCAACTGTTGTAGATGCGATGTCCTATCTCCTGGTTGGGACATCTTTACTCGACATGTTGAAAACTACATGTTGGAATATATTATTCAACATGTTGCTGCCAAGATGGTTTTACCAAAAAGTATGTCAATCATAATTTCAGAGAAATAACAATTTCCCCCTTTGGCACATTTTGGCTAAAACACCCAAATAACCCTTTCTCAAGAAAAACAACATAAAGTATTCTTGAAAATAAATCAAACACAAACATCAGAGGTACAATAGTAGAAAAAACAGAAGCAAGGTTAGTAACACATAAATCAGCAGCGCACAAATCAGAGACATAGTTAGTAGTTAGTTGATATACTAACACAGTTGTAACAACAAATAGAGAACCTAAGTTCTCAACTCCAAGATGTCAAGACATCATGCCTGACATATCTTCATAATAGCAGCAGGTACTCCCTCTCAACACCTGGTATCAAAAGAAGAGAATCATAAAATTATCCCCCTCAGCAGTAGCACCAGCTAGTGTCGGCTCTAGCACCCTCAATATCATACTATTCCCCCCTTTTAGCCATAATATGACAAATGTATGTAGACAATATTAGTAAAAGAATTTAAGCACCTAAAGTTTCAATATCAGGGTGCAAAAATTAAAAATATCCTGGGCATTTATTCCTTACAAAATCATAAACCAAAATAAGCAGAACCATAAGATAAATCAAAACAAAATCCCATGACCAAATGTCATGCATTAGCATCTTCTTATTCCTCAATAGCACTGGAAGAATGTTCATCAGGTGCATCACCATACTTAGCATCCTCAACAAAAGATGTAGCACCCAACAGTAATTACTATAACTCTTCATACATACAGATCCCAAGTCTCCTCCTTAGGTTCTAGAACTGAGCAGCATCAAGAGCTTTTGTAAAGATATCAGCAAGTTGATTCTCCGTACTGACATGCTCAAGCTTTATGACTTTGTCCTCCATAAGTTTTCTGATGAAATTATGCATGATATCAATGTGTTTGGTCTACTATACTGAATAGGATTTTTGGAAATATTTATAGCACTCAAATTGTCACAAAATAATGTCATAACATCTTATGTGACATTGTATTTAAATAGCATTTGCTTCATCCATACCAGTTGAGAGCAGATGTTTCCTATTGCTATGTACTCAGCTTCAGCAGTAGATAGAGAAACACAATTTTGCTTCTTACTGAACCAAGAAATTAAGTTGTTTCCAATAAAGAAACATCCTCCAGAGGTACTCTTCCTATCATCAGCACTTCCATCCCAATCAGCATCGTAAAATCCCACCAACGAGGAATTTGTATCATAGGAGTACAACATACCATAGTCACATGTTTCATTCACATACTTTAGAATCCTTTTACTTGGTCAATATGACTTACCTTAGGTTCTGCTTGATATCTTGCGCATACTCCAACAGAAAATATGGTGTCCGGTCTGCTAGCAGTAAGATATAGAAGGCTTCCAATCATGTTTCTATACAAATTTTGATCAACACTAACCCCTTTTCATCTTTGGTTAACTTTAGGTGTGTAGGAGCAGGAGTCCTCTTATGGCTTGCATTTGCCAACCCTAATTTTTTCACAATATTCCTTGCATATTTGCTTTAACAGATAAAAATGGAGTCTTCCATTTTCTTGACTTGCAATCCAAGAAAGTAAGTCTGTTCACCTACCAAACTCATCTCAAACTCAGATTGCATCTACATGACAAAATGTTGAACCATGTCGTCCGACATTCCCCCAAAAACAATGTCATCCATATAGATCTGATTTATCAATAACTTCCCAACTTCTTCTTTGACAAAGAGTGTCTTGTCAATTTCACCCTTTCTACATCCATGACTAACTAGAAATTTAGTTAACCTCTCATACCAAGCTCTTGGAGCTTGTTTTAGGCTGTACAAGGCCTTCTTCAGTTTAAACACATGATTTGGAAAGGAAGGATCAACAAACCCTTTTGGTTGTTCAACATAAACCTCTTCATTCAAGTACCCAGTTAGAAAGGCACACTTGACATCCATTTGATATAGCTTGAACCTTAGATGATAAGCTACTCCAAACAATAATCTACTAGACTCCAAGCGAGCCACATGAGCAAATGTTTCATCAAGAATTGATCCAAAATTCATCAGTCAAAGCTTCCTTCATATTTTTAGGCTCAATCTTTGACACAAAACAAGCATTTGATACAGCTTCCCTTGATTTGGTGACTATTCCTTGTCTAGGGTTTACCATTATCAGCTCCTTAAGATGATCCTTTTGAATTCTGAGAGAAGGTCCTTTGTCAGTTACTTGAGGTTCTTCAACTTCAGAATCAACACTTGAACCTGCAACATCTATGGTAGATGTTGTGACATTTTCTTCAGAAACCACATCTGTAGGAATAGTTGTCTCAACTTTTTCTGGGACATCATCTTCTTTAGTTGAGTCATCAACAATCACATTTGAAGACTCCATCATCACCATGGTTCTGAAGTGGAATACTCTATATGCTTTACTATTTGTAGAGCATCCCAGAAAAAATCCTTCATCACTCTTAGCATCCAACTTCCTTCTTGCCTCACGGTCATCCAGAATATAAAATTTACTTGACATTTGGCTTTCTTCCCCTCCATAATTCATGCAGAGTAACCGAAGTTCCAGTTTTGATTGTCACTCTGTTATGAATATAGCAGGCATTATTCATGGCTTCAGCCCAAAAGTAAAGGGGTAATTTATTGGCATGAAGCATAAGTTTGGCACACTCTTGAATGGTCCTATTATTTCTCTCAACCACACCATTTTATTGAGGAGTGATGGGTGAGGAAAACTCATGACTAATCCCCTCAGATGCACAGAATTCCTCAAACTTGTTGTTCGCAAATTCCTTCATGTGTTCACTTCTGATTCTGACAACACCACAGTCCTTTTCTCTTTGAATCTTGTGACAGTTCTTTGAACACTTAAAACACCTCATATTTATCTTTGATAAACTTCACCCAAGTTAATTTTGAGTAGCCGTCAATAACAACATAAGCATACCTTTTACCTCTAAGACTTTTAACCTGCATAGGTCCCATCAAGTACATGTGAAGAAGATCTAGAACTCTTGAGGTGGAAAGATGTTGAATCTTCTTAGGGGACATCTTTGTCTACTTCCCAATTTGACACTTACCACAAATTCTCCCATCATCAATTGTTTGCTTAGGAATATCTCTAATAGCCTCCTTTTACAGGATCTTCTTCATACCCTTCATGTGTAGATGTCCAATCTTTTGATGCCATAAATTTACTTTATCATCTTTTGACATTAAGCATGTTGAGAGACATTCTGGAGAACTCCATAGGTAGCAGTTGTCTTTTGATCTGGTTCCCTTTATAACTACCTCATTCTTATGATTTGTAATCAGGCATTCATATTGACTAAAGTTAACTTTTAGACCTTGATCACAGAGTTGACTGATACTTATCAGATTTACTTCCAGCCCTTTTACAAATAACACATTATCAAGACTAGGTTGTCCAGCATAATCCACCTTTCCAACACCTTTGATTTCACTCTTTGACCCATCTCCAAAAGTGACATGGCTAGTAGCACTTGGTTTAATGTCCACTAGGAATTTCTTAACCCCGGTCATGTATCTAGAATAGCCACTATCAAAATACCAATCCTCTCTAGTTGAGGCTTTGAGAGAAGTCTAAGCTATGAGTCCATATGATTTATGGTGAGGAGCTCCTCTTGACTTTGTCTTAGTATTATCATCTTTCCTTCCATAAGGAGATCTATGGTTGGTATAGCCATACAATATGTAGCAAGAGGACTTTAAATGACCAACCAATCCACAATAGTGACATCTCTATGGTTGATACATGGGACTATAATATCTTTTTTGATGTCTCAACTGATGTTGGAGCATGTGTCTTGACATCTTCAGTTATTGTTTCATCTTTTGGGGAACAAACTCCATTACTTGCTCATTGTTCTTCATAGCTTGGTTATTGTAGCCAATACCATTTACATTCCCAGTATTCTTCTCAGTTTGAAGAATCTCATTCATCATAGTATTGCCATTGTTTAGCATTCTCACGGATTTGGTCATATTGTCAAACTTTGATTTTTGCAATATTACCTCCTCTCTAATATTTGTAATGATAGATAGGTTTTTTTCTTTCTCAGCCCCCAGTTAAGTAATAACTAGCTTTTTCTTCAATATTCTTCGACACATTTTCTCATTCTTAAGGCACATCTATGTGAACCCAGCAACCAGTTCACTAACAGTGAATTATCTAACATATGATTCTTTATCTGATTCACATGAATCTTGATCAGACCCACAAATTCCAATTAAGGCAGTCACCTGCTTGGTTGTTTCTTCTTCATGGTCACTTTCAGATTCTCCATCTGACCATGATACAGATAAGTTTTCCCTTATTTTTTGAGATAGGTGGCACATTTAGTTCTTATATGTCTATATCCCTCACATTCATGCCACTATACATTTTCCCTTGGTTTGGCTTTTCTTCAATCTTGACTTCCTCCCAAGGTCCTGGTATTGATGTCGAATGACATGTTCTTAGAACTTAACTTGGACTTCCTCAACACCCTGTTAAATTGTCTCCTCAGTAGCACGAGATCCTCAGTTACTCCTTCTGAGTTCATATTTCCTTTGTCCTTTGAGTCTTCATAACTAGAAGCAAAATCTATACTCTTCTTCTTTTCAGATTTTTCATTGATAGCAGACTCAAAAGTATTAAGTGAACTTACAAGTTCATTTACTACCATAGTGCTTAAATATAGAGACTCTTCAATAGCAATTACCTTCGTGTCAAATCTCTTTGGGAGAGATCTGAGCATCTTTATGATCAAATTATCCTTTGATATCTTCTCTCCCAGATCTTTTGGGTCATTAGTAATATCTAGAACAATCATGTGAAAGTCCTGGATACTTTCATCTTCCTTCATCTTCAAGTTCTCAAATTTTGTAGAGAGAAGTTTAAATTTTGTCATCTTTACCTTAGAACTTCCTTCATGAACTTTCCTCAAGGTCTCCCAAGCAACCTTAGAACTTTTACAATTCTTTATGAGCTTGAACACATTCTTATCAACTCCATTGAATATGGCATTCAAAACTTTAGAGTTTCCTAGAGATGATGCCTCATCATTATCATCCCAATCTTCTTCAGGCTTCAACACATCAGTGACCTTACCATCTACATCCATAACCTTTGGTGGTTCCCATCCTTTGACAACATTTTTCCAAGCCTTGTTTCCAAGGGATTTTATGCACATCTCCATATGAGGTTTCCAACTGTCATAGTAGGTATTATCCAAAATAGGTATTTTAACCACAATTCCACTATTCTTGTCCATTGGGCCAGAAAGTAACTTCCCTGAATCTCACCCAGAGTCAGAGCAGGATGCCTGCTCTGATACAAATTTAAATTCTGGCAGTCAGATCTCTGGATGTCCTAAGAGATATTGAGACACCGAATCCTAATTCAACACACAACGGTAAGATATACGAACAAAATAAATAATGCTAGATATAAAGGACACACAGATATGTTTACCCAGTTCGGAACAACTTTCCTACTCTGGGGGCTGCCAAGCCAGGGACGAAATTAACTATATAGTATCAATTTGTAGACCTCACAGCAAACATCTCAGATTACATCCTAAGCACTTAATCACTACCTTTTTCTTAACTTCTACCTAAGACACGCCTAGGTATGAGGCCCTCTTCAATTACACTCATCAATTGGAGCAACTCTAAACACAAGTAGAGAACAAAATAGGAAGTCACTCTATCAAAACACACAAAACTCAATTTTTAAAAGCTTATGAGAATTAACACACAAATACTCAATGTTTAACAACTTATGAGCATCCTACACACAAATGTTTAATGCTTAAAAGCTTATTAACATATGACACAGAACTTGCTTAAAAGCTTATTAACATATGACACAGAACTTACAACCCAACAATAAGGATTCTAAAAACCCTAACAAAAACACACATGTAAGTTCCACCTAATACTAGGTATACACCAGTCTATTTATAACTTTATTTTGTATTGGGTTGGGCTTCAAAAACACAGTAGTGAGGTTGCACAAAGTCTGCAAATTCTTCTCCAAGGAAATAGGTTTTCAATCATTAGTTTCCTAAAATGTCTCCATATTTAGAAACTAAGCATATCTTTGTAAACCAACATAAAATATTTTGATTTGTTAATCTTGGATGCCACATAAGCTAACTAAATGTTCTCTGAATATTCAGTAGCTAACAAATCAACTGAACCATAACTATCAGTTCCTACAGACACGATGTCCTATCGCCTGGTTGGGAAATCTTTACTCGACATGTTGAAAACTTCAAGTTGGAACATCTTGCTCAACATGTTGCTGCCAAATTGGTTTTACCAAAATGTATGCCAATCATAATTTCAAAGAAATAACAGGCAGTGTTATGCAATTGTCTAAACAAATTTAAATCGGACCAGCTCTGAAATTTTAAATCTTCACTTTTAGATTTTCCTTATGAACGCCTTGTAGCCCAATTAGAATTAGATAGTATCATAACTAAGTACCCTGTGACTTATGAAGACAAGAACACAAACGAAATTATGGAAGCAATATGCACCACAACCATACTACCATGGTATGCCGATTTTGTCAACTACTTGGCTGCTAGAGTGCTTCCACCTGATATGTCTTATCAACAAAAGAAGAAATTATTTCATGACCTTAAACATTATTATTGGGACGAGCCCTTGCTTTTCAAAAGAGGTGTCGATGGAATTTTCCGTCGATGTGTTCCCAAAAATGAAATCGAAAATATAATTTTCCATTATCATGCCGCCCCTTACGGAGGGCATGCAAGTACTTCAAAGACATGCGCTAAGATATTAAAAGCTGACCCCTATTGTCCTAGTCTCTGGAAAGACGTCCATATCGCGGTTAAAAATTGCAACCAATGCCGGCGCAATGGAAACATCTCTAGACGCGATGATATGCCTCAAAAGAGAATTCTAGAAGTTGAAGTATTTGATGTATGGGGAATCTATTTCATGGGACCCTTCCTGTCTTCCTTTAGAAATCACTACATACTAGTTGTTGTCGACTATGTCTCGAAATGGATCGAGGTTGTAGCCTCTCCAACAAATGACGCGCGAGTAGTAGTCAGGCTTTTCAAGAACGTAATTTTTCCAAGATTCGGTGTGTCGAGACTCATCATCAGTGATGGTGGCTCCTATTTCATTTCCAAAATTCTAGAAAAATTATTAGCGAAGTACAGAGTCCGACATCGTGTCGCAACACCTTATCATCCACAAAAAAAGTGGGCAAGTAGAGGTCTCCAACAGAGAAATTAAGCAAATCTTAGAAAAAATGGTAGCAACCTCTAGGAAAGATTGGTCATCTAAGTTACATGACGCTCTATGAGCATATAGGACGGCATATAAAACTCCGATTGGAACCACACTGTTGTACCCCAAAATTTGGCCTCTCATATTTTTCCAAGATTTTCCTCTTATATAGGTGGTTACAAACCTTTGCCTAAAGACAAGGAAATTTTTCAAATGATGTTTCTAATTTTCCTTCGATTGGCCTGTTTCTAAGTGTCCTTTGATTGCCATCTATATAGTGCTCTTCGATTACCATCTACATAGTGTCCTTCGATTTCCATCCATATAGAACTCTTCGATTACCATCTATATAGTGTCCTTCGATTACCATCCATATAGTTCTCTTCGATTACCATCTATGTAGTGTCCTTCGATTACCATCCATATAGCGCTCTTCGATTACCATATACATAGCGTCCTTCGACTTACAGCTGCAAAAGGCCTTTCGATTGGCCTCATGACAAGCCTTTCAATGGGCATTGTGTCAAGGCTTTTCGATTGATGCAGCAAAGGACTCTTTGTTTGATATCCCAATGAATATCCTTCGATTGGTACTTGGACAAGGGCCCTTCGAAAGACTCCCTCCAGGCCATTCGAAAGAGGCCATCAAGAGGGCACTCTGAAAACATGCTCAGGCCAGAGTCTTGCCTTGTTGGGTCACATGGCCATAAGAGTTGTTTCGACCAGAGACTTTCTCTTCAAGTGGATAAGAAATCGAAGCAAAGGAGGGGTCCAATCGAAGAAGTCTTTATGCTGAAGCTGGAACAGTTCTACTCAGAGCCATCAAGGAGAGCAAGGTTCTAATGAGGAAAGGCATGATTAGTTCGAATGAAGTAAAGCTGGAACAGAAGGAATTCGAAGGAATGAAGCTGGGACTTGGTCCAAAACAAGCTAGAAAGCCCATAATCGAAAGAAGATTGAAGCAGACTAGCAAATCAAGGAAAACGCATGGGAAAGAACACAGAGACTTGGCCATTTTAGAAACAAAATATGCAAGATAAATCAAATATTTTTCACTCAATCTTCAAGATTCAGTTCAATTTTGTTAACCTAATTCACCCCACTATATATACATAATGAACCCTGATCAGAAAAAGAGGATTTTGGCCGTGTAGAATACCAAGACTACTCAGAATTTTTGACAAAAAAGTGTGGAACGAGTTTTGCTCTAGAGGGAGATATAAGGTGTTACAAGGACTGTAATCCCTTCCTAGACGTATTTGGAAGCTTTATGGACTACTCCATCGCATCAATACCTCCAGGAATGATCAGCACGGGTATCATGGTTTGCACTTTTTCTTGAAACTGGTCTTTGAAATATATGCATGATCAATGAATTTTAAATACGTAGTCATGTTTATATGATTATTTAGAACATATATGCATGATTAATTATATGTTTTGATGTATATTCGATTAAATTCCATTGCTAGGGTTTGAGGCTTCATTTTAGGGCTTTTTATTTCAGGCAAAATCAGGACAAACGATGAGTACCATTGTACTCACGAGACCAAATCCAATTGATCTGCATATTTGGTTTGAATTTACATTGCATAATTATGATTTTTGAGATGTGCAGGTTTGTAGCTACAGCGCTGTCTGTAGGTAAAACCTTTAGGCTAAAACAATAGTCTCAACAAAGAAGACGATTGTGTGTTAAAACCTGAGTGTCCCGTTTGAATTCTCGCGCGTTTGTTTTATAGCCACTAACCATTATCACATATAATACATGTTGTTCGTTTATATTAATGATTGAATAATTGGCTCAGTGGCGAGTGGGAAGGCTTTTCAGCGCGCGTGTCTAGGAGGTCAGCGGTTCGATCCCTTCCTCCTACATGTTATTTTTCCTAACAAATCTTTGTAGATCCCATGTTATCTTTTCAAGCGCGCACACCATAAGCCTCTAGATCCTCATCCTGGGATCAGTCAGAACCTAGATCTGGTGCCTCCAATGAAGTTCCCCATGGTGGACACTCCTGGGACAACCACATTGAATCACACGCAGCTATGGGCCAACTGGATTGGGCTTTGAACAGAAATTCAGCATGCACCCTCCAATTTGGGTTTACACCCCTCAGGCTTACTCTTTTTCCCTTCTAATTTTGTTTTATTTACATTAGTTTATTTATTTTGTTTAAATTAATTTTTCCATAAAATCATAAAATCAACATCACAGAAAACTAGGATTTAGTATTTTTCTCAATAAATTAATTTTTATAAATTAATTAATTTCATCAATTTTAATTTGTTTCATTAATTAAAATTAATTAGAAAAATTAGGTCAAACTTCAAACCTTTTTCACAAAAATCCTAAAAAATATTTTCAATGATCAAATTATGTTTTTTAGGGTTTCAAACTTGTTTCAATTTTGTATTCTCGCGCGTAATTACTTTTGTCGTACGATTAATTTTTACTATTGATGTAACTACGCCGGGTATGTAAGATTAATTAGGGTTTTGTTTCCGCATTTTATTTTCAGTCAATTCCTTATGTATCTACACCAAAGCCTTGTAATAGCTTAGGGCCTTTATCTTCTCACTTTCATATTTTGTATATATTTGTATATAACTGCTAGCAACCTAGGCATGTATGAGTAATTAATCAATAGATCACTAAATTCAAAATAAATATACCTGAAAAAGCACACTTTTGCACACTTGCACCCCTAGGGTATTACCTCACTTGGTTGCCTTCGGAAACAATGGTCATGTCCCTCAAACATAGGGATACTCTTAGCAAAGACCCTCGATTAAAAATCATCATAAAGATCATAGTCCCTAAACGTCCCTCGAGTTGCCTACGAGAAATGATCTTATGATGATAGTCCCTTCGAAATGCTAAGGTATCATTACATGTTGCCTTCAATGACCATAAACGTCCCTTTCGATAGTCCCTCAACATCCAACGACTAGGGTTACCTACTCACTAATAGTAGGATAACACGCTCTAAAGGATAGGAGCAAAAGAACAGTCTTTTTCGAGTAGGTAGATAACTGTTAGGTACTTTCTCAAATAAATTTTCACACTACACTTTCAAACATACTTTTCAAACAAAAGTTTTCAAAAACACTTTATCACACTCTTGAGGACTGATACAAGAGTTACCATTAAGTGAATCGCCGCACTAAGGAGATTTTTTCAAAGATTTTCAAACAGACAAACACAAGCAATTTTAAAATGAGCAAGCACCTAAGAGCCCATGGAAAACCATGGATGGAAAGGGTGCTAACACCTTCCCTTTCCATAATCTACCCCCCTTACTCAGAAATATCGAAAAAATGTCTTTTTTTGTTCTTTTCACCCTTTCCTTATTGGATAAAAGAAAAGTAGGTGGCGACTCTTGCTTACCGCGACATTTGCAAACAAAAAATGCAAACCAGTATTAACAGTCGGTTTTGCCACCGTATCACAGAACTGGCGACTCTTTTGGGGAGAAACTTAAAAATAACATGGGGTTTACCTTAGGATCTAGATCATTTAAATTTCTTTCTTTGTTTGCTTTGTTTGCTTTACTTTTAAAGGCTTGTTGGGGTATTCTTGTATAGATCCTATACATGGATCTGGGGACACTTTTTAGGTAAACAGCAATAGATCGTGGAGACTATACAGCGTAAACCGATATGGTTGAAGTGATGGCTATGTTGGTGTGACACTTTGGTTGGTACCGGTGTCCCTTGTGTCGAATCAAGAAGAATACGGGGCCTCCGCGTGGTGTCGTGAAGCACTAACGAACCTTAGAACCTTAGTTGAACAAACTTGGTCATTATAAAGTAGTGAGATAGTCGGTCTCGGTGTAAAGCTGGGAATTGGTTGATACTTGATGCTACACTTATTGAGATTGGATTTTTGGGATGTTTCGGTCGCAAGAAAAGATTATTAAGCTGAAATAATACCGATAAAGAAAGATCAGTGATATTGAGACTCCTTAGAACCCGGTTACTATTTCTAGGACAGGTTTGAAACCAACTAAACTTCAAGAGGGTATTTACCTATAAACCCCATGCAAGCCTAAACCTAAGGTCTTGTGTACTTTGCTTGTGTGTGATTAATTTGCTTAAACATTACATCATGCATCATAAACATTCAGTCTTCATTACACTAACCATTTCAAGGATTAGGGGAATTTATCTTTGTTCTGTTTTGCAGATCATGGCTTCCGCTCGCAGAAATACCATCTGAATCAGCTTTGTGAGAATACCTCTTCAACTCAGGGAGTTAGTATCCAGGGTTTCTGAGACTTCCTCATTCACCAAGATCTATGGTCGACTCCTCAATCTGGTTACCTCAGGTTTTAATGAGAGGATGATGAGTGTGCTCTTTTAGTTCTTTGACCCTAAGCATCATTGCTTCACCTTTCCAGACTACCAGTTGGTACCCACCATGGAAGAGTTCTTTCAGATATTGGGTATACCTTTTTTAGATCAGTTGCCTTTCACCGGCTTGGAAGAAGCTCCAAAGCCAGAGGTTATTGCAGCAGCTTTACACCTGAAACGATCCGATGTTGTATCCAACTAGGAAATAATAAGCGGAGTTAAGGGTTTTCTAGCCAAGTTCCTGATAGAGAAGGCTCAACTATTTTCGATGAGGTCTTGGCTCTTCTCATCTATGGGTTAGTACTGTTCCCTAATCCAGACTTATTCATAGATGTGAACGCTGTCAAGGTTTTCCTTTCCTGTAACCCTGTGCCCACTTTACTCGGAGATATCTTACATACCTTTCACACTCGTACCACCAAGAAAAGAGGAATTCTTATGTGATGTGTGCCATTGCTTTCGAAGTGGTTTATTTATCACCTCTCTAACACAGAACTGAAGAATGAAGAAGGTTTGGGTTGGTCGCAAAGGATAATGTCTCTTTCTCACACGGATATTTTCTGGTATTCCCGATCTATGGGAGATGTCTCTATTATTGACCGCTGCGGGGAATTCCCTAATGTCCCACTACTTGGCATTAGGGGAGGCATAACCTATAATCCTTCTCTGGCTCTGCGACAATTTGGTTACGCTCGAAGGGATGGTCCTCACGAGATGCTTATCCAGGGCATTATGTTTAACTATGAAAATGATGTTCAAGGGTATCGCCAAAGGTTCATACGAGCCTAGGGCATGGTAAACAGATTTGACGTCAAGACTTTGGGGCCAAAGACTTCCATTCCTATGGAACCTTATCTCCAATAGGTATGAGCTCGCACTCAAAATCTTAAGATACCATATGTAGCCATCTTACCAGTGATTGTGGGGCCCATTACTGAAGGGGGTATTCCTTATACGGTTCTTCATCCTGATATGCCCACTGATCCTGAGGATTTACAAAGATCCTAGATTCAGCTGAAGAAAGAGCGGGATACCTTTAGAGACCATTTCTATGCCCATGAGAGGAAGGTTTTAGAGCTCACGAAGAAACTTCATGAGGAAAGAAGCCTCAATGTCTATCTCGGCGCGAAGAGGAAGCGCCCATGGGAAACCTGGTCTTGTTTTAAGTTTTTGAAACGCCTAAAAGGCAATTGTATTTTGAATTCTACTAATAAAATATTTGTTTCATTTTGGTTCGCAAATTTAAATTTCCCGAAATCATTTCAACACATATCATACATATCATTGTATAAATAGGTGTCAAAGGAGGTTTCTCATCCTCTTCGCTGTTTATTTTAGCCATGGCTCTCGAACAAACTGTGAAGGACTTACATACTCAGAACGAACAATTCCAACAGATGATCATGGCTCTAGCCAAAGGGAAAGAGGAACTGAAAGCCTTGATTGTTAAAGACAAGACCGAGAAGCCAAGGAGGACGGCTGGTGTGGTAAATCTGGGAAGAAGAATCAAGGGACCGTTGAAGCAAATGGTTGATCTGACCTCTTCATCTAAGGAAAGAGAGAACCAAGAGGGTGACACAAGAGAGGAAGACCCTAGTTTGGGGGATCTGATAATGACACTGATTATAATGAAGAGCAGTATCCTCCGGCTGACGAAAAGTACAAACAGCTGGAAAAGCGTCTGAGTGCAATGGAGATTCAAGAAGTGACTGGGTTGGACTTTGAAGAGATGGGTTTGGTGTCTGGGATTGTCATTTCACCAAAATTCAAGGAACCAGTGTTTGCTAAGTACGATGGGGTTTCGTGTCCCAAGATGCACCTCCGATCTTATGTGAGGAAGATACAGCCCCACACTGCTGACAGAGACTTATGGGTCCATTTCTTTCAGGATAGTCTATCCGGAACTCGGTTAGATTATTTCTATCAACTGGAAAGGGCCAACATTCATAATTGGCAAGACCTGGTTGTTGCTTTCTATAAGCAGTAACAATATAATGCAGACCTTGCTCCCACCTGTACTCAACTCTAAATTATGGCTATGGGTTCGAGCGAGGGCTTCAAAGACTACGCTCAGAAATGGAGGGACTTGGCAGGAATAGTCCAGCCTCCCCTGTCTGATAGGGAGTTGGTGGATATGTTTCTCAGTACCCTGTCTGGTCCATTATTTAATCACCTGATTGGAAGCTCTTCGGCCGGCTTAACTGAATTAATCTTAACAGGGGAGAGAGTGGAAGCTGGAATTAAAAATGGTAAGATCAAAAAGGAGGCATCCTCTGGTGTCGTAAGGAATCCATTTGTTGGGAAGAAATAGGTTAATGTTGTGCACAATCAAAAGAATCAGGACAGAACTGAACATCGCCCAAGGGTAGGGGTTGTCGTGATCTCTAAGCTTGAACCCACTCAACAGAGGAATAATTAACAGAGAATAGAAAGGACGGAAAGACAGTTCACCCGGATAAATATGACTTTATCCTAAGTTTTGCCTCATTTGTTGAAATCTAATCTAGTAACCTTGCGGGAAGCGCCAAAGAATCCCAACACTACCTCCCCCCGCTACAATCCAAATGCCCGTTGTGCTTATCATTCGGAGAGTCCAGGTCATGATACAAACGAATGATGGGCTTTGAGAAATAGGGTACAGGACCTTATCGAGGCGAAGGAAATTTAGTTTGACGCCCCCGAAATTCCAAATGTTATCACTGCTCCTATGCCCAAGCACGGTCGTGGTGTTAACACTATTGAAGATGATATGTTTGTTACTACTGTTGAAGAGCTTGTTACTCATCTCTTGACCGTTAAGTGGAACTTATTGAAGTCCGTTTTATTTTCGGGTTGTGGTGAAGGTTGCCACTTTTGTTTATCTCTACCGACTGGTTGTCATTTATTGAAGGCAGATGTTCAACGCCTGATGGATGATAGAGAGATTTTGATTGAAAAAAATCCCGTCCCAACTATTGCTTGCAGAGATGTTTCAATAATAACCATTTCCGCCAATCCTCCCAGGGTCTCCACCAAAAGACCCTTCAGGATTACATCTACTCTGAAGGTTACTCCGCTGAGAATTACTGGGCCAGGGCCAATCCCGTACTCCTCTAATAAAATTGTTCCATGGAACTATGAGGGTGACGTCTACTACCATGACGTCAAGCAAGATTGGCTGGCTGCTGAAGACCAGGTTTCTGAGAATGCTGATCCCGACATTGTCAACATTGTGGAAACCAGCAAAATAACCAAAAGTGGAAGAGTGTTCTCCCCTGAGATTTTTCCTAAGAAAGCTGTTACTGGTCATGTGATAATTCCTACTTTCATTCCTGCTGATACTACTACAGTCCCTGTGATTACCCCTGCTGACACCCCTATCACCGAGTCGACCAAGACTCTGGACAAAGACATACTGGTTGAGCTTGTCCATACAAAGGCGCATTCGGTATCTATCCCAGAGGCTTCCAAGCAAGAAATGGAAGAAATTTTGAAAATTATCAAGAGTGACTACAACATGGTCGAACGTTGGGGCATACCCCTTCAAAGATTTCTATGCTAGCCTTGTTGTTGTGTTCTGAAGCTCATGCGAAGGCTCTGGTGAAGTTCCAAGAAACTACCCATGTGCCCCGGGAAACCTCTGCTAACCAATTTGAAGATTGTGTGGCTAGTTTGACGGTTGATAATGGTTTGGGCTTTTCTGATGCTAATTTGACTCTTAGAGGGAGGAAGCACAATGATGCGTTACATGTCTCTGTCGAATGCAAGGGAACTACTTTGGCCCATGTCCTTGTAGATATTGGTTCGTCGTTAAATGTGCTGCCTAAGAATGCCCTGGATAGACTAGACTATGGAGATTTGACTTTGAAGCCCAGCAATATTATAGTGAGGGCTTTTGACGGTTCAAAGAGAATGGTACACGGGGAGGTGGACGTCCCCATCAAGGTTGGTTCTCATACTTTTGGCTCTACCTTCTATGTGATGGATATCAGGCCATCTTATTCTTGTTTGCTGGGTCGCCCTTGGATACATGGGGCTGGAGCTTTTACATCCACTCTACATCAGATGATGAAATACCCGGTCAAAGGGAAAATTTTCATTGTACACGGCGAAGAGGAATACATGGTCAGTCACCTGAATTCCTTCAGATATGTGGAAATAGATAGTGAGTTCATCGAGACTCCGTGCCGGAATTTCTAAGAGGTACCTCAGACTGTGGCTGCAACTAAAACTGTTACCAACCTACCGAAGATCACCAGACCTCCCTTGAAGATGGCTTCTCTCAAGGATGCAAAAGTAGTTGTCGAAGAAGGTGGGTCTACCATATGGGGTCAGCTCCCTGATATTCCGTACAAGTCTGATAAATTTGGTTTGGGTTTATCTTTAGGGGCTCAAAGGGTTGTTCGACGAGCTCATGTTGGAAGACCTCCCCTACTCATCACCAATCATGGGGTCAACACTGTAGAAGACGGAGACGGTGACAATGACATGGATAGCTGGATCTTTCCTGCTACCAACGGTGGACCTAGTAACTGGATGGAAAAGGATTTTGCACCTATTACTTTTGTTAGAAGTAATTGTCTTTCTTATTTTTTGGATATGTAATAAACAATATAACTTTATGGCCATGTGTCTTACCCGGGGCACATCGGTTTATTTGTGAGGGTTATCATGTTTCACTTTCATATGGCATCAATAAAGCATTGGACGTTTATGCATACAAATTTTGCACTCTCTGTTTTTCTTTTCTACTTTTACTTTGTCTATACAAATATGCTCTTACACACACTCACGTATCAAACTGCAGATCCATATCCACTCTGGATCCCATTGATAACAGTTCTGTTATTGCCAATTATAACTTCGAAAATCCAATCAACCAAGTCGAGGATGAAGGTGAGGAAGATTGTGGGGTACCTGGAGAACTTACTAAACTGTTACAGCAGGAAGAGAGGGCTATATAGCCTCATAAAGAGCCAGTTGAGACAATAAACTTGGGCACATAGGTAGACAGAAAAGAAGTCAAGATCGGCACAAATTTGGGGCTTAATGTCAAACAGCGGTTGATAAAAATGTTGCATGACTTGTCGAGATCTTCGCCTAGTCATATGAAGACATGCCAGGACTGGATACAGATATTGTGGTTCATCGTCTGCCAACTAAAGAAGATTGCCCTCCGGTAAAGCAGAAGGTCCATCGCATGCGCCCTGAAATGTCAGAGAAGATCAAAGTTGAGGTTATGATGCAGTTCAACGCTGGTTTCTTAGCCGTCACCTCTTATCCCTAATGGGTGGCCAACATAGTTCTGGTGCCTAAAAAAGACGGTAAGGTACGGATGTGTGTGGACTATAGAGATTTGAATAGGGCAAGCCCCAAAGACGACTTTTCACTCCCCCACATTGATGTTCTGGTTGACAACACCATGCAGCACAAGTTCTTTTCCTTCATGGATGGTTTCTCTGGTTACAATCAGATCAAGATGGCACCTGAAGATATGGAGAAGACAACCTTCATTACGCAATGGGGAACTTTCTGCTACAAAGTGATGTCGTTTGGATTAAAGAATGTCGGGGCAACCTATCAGCGGGACATGGTCGCCTTATTTCATGACATGATTCACCATGAGATAGAAGTATATGTGGATGACATGATAGTCAGGTCTCAACCTGAGGAAGAGCACCTTGATCATTTACAAAAGTTGTTTGATAGGTTGAAGACGTACAAGCTGAGGTTGAATCCAAACAAGTGCACCTTCAGGGTAAGGTCTGGTAAACTGCTAGGTTTTATTTCAGTGACAAGGGCATTCAGGTAGACCCTGCAAAGGTGAAGGCCATACAAGATATGTCGGCTCCTTGCACTAAGAAGGAGGTCAGAGGCTTTTTGGGATGACTAAATTACATAGCCAGGACCATTTCCCATTTAACTGCTACTTGTGAGCCAATCTTCAAGCTCCTGAAGAAAGATCAAGTGGTAAAGTGGAATGACGAATGCCAGACTACCTTTGAAAGAATCAAGGAATACCTTCAGGAACCACCAATTCTGATGCCTCCGATTGAAGGAAGACCTTTGATAATGTACTTAAAAGTGTTAGATAATTCAATGGGGTGTGTGTTGGGGCAGCATGACGAGTCTGGTCGAAAAGAGCATGCAATATACTACCTTAGCAAAAAGTTTACCGACTGTGAAACAAGATACTCACTTCTCGAGAAAACTTGTTGCGCTTTATCATGGGCTGCTCTCCGACTGAGACAATATATGTTGACCCACACTACTTTGTTGATATCTAAGATGGATCCGATCAAGTACATATTCGAGAAGCCCACTCTCTCCAGAAGAATAGCAAGATGGCAAATGATCTTAATCGAGTATGATATCCAATACACGACCCAGAAAGCAATCAAGGGAAGTGTACTAGCTGATCATTTGGCTCATCAAGCCATGGATGACTACCAGTCCATGAATTTTGAGTTTCCGTATGAGGATATTATGCTAGTGGTTGACTATGAAGAACCTGGACCGGATGAAGGACCTGAAGAAGGATCCTGATGGATTATGGTTTTTGACGGAGCCTCGAATGCACTTGGCAATGGCATTGGTGTTGTAATTATATCTCCTGAAGGTTGTCATACTCATTTTACCGCCAGGTTATGTTTCAATTGTACCAACAACATGGCGGAGTATGAAGCGTGCATCATGGGTCTCAAAGCTGCTGTCGACCTGAGGATCAAGTTCTTGAGCATTTTCGGGGATTCAGCTTTGGTAATAAGTCAGATCAAAGGAGAATGGGATACGAAAAACCCGAATCTCATCTTGTACAAAGAACATGTGCTATCATTGCTTCCACACTTTGAAGAGGTTACCTTTGAACATTTTCCACGATAAGAGAATCATTTAGTGGATGCACTAGCTACCATGTCATCTATGTTCAAGGTCGAGTGGGACAACGAGGCTCCTCATATCACTATTGAGAGGTTGGATGAACCAGCATATTGCTACGAGATCGACATTGAAGGAGTAGCAGACAAACCTTGGTTCTATGAAGTGAAGAGGTATCTCGAGACTCAAGAGTATCCCGAGGGTGCATCTGTCAATGATAAGAAGTTTCTGAGAAGGTTCGCCGCAAAGTTCTTCCTCAGTAATGGAATCCTCTACAAGCGTAACCATGACTCTACTTTACTTTGATGCGTAGACAAGATCGAAGCAGAGAGGATTATGACAGATTTACACAAAGGTGCTTTGGAACCCATTCTAGTGGACATACCATGGCTAAAAAGATCCTACGGCCAGGATACTATTGGTCCACTATAGAAGCAGACTGCTATCAGCATTCCCGAACTTGTCACAAATGCCAGATCTATGTTGATAAGGTGCATATACCTCTGGTTCCTTTGAACGTCTTGACATCTCCTTGGCCCTTTGCAATGTGGGGCATTGACATGATCGGAGAGATTATACCTACTGCATCTAATAGTCATCGCTTCATCCTGGTGGCTATCATTTATTTCACGAAGTGGGTTGAAGCTGCCTCTTTCGCTATTGTTACCAAGAATGTTGTGGCGCAGTTTATCAAGCATAACTTGATTAGTCAGTATGGTGTGCCAGAGAGAATCATCACTGATAATGGTATGAATCTCAACAACATAATGATCACCGAGCTTTGTAAACAGTTCAAGATCCAACATCATAATTCTTCCCCTTACCGGCCGAAGATGAATGGCATGGTGGAGGCTGCTAACAAAAACATTAAGAAAATCATACAGAAGATGACAGTGACATACAAAGACTGGCATGAGATGTTACCATTTGCTCTTCATGGGTACCGCACCTCTGCATAAACGTCAACAGGGGCAACACCCTACTCTCTGGTATATGGTATGGAGGTTGTCCTGCCTATTGAGGTCCATATCCCTTCTCTGAGAATCATGAAGGATGCGGGTTTGAACGAAGATGATTGGATACAGACTCGACTTGATCAACTGAATTTGATTGATGAGAAAAGGCTTATTGTTGTCTATCATGGTCAAATGTATCAAAAACAGATGATCAAGGCTTTCAACAAAAATGTCAGACGCCAAGTATATCAAGTCGTGGATCTAGTGATCAAGCGCATCATACTGCCGCAAGGTGATCCCAGGGGTAAATGGGCTCCCACATATGAAGGGCCATTTGTAATCAAAAGCATATTTTCTGGTGGAGCCATGATTCTGACCACCATGGATGGTGACGACCTTCCTCATCCTGTTAATGCAGACATAGTGAAAAGATATTATGCATGAATAAAGACCCGCTAGGTTGACTGGCCTAGGCAAAAATAAGGGCATCCCGGCAAACCAAAAGGGTTCGGGCAAAAATTAGGGATGAATACTACGGAGTGGGACAGAACTAAGTGGACCAACTGAACCTAAAATCGAAAACCCAGCCATGTACCAAAAACATGGAAAAGGAATTGAGAAAGAAGCTGAACTAAGGGAAGTAGAAAAAGAAGGTGACGAAGAGGCCGTAGAAAAAGAAGAACCTTATGTGCCTCCGCCACCGTATAAACCACCTATTCCATATCCTCAAAGACTTGCTAAGTCTAAAAACGTAGAGCAATTCAAGAAACTCGTTGAGCTTCTGAAACAACTTAACATTACCATACCTTTTACAGAAACTATCACACAAATGCCCTCCTATGCTAAATTCCTTAAATATATCATATCCAATAATAAAAATCTTGAGGATTACGAAACTGTATTTCCCACTGCCGAGTGCAGTGCTATAATACAAAATAACATGCCTCCTAAACTTAAACACCCAGGTAGTTTTTCCATACCTTGCATAATCGGAAAGTTTGTTATAGACAAGGCACTATGTGAATTAGGAGGCAGTATTAGTCTGATTCCATTATCAATTTAGAAGAAACTCAACATGGGAGAACTAAGACCAACAAGAATGTCCGTACAATTAGCAGATCGATCAGTGAAATTTCCTTTAGGAGTGTTAGAAAATGTTCTTGTACGCATAGGATAATTCTATATCCCAATTGATTTTATAATCATGGACATTAGAGAAGACTTCAATATTCTTATCATATTAGGTAGACCATTCCTATCCACTGCATGAGCCATAATAGATGTTAAAAATGGAAAACTGACTTTCGAAGTCGGAGAAGAAAAGGTTGAATTCATCTTATCCAAATTCCTTACGGCACCAACCATCGATGATTCGTGTTGTTTCCTAGATATAATCGATATATGCGTGAAAGAATTGGAAGAACAACAAACCACCTACTCTGAGGTATTAAAGATTCCCATACCCCTAATTCCCGAAGATGATAATTGGAGTCCTGAATATCAAGATGAAAATCTAAGTGAATGCCTAGCCTTAACTTCTGACCCTATACCCTGTCAAAAGAAGCCTGCCATAGAACTCAAAATGCTACCAAAATACCTAAGATATGAATTCCTAGACATAGAACTTAAACGACTACTTATAGTCAATGCAGATCTAGGACAAATAGAAACTGAAAAATTATCAGATTTCCTAAGAAAATACCCAACCCCTTTAGGTTATAACATATCATATATAAAAGGAATAAGCCCTTCTATCTGCATGCACCGTATTATGCTAGAGGAAGACTGTAAAACCTCTAGGGAACATTAAAGGAGAATAAATCCCATTCTGAGCGATGTAGTCAAAAAGGAAGTAGAAAAGCTACTAGAAGCAGGAATCATATACCCAATATCCGATAGTAAATGGGTTAGCCCAGTACATGTCGTACCTAAGAAAGGTGGTGTTACGGTTGTCAGCAACACTAAAGGAGAATTTGTAGCGCAGCGAACTCACACCGGGTGGAAAATGTGCATCGACTATAAAAAGTTAAACAAAGCCACTCGTAAAGATCACTTTCGTTTACCCTTCATTGATCAAATGCTTGAACAACTAGCCAAACACTCTCACTTCATCTATTTAGACGGATATTCCAGATTCTTCCAAATTCCTATCCATCCCGACGACCAAGAAAAAATGACTTTTACTTGACCTTATGGTACATTCTCCTATAGACGAATGACATTCGGATTATGCAATGCCCCTGCAACATTCTAGAGATGTATGATGTCCATCTTCTCTGATTTACTAGACGGCATGATGGAAGTTTTTATGGATGACTTCTCTATCTATGGAGAAAGTTTTGAAGGATGTTTATTGAACCTTAAAATGGTACTAGAAAGATGCGCGAGTGTCAATCTCGTATTAAATTAGGAAAAATGCAACTTCATGGTCCGACAAGGAATTATCTTAGGACATATAGTATCTGATAAGGGAATTGAAGTAGATAAAGTAAAGATCAAAGTTATAGAAAATCCTCAACAACCCAAAAGTGTTAGAGTGATAAGAAGTTTTCTAGGACACGCTGGTTTCTGTCGACGTTTCATTAAAGACTTCTCTAAAATAACCAAACCTCTGACCGAACTGCTTATGAAGGATGTTGAGTTCATTTTCACTGTCAATTGTTTGGACGCGTTTACAACTCTAAAAAAAGCGTTAATTTCAGCACCTATTATGCAACCTCTTGATTGGAATTAACCATTCGAGATAATGTGATATGCCAGTGACTATGTTGTAGGCGTAGTTTTAGGACAAAGAAAGGATAAAAAGCTTCATGTGATCTACTACGCAAGTAGAACCCTAGATCCTGCACAAACAAAATACGCCACCACTGAAAAAGAATTGTTAGCTGTTGTATTTGCTTTAGATAAATTCTATTCCTACTTATTAGGAGCACGAATAATTATCTATACCGACCACGCTGCAATCTGGTACCTCTTGAGTAAGAAAGACACCAAACCAAGATTATTAAGGTGGATCTTACTTCTACAAGAATTTGATTTAGAAATAAAAGACAAGAGAGACACCGAGAATGTAGTAGTTGACCACCTATCCAGAATAGAAGGCATCAAACCAGATCATATTCCAATCAATGATGATTTTCCTTATGAACGCCTTGTAGCCCAATTAGAATTAGATAGTATCATAACTGAGTACCCTATGACTTATGAAGACAAGAACACAAAAGAAATTATGGAAGCAATATGCACCACAACCATACTACCATGGTACGCCGATTTAGTCACCTACTTGGATGCTAGAGTGCTTCCACCTGATATGTCTTATCAACAAAAGAAGAAATTCTTCCATGACCTTAAACATTATTATTGGGACGAGCCCTTGCTTTTCAAAATAGGTGCCGATGGTATTTTCCGTCGATGTGTTCCCAAAAATGAAATCGAAAATATAATTTTCCATTATCATGCCGCCCCTTACGGAGGGCATGCAAGTACTTCAAAGACATGTGCTAAGATATTACAAGCTGACCCCTATTGGCCTAGTCTCTAGAAAGACGTCCATATCACGGTTAAAAATTGCAACCAATGCCATCGCACTAGAAACATCTCTAGACCTGATGATATGCCTCAAATGGGAATTCTAGAAGTTGAAGTCTTTGATGTATGGGGAATAGATTTCATGGGACCCTTCCCGTCTTCCTTTGGAAATCACTACATACTAGTTGTTGTCGACTATGTCTCAAAATGGATCGAGGTTGTAGCCTCTCCAACAAATGACGTGCAAGTAGTAGTCAGGCTTTTCAAGAACATAATCTTTCCAAGATTCAGTATGCCGAGACTCGTAATCAGCGACCGTGGCTCCCATTTCATTTCCAAAATTCTAGAAAAATTATTAGCGAAGTACAGAGTACGACATTATGTCGCAACACCTTATCATCCACAAACAAGTAGGCAAGTAGAGGTCTCCAACAGAGAAATTAAGCAAATCTTAGGAAAAAAACTGTAGCAACCTCTAGGAAAGATTGGTCATCTAAGTTACATGATGCTCTATGAGCATATAGGATGGCATATAAAACTCCGTTTGGAACCACACTGTTGTACCCCAAAATTTTCCCTCTCATATAGGATGGCATATAAAACTCCGCAAGCTGATCACTCCTGGCATTGTTTGAATTCTCCAAGCTCTTTGTGAGGAGAGCTTTCATTTCTTCTTGCCCCAGAGACAAGTTCAGGAACATTTCCTGCAGCTGAGCAGTCTGGTCTTGGATGTCTTTGACAGACCTTTCTAGAGCCATCTCTTACTGAAATAAACAGCAGGAGAGTAAGGAAACCTGAAAAAGGAAAGATCGTCAAGATGAAATGCATGATATGTGGATGCATGCTTTCAAGGATCTCTTGGGGTAAACACAAGAAAATGTTAGAGGTTGAACTTGGATCTTTGATTGGAGAACTTTGCACCGGTGGATGTCTTTCCACTAGAATCAAGCTCACTATGTCGAGTGGGTCATAGCCACTGATTCAAGTTGTTGTACTTGATCTTTGTTTGGAGAACTGTGCACTGGTGGATGTCTTTCCACGAGAATCAAGCTCACCATGTCGAGTGGGTCATAGCCACTGATTCAAGTTGTTGTACTTGATCTTTGTTTGGAGAACTTTGTATCGGTGGATGTCTTTCCACGAGAATCAAGCTCACCATGTCGAGTGGGTCATAGCCACTGATTCAAGTTGTTGTACTTGAACTTTGATTGGCATTGGTTAGAGGAGAAACCTCTTGCCCCTTGGTAGACGTCTGGTTCAACGTAACCCTGCATCAAAAGAACCTTCGAGATCCTTGAAAAGGTTATTGAAAATGCTATGGTATGATGTCATGATGTTATGTACATGTATGCGAAAAGCAAGTGAGTGTATATACAGGTAAACATATTCACACAAAGCAAACAAGTCCTTAGGTTTAGGCTTGCATGGGGTTTAGGTAAGTACCCTCTTGAAGTTAGTTGGCTCATCCTGTCCTAAAATAGAAACCGGGTTCTAAGGAGCTCAATATCATTGGATCGTTTTCTGTGTTCATAGTTTCGGTTTAGCCACTTACTGGCGACCAAAATATCCCAAGAAAACAACCCCCAAATGAGTGTAGTATCGAGTATCTACCAACTTCGGACTGCACCAAAGTCAGTCATCTCACTACCCCTAAAAAGGCTAAGATGGTCAATTAAGGTTCTAAGAGTTCGTTAGTGCTTCACGACATCACTCAGCGGCCCCGTACTCTCCTTGACTGAACTCAAGGGTTACCGGTACCCACAAATATGTCACACTAACATAGCTTACTGCTTCAACCATGTCGGTATACCCCCGCACAGTTCCCTCACAGTTTTTTTGCTATTTACCTAAAAAGGTGCCCCAAATCCGGGTGTAGGATTTACAACAACCCAATCAAGAACCCAAAAGATAAAGCAATCAAGTCAATCAAAGCAAGAAAGTAAAGGTGATCTAAACTCTAAGGTAACCCCACTTTTAAGTTAGTCCCCAGCAGAGTCGCCAGTTCTGTTATACGGTGGGAGAACTGACTAGAGGTTTGCGTTTGTATTCGCACTTGTTCGGTTGAGCAAGAGTCGCCACCGACTTTTTATTTTATCCTAAAGGAAAGGTTAAAAAGCACAGCAAAAACCTTTTGAGATATTTCGTGGGTTCGGGGGGTAGATTATGAAAAGGGAAGGTATTAGCACCCTTTTCATCCATGGTTATCCATGGGCTCTTAGTTACTTGGTTTTTTAGATCACTTGCTTTGATTTTCGATTGCTTGAAATTGTGGTGTGTGTGTGTGTGTGTTTTGAAAAATGTTTTTGAAGAGATGCCTTGTCTTAGGCAACCATTGTATTCGACTCGTGTTTTGAGTGTTTTACAAAAGTGTGGATCTTTTCGAAAAGATGTTTCAAATGTTTTTGAGAGTTTGTTTTGAAAGTGTGCATGAAGTGTGGTTTTTGAAAAGAAGGCAAGTGTTTTTGCAAGTTGTTCTCAAGTAACTGAGAGTTTTGTCTACCCCTATTGTACTCAAAGGTTTTCTCTATGTTTTCAATCCTTTTAACAATTTTGTTCCACCATTGAGTATGATGGACAATCTTGCGTTTAGGATGTTTAACGGGACGGACGCGGGTCATCGTATGGACCATGAATGCAATGATGCCAAGTGTCTTTGGCAATTTGCTTTGATAGGACTATGATCATTCCATTTAGGCATCTTTCGAAAGCGTCGTCGAGGGACTTATGATCATTTGAATTCGTTTTGCCAAAGAAACTCGACGTGCAAGCATGGCCCATTTTGGAAGGCAACATGTGGGATTACCCTAGAGGGTGTAAGTGTGATTGTGTATTGATTTCATGTATTTGTCTTGTATTAGGTTATCTAGCGTTTGATTTTATGTGCATGCAAACCCTAGGTCTAACCATGGTATAATTTGAAAGCGGTAAATTGCGGAAATGTAAAGTCTACGCTATTACAAAATAAGTATCCGGGAGTGGGGGTACAAATTCACAAATGGGGATGAGACTTTAGGAATGTAGTGTCCAATAATTTACAACCAAATTGAATTGCGATCAAATGTAATCAACGTATGGCAAGGTATAAGAATAGTAATTGTATGTGTATCAAGTGTATAATGTGAAATGTATTGTGTAAGTGTATCTGTGTATGTAATTTATTTACAAGTTAAGATGTGAATTTAAATGTGTATTATTAAGTATTGTTTAACCTAAAGGAAAAGAATTAAATGTTTATTTATTTAATCTTTGTAGTCTTGTATATTTCTTCAATATGTACAAAAAGAAATTTTAAGAAAAGAAAATGTTCTAAGTTTGAAAATTGTCATTTTACATTTGATATAAAAATGTATCTTTATATTTTGTGTCTAATATAAACAAAAGAATATTTTAATTAAATGTTTTAAATTTAAATTATGTATATTACAAAAGTATTTTTTTATGTATTTTATGTATTAAGATATTAATGTAAAGGATATTTTAAGTTAGAGAAAAAAAAATTGTGTTCAAAATTATGTTATAAAAAAGTTTGATGTAAAAAAAAATTATGTTAATTTATTAAAAATAAAGTATGTTTTATATAAAAGAAAAGGTTAAGTTTTTGAATGGGCCTTTGGGAGGTTATGGCCCAAACAGAAGAGAAATGAGGGGGGTGTTAACTTGGAACGCTTGGGCTTAGTGTTGTGAGAGTGGGCGAGGCCCAATTGCAAATTGACAATGTTTTTTAGGGTTCTGATATTGTTTTCATTAGGGAATTGTTAGGGTTTTTGTACACAGGAGCGCCGTTTGCTTGTTCCACTTCGTCTTCTCCGTTCACGCCAAACGCCTAGCTCAAACCCTTCTCCCCAGCCACCAGCGCCACCATCTCTTCTCCCCTCAGATCGCTCAGGCAACGATCAAACAAGGTAGCGAATTATCTCAAACTCGTTAGGCGTTTTAGATTTGCATGTTATGATTTTGTATTCTGATTTTATGTTCATTTTGTTTGTTTAACGAGGTTGTGAAAAGGGATGAGAAGAGAATTTACTACCTTTTGGGAGGCGGAGGACAAGAGAGTTTGGATGCGCTCAGAGGCTCGACGGTGAAGGGGTTGTGATGAACCAGCTTGATTTTTGGTAACCCTGGTACTCTGTACTCTTTGTCTCTCTTTTTTTGTTGCCTTGATGATGATGGTGAAAACCTGGCTTTAGCGTCTTTTTCCTCTTCTTCCGTTGCCTTTACACGCTTGTGTTGCCTTTACACGCTTGTGTTGCCTTGGATGCTTTAAATGCTTGTTTTGTATGCCTCAGTATTTCTTTATCTCCTTCTTTTGTTGCCTCGACGCCTCTGTATGTTTGCCATTTTTTTTTACTGCCCTGTGATGAACCTTCTGAGGGCCCTTGTGATGAACTCTTTAGACTTCTTTATCTCCTTCTGGTTGCCTCTTGGAACACTTTCTTCTTCAACTGTCTCGTTGCCTGCTTTGCCTTATTGAGTTGCCTTGAAATGCTTCGTTGGCTTGTTAATGCGTTTGCCCAATGATGGTGTTTACTGAGGGCTTGTGATGTTTGACTTTGAATGCTTTGGTATTGAATTGAATGCTATGCTTGAATTTGATTTGGATGGTGTTGAAAGGTATGTTTGAACAGGTTGTGTTGGTCCAGCTTGTTGGACTGGTTGATGGCCTTAGGCATATGCTTGACAGGGTTAATGCTTGTTGGTGAGGCTGGTTGTTTCTGGTTTGGATGTACAGGTTTTAGCTTTGAGTTAGGTTCTATGGCTTTTTGTTTGAGTTTTTGTTAAGGCTTGGATATCAGACTTTTTAGTGTTTCCAGGTTGTTGGTTTGGTGAGGTTTCAAGCAGGTTTTTTTTATTGGTATTATGGTTTTTGTAAACTGGCTTTGCAGGTTTGTTCTTTTGATAGGGGTTTAGGTTTTTGGTTGTAAGGCTCGAGGCTTTTTGCTTCAGTTAATGCAGGTTTCTTGATTGGTGTTATCGTTTATGTTTGATGGCCTTACTGGTGGTTTAGGCTTGGAGACTGGAAGGTTTATGCAGGTTCTGAATGGTTCTTGCACAGGTTTGGGATGGAGGTTTTTGACAGTTGTGGTTATCTCTGTTTGATATCTTTTTGATATCTCCTTTATCTCTACTGTGTTCAGTTTTTGTTTTATATTTCTCTCCATGCCTAAAGCCTTGTAAGCCTGCTTTCTTTGCTCTCTTCTTCTCTCTCCAGTATAGTCAAAATATTAAAATATGTTTGCATTGTACTTTTCTGAAAGGGCAACTCTTGGGAAATGATGAAAATGAATTATGTTGCTTGCATATTAATCTTTCTCTGCATATTTGTCCCTTTTCCTCCAGATTTTGTGATGCACTTTGTACCTTTTGATACTTTGATACTTTGATATCTTCTTTTGGCAGTTTTGAGTAGCCTTGTACAGTTTGACATCTTTGACAGAAAGTTTGAATTTGGACTTTTAGTTTGGACTTTGTAGTTTGATTTGGACTTTGCATCATGCTGTTTGAGATTTGAACTATGCAGTTTGACAATTTGACTTGTGCATTCTTTCAAAGTTTAGCAAATAAATATTCGTCCCTCTTTGTGAACCGGGAGAAATCCCGTGATTTGCAGAGAGGGCTAACTGATCCCAATCAGTTGCCCTTAATGATGAACTTTATTTTTATCTGTCTCTTTTATTTATTTATCTACTATTGACTTTTCTTCTCTTATTTGTTTTTGCAGATAAAATTCCATGGAGCACTGGAGCAAGGGATAGCAGATGAAGAATTGAAGATTAGAAAAATGTTTAGGATAGTTTTTTTTTATTTAAATTTAAATAAATGTAAAATCATTGTTGTAAACAACAAAACAATTGTACAATTAATTTAAAAACCAATAAAAGTTTCTTTATCCAATTAATTCTTTTTCCTCCCTTTTTTTTTAATTGTTCATTTTATTATTTGTAATTATTTAATTATAATAATTGAAAATAAATTCCAATCATTTAATCTTAGAATAATAAATAATTAAATAAACAATGCTTCAGCATTTGATCAGTTAAACCTGGCGTTTCAAATATCCAGAGCAAAACAACAGTCAATCACAGCAATTGCCCAGACGCTTTTTCCTTTAGTGACTTTAATCAAACATTGCAAATTCAAGCCCAATGCAACCTTTTATTGATTCAGTCAAACAAATGCGAATTCAATCCACATCCCAGCATATCTTGAAAAGCACTATAGGATTTAAATCTTTCCGAGAACGTGCGCACAAAAACCCTAATTCCTGATTAAATGCCAAAGAAGCGTTCGCCTGATCGAAGTTGAGCCAAAATCAACCAAAACCCTAAGCCAATTGTGTGAAACATTCTAGAGCCCTGAAAATCAATGAAACCCTAATTGTGTCTGGCTGACGAGAAAAGTCTGTTTGACCGATTCTTGAGCCAGTTTGAAAAATCAGGAAACGCCTGAAGCTGTGATCTCTTGTGGAAAAATGCGAGGGCAAATTTTGGGGTACAACAGTTGCCCCTGTTCAATCTTCTTGAACCTGAAGAGTTAGATTGGCAAGTTTGCCTTTCGCGACTTGAAGGTAAAAGAAGATTGGACACTAAAGTGCCCAGAAAATTTGCACTCGGTGATGTGATGGTAGAGGTGAATGGGCTTAAAGATGCCCTCTGGTGATGGGCTTAAAGATGCCATCTGAGAATGGGCTTAAAGATGCCATTTAGAAATGTTGAACTGTATGTCAATGGTGAGTGGACGAGTATCCGAAAGGCATCCATGTTTTGGAATATCTCTGAACTGGGGGTCTGAATAAGCAATAGATTGACATTCGTGTCCGGAGAATCCGTGAACTGTTTTCAAAAGTTGAGAAGAGTCTGAACAAGCGATAGATTAACATCCGTTACTGGAGAACCCGTGAACTGTTTTCAGAAGTCTTGAAGTTGAATAAGCAATAGAGCAGCATCCGTTGTTGGGAAGCGTCCGTAAACTGTTTTCAAAAGTCTTGAAGTGGAGAAGGAACCGGTGTAGGGTTTCCTGGTGATGCGCCCGTGTAAAACTGCATCTATATGAATTTGGAACAAGTATCAGAATGTCGCCGTGTCCGAGTCGCATCTGAACTGTCTCTGAGTGAATCTGGAATAGATATCAGAATGTTACCATGTCTGGGTCAAATCTGAACTATTTCTAGAAAGAATCTCGGAAGATAATGATTTTTGTCTGTCGACTGATCTTACCTGAAAAGGTAAAGAGTTAGTTGTATGCGACGTCGTGATGTATGACGCAGTGTATGCAATGTCATGATGCATGATGCAATGTATGTTATATGATATGAATGTAAATGAATGTGCATGCAAGCTGGAGAGCTGTCTTGCTGAGGATAAATGAATCTTGGATGGCTGAAGATAAAAGAATCTTGACTGCTGCCGGGGAGAATAATTCTTTGGCTGCTGTTGTGGAGAGCAAGAATCTTCAATTGTTAAAAATGAGAAGTCTTGGGACCACTGTTGGGAAACTCAGAAGCTTGGGTGGTATGCCAAACTACTGGGGACTCTCTGTTTTGAGGAGATCTGTGTAGGATTTCCTGATGATGAGTTCGTGTAAAACTGCATCGGGTTTTTGAACACTTTTGACATTCGAATGCCCCAAGTGGTGATGTAGATAACTTCCTGGCTTGTTACAGGTGTTGATCCACAATCAGTCGTCCACAGATATTTTCCTGGCTTGTTACAGGTGTTGATCTGGAACTCTTTAGACGTGCCCTGGCTGGATACAGGAATCGAGTCTGGAAATAGTAGTCAACAGATATGCCCTGGCTGGATACAAGAATCGAATCTTCAAACTCTTCAGGCGTGCCCTGGCTAGATACAGGAATTGAGTCTGGAAATAGTCGTCAACAGATATGCACTGGCTGGATACAGGAATCGAATCTTCAAATTCTTCAGACGTGCCCTGGCTAGATACAGGAATCGAGTCTGGAAATGGTCGTCAACAGATATGCCCTGGCTGGATACAGGAATTGAATCTTCAAACTCTTCAGACGTGCCCTGGCTAGATACAGGAATCGAGTCTGGAAATAGTCGTCAACAGATATGCCCTGGCTGGATACAGGAATCGAATCTTCAAACTCTTCAGACGTGCCCTGGCTAGATACAGGAATCGAGTCTGGAAATAGTCGTCAACAGATATGCCCTGGCTGGATGCAGGAATCGAATCTTCAAACTCTTCAGACGTGCCCTGGCTAGATACAGGAATCGAGTCTGGAAATAGTCGTCAACAGATATGCCCTGGCTGGATACAGGAATCGAATCTTCAAACTCTTCAGACGTGCCCTGGCTAGATACAGGAATCGAGTCTGGAAATAGTCGTCAACAGATATGCCCTGGCTGGATACAGGAATCGAATCTTTAAACTCTTCAGACGTGCCCTGGCTAGATACAGGAATCGAGTCAGGAAATAGTCGTCAACAGATATGCCCTGGCTGGATACAGGAATCGAATCTTCAAACTCTTCAGACGTGCCCTGGCTAGATACAGGAATCGAGTCTGGAAATAGTCGTCAACAGATATGCCCTGGCTGGATACAGGAATCGAATCTTCAAACTCTTCAGACGTGCCCTGGATAGATACAGGAATCGAGTCTGGAAATAGTCGTCAACAGATATGCCCTGGCTGGATACAGGAATCGAATCTTCAAACTCTTCAGACGTGCTCTGGCTAGATACAGGAATCGAGTTTGGAAATAGTCGTCAACAGATATGCCCTGGCTGGATACAGGAATCGAATCTTCAAACTCTTCAGACGTGCCCTGGCTAGATACAGGAATCGAGTCTGGAAATAGTCGTCAACAGATATGCCCTGGCTGGATGCAGGAATCGAATCTTCAAACTCTTCAGACGTGCCCTGGCTAGATACAGGAATCGAGTCTGGAAATAGTCGTCAACAGATATGCCCTGGCTGGATACAGGAATCGAATCTTCAAACTCTTCAGACGTGCCCTGGCTAGATACAGGAATCGAGTCTGGAAATAGTCGTCAACAGATATGCCCTGGCTGGATACAGGAATCGAATCTTCAAACTATTCAGACGTGCCCTGGCTAGATACAGGAATCGAGTCTGGAAATAGTCGTCAACAGATATGCCCTGGCTGGATACAGGAATCGAATCTTCAAACTCTTCAGACGTGCCCTGGCTAGATACAGGAATCGAGTCTGGAAATAGTCGTCAACAGATATGCCCTGGCTGGATACAGGAATCGAATCTTCAAACTCTTCAGACGTGCCCTGGCTAGATACAGGAATCGAGTCTGGAAATAGTCGTCAACAGATATGCCCTGGCTGGATACAGGAATCGAATCTTCAAACTCTTCAGACGTGCTCTGGCTAGATACAGGAATCGAGTCTAGAAATAGTCGTCAACAGATATGCCCTGGCTGGATACAGGAATCGAATCTTCAAACTCTTCAGACATGCCCTGGCTAGATACAGGAATCGAGTCAGGAAATAGTCGTCAACAGATATGCCCTGGCTGGATACAGGAATCGAATCTTCAAACTCTTCAGACGTGCCCTGGCTAGATACAGGAATCGAGTCTGGAAATAGTCGTCAACAGATATGCCCTGGCTGGATACAGGAATCGAATCTTTAAACTCTTCAGACGTGCCCTGGCTAGATACAGGAATCGAGTCTGGAATTGTGATAGTTGATTTGTTGGCGGTTGTAATTTCCAACAGGTGGTGAAGGAATGATTGAACACTTTTTACCTTCGAATGCCCCAAGTGATGATGAATCTTGAATCAGATTAATCTGCGAATTGAGAGATTTCTTGAAATCTTGACTGGACTGCCCCAGGTTAACTGAATTTTGAAAGATCTGTTGGACCTTGACTGGACTGCCCCAGGTTAACTGGATGGTACTATGTCATGCCCCTTGTTGATAGGAGATTTTGTAATGGAAGTGTCGTCCTTTTGAAGTGATTTTGCTCACTGAGAGAGTTTTCGTTCCTCCGAACATTCGCTGTATGAAATTCTTCGCTGTCAAACAAAAAGCCAAATGCAGACAGTGATATTCAAGCAATGCAAAGTTTATGTTTGTCTCGAAGTTTTGAAAAATGCTTTTTTAGCAGAAAACTTTTTATAAGACAGATCAACACAAGAATTAGAGCAAAGCCTTACAGGAGTCAGGATACCTTTTGTAACAGTATGCTTTCGAACTAACCCATGCTTCAATTAGGACTTTTG
Organism: Vicia faba; assembly: GCA_948472305.1. Taxonomy (NCBI): domain Eukaryota; kingdom Viridiplantae; phylum Streptophyta; class Magnoliopsida; order Fabales; family Fabaceae; genus Vicia; species Vicia faba. Next base: position 1,172,410,479 of record OX451739.1, read on the forward strand.
AAGGGTTGTAACGTGGCTTGGTTCACGGTTTAAGAAACAAAGGATAAAGGCTCAAAGTATATTTGTACCCACCCGCTCTTCGTGATGTTCTTCACACCTAAGCTCAGTTAATTGTGCGTCGCACTCTGTTTTGAGTTTGGAACGACTTTTGGGCGATGGTTCTCCAGTTGAATTTGGGGAGACAGTCATCATCTCCTTTTTCTTTTTCAACATTTTTCATGTTGTTGAGGATTTTGTAATGACCTCACTATTTTGATTTTGATTTGTTATCCCTAACTTTTTCCTGACTGTTCCCATTTTCGAGATTACAGTCAGCGGGATGCCCCAGCTTTCTTAAGCTTCTTTTACAGGTTTTGGCTCAGTGGGCTTTTCTCTTTTGAGAGATTGACTGTCTATGTGATAGGGAACCACCCTTGTCTTTTGATTCCAAAGGAATGCTTTCTTTTTTTGACGTCGTTCGTTGTGTTATGAACTGAGAGCTTGCGACTTCAATGCGCATCTTCTTTTGAATTAACTGAGATACTACCCTGCCCCAGGTTTATATCAAAGGTTTTGATTGTTTAGAACAGAAAACTCCTACTTCTTTGGCTCAAAGGGGTTGACTAGGGATTAACTTCCTTATAACTCCAGTGTTTGGGAATTGAAAGAAATGCCTGTACATCATCAGCAAGGTCTGTTCAAAAGCATAATGTATAAGATCATGGTATTGTTTCGTCATCCTCCCTCTAAAGGCTTGCAGCTTTTTATCAAGAGTTAGATATCATAAAGAAAAGCATAAGAGTAGTGAAACGCATGGATGAATTCAAGACAAACATATGCAATGCATTAATGAAAACATAGTTTAACATCAACAGATAATTGTTTGATAACAAAAGAAATTACAACTTTGAAAATTCAAATGAAGCAAAAGTCTCTCAGTTTGAGCTTCGTCACTTCAGGTGGAGAACCTCTTAACGGAAGATTTTCATCTCGCCGTCTGGCATGAATTCCAGCACTCCAATGTCGATCAGATCTTGAATCTTGTTCTTCAAGGCCCAACAGTCGTTGGTGTCGTGTCCCGGGCTGTAGGAGTGATAAACACAAAATGCGTCGGGACGATAGTTAGGAGAGGAGGTATTGAGCTTCTGAGGAGGATCCCTTAAGGTAAGCAGGTTGACCTCCAACAGGCGCTTCAGTATGAAGAATGATGGTATCTCAGTCTCCGTGAACTGTCTTCTCGATGTTTCTTGCTTTCGCCGATTACCCCGTTAACGCTGGAGAGGTTGTTGATGGGCTTGTGACCCTGAAGCAAGCAAAGGAGCCTTCCCCTTGTCTTCTTGAGTGGATGGAGGCTGAGCGGTGACTTGCTCTTCAACCTCAGACGTTTGCCCCAGTTGGTTGTTTGGAAGCAGTTGGCGGACAAGAACTCTGAGTTCCTCTTGTCTTTGAGATAGGTCTTGGATGAGAGCCATCTGGCCCACCAACTGTCCCATCACTTGGGTCCTCAATGTTGTCAGATCAAACTGCAGCTCCGCAAGCTGATCACTCCTGGCATTGTTTGAATTCTCCAAGCTCTTTGTGAGGAGAGCTTTCATTTCTTCTTGCCCCAGAGACAAGTTCAGGAACATTTCCTGCAGCTGAGCAGTCTGGTCTTGGATGTCTTTGACAGACCTTTCTAGAGCCATCTCTTACTGAAATAAACAGCAGGAGAGTAAGGAAACCTGAAAAAGGAAAGATCGTCAAGATGAAATGCATGATATGTGGATGCATGCTTTCAAGGATCTCTTGGGGTAAACACAAGAAAATGTTAGAGGTTGAACTTGGATCTTTGATTGGAGAACTTTGCACCGGTGGATGTCTTTCCACTAGAATCAAGCTCACCATGTCGAGTGGGTCATAGCCACTGATTCAAGTTGTTGTACTTGATCTTTGTTTGGAGAACTGTGCACTGGTGGATGTCTTTCCACGAGAATCAAGCTCACCATGTCGAGTGGGTCATAGCCACTGATTCAAGTTGTTGTACTTGATCTTTGTTTGGAGAACTTTGTATCGGTGGATGTCTTTCCACGAGAATCAAGCTCACCATGTCGAGTGGGTCATAGCCACTGATTCAAGTTGTTGTACTTGAACTTTGATTGGCATTGGTTAGAGGAGAAACCTCTTGCCCCTTGGTAGACGTCTGGTTCAACGTAACCCTGCATCAAAAGAACCTTCGAGATCCTTGAAAAGGTTATTGAAAATGCTATGGTATGATGTCATGATGTTATGTACATGTATGCGAAAAGCAAGTGAGTGTATATACAGGTAAACATATTCACACAAAGCAAACAAGTCCTTAGGTTTAGGCTTGCATGGGGTTTAGGTAAGTACTCTCTTGAATTTAGTTGGCTCATCCTGTCCTAAAATAGAAACTGGGTTCTAAGGAGCTCAATATCATTGGATCGTTTTCTGTGTTCATAGTTTCGGTTTAGCCACTTACTGGCGACCAAAATATCCCAAGAAAACAACCCTCAAATGAGTGTAGTATCGAGTATCTACCAACTTCGGACTGCACCAAAGTCGGTCATCTCACTACCCCTAAAAAGGCTAAGATGGTCAATTAAGGTTCTAAGAGTTCGTTAGTGCTTCACGACATCACTCATCGGCCCCGTACTCTCCTTGACTGAACTCAAGGGTTACCGGTACCCACAAATATGTCACACTAACATAGCTTACTGCTTCAACCATGTCGGTATACCCCCGCACAGTTCCCTCACAGTTTTTTTGCTATTTACCTAAAAAGGTGCCCCAAATCCGGGTGTAGGATTTACAACAACCCAATCAAGAACCCAAAAGATAAAGCAATCAAGTCAATCAAAGCAAGAAAGTAAAGGTGATCTAAACTCTAAGGTAACCCCACTTTTAAGTTAGTCCCCAGCAGAGTCGCCAGTTCTGTTATACGGTGGGAGAACTGACTAGAGGTTTGCGTTTGTATTCGCACTTGTTCGGTTGAGCAAGAGTCGCCACCGACTTTTTATTTTATCCTAAAGGAAAGGTTATGGGGGGTAGATTATGAAAAGGGAAGGTATTAGCACCCTTTTCATCCATGGTTATCCATGGGCTCTTAGTTACTTGGTTTTTTAGATCACTTGCTTTGATTTTCGATTGCTTGAAATTGTGGTGTGTGTGTGTGTTTTGAAAAATGTTTTTGAAGAGATGCCTTGTCTTAGGCAACCATTGTATTCGACTCGTGTTTTGAGTGTTTTACAAAAGTGTGGATCTTTTTGAAAAGATGTTTCAAATGTTTTTGAGAGTTTGTTTTGAAAGTGTGCATGAAGTGTGGTTTTTGAAAAGAAGGCAAGTGTTTTTGCAAGTTGATCTCAAGTAACTGAGAGTTTTGTCTACCCCTATTGTACTCAAAGGTTTTCTCTATGTTTTCAATCCTTTTAACAATTTTGTTCCACCATTGAGTTTGATGGACAATCTTGCGTTTAGGATGTTTAACGGGACGGACGCGGGTCATCGTATGGACCATGAATGCAATGATGCCAAGTGTCTTTGGCAATTTGCTTTGAAGGGACTATGATCATTCCATTTAGGCATCTTTCGAAAGCGTCATCGAGGGACTTATGATCATTTGAATTCGTTTTGCCAAAGAAACTCGACGTGCAAGCATAGCCCATTTTGGAAGGCAACATGTGGGATTACCCTAGAGGGTGTAAGTGTGATTGTGTATTGATTTCATGTATTTGTCTTGTATTAGTTTATCTAGCGTTTGATTTTATGTGCATACAAACCCTAGGTCTAACCATGGTATAATTTGAAAGCGGTAAATTGCGGAAATGTAAAGTCTACGCTATTACAAAATAAGTATCCGGGAGTGGGGGTACAAATTCACAAATGGGGATGAGACTTTAGGAATGTAGTGTCCAATAATTTACAACCAAATTGAATTGCGATCAAATGTAATCAACGTATGGCAAGGTATAAGAATAGTAATTGTATGTGTATCAAGTGTATAATGTGAAATGTATTGTGTAAGTGTATCTGTGTATGTAATTTATTTACAAGTTAAGATGTGAATTTAAATGTGTATTATTAAGTATTGTTTAACCTAAATGAAAAGAATTAAATGTTTATTTATTTAATCTTTGTAGTCTTGTATATTTCTTCAATATGTACAAAAAGAAATTTTAAGAAAAGAAAATGTTCTAAGTTTGAAAATTGTCATTTTACATTTGATATAAAAATGTATCTTTATATTTTGTGTCTAATATAAACAAAAGAATATTTTAATTAAATGTTTTAAATTTAAATTATGTATATTACAAAAGTATTTTTTTATGTATTTTATGTATTAAGATATTAATGTAAAGGATATTTTAAGTTAGAGAAAAAAAATTTTGTGTTCAAAATTATGTTATAAAAAAGTTTGATGTAAAAAAAAATTATGTTAATTTATTAAAAATAAAGTATGTTTTATATAAATGAAAATGTTAAGTTTTTGAATGGGCCTTTGGGAGGTTATGGCCCAAACAGAAGAGAAATGAGGGGGGTGTTAACTTGGAACGCTTGGGCTTAGTGTTGTGAGAGTGGGCGAGGCCCAATTGCAAATTGACAATGTTTTTTAGGGTTCTGATATTGTTTTCATTAGGGAATTATTAGGGTTTGTGTACACAGGAGCGTCGTTTGCTTGTTCCACTTCGTCTTCTCCGTTCACGCCAAACGCCTAGCTCAAACCCTTCGCCCCAGCCACCAGCGCCACCATCTCTTCTCCCCTCAGATCGCTCAGGCAACGATCAAACAAGGTAGCGAATTGTCTCAAACTCGTTAGGCGTTTTAGATTTGCATGTTATGATTTTGTATTCTGATTTTATGTTCATTTTGTTTGTTTAACGAGGTTGTGAAAAGGGATGAGAAGAGAATTTACTACCTTTTGGGAGGCGGAGGAGAAGAGAGTTTGGAGGCGCTCGGAGGCTCGACGGTGAAGGGGTTGTGATGAACCAGCTTGATTTTTGGTAACCCTGGTACTCTGTACTCTTTGTCTCTCTTTTTTTGTTGCCTTGATGATGATGGTGAAAACCTGGCTTTAGCGTCTTTTTCCTCTTCTTTTGTTGCCTTTACACGCTTGTGTTGCCTTTACACGCTTGTGTTGCCTTGGATGCTTTGAATGCTTGTTTTGTATGCCTCAGTATTTCTTTATCTCCTTCTTCTGTTGCCTCGACGCCTCTGTATGTTTGCCCTTTTTTTTACTGCCCTGTGATGAACCTTCTGAGGGCCCTTGTGATAAACTCTTTAGACTTCTTTATCTCCTTCTGGTTGCCTCTTGGAACACTTTCTTCTTCAACTGTCTCGTTGCCTGCTTTGCCTTATTGAGTTGCCTTGAGATGCTTCTTTGGCTTGTTAATGCGTTTGCCCAATGATGGTGTTTACTGAGGGCTTGTGATGTTTGACTTTGAATGCTTTGGTATTGAATTGAATGCTATGCTTGAATTTGATTTGGATGGTGTTGAAAGGTATGTTTGAACAGGTTGTGTTGGTCCAGCTTGTTGGATTGGTTGATGGCCTTAGGCATATGCTTGACAGGGTTAATGCTTGTTGGTGAGGCTGGTTGTTTCTGGTTTGGATGTACAGGTTTTAGCTTTGAGTTAGGTTCTATGGATTTTTGTTTGAGTTTTTGATAAGGCTTGGATATCAAACTTTTTAGTGTTTCCAGGTTGTTGGTTTGGTGAGGTTTCAAGCAGGTTTTTTTGATTGGTATTATGGTTTTTGTAAACTGGCTTTGCAGGTTTGTTCTTTTGACAGGGGTTTAGGTTTTTGGTTGTAAGGCTCGAGGCTTTTTGCTTCAGTTAATGCAGGTTTCTTGATTGGTGTTATGGTTTATGTTTGATGGCCTTACTGATGGTTTAGGCTTGGAGACTGGAAGGTTTATGCAGGTTCTGAATGGTTCTTGCACAGGTTTGGGATGGAGGTTTTTGACAGTTGTGGTTATTTCTGTTTGATATCTCCTTTATCTCTATTGTGTTCAGTTTTTGTTTTATATTTCTCTCCATGCCTAAAGCCTTGTAAGCCTGCTTTCTTTGCTCTCTTCTTCTCTCTCCAGTACAGTCAAAATATTAAAATATGTTTGCATTATACTTTTCTAAAAGGGCAACTCTTGGGAAATGATGAAAATGAATTATGTTGCTTGCATATTAATCTTTCTCTGCATATTTGTCCCTTTTCCTCCAGATTTTGTGCTGCACTTTGTACCTTTTGATACTTTGATATCTTCTTTTGGCAGTTTTGAGTAGCCTTGTACAATTTGACATCTTTGACAGAAAGTTTGAATTTGGACTTTTAGTTTGGACTTTGTAGTTTGATTTGGACTTTGCATCATGCTGTTTGAGATTTGAACTATGCAGTTTGACAATTTGACTTGTGCATTCTTTCAAAGTTTAGCAAATAAATATTTGTCCCTCTTTGTGAACCGGGAGAAATCTCGTGATTTGCAGAGAGGGCTAACTGATCCCAATCAGTTGCCCTTAATGATGAACTTTATTTTTATCTGTCTCTTTTATTTATTTATCTGCTATTGACTTTTCTTCTCTTATTTGTTTTTGCAGATAAAATTCCATGGAGCACTGGAGCAAGGGATAGCAGATGAAGAATTGAAGATTAGAAAAATGTTTAGGATAGTTTTTTTTTTATTTAAATTTAAATAAATGTAAAATCATTGTTGTAAACAACAAAACAATTGTACAATTAATTTAAAAATCAATAAAAGTTTCTTTATCCAATTAATTCTTTTTCCTCCCTTTTTTTTTAATTGTTCGTTTTATTATTTATAATTCTTTAATTATAATAATTGAAAATAAATTCCAATCATTTAATCTTAGAATAATAAATAATTAAATAAACAATGCTTCAGCATTTGATCAGTTAAACCTGGCGTTTCAAACATCCAGAGCAAAACAACAGTCAATCACAGCAATTGCCCATACGCTTTTTCCTTTACTGACTTTAATGAAACATTGCAAATTCAAGCCCAATGCAACCTTTTACTGATTCAGTCAAACAAATGCGAATTCAATCCACATCCCAGCATATCTTGAAAAGCACTGTAGGATTTAAATCTTTCCGAGAACGTGCGCACAAAAATCCTAATTCCTGATTAAATGCCAAAGAAGCGTTCGCCTGATCGAAGTTGAGCCAAAATCAACCAAAACCCTAAGCCAATTGTGTGAAACATTCTAGAGCCCTGAAAATCAATGAAACCCTAATTGTGTCTGACTGGCGAGAAAAGTTTGTTTGACCTATTCTTGAGCCAGTTTGAAAAATCAGGAAACGCCTGAAGCTGTGATCTCTTGTGGAAAAATGCGAGGGCAAATTTTGGAGTACAACAACCATATACATAACGTCCTTCGACTAATAGCTGGAAAAGGCCTTTAGATTGGCCTCATGACAAGACTTTCGATGGGAATTGTGTCAAGGCTTTTCGATTGACGTAGCGAAGGACTATTCGTTTGATATCCCAACAGATGTCCTTCGATTGGTACCTGGACAAGGGCCGTTACAAAGTCTCCCTCCAGGCCATTCGAAAGAGGCCATCAAGAGGGCACTCTGAAAACATGCCCAGGCCAGAGTCTTGCCTTGTTGGGTCACAATGCCACAAGATATGTTTCAACAAGAGACTTCTCTTCAAATGGACAGGAAATCAAAGAAAATGAGGGGTCCAATCGAAGAATTCTTTGTGCTGAAGCTGGCACATTTCTACTCAGAGCCATCAAGGAGAGCAAGGTTCTAATGAGGAAAGGCATGATTAGTTCGAATAAATTAAAGCTGGAAAGGAAGGCATTCGAAGGAATGAAGCTGGGACTTGGTCCAAAATAAGCCAGAAAGCCCATAATCGAAAGAAGATTGAAGCAGGTTGGCAAATCAAGGAAAACGTGTGGGAAAGAACACAGAGACTTGGCCATTTTAGAAACAAAAGATGCAAGATAAATCCAATATTTTCACTCAATCTTCAAGATTCAGTTCAATTTTGTTAACCAAATTCACCCCACTATATATACATAATGAACCCTGATCAGAAAAAGAAGATTTGGGCCATATAGAATACCAAGACTACTCATAATTTTCGACACAAAAGTGTGGAACGAGTTTTGCTCTAGAGGGAGATTTAAGGCGTTACAAGGACTGCAATCCCTTCCCAGACGTATTTGGAAGCTTTCTGGACTACTCTCACGCACCAATACCTCCAAGAACGATCAGCACAGGTATCACGGTTTACACTTTTTCTTGAAACTGGTCTTTGAAATATATGCATGATCAATGAATTTTAAATACGTATATGATTATTTAGAACATGTCTACATGATTAATTATATGTTTTGAGGCATATTTGATTAAATGCCATTGCTAGGGTTTGAAGCTTCATTTTAGAGCTTTTTATTTCAGGCAAAATCAGGACAAACATTGAGTACCATTGTACTCACAAGACCAAATCCAATTGATCTGCATATTTGGTTTGAATTTATATTGCATAATTATGATTTTTGAGATGTGCGGGTTTGTAGCTACAGCGTTGTCTGTAGGTAAAACCTTTAGGCTAAAACGACAGTCTCAACGAAGAAGACGAATGTGTGTTAAAACCTGAGTGGCCCGTTGAATTCTTGCGCGTTTTTTTTATAGCCACTAACGATTATCACATATAATACATGTTATTCGTTTATATTAATGATTGAATAATTGGCTCAGTGGCGAAGGGGAAGGCTTTTCAGCGCGCGTGTGTAGGAGGTCAGGGGTTCGATCCCTACCTGCTACATGTTATTTTCCCTAACAAATATTTGCAGATCCCATGTTATCTTTTCAAGCACGTACACCATAAGCCTCCAGATCCTCATCCTGGGATCAATCAGTGCCCAGATCTGGTGCCTCCAATGTAGTTCCCCATGGTGGACACTCCTGGGACAACCATACTGAATCACACACAGCTATGGGCCAACTAGATTGGGCTTTGAATAGAAATTCAGCATGCACCCTCCAATTTGGGTTTACACCCCTCAGGCTTACTCTTTTCCCTTCTAATTTTGTTTTATTTACATTAGTTTATTTATTTTGTTTAAATTAATTTTTCCATAAAATCATAAAATCAACATCACAAAAAAATAGGATTTAGTATTTTTCTCAATAAATTAATTTTTGAAATTAATTAATTTCATCAATTTTAATGTGTTTCATTAATTAAAATTAATTAGAAAAATTAGGTCAAACTTCAAACCTTTTTCACAAAAATCCTAAAAAATATTTTCAATGATCAAATTAGGTTTTTTAGGGTTTCAAACTTGTTTCAATTTTTTATTCTCGCGCGTAATTACTTTTGTTGTACGATTAATTTTTACTATTGATGTAACTGCGCCCGATATGTAATAGATTAATTAGGGTTTTATTTCCGCATTTTATTTTCAGTCAATTCCTTATGTATCTACACCAAAGCCTAGCTTAGGGCCTTTATCTTCTCTCTTTCATATTTTGTATAAATTTGTATATAACTGCTAGCAACCTAGGCATGTATGAGTAATTAATCAATAGATCACTAAATTCAAGATAAATATACCTGAAAAAGCACACTTTTGTACACTTGCACCCCTAGGGTATTACCTCACTTGGTTGCCTTCGGAAACAATGGTCATGTCCCTTGAACATAGGGATACTCTTAGCAAAGACCCTAGGTTAAAAATCATCATAAAGATCATAGTCCTTAAACGTCCCTCGAGTTGCCTACGAGAAATGATCTTATGATGATAGTCCCTTCGAAATGCTAAGGTATCCTTACATGTTGCCTTCAATGACCATAAATGTACCTTTCGATAGTCCCTCAACATCCAACGACTAGGGTTACCTACTCACTAATAGTAGGATAACACGGTCTAAAGGATAGGCGGAAAAGAACAGTCTTTTTTCGAGTAGGTAGATAACTGTTAGGTACTTGCTCAAATAAATTTTCACACTACACTTTCAAACATACTTTTCAAACAAAAGTTTTCAAAAACACTTTATCACACTCTTGAGGACTGAATCAAGAGTTACCATAAAGTGAATCACTGCACTAAGGCATTTTTTTCAAAGCTTTTCAAACACACAAACACAAACAATATCAAAATGAGCAAGTACCTAAGAGCCCGTGGAAAACCATGGATGGAAAGGGTGCTAACACCTTCCCTTTCCATAATCTACCCCCCTTACTCAGAAATCTCAAAAAAGGTATTTTTCTGTTAATTTCACCCTTTCCTTATTGGATAAAAGAAAAGTCGGTGGCGACTCTTGCTTATGGCGACATATGCGAACTAAAAACGCAAACCAGTATTAACAATCGGTTCTGCCACCGTATCACACACACCATTTAAACTAGTTTATGGGAAATCATGTCATCTGCCGGTAGAAATAGAACATAAAGCCTATTGGGCCATTAAGACCCTTAATTTAAATTACACTGTTGTGGGTGAGAAACGAATCTTAGATATCCACGAACTAGAAGAGCTTAGACTAGACGCTTATGAAAACGCTCGGATATATAAAGAGAGAACAAAAAATGGCACGATAAACAAATATCTAGAAAATAATTCAATGAAGGCGATATAGTTCTCCTGTTTAATTCTAGATTAAAATTGTTCCCAGGAAAACTTCGCTCTAGGTGGTCTGGTCCATTCGAAGTCACTAAGATTTTTCAAAATGGTGCAACAGAAATCAAAGGAATGAGTTGCAAATCGTTCATTGTGAACGGACAGGGCTTAAAACATTATCATAGCATAGATAACAAGGAATATTACACAGCAATTAGGCTAGACACGTTACCACCCTATTCATCAGACTAATCACCATGTAATGTCGAGCTTACGGCTTTAAACAAAGTGCTTCTTGGGAGACAACCCAACTTTGTGTCTTTTCTTTTTGCTTTGCTTATTTGTTTTTGTTTTTATTTTATTTTCTTGATTTTATTATTATTGTTATTAATATATGCAGTATTGTTTCTTTAATTTTTCCCTCTACTAACTTAACGTTAACTGTCAACCTACTTCAGGATAACTTTCCGATTAGCTAGTTATACTAACCAGATGAATTTGGTTGATACATTGGGCATTGTGTTTAGAGGGAGGAACAAACGGAGGAGGTTTGAGTCTCTTACTGATAGGGAGATAGGATTAAGTACCTACCCCGATGGACCAGCCATGATCACCTTAGGGATTCAGGATAGTGTTATGTTTTTATTGAGCCAAATAGGATGGGATACATCTGCTATGAGTAGAAAATTTAGCTCTTACCATGGACTAACTTTAGAGTTCTTAAGCTCCCTGGTCTACAAACCTGACCATGGTCTACGATTTAATAGAGGATTGACTAGATTTCGACTTTTTGGTATAGAGTACACCTTTACCCACAGAGAGCTAGAAGAGTTACTAGGATTCCCATATAGCCTGGATGCATTTACTGTAGTCCAGGAAGAGCTTCTTAATGTAGGAGAGCTAGATTATTTCTGGGGGGACATTACAGGCATTAGTAACCCCGAGTCTGAGGACATGCATTCTGAAAGCATCCACAACCCAGCTTTAATATACTTTCACAAAATCCTAGCCCACACCCTTTTCAGTAAAGCCGAAAACATTACCATTATTTCTCGAGCTGAGCTTTTTATCATGCTCTACGCCTCGCAAAACTGCCCCATCAATGGAGCTACATTCATGCTGGCAAACTTTCACCGTCTTGCGAGAGCGGTACATGAACCCATTCTTATAGGTGGCTTATTGACCATGATATCTAATGTTATTGGATTGAGACAACAACTGCTAGAACTTGTCCCTCAGGGTAGATTTCACCCTATGGATATTAATTTCTGTTTCAATAGGGGTATCATCGGGAACTTAGGCCCAGTTAACTTCGACCTACTCATTAGCAATTAGTTAATGTCACTTTTCACCTTACCTGGCCCTAGGACAAACATACATGACCGAAGTAACTGGTTATATGATTGGGACACACCACACATGTCACCACCATCCACTCTTGAGACTCCCTTGATTTATGACCACCTAGATCCTTTCATGTCCGATGAGCATATTGACCTTGAGACCCATCCCTTTTACCATGACTTCCCATCTCCCGAACAGATAGGCTCAAACTTCCCTGACTCTCCAGTTAATTCTCTGCCTCCTGTATTCCACCCTGCTCCTGCTTTGACTGCCATTCAATTAGAGATTGATATGTTGAAGGACGAGCTTGTTATTTTGTGGATTGACTTTTATTCCTTTATGGATATGGTATCGGACTGCTAGATTACATTTATCAGTATCGTTTCTCTGCATAGATGGACCGCCGTGGCTGATTCACCAGACATACTGCTTTATTTTGTTTCCAAATTTAAACATTGAGGATAATGTTTTGTTTAAGTGTGGAGAGAAGTTTTATTTTCATTATTTATTGACACTTTATTTTTTTCAGTAATTTTGGAACTTTATCATTCAGTACAATTTTATCATTCAGTATTTTGGGAATTCTATCATTCAGTATAAATTTTATTTATTTCTTCAGTTCAATTTTATTATGAGTTCTCTTTATTTCATTTATTCTGCATTAATATAATATCTATGTATATATATGCCATGCTTAAATTATTCCATATCATTTACCCATATATAGTTGTGTAAAATTATTGGAAAGGTATACTGTAATATAGAATATGCAAAATATTCAGTTTTAGACTCGTGTCGCTCGCCACACAAGCGTGACGCCCGTCATGCTTCACATAGCCATGTGTCGCTCGGCACATATGTGTGACGCTAAGCACACACTGATAATACAAACGCGTTCCTATATTATTATAGAAACCCTCGCTAAACCTTTTCACCCTTCCATCTTCTTCAACTACTGCTAACAATACATTGAACCATTTCATATATCTCTCCCCATTATCATTGCCATAAATATCCATTAAAACCCACGTATAACCTCCACTATATCTCCCTACATAAATCATCTTCAAACTCTTTTTCATTCCAAAATCCCCAATTTCTCACATAAACCTTCATCCTTCTCCTTTCCTTGCTTCAACAATGGCATGAAGGAAATCCAAACGTGAACCTGATCTTTTCGGCATTATATTTCGTAACGGAGAAGTCGGAGAGCACCAAAGGGCTCAATACCTCAAGTTTTATCAATGTTCCTTCGTACCGACGCGGTATGTGGATATTGAGTGCATCTGAAAATTAGGCTTGCTCGATAGCATCCAGTGGTTACTCAATCACTCTGATTTGACGTACATCTGCATGCAGAACCTCCCAACATACGAGTCGCTAACCTTGGAATTTATGAGCTCGTTCTCCTACAACCTGTCGTGTGACGAGAACAAGCACCTATCCGGCTCTGCCACTTTTAGAATGTCCAACACTGAGTATTCAGTAAGTCAATCCACTCTCAGTGCCTTCTTCCACTTTCCTACCGAAGAGATGGTACACCACTGCATTCTAGAAGACCTTGATTGGGTGTATACAGGTTTCAAGCTTTGGAAAGTTATTACCAATGAGGAACCGAACAACTGGGAAGGACTTTATGCTTCTTCCATTCATAATCCCGCAATAAGGTACTTTCACCGTGTCATCTCAAATACCATTTTTGGAAGAATGAACAACAACAAAGTTAAGTCAAAATAGTTATTCCTCCTCCATTTTACCTTCAAACCTAACCAAAATATCAATGCAAGCACTTTCCTCCTATCACATATCCAGTCTTTGTGCGCCAGAGGATCTATGCCTTTCTGCATTGGAGGGATAGTAACCTCTATAGCACTTGGCCTTCACCTCGAAGACAGGCTTGCAAATTTGCCATCTCTACCGCCCACGTTCATTGACATTGGCAATTGTCAGGCTGGCCACTTGATTAAGGTCAGAAGATATGGTAGATACAACCTCATGGTGCACAACAAGGTAGTTCCAAGTATCATTCTGCCAAACTTTGCGCTTACTAATGTTACAGATTTGTCTAAGTGGCTTTATGACCTTGATGCTCCTGCACCTGGAGATAATGCGAGAAGCGACCAGGGGAATGTCCATGCGGATGAAATGGAGCAGGAAATGGAACAAGGAAACACTGAACAACAAGCTCCTCCTGAAAACATGGCAAGCATGTTCGCTAGGCCTAGGAGAAGAAGAGAAAGAGAATCGGCCTCAAATGATGACATTATGGCCTCCATAATGGAACAAAATGAGAGAATGCAGGCTATGCAAAATAACCATAATGCGATGATGCAACTTATGTTGGCCATGCAAACTCAGCAACAAGAATATGATGAAAGAAACGATCGCCGGGTTGCGAGATTAATTGAGGATATAGCGGAATTGACAGCATGAGTGAATGGTTTTCAGGATTATGTTTACCATGTAGCCATGCCCCATCCTCCGGGTACACGTGGACGAGCACGAGGACGAGGAAGAGGACGCGATAATGAGCAAGAATAGATTTATTTTTCTTCTCTTCTCGTTTCCTTTTTGTTTTAAGAATTGGGACATTGCTTGTTTCAAGCTTAAGGGAGCTAGTTAGTTAAGAATTATTTGTTGTTTCCTAGGTAGATCTTTCATTTATATTTCTTGTAATCAAGATAATCTTTGTACTTTCAACTTCATTTATGCAATTTTTCCGTTGTTATCTAATTTCCCACTTTCTTGAGCCATAACAAAAAAATTCTGTTAGTTTGCATAATCTGATGCATTCAAAGAATATATAGGTTGCTCGATTTTCAAAAGATATATGAGAAGCTTTGAGTGAAACAGAAGTACGATGGATACCATCGTAACACTCTAAATCCCCATATTTCTAGGTCGATTTCAATACCCTTTATACCAAAACCTTAAACTTTAGCTTTAAAATAACCCCGAGTAGTTTATCTAGCAGTCAGCATCGTCTTAAACACAAATTACATAGAGAGTCGATGAATATAAGTGAATGATTCATCGTATTTAAAAGATATATGCTTTACTGTAAGAAAATAGGGAATACACCAATTAAGTTAGGCATTCCTCACACGGTCTCATAATCCAACGGATGTAGTACCTACGTGATATAACACAAAAATCCGTTGTCAGTTGGTTCAGAGGTGTCTGGTACTGAACTTGGTAGGGCGGACTACGGTCTGATCCCCCGTAACTTGAAATTTGGTGAATTAAAGGAGGTTACCGCATTCATGTTCCAGAACCTCATGCTCAAAAGGATCATAGTCACTAACCGGCTACTCTACTATGTGTGTGTGAAGATAAAGGGCTTAATGTGATTGCTCTAGAATGAAAACGGGTAAAATTTAGCGAAAAGAATTAGTTTGAGCTATAATGGCCTGACTGGAATTGGTCTGTACAATAGGGGATGTTTAGTGTTATTACCGTATCTTTTGTGTCCTGTTGAGCTTACGTTTCCGCAAAAACTTAGGCAGCCTCTTATGATTCGAATTGTGTCATGAAATTGCATTTAACTTGTACCTTATTAGTTGTTATACTGATTTTATTGCTTGAGGACAAGCAAAGGTTCAAGCTTAGGGGAGTTTGATAACACGAAAAGGTATAGCATTTTCCGTCCAAATTACATAGATTAAATTTTCGATTCTTCGATTATTATGTCACATTTTATCCCTTTTTGTAGTTTTTGAATCATATTTGAGGTACTTAGCATTTGCAAGGCATAAATAAGAAAAGGAAGAAAAGAATGGAAAAATGAAGAAATGGTTTTAAAACAGCAAAAATGTAGTTCTGTAGCAGAGAAGTGGGTTGCCCGCCACAAAGTCATTACGACTGGTATAAGCTAAGTTTTTGTGCCCCTCGGCACATGCACGTTACGACCGGAATATGCTTGAATTATGTGACCCACATCACATACCACACCACGCTCTCCACGATCATCCAGGCAGTTATGAAGCTTTTGTCAATAGAGCATACGCAGCGCATATTCCTGGATTTTCTCCACGCTTCAGTAATGTAAATCATGGGAAGTTACATATTTTTCCTCAACAAAAATAGACCCTATATATGGAGGCAGTTACAACAATTGAAGCACTCTGCTCCCTCTCGTTTTGATATATCTCTGGCATTTTAGAATTACGCAGTATTATTGTTTTCAATTCCATTTACTCTGTTCAACAATTATTTTATTGTATTCCGTTGTAGTATTTTCCAGTATTGCTTTTCCACTTTTTGTAGTATTTCGTAGGCAATAAAACCTTACCATTAAAAGCATTATTTTTCCATATCGGAGAAATACTGCAACATTAGTTTGGTTCAAGGCTTCCAGAATTTGTTTAGGATTTACTATAATTTTATTCGAGCCATTCTTGCATCAAGTCAATCCTGTTGGCTTGTGGAGGACACACGCTTTATTGGAATTAACCGCTTTCTTATTCACTTTTCAGGTTCTTATTCTAAATAGCATAATTTATTTATTTCTTACTATACATGAGATGTTGAATTTACACTTTAACTTTATGATATTCTGCGATAATATTATGTCTGGCTAGATTCCCTATACCGGTATGTAAAACTTAACCAAAAGAATTCGGTAATTAATTGGCATTATTATTTTTTACAAAAATACTTTTCTGGTTTTAATTTCTAATTGAATATTTAATTGTTTTTGTACGGAAGTAAGAAACATTCTAAGGTTAAAATCAATAGAACGGAAGTTTGAGGTTTTACCCGGATAGTGGTTATTAAAACATTAATTTTAAAAATAGTGGAAGCGCTTTAACGTTAATTGGAACTTATTTGTTTTCCAAAAATACTTTTGAGTTTTAAATGAAACAGCGGAAGCACTCATTTCGAGCTTAACTGTGTTTTAATACTAAAAACAAATGCCAATGACGTATTGAATCCCTTAGGTTAACAAAATACATACTGGTATCTCGTCATTAATTATTAAATTCTAGTTAATTCCCAATTAAACCCAAACACCCAAATTGATAATTAGCCTTAGCTTTACATAGTAACCTTTAGATAACATTAGTTCTGACCATCAGTCCTTATGGGTTCGATATCTTTTAAAACTATGTGATAGGCTGTGCATTTGCAGTCACTACATCCGATAGACCTACAAAGTCGCGATAAAGTTTTTGATATCCCCTACAAATCCGACAAATTTGGGTTGGGTTTTACTTTAAAGGCTCAGAAAGAGGTTTGATGTGCTCGTGTTGGGGGGCCACCTCTCTGTATTAGCAACAATGAAGTCAATGCTCTGGAAGACACTGATAGTGATGGTGACTTGGACGACTAGATATTCCCAACTAATGATGGTGGAATCAACAACTGGATAGCTAAAGACTTCATTTCAATCTTCTTCAGCCAGGAGTAATTGTTATTTCCTATTTGTATTGCTATAAGAAGTTTGCCTGTATAATTTCTTTAAAAACAATGACGTTAAACCTTGTGCCTTGCCCGGGGCACAATGGTTCATTTGTTAAGGGTTGTCATTTCATATATCATATGCTCATTTAATGAAAATATTGGACGATTTTGCATTCAAATTTTGCGCTCCTTGTATTTCTTTTACTTTACTGCATTTTCAAATAGCCATGTGACCTTACACGCACACACACACATTTGCAGATCCACATCCACTTCGAATCTCATTGACAATATTTCTGCTATTGTCGTTTATGACTTTGAAAATCCAATCTATCAAGCCGAAGACGAAGGTGAATAAGATTGTGAGATACCTGGAGAACTCGCCAGACTCCTGATACAAGAGGAAAAGGTTATCCAACCGCATGAAGAACAGATCGAAGTGATAAACTTGGGTACTGAGGCAGATAAGAAAGAAGTTAAGATTGACGCCAACCTGGAAGACAGTGTCAAGAGCATATTTTGCACGAATATGTTGAGGTGTTTGCTTGGTCATACGAAGACATGTCGAGGCTCGATACTGATGTCGTGGTTCATTGGCTGCGATTGAAAGAAGGATGTTCTCCGATCAAACAAAGGGTTCGTCGCATGTGTCCTGATATGTCAGATAAAATTAAGTTTGAGGTAATGAAACGGTTCAATGCAAGTTTCTTGGCAGTGATGTCGTATCCCCAATGGGTTGCAAATGTTGTTCCAGTGTCGAAGAAAGATGGTAAAGTCTGTATGTGTGTAGACCACAGGGATTTAAATAGGGAAAGCCCAAAAGACGACTTCCTACTACCACATATTGATGTCTTGGTTGACAACATTGCTCAACATAAGGTATTTTATTTCATGGATGGTTTCTCTAGTTACAACCAAATCAAAATGGCGCCTGAAGACATGGAGAAAACTACTTTTGTCACACAGTGGGGCACCTTTTGTTATAAGGTCATGCCTTTTGGGCTGAAGAATGCAGGCACAACTTATCAACAGGCTACGGTGGCTTTATTTCATGACATGATTCATCATGAGATAGAAGTCTATGTTGATGACATGATAGCCAGATCTCAAATCGAGGAAGAACATCTTGATCACCTGCACAAGCTATTTGAAAGGCTGAAGAAATACAAGCTGAGGTTGAATCCCAACAAATTCACCTTCGGGGTAAGGTCCGGAAAACTCTTAGGTTTCATCATCAGTGGAAAAGGAATTGAATTTGATCTTGTAAAAGTCAAAGCTATCCAAGAAATGCAAGCTCCCCATACTAGGAAGGAAGTCATAGGCTTCTTAGAACGACTCAACTACATTGTCCGATTCATTTCTCACCTTACTGCTACTTGTGAGCCACTACTCAAGCTGTTGGAGAAAGATCAAGTAGTAAAATGGAATGACGACTGTCAAATAGCTTTTGACAAGATTAAAGAGTACCTTCAAGAACCTCCAATTCGGATGCCACCAGTGGAAGGAAGACCTCTGATCATGTACTTAATCGTGTTAGAGAATTCAATAGGGTGTGTGATGGGGCAACATGACGAGTCTGGTCGAAAAGATCATGCAATATACTACCTTAGCAAAAGTTTACCGACTGTGAAACAAGATATTCACTGCTCGAGAAAACTTGATGCGCTTTGGCATGGGCTGCTCGCCAACTAAGACAGTATATGTTGACTCGTACTATTCTATTAATCTCTAAGATGGATCCCATCAAGTACATCTTTGAGAAGCCAGCTCTCACCGGAAGGATAGCCCAGTGACAAATGATCTTAACTGAATACGATATCCAGTACACTACTTAAAAAGCAATCAAAGGAAGTATGTTGGCAGATCATTTGGCATATCAAGCTGTGGATGACTACCAATCTATGAACTTTGAATTCCCGGACGAGAATATTATGTTGATTACAGATTATGAAAAGCTTAGACTGTATGAAGGACATGAGCAAGGATCCCAATGGACTATGGTTTTCGATGGAGCTTCCAACGCATTAGGTAATGGAATTGGTGTTGTGATCATTTCCCCCGAAGGTTGCCATATGCCTTTCACTTCCAGACTTTGCTTTAACTATACCAATAATATGGCTGAGTATGAAGCGTGCACCTTGGGTCTGAAAGCTGCTATTGACCTAAGAATCAAATTCTTAAGCGTATTTGGAGACTCAACCTTGGTGGTCAGTCAAGTTAAAGGAGAATGGGATACAAAACATCCAGATCTTATCCCTTACAAAGAACTTGTGCTAACCTTAATCCCGTACTTTGAAGAGATTACCTTTGAACACATCTCGAGAGAAGAAAATCAGTTGGCAGATGCTTTAGCTACCATGCCATCTATATTCAAGGTCAAGTGGAATAACAAAGCTCCCAGAATTACTGTTGAAAGATTTGACGAATCGACGCACTGCTATGAGATTGAAACTGATAAAGTAGAAGAGAAGCCTTGGTTTCATGAAGTGAAAAGGTACCTCGAAGTACAAGAATATGCTGAAGGGGAATCAATCAATAATAAGAAATTCCTACAAAGGTTCCCATCCGAGTTCTTCCTGAGCAGCGGAATTCTGTATAGGCGCAACCATTATTCAACTCTGCTTCGTTTTATGGACAAGTAGAAAGCAGAGAAAATTATGGAGGACATTCACGGAGGAATCTTTGGTACTCACTCAAGTGGACATACTATGGCCAAGAAGATTTTGAGAGCTGGCTACTATTAGTCGACCATGGAAACCGATTGTCACCTCCACTCGAGGACTTTCCATAAGTGCCAAATTTATGCTGATAAGGTTCATGTGCCTCCAGATCCTTTGAAGGTCATGATTTCTCCTTGGCCATTTGCAATGTAGGGTATTGACATGATCGTAGAAATCAAGCCTACTGCTTCTAATGGACATCACTTCATTCTTGTCGCCATTGATTACTTTACAAAGTGGGTTGAAGCAGCTTCATTTTCCCCAGTTACCAACAAGGTCGTGGCCCGGTTCATCAAGCATAACCTCATATATCGATATGGCATCCCTGAGAGGATCATCACTGACAATGGTACCAACCTCAAAAATGCCATAATCACTTAACTCTGCACACAGTTCAAGATCAAACACCATAACTCTTCTCCATATAGACCTAAGATGAATGGCACAGTGGAAGCTGTCAACAAGAATATAAAGAAGATTATGCAAAAGATGGTTGTGACCTACAAAGACTGGCATGAGATATTACCATTTGCTCTTCATGGCTATCGTACTTTGGCACGAACATCAACTGGGGAAACCCCATTCTCTCTAGTCTAAGGTATGGAAGTTGTCCTGCCTATCAACGTCCAAATCCCTTCTCTAAGGATTATGAAAGAAGCAGACTTAGACAAAGACGAGTGGATTCAGACTACATTGGACCAGTTGAATCTGATTGACGAGAAAAGGCTTGCGACTGTCTGTCATGGTCAGATGTATCAAAAATGTATGATCAAGGCATTCAACAAGAAGATCGAGCATCGGGTATACCAGACTGGTGACTTGGTAATAAAGCGCATGATTCTACCACAAGATAATCCCAGGGGAAAATAGACTTCCACCTACGAAGGGTCATTTGTTGTCAAGAAAGTATTCTCGGGCGGTGTTATGATGCTGACCACTATGGACGGTGAAGATTTCCCGCACCATGTGAACACGGACATAGCCAAAAAATACTACGCATAAGAATGACCCGCTGGGTTGACACACCTAGGCAAAAATAAGGGTATTCCGGCAAACCAAAAGGGTTCAGAAAAAAATTAGGGATATATACAAAATATTGTACACCTTGCAAGTTGAAAACCTGAAAGGGATGCTTGGGAAAAAAAGGGTATCCTGGTGGACTGAAAACCTGAAATGGCGGTCCATGAAAAAAATTAAGGATTAAAAGCGTACGACTATGTCCCGTGGGATCACTTACATGCAAGCTTTATTACCAAAGTCGAAAGTCCAAATGGTTCAATCAACTTCTTCTGATGGCAAGGGACGAGATGTTCGAAGACATAGGGGCAATAGCAGAGTTTGGAACCCAATGAGATCACTTCCACGTGGCTATATATAGTTGTTTTTACTTTGTACTCTTTTCATTTCACGGCAACTTCCTCTTAATAGGATTTCCGTCTCTTTGTACAAAATTGCCTGTTTGTAGGCAAATTATCAATACAAATACATCTTAAAGTTCAAACTTTTGGTTTTTTCTGTTTTGTTTGCAAAAACATCCAATGACTAAGTTAAATGAATATATTCATATGAATATGATTAACTGCTAACAAATATATGCATAAGAACGGGAATAAGCATTTACTCAAAAAACTCTAGGAGTTGGGATGACACTCGAGCTGTCCATAAATACCCAGAGTTACTTCCATGAGATTATCCCCACAGAATAATCTTCAAATGATACATTCCCTGCAATTTCCCTACGGAGTTCCAATCAATTCACTTCACGGAAATTCTCTTCCCCGGATGAGTTTGAAAACTATAAAACCCCTGATTTCTTCTCTCTAGCAAAATCCAATTCCCCCAAGAGAGTTTGTTTCCTCAACAGAATTTTCTAACAGGGTTTATTTCCCCAACAAACTACAATTTCTCCGGCCCGAGTTTATTCCTCAGACTACTATAAATTACTGACGAAATTCTTCTCCCCGGTAAAATTGCCACTATCCCCAAAAACTTGCTGCAAAAACTAGAATCGGGCCAAATATCAGTTAGCCTCATCTTCCCCAGACAAGTCGGAAGGTTATCCATCTCTTTTATCCCCGGTCAGGATATATGAAAAAAAACTCCCCAATGGAGCAACGGACGACCAAGGTTCTTAAACTCTACTCCCCAAACAGAAATCAATACATCCCCTGCAGAGTTTCCTCAAACAAGTAAGTAGGAATCCCCAGCAAAAGCATTCTAGACAAGATTGAAGATACACATACTCTTCAGCCCCAGCAATAGTCAGGGATTTATTTTCCCAGACAAAGATACTACACGGGCTTACAAATACATTTCAACAACATTTTACATTCATCATAGCATATGCATACGAAACGCATATAGCAGTCTTATTTATTTTGAGAACATCATTACGCAATTCATTTCATACATTATGACATTGCAAACAGATAACTCTTTACCTTTTTAGGAAGAATCAATCGACAGACCAATATCACAACAAATCCTCAAAACAGATTGTAGGTCATTCCCTGAAACAAGACTGGGAAAATATCTACATGATGAACACTCCCTTCAAACATCTGTTGGCTCAGATTAAATTGACCAAAGATTTATTCTAATAGTTCTCTCAGTAGACCTTTTCTAGCTCAGATTAAATCGACCAAATATTTATTCTGATACTTCTCCCAGTTAAAAATTTAAAGACATCTGCTGGCTCAGATTAAATCGACCAAAGATTTATTCGGATACTTCTCTTAGTAGACCTTTTCTGGCTCAGATTAAATTGACTAAAGATTTATTCTGATACTTCTCCCAGTTAAAGATTTAAATACCTCTGCTGGCTCATATTAAATCGACCAAAGATTTATTTTGATACTTCTCTCGTTAGACCTTTTCTGGCTCAGATTAAATCGACCAAATATGTATTCGGATACTTCTCTCAGTAGACCTTTTCTGCATCAAATTAAATCGACCAAAGATTTATTCTGATACTTCTCTCAATAGACCTTTTCTGGCTCAAATTAAATCGACCAAAGATTTATTCTGATACTTCTCCTAGTTAAAGATTTAAAGACCTCTGCTGGCTCAGATTAAATCGACCAAAGATTTATTCTGATACTTCTTCCAGTAGACATTTTCTGGCTTGAATTAAAGTCGAGCGTAGACTTAGTCTAATTTCTCTATCAACAATTACTTTGGATGGCATCTATAAGCCCATCTCTGACAACTCTTCATTGCCTCTCCAAATGGCATCTTTAAGCATATTCCCGATATAATCAACAGACAGTTTTACTTCGTGCGCAAGCGAGTGAAAATTTATGGGCACTTAAGTGTTCAATCCTCTTCTACCTTCAAGTCACGAATGGCGGACAAGCCAATCTAACTCTTCAGGTTTAAGAAGATAAAACAGGGGCAGCTGTTGTACCCCAAAATTTTCCCTCCCTTTTCTTCAAAATATTTCCCACAAAAGATCTCAAATGCTCAAGGATGCTCAAGAGTTGATCAGACAAGCTCACCTCCTAAGCACTGAGACCACAAATTAGGGTTTTGGTTTTCACAAGGAGAGTTGGACTTTCAATATCTCAAGTGACTTTCATGGTTCATTGTAGGTCTTCAAGAATGCTCATACCAAGTTTTAAGTCTTGCATCACAAATTTGCTCAGCCAATTGCTCAGATGACTGAAAATCAATTATATTGGGTAAAAAGTCAACTATGGTCAACATACAGTCAAACTTTATGATTTTTGGCCAACGTCAACATTTTGAATTTATATTCATCAATTGATCAAGGGTTGGTCATAATTCCTCAAGAAAAGCATTCAAATCATCAAAGGGGTAAAATTGTCAAAATTAGGGTTATGACTGATCATTGACTTTTGACCTAGTACATGACCTAATGGCTTGAAGAATGATCTTAAAGACTCAAACACAACATATTGAACTATAATTTCATAGCTCAAATCATCTCAAAGATCAAGTGATTGATAGTTGAAATTTGGACCAACTGATGAAAAGTCAACTGATACACAAAAGTCAAACTTTGACTTTTTGGTCAACATTGAATTTCAAAGATAAAAATCCATCAAGACATTCAAAAAAATCAAAATTGATCATCAAGAATCAAGAAAGTCAAGAAAATTCGAGATTTTCAATACTTAGAAAAATTCTAAGTGTTTTTTGACCTTGATAATTTCACTACTTCATGACAATTTTTCACCAAGATGCAAGATGATTCAAGGAAAACTTTCAACATGAAAGTTGTAGATATTGATGAATTCTACAACTTTATCCTTGATGGTGGATGTCCAAAAAATGCTTAGATTTGAATATATAGGCTCATGAAGTCATGACATTTTTACAAAATACTTAGTGAAAATTTTAGCAAGTTTGGTCAGATTTTTGTCCCAACTTCTTGGAAATTTTTCATTAAGCTCCAAGCTTATTTAGCCAAAGTGGTCAACATGAAGGTTGTAGAAAATGTTTCAATATTTCCAAAATGTCCAAGAACTTGAAGAGATCATGCTTGAGCTAAGAGAATCGAAGAGAAGAAGTTAAGCATCCATTCTTAAATTACAAGGCATTTTCATGAAGAACACATGATCAAATCTCAAACCCATGCTGCATAATCTTGCTTTGCAGGCCTTCAAACTTGCAAATCACTCAATAATTAAATGTTTACACAATTGTTTGAGCCATTGTCCAAGTGTTTGAGGCATTATCCAAGTTAGTTTGCCATTAAAGGAAGAAATCCAAGACTTCCATTTTGGAAAAGTGACTTTAATCACAAAGTCTACTCTCCTTGAGCCTTGCACTTGTTTGTTCTGAACCTACACAATGTTAAAGCCAGAAGAAACATATATAGAGCCTCAAACTACTCAGACCATGCTTGTATTTCACATTGAAACCATGATTTTCAAGATTGCTTCATGTACAATCCAACTTAGCCATAACATGTGACTTTGTGAACGAAGGCTTCTCAGCCTTCCAAACCTTTTCTCTATAAATAGAGAAGTTATTTGCAAGCAAACACACAAATTCAATAGCCTTGAAACACTCACAAACACTCTGAACTCAAAGGTTGCATTCAAAACCTTTATTATTGCACATTCTAACCTTGAACTTCAAACTCATAATCCACTTGTGTGTTTTCACTCTAAATCAATCACAAAGCTTCCATACATCATATACAACTCATCCCCACCCATGTTTCATCACTGTAACACCATTTGCGCCATCCTCCATTTCCAAAAACTCAAACCTGCAACTTGACTTCTCCAGAAAGATTCAGGCACTTTCAGCATAAAGTAAGCATTGCATTAGCTTCCTAGGAGTTCAGTGAAGCTATCCAGATCATCATAACACCTTCAGGAGTGCTCAAACTCCAAACACGATTTCCAGTTTTGAGGTAAGTTTTATCAACTTTTAACTCTCTATACAAGCACCATTAATGGTTACTTTGTGAATGAAAAATGTAGATATCATTTCCCTGAAGCTAACCATACCTTTAGTTTTTATTTATGTTGCCTGAGTGATGTGAATTTTGAAGATGAACTTTCTGAAAAATTAGGGTTTATTTTGGTACCAATAAAAATTCTTGCTCATATTTGATTTATAGCTTTAGTTATTTATATGGTTGAATTTATGGTAAAAATGAAACAACTTTCATGTTTACATTTTTGAAAATGATTGAGAAATGAAGAAGTTACCGTTTTGAGCAATGGTGTTGTTGTTACTACGCGCACAAGGAAGAAGATGAAGCCATTTAAAATATTCAGAAACAAGTTTATTTTAAATTTATTGCAACTTGTTTTACCATTGGATGTAACAGCCACCCCAGTGGTAAAGAAGCGTGTGCTAAGTCATTGATCCATAGGGACCTGGGTTCGAGCCCTAGTGCTACCCTTTTTTCCCACTTATTTTGTTATTACAGATTCAATGCAAGCAAGTTTTGCGCGCCTATCAT
Source organism: Vicia faba (assembly GCA_948472305.1). Classification (NCBI taxonomy): domain Eukaryota; kingdom Viridiplantae; phylum Streptophyta; class Magnoliopsida; order Fabales; family Fabaceae; genus Vicia; species Vicia faba. The sequence continues at coordinate 1,172,436,452 of OX451739.1, forward strand.
GAGCCTCACATCAACACCATTGGATGTTCAACAATTGAAATCAAACAAATACAACGCTCCACATGAGCAAGAGCATGGTGCACTCCAAGAAAACACTCACACTGAATCTCACATAAGTGTTAGATCATTGATTTTTGGCCTGTTTGAATTTCTTCTCAACACCCCCTATTTTACTTATACTTAGGCCCATTTTCCATTATTTTATTTTTATTTTCTAATTCAAAAAAAGTGATTTGGGCCTGTTTGCTACTTTTAAACTCCATTTTTACTTTTCAACATCCCAATCTAATATTTTTTATATATTTATTTACTTTATTTAACCAAAAAATACCAAAAATATATTTTTTTTGAATAATTAGATTAAAAATATCTTAATATTATTTTTACTACATTTATTCTTTCTTTTTTTATAAAGCCTCAAAAATATTTTTATAATAGTTAATTTCTCTTGTAAATTAATTTTGATTTAGGCTTTTCTATATTCAAATTAATTTTCCTTTTGGTTAGTGAAATTAATTTTTATCTTAATTTAATTAGGTTTATTAAATTCTTTTAAAGATCATTTAATTAGGATTAATCACCAAAAAACCACAAAAACAATTTCTTTCTTCTTCATCATCTTTACATTTTGTGTATTTTATTATTATTCATGTTGAATGGTTTGTAATAGATAACTAGGCTTTATTTCTTTCTACCCCCTATTCACAAAACTTGTACCCCTCATTCCCAAAGCGTTGTAATAGCGTAGGACATTTAAATTCTGCAATTTATCGTTTTCCTTATTATTGTTAGTAATTAGGGTTTGTATGACAAGATTTAAAATCAAACATTAGAAAACCCTAGTTTAAGATAAAATAATTGAAACAAAACACCTTGCACACATGTACCTCAAGGTTAACCTCACGTGTTGCCTCGGATAAAAATAGTCATGTCCCTCGAATGTGGGATGTTTTAGCAAAGACCCTCGATTACAAGATCGTGGTCCCTCGATGACCTTCGATGTTGCCTTCGATAAACGATCTTAGTCTCTTATGATAATTGCTAAAACATTCTACAAGTTTCCTTCTATGATTGTACGATGAACCACGTCTGTCCCTCACATCCAATGATATGGCTCCTTACCAACCAATGGTAAAATAGCACTATCTAAAGGAGGAGGAAAAGAACATAGACTTTTTGAGTAGGTAGATTGCTCGTAATTTCTTACTCACAAACTAAAACCATTTTTCACCTCACACTTTCAAAAACAAACATCTTTCCAAACACTCTCCTTCCAACAAATATTTTCAAAACAAACATTTTGTATACATTCTCAATGATACGAGAATCATTGCAAAATTGTCGCACTTAGGCGTTTTCAAAATATTTCCAAAACAAACATTTTGTATACATTCCCAACGATGCGAGAATCATTACAAAATTACCATTTTCAAAATATTTGTGAACATACACAAAACACAAAGCATTTCAAAGTGAGCTAGAAATTAAGAGTCAGTAGATAACTATGGATGAAAAGGGTGCTAACACCTTTCCTTTTTATAACCTACCCCCGAACTCAAGAAAATTCTCAAAAGGTATTTCCTGTTCTTTTCACCCTTTCTTTTATTGGATAAAATAAAAGTTGTTGGCGACTCTTGTTATTCGCAACATTTGCGATAAAACACAAAACACCCAAGTCAGTTCTCCTACCGTATCACAGAAGTGATCATGGAGGTGAGTTTGAAAATCATCTTTTTGAATAATATTGTGATAAATTTGGAATTGAACATAACTTTTCAGCTCTTAGAACTCCACAACAAAATGGTGTTGTGGAGCGTAAAAATTGTGTTTTAGCAGAGTTGGCAAGAACAATGCTCAATGATTGTGGTCTACCAAAATATTTTTGGGCCGATGCTATTAGCACAGCGTGTTATGTCTTGAATAGGATACTTATTCGTCTCATTCTTAACAAAACTCCCTATGAACTTTTAAAAGGTAGAAAACCAAATTTATCTCATCTTCATGTCTTTGGATGTAAATGTTTTGTTTTAAATAATGGAAAAGATAATCTTGGAAAATTTGACGCGAAAGTCGATGAAGGTATTTTTCTTGGAAACTCTCAATCTAGAAAAGCATATAGATTTTATAACAAAAGATTACTTATTGTTGAGGAGTTGGTCCATGTTACTTTTGATGAGACTTACCCAAAGAATGTTGGGAAAGGTAGTTCTTTTCATGGTGTAAGTGCATCTACAGAAGACATACTCAAGACATTGATAAAGGAGTTGATCAACCTAAAAAACTTTGACTTTTTTAGGTTTCCCTTGAGAATAGGAAAAATTATTTGTTATGCCTTTAATCCCTTGCTCTCCCTTGTTGATGCAAGCTCTAAAATAGTCACACTAAATAACAGAAGAGATACATATTTATAATAGCCAAAAAATCCAACAAATCCATAAAAAAATCTCAAAATATATCTCCTTAATTATTATATTAAAATATATTATTATAATCTTAAAATATCTCTTGACGAAGAGACATTTTTTAGTTCCCTTGACGAAACTTATTTGAGTCCCTAAGGCGATACTTTGTTAAGTCTACCAGAAGAAACTTTGTTGAGTCCTTCAAGCGAGACTTTGTTGAGTCTCCCTGGAAAAACACAATTGAGTTCCTCAAGTTTTTGTTGAGTCCCCCTGGCAAAACTTTCTTGAGTACCTCAGACAATAATTAATTCCCCTGGCGAAATTTTGTTGAGTCCCTCAGGAAAGACTTTGTTGAGCCCCTTAGAAAAACTATGTTGAGTCCCTCACGAGAGAATTAGTTGAGTTCCGCTGATGAAAATTCGTTGATTTCTTCATGCGATACTTTGATGAGTCTCTATGGAAAAACTTTATTGAGTCTCTCGGGGGTCGATTTTTTAAGTGTTTACTTGAGGTAGATCCAATCTTCGCCTTTTAGCGAGTTAGTCATCTTTTAGCCCTCCACGGGGCACTCCCATTTTCCATATCTCTCCTTTAAGGGATGCATTCTGGTGGTTTGTTTACATCATTCTAAATAATGAAGATATTCCCAAGGAAGTCTAGAAGCATGAGTACCTTGTATGGTGAAAAAGATCCTCCCGCAAAAGTCAAGCAATATGATTACCTCGTAGGGAGGAAAGTATCTTCCTATGGAAGTCCAACAATATGATTACCTTGTATGGAAACAAGGATATTCATGTGGAGGTCTTCCAATATGATTGCCCCGTAGGGTGATAAGGATCTTCATGTGGAAGTCTAGTAATATGATTGCTTCATAGGGCGACAAGGTTTTTCATGTGGATGTCCATAAATATGATTATCTCATACAAAGGCAAGGATCTTACTATGGAAGTCTAACAATATGATTACCCTGTAGGGCAGCAAGAATCTTCATGTGAAAGTCCAACAATATGATTACCCCTTGGAGAGGCAAGGATCTTCCTGAGGAATTCTAGTAATTGATTACCCCATAGGACGTCAAAGATATTCATATGGAAGTCCAATAATATGTTTTAATAGTGGAAGCATAATAACTTGTTGTAAATACCATATTTTATTACAATAGTTTTTGTACATATCTGGTTCACCCTCTACCACTTAACCATAATAATATCCAAGATTTGTTGAATTTCGTGTTCTGGTAAAGAGCCGCCCATCCAATTCCTTGAGCTTGTAGTCCCCGTTAGGCACCTTCTAATATATATATGATTTGGCCCCTCTCAGTTAGGTTATATTTTTCCCTGTTGGGAAGACATTACGAGTTATCATAGTACTAAATCTCCTTCCTGCATCTCTCTTTGAATTACTTTGGAGTTGTATCTCCTAGCTATTATGTGTTTGGTGGTTAATTCTCATATAAGGGTGACGTCTCTTGTTTCATCCACTAGGTCGGAATTACATCTAACCCATTCTTTGTTTTCGTCTTTGTTGAAGTGGGAACTTTTCCATGTTTCCGTGTCAATTTCGATTGGTAGCATGGAATCTTCCATGTATACTAGTGTATAAGGGGTTTCTCCAACGATGGAATGAATGGTTGTATGATATAACCAATTTACTTTATGAAATTGCTTGCCCCACAAACCTTTGGCCTCATCCAGGTTTTTCTTGATCGCTTTCAATATTACCTTGTTTGCTGACTCAACTTGTCTGTCCGCCTATGGGTGAAGGTCGAATGTAAATTTAGTATGTACCCATATTTCTTCACAAAAATTGACTACGGTTGCACTAGAAAATTTCTTTCCATTGTCTAAGACCAGGACTCCTAGTAAATTGAACATGCACGTGATCCTCTACCAATAAAAGCGACAGGCTCTTTATTCCATTATCTTGTACACAACTCTACTTTTATCCATTTTCTGAAGTATTTAACTCTGATAATCAAGAACTTCAGTTGGTTGGAAGAAAAAGGGGAAAGGGACCCAAAATATCCACGCGTGTTGGTAAAAAGGTCAAGGCATTGATACTTAATGGAGAAGCTCGACTAACGCATTGTGTAGATTGGCAGGCCTCTGGAATTTGTCACATCTTTTGACGAAATTTATGATGTCTTTCATTAAATAGAGCCAATAATAACCTACATTTAACAGCTTATGGGCCAAGGCTCGCCCACCAATATGGTTGTCGCAAGCCTCTGATGCATTTCGGTTAAGACTAAGGAAGTATCTTGTTCCCTCAAACATCTCGAAATGGGAGTGGTATTTCTCATTTTGTAGAGCTTTCTAGACATAAGGACATACTTATTTGCATGTTGGAGGATTTTATTTTCTTCTAATTCATCTTACGATAATTTTCTTGATTGCATATAGTGAATTATGGGTTCCATCCAGTCGCCAATTAGGGTGATGTCAATATAATTCGATTCTTTTACTTCTATTCTAGGGATGGCAAGTGTTTCATGTATTATAGTGTGGTTGAATTTTTTTTTCTTCGAGCTAGTCAGCTTGGCCAGTAGGTATGTTCTGAAGTTATGTTCCCTGGGCACATGTTTTAATTTAAACCTTTTGAAATGTTTGGACAAACCACGTACCTTATTTGAGTATCTAATGAGATAAGGTTCATTTTCCTAATACTCGTTGGAAACTAGTATATCCACTAGTTGAGAGTCGCTTTTGGCTTTTAGGGTCGATGTGCCTACTTATAAGGCGAGTTTCATACCGATGGTGACAGTTTCATATTCTGCTTGGTATTTGTTAGCCTTAAATTCAAACTTCTATGATTGTTTAATCAATAAGTCCTCTGGCCTTTTTAGCATGATCTTGATGCTGCTTCCTTTGACATTTGAGGATCTATCTACTGAGAGAATCCAGGATGGCATGTTGAACTCATCCATTTATAAGGACTAAGCTTTCTTGCGGTCACCACAATCAATGCGAGCCTTTATATCTTCTGATAGCAAAACTCCGTGCCTCTAAACACTTTGCTTACAAAATAGACATGTCACTCATATTATATGTTTCATGAATAATTATTGATCTTAACGCATAGTCAGTGACAGGCAAGTAGAGATATAATAGAGTACTTGATATTGGGCATGAAAATGGGTAGTGACGCTAAAAAAAACTTGAACTTAAAGAACACTTACTCGCATTTTTCGGCCCATCCAAACCTCTTCTTCTTCAACATGGAAAATAAGTGGAAAGCCTTGTCACCTGCATAGGAAAGAAAACAAGAAAGGGTGGCCAAGCACTAGGTTAGTTGTTAAACCTCCTTAACATTGGAGGGTATTCATATGTCTATGATGGCTTGATATTTATCTAGATTTTCCTCTATGCCTATCTTGGTGAGCATGAAAGCCAAGAAATTTTCATCCTTTCACCAAATTATCACTTGGTTGATCCCTAACTGATCATAGGATCATCTAAGTCAGTTGTGTGGCTTCCCTCATCTAATGTCTTCACGATCATGTTATCAATGTAAACTTCTAGGTTATGTTCTATCTGCTTTGCGAACATTATGAGTCGTCTGTAGGTAGCGTTAGTGTTCTTGAGCCTAAAAGACATGACGTTGTAGTAATAATTATTGTGCTTTAAGATGAACGTTGTCTTATGATTGTCTATGAGATCCATCTTAATTATAGGCATCCATGAAACTCATCATTTTATAGCCCGAAGACTCATCAATCAGGCGATCTCTATTAGAGAGAGGATAAGGATCTTTCGGACATACGACATTAAGATCGGTGAAATAGATGCACATACACCATTTGTTTGATTCCTTCCTTACCAAGACCATATTAGCCATTCGCGAAGGGTATTTAATCTTCATTATAAAGTCGGTGTTTGTCAGCTTCTAGACTTCTTGTTATCTTTTCTTCTAAAACCTTGTGTTTTTTCTAACACACCGGCTTGACCGATATCTATGGCAAAGCGATGACAAACCACTCTCATGTCTATTTCATGCATATCTGGGGGGCCCTAGGAGAATAAGTCAACTTTTCTCCTGAGCAGGACGATCAAATCCTCCTCCTCATATTCAGACAGTAATGTACCTCCTTCAAATCTTCGATTTGGGTAAGCCTTTCACTTTCTGTTCCCCAGCTTGGGTCCCATCTTTCCCTATCAGTGTCATCCATTTCAGGGTGAGGGATTGCGACTTGGGTGAGGGACTCCCTCGCTACTTCTAAGAAATTAACCTCCCCCAACAGGTTAAAGATGAGTCTTCCCGGGATGATATTGTAAAGGGGTGTGGCATCTACTACAAGGTATTTTACTTCTATGGTCCTAGGGCTCTCCCCTGAGCTTATTGTAGTCTTAAGGGTGATGTACCCCTTGACATGTACTTATTTACCTAACAGACCAATTAGGGATTTCTGGAAAGATCAAATGTTATGGGGGTCTATATAGAGACCTTGGAAGGTATTCCATAATAGAATATTTGTGAAGCTGCTATGGTCGATTAACGTTGTCTTTACGTCCTAGTCAGCATGTTGAATAAGGTCATGGTTATGGGGGAGTACGCTACAAACGTTCTTTGGCGAGAAGGTGATTTCAGGCTCCCAGTGTGCACCAAAGACACTGAGGCTTTTTAGGAGCGTAATGTTTGCTACTAACATGTTGAACGTCAATTGTATTGGATAAAATTATAATGAGTGTGACGACCCCTATTGAGTAAGGATTATTATATACTTTAGGATTTATTGAGGATTAGAGGTAGCCCACACGATGGAGTGGAAAGCTCTTTATAGGTCTTTTATGTGTTAAGATATTAATCCTCCCAAAGTATCACAATATAAATGTATTTATAGCTCTATAGAGGTCTTGAATTCAGTGAGCCAAATCTTTCTAAAATATAGCAACCTTCACAAAAGTGGGTGGATGATATCAAAAAGTTTAGATGATGTAGTTAAGTCACACGGTTTCTCAGATATTGATTGTTGACCCAGTACATGTTCCACCCATGAGCACATGTTATGAACGGAAAAATAAAAAATTATACAACAACTTTAGACAAGAGACGATCGAATCCGATGATAACGCTCAAACTAATACAAAGACGACTCAGAAAGGACAAAACATACGCCTATCTCCCTCGCCCCAAAATCCCCCTTAATTATTCTACTACATAATTAAATAAATAATAAAATACATATTTAATAAATAAATGAATAAAACGGGAAAGGAGGGTATGTCATTCTATGGGCTGGTGCACTTTATTGTACGGAGTCGTCAATACCAGTGGCAGTCCTATGTAATCTTTGCCTTACCATCTAACTTTGATAAATTAATTTATGTTAAGAAAAGTGAAATATAGAATTAAGTCTATAATTTATATACACGCAATCCAAATCGGTCAAAAAGATACCTATGATTTCTCATTAACCTCGACAATGTTTTCATTATAGCATTAGTTAAGAAACAAATACCGGCAAATTGGTCGGTGTAATTGAGGGGTGAAACAAAAGTATTACTACATGAACCAACATGAAAAATGAACACATCCCATAAAATTTTCATTGTGTGGTCCTCTCCAAATTGATTGTTTGATACCACTTTACTTCTTTCTTATCATACACACATTATGATTCTTCTCTTTATCCTACGCACCCTTTCCACTACTATGTCATCATGTAGAGACAAATTCCACACTCACACACACAACCATTTCACCATTGCCACTCATCCTCTAAACTTTCAACCATAATTCCAAATCCAACCAATATCCATCATGTCATCAAGTGGAACAATTTGGAGCTATGAAGAAGAAAAGGCATTTGAGAATGCCATAGCCATGCATTGGATTGAAAAACAAGATTCAAAAGAACAAGAATGGGAAAAGATTGCTTCATCTGTCCCTGACAAAAGCATGGAAGAAGTGAAACAACATTATCAAGTGTTGGTAGATGATGTTAGTGCAATTGAGGCAGGTCATGTTTCATTTCCTAATTATCCTAATGAATTGGAAAGTAGTTCAAATAAAGATTCTTCTAAGTCCACCACAAGTTTGGATAAGAGATCAAGTTGTCATTTTGGTAGTGGGTTTTCTGGTTTGGGACATGACTCCTCCACCCACCATAGTAGTGGTAAAGGTGGATTGTCAAAGTCTTCATCATCATCAGAACAAGAAAGGAGAAAAGGAATTCCATGGACAGAAGAAGAGCATAGGTACTTTCTAATTACATGTTCATCTTTAAATTTGTCTGTCTTTTTACATATTTGTCTATTTGTCTATATGTTTACTAGTGTGCAGATGACTATATTTCAATATACTATCAGTTAGACAAACTATGTTTCCACAAAAATTCGATTCAATTAAAGGTTTTCGATTTGTTTTTTCAGGCTATTTTTACTTGGTTTAGACAAATTTGGAAAAGGAGATTGGAGGAGTATTTCAAGGAACTTTGTGATATCAAGGACTCCAACACAAGTGGCAAGTCATGCACAAAAGTATTTCATAAGGTTGAATTCGATCAATAGAGATAGAAGAAGGTCTAGTATTCATGATATTACTAGTATTAACAATGGAGATGTAGCTAGTAATCATCAAGCACCAATAACAGGTCAACATGGTAACACAATTCCTTCAAATGCAATGAGTTTAGGACAATCAATGAAGCATAGAGTTCATCCTCATCATCCTGGTGCTGGTTTAGGAATGTATGGAGCACCAGTTGGACATCCTGTTGTTGCTCCTCCTGCTCATATGACTTCTGCAGTTGGAACTCCGGTTATGCTTCCTCATCATCCTCATCACCATCCACCTTATGCTGTTCCTCTAGCTTACCCTATGGCACCTCCACCAATGCACCAATAACAACGTTGTCTTTTCTTCTTTTTTATGGAAATAAAGCTGATGCAAGTTGGATTTCGAGAATTCATTAGGTCAGATAAAATCTGACAGAGATATTTACATATTATCCGCCAACAAAGTTTTCACATCAGCAACAGAATTTGCCGACAACTCAGATCTTTACGAAATTTGTGTTGAATCTTTCATGACTTAACCAACCTACATTGGTTAAAATCCTCTTTATTTTATTTGTTGGTTTAGTGAGGATTTAAAGAAAATCCTCGGGTGAAAAGTTAAGTTTATGTTAAATAAATTATGCTCTTGTTAATTTACTCTAGAATTGATGAATTCAATAATGGTACTGAGTATATAGACTATGTTTCAGTTGGCTTATTAAATTTCTTTATCAGGTAGGGGTTATGGTGTATATGTACATAGTTATGATTATAATAAATAGGAGTACCAATGAATGGAAGTAAACGAACTTCTCTTTGTTGCCAAGATTATTATGGCATGTCCTTTTTATTTGATAAATAGAAATCATGTCTCTAGATTGATGAGACTTGAAACTAATTATTGTTGTTTTCCAACTTGCGAAATGTCTAGTCATTGTTGTTGATGAGTGCCTTTATAAAAGTTGGGTAAAAAAACTTGTTATTTTCCTTAAACATCAAATTCAATTAAAAGCATGTACCTGAAGTTATTACAGGTGCCCTGTTATTTATAGAAAATCAAGACATAAAACTAATTATTTAAAAAAGCATCATTAGATCCGTCAATAACAGGGAAAATCTTAACATGATTAATAAGTAGAATCCTGTCATCATAATTTAAAAGCCGCTTCTTCAAAATTACCATTTATCATCATGATTTAAAATCCACTTTTCAACCAAGAAAAAAAAGAACAAGCTCATAAATTCAATACATAATACACAAATACATTAAATCTAGTAAGCATAAAAATTTGCTTAAAGTGGCATATTTTCATTGAAAGTACTCAAATTCAAGTAGATTTTTTAGCATGTTAGAGAAAGAGAGAGAATGGGAACTACAGGTTACATCTATGCCCTTGTATTCCTCCTAGTCACACTCTCATCTCAATCATCTGACAGTTCCATCTCATACAAGGAATGTTGCAAGCTATAAATTATTTCAGACAAGATCCATATTTATGGCTCATTTCGTCTAATGAATGCCATTAATGGTACATATCTATTTGTTTGCTTCCATTACATCTTCTAACCTGCCTCATAATAACAGACATGGAAGATTGGATGATGGAGTACTCCACCTAGGACCCAAGACAAATTACCACTTTATTTTACACAATTATTAGAAGCATTATGCCCTGAAATTTGGCAAATTCACTTGCCAAAACGTCAGGGCCAGCTTCCTTCCTTACGAGAGCCATCATGAATCGGGAAAGTTGGATACCAATTTATTGCCTATGCATGCATGCAAAACTAGTCACGCAAAGCTTACAAATACCAACAAGATGTTTCTGTAAGAATATAACAAGTGCGACATAGTCTCCGGTTTATTTGTACAAAAAACCCCCCAAGTACTCATTGAATTGAATATGAGACCACCCCTGGTTTGGGCGTAGTCCCTTCATTTTCAAATCTTCTTCTCCCAAAAGAATGAACTTACACTTGACAAGCAAACAACAAACACATTCTAAGAACGGAAAATTCTGCATGCATTAAATTGAAAAGCAGTGCTTATAAGTTATAAAATCAGTTAGTTTGCTTTTGTAACAGGTACAAAAACGATTAATTCTTCATGGACATTCAAACAAGGAAGTCATTTGTATCCTTTACCTACCTGAGAGGTTTCTTCTAAAGCTGATATTTCACAAATTCTGTGTCAACCTTAAAGCACTTACAAGGTCAACCAAAAAATATATCATCTGGAATCAAAATGGAATATACAACATGCTGATAATTACTAGGTATTCCTGTACTTCAAAATTCAGCTCTACAAAGTCATTTTTGATTTAACACGGCGATGACAGTTCAGCATTCGGAATAAGAAACTTCTATGACCCCACCTCCACCATTTTGGTACCAAAATTCGGCGTCTCTTTTTTGTCTGTTTGCCTACAACTGAAAAAATATATATATAATCAGGTATTTTAGAGCTTCACCAGAAATACTAATTCTAATCTCAACTGCCACAGTTCACATAAACTTTTGTAAAGCAATATCTTGTGATGCATGTATATATAATTCTAATCTCTACTTCCACAGTTTACATAATTTTTTGTAAAGTAATATCCTGTGATGCATAACTACATGTACCGGTGACTGGGTCTGCTCTTGACCCAACTCCATATGCAGATCAGCTCAACAATGCTATTGAAGATCAACTGACTGAATCTGCTATCGACTGTGTCAAGCAATAGCCCACACGGGGATAAACTCAAGGAGATGCGAGGAAGAGCATCGTCGGGCTTCTCCTCGAGCAAGGTCGATCCTCCCCTGAGGGCCTCATGACTGGCGAAGATCCTGCGCGACGGGCAGAAGTATCCCACGAACATCCTCCTCGTACGACTGACTATCAACGCCTCCGAATATCATGGAGTCCATTTGACCCCGAAAAGACAGCATCCATATCTTCCTGGTCATGCGGAGGAATCCATCCAGGTAGGAGACCACGTGCTGGTCCCCACTACTCACGTAGAACCTGACAGTCTCCACTTTGGACCTACTTACCCAGTCCAATGAGAGGACCTTGGCCCAGCATTGGGGCTATGAATACCCTCTCACTTGAGAGGGTCAGATACTAATCATTTCTTACTTACTCTTACTTGCTTGCATCATTCCGAATCTCACTTTGGCATAAGAGTGTCTTGCAGGTACCCCCACCTCACTTTCAACTTCTGCTCGACGTAAGTTGTGACGGTCCATTCTGGTCAGGTACGATCAGTGGCGCCGTCTGTGGGAAACAAACTTTCCCGTCTTTCACTTACCTAAGACAAAAGCTACTCCAAATTCTTGACTGTCATGGCTGACCCAGCTACAGAAAACAACCTAAATGCCCATCCCGCCAGCCTCAACAACAGCACTGGCGACGACAACGCCGGCAATAACAACGCTAGCAACGCTGGCAATAACGCCAGCCACAATATCAGCATGCTCGACACTTAAATAATTACAGAGACGGTCTGACCGCCTCCTCGTCGTCCATGTCTCGACGTCCCGGAGACGATCAGCGTCCTCCCCAAAACTATCAGCCAAACACGTTCTAGAAGGTCCCCGTCCCTACGTGCGCGGATGCCACGACCTGGGCTCTGCTCGCGGCTATTAATCAAACCAATTACTTGATCTTCTCACAAGGTGAGAGATTAAGAGTGCTCAAAGATTCTCGAAGAGCCCCCCCATAAGACACAGGAGACCAGACTCTCCTCCTCCCCGTCAGATAGATGAACATCCCCAATCTCTCCCGCAGAGACGCAGAAGGGATGCCTCACGAAGCCCCTCTCCTCGACGAACTGGGCGTCATCCCGCGTTGGAGAGGAATCAACTCGTTGATACAGGGAGACATGATCACGTCCCCCGCGCCAAGAACGAAGACCCCTTGAAAACAGAAACAGGGGAAATGAAGAACCACGACCCCAACCGAGGGATCCTCCCCGCGACCAGGGCCGCCATCACGACCGCCATTACAACAGGTCACCTTCTCGATCTCCAGACAGAAGCGACGAAGACGACCCCCGTGGTCTCCTATCCCAGGAAATTATGGAGGCACCCATTCCCCTAGGAATGGAAAAACCTCCCCAACTGAAGGAATACGACGGCATTGCAGATCCAGTCAGCCACATCGACGGGTTCGAGGCAATGCTACATTTCATAACTTCAGGAGACCGATCAAATGCCGGTTATTCTCCACTACCTTAAGAAAGACTGCGATGGACTGATACAAGAACCTCGCCCCGGGGTCAATCACCTCTTGGAGAAACTTAAAAAACCAATTCATCAGCTCATTCACAGCCTCTCGTCGACATCCAAAGACTGAGGCTGCCCTTGAGGCTATCGTCCAAAGAAGCGACGAAACTTCAGAGAGTTTATTGATCGGTTCAACCGCGAAGCCATTCAGATCTCCTGCATCGATCACATGAAAAGATACTTACTCGAAAAAAGACTCCTCTCAGGCACGGAGTTCAGGAAGGCCGTTGGCATCAAACCACCCCCATACATTCGATGCTCTCCTCATAAAGGCTAGGGCCTACATGAACTACGAGGAGAGGAAAGCGGACAACAAAGCCCACGACCCAAGGAACCGCAGACCAACCAACGCCCCGCGACACCAGGACATAGCCCCTCCTCGACGAACGGACGAGAAGAGAAGGGATGACAAACCACGGGATCCCCGCGAGCACAGGGGGGCCGCATGCCAACTCACCGAGTACACTCCACTAACAGCTTCCCGCAACGCATCTTGACGGAGTGTGCTAATACCGACTTCAAAGACAGTGGCACCAAACGTCCTCGCTCAACCCCTACAAAACTCGGGACTGACATGAGCAAATACTGCCAATACCACCGGAGTCACGGGCATCTGACTGAAGACTGCGTCCATCTCAAAGACGGCATTGAAACCCTCATCAAGGGTGGCAGGCTCAGGCAATATCGCCGCAATGACGCCCCTCGCCGGGATGCCCGCAAAACAAGAGTGGATGAGGAAGACCCCCGACTATCAGATGAAACGGCCCCATCCAAATAGCCTTCTCAATTACAAGGCCGGAGGACTTCTACGTCCCCGACAGACACGAAGAAGAACCTCTGTCCACGCACAGTAGGTCGGAAAGATTCCCCTCTGCCATGGTCATAACTGGCAGGGGGTTCAACGACATATCTATAAACTCTACAAAGAGGAAGCTTGGCGAGCTGGTCGACGCGGCCCGACTCAAGCGGTAACATTCGAGAAGGTCAAAGACAGATCAGAGCCGATCAGGTTCTACTTCGAAGAGTTGCCCGGAGGGGCCCCTAATTCAAGTATCCCTCTTCTGGTTAAGGCAAGGATGGCTAATTTCAACGTTCATTGTATTTTGGTCGACGAAGGGAGTTCCGTCGACGTTATGTATAGCCATCTCTTCCGAACTCTACAGCTCGACGACACCTACCTTTCATCATACGTGGGGTCCGACCTGCAGGGCTTCAACGGCTCGACTTCCAAACCATGGGGGTATGTGGAGCTCTTCGTCACCTTCGGGGAGGAAACCGCCGCCCGACAGGTCAAGGTGCGATTTCTGGTCATCGACTGCCCGTCTCTCTACAACTGCATCCTAGAGAGACCAACAGTGGTCGAATTGACCGCTTCCCCTCCACCGTCCATCTAAAGATGAAATTCTACACAAGGAAGGGACGCGTCGCCACCATCCACGGCGACATCTCAGCTGCCCGAAGATGTTTTAACGCAGCTTCAAAGAGACAGAGCACGGTCGACACTGGGACACGACCTACTAAGAGAGCTGTTACTCGACCTGAGCCACTGCCCGTCAAGACAGAAGAACAAAGAGCTTCACCAAAGATCGACTCCATCTTCGTGGACACTCGCTTCGAAAAGGATGAAGCACCCGACGGCGAACAGAAACTCCTCCGACTAATCCCCGACAAAGACTTTGAATCGGTGAAGACCCTCACAAAGACGTGAAGATCGGCACCGAACTCCCCGACCTGGCGAGAAAGTAGGTCAAAGCTTGCTTGAGGAAGAACGCAAACCTGTTAGCGTGGAGCGCTGCGGAGATGCCCGGACTCGACCCCGAGGTCGCCTGTCACCACTTGGCCGTTGATCCAGCCGCTAGGGCATTAGTGCAACGTAGACGTAGTAGACAGTCTATTGAGAAAGCGGAGGCTGCTGAAAATGCTGTAAAAGAGCTCCTAGAGGCTAATTTTATTCTGAGGCCCGGTATTTAACCTGACTCTCAAATGTTGTACTTGTTAAGAAAAATAATAGAAAATAGAGAATGTGTGTTGACTATATCGATCTTAACCGAGCATGTCCCAAAGATGTTTTTCCCTTGCCTAATATTGACATGCTGGTCGACAATTTGGCCGACTATAAAATTTTGACATTTATGAACGCTTACTCGAGCTTTAATCAAATCCCAATGACGATGAGTGACAAACATTGAACTGCTTTCATGACCAGCTCGGGCAATTACTACTACAACGTAATGCCCTTCGGCCTGAAAAAGTCAGGAACAACATACCAGGGAATGATGAATAGAGTCTTTCACGACGAGATCGGTGATATGCTCGAGGTATACATGGACGACATGATCGTCAAATCTCGAAGAGACACCGACCACGCTGTCCACCTCAAAAGAGTCTTTGCCCAAGCGAGGCAATGCATGATGAGATTCAACCCTGAGAAATGCACCTTCGAGATGAAGACGGACAAGCTCCTCGATTTTTATCTAACAGAACGAAGAATCAAAACCAACTCCGACAAATGTCGGGCATTCTCTGAACTCCCCACACCTAGCTCGAAGAAATCCATACAAGTCTTAAACGGCATGCTCACCTCGCTCTCCCGCTTCGTGGTAAAGTCCGCGCAACACGCTATTCCATTTTTCAAACTTCTGCGCAAAGAGGCAGCCTTCGAATGGACCGAGGAATGCGAGTGAACCCTCCTCCATCTCAAGTAAAGCATTTCGCAGTCGCCTGTGCTGTTGCAACCTGAGAACGGGGAAACCCTGTTCCTTTCCCTGACCGTCTCCGTCGAGGCCATAAACGCGGCCCTCGTTCGTGAGATTTCACACGGACAAAAGCCAGTGTATTTCACGAGCAAAGCACTACAAGGGCCTGATGTCAGGTATCAACAGATTGAGAAGGTGACCTTGGCCCTCGTCAACGCAGCGAGGAGACTTAGACATTACTTTCTAACACACATGATCATCGTGCGGACAGACCAACCTGTAAGGCAGTTCCTATGCCAACCAGACATGATAGGTCGAATGCTAAAATGGTCCCTGAAGCTCTCGGAGTTTGACATCCAGTACGAAAGCAGAAAGGCCCTCAAAGTCCAAGCACTGGCCGACTTCGTCACAGAGATGACCGCTCACAGACCAACCTGTAAGGCAGTTCCTATGCCAACCAGACATGATAGGTCGAATGCTAAAATGGTCCCTGAAGCTCTCGGAGTTTGACATCCAGTACGAAAGCAGAAAGGCCCTCAAGGTCCAAGCACTGGCCGACTTCGTCACAGAGATGACCGCTCACGATTCTCCCATAGGGAAGAAGCATAAGTGGACCGTCTTTGTGGACGGAGCTTCCAGCTCGACGGAGAGTGGAGCAAAAATCCTCCTCGCGAACGAGGAAGGCGTCGTGTTCGAACACTCCCTCACCCTTTCCTTCCCAACGCCGAACAATCAGGCTAAATATGAGGCACTGCTTGCTGGATTAAGACTCGTCGAGGATTTGGGTGCTCGAGAAATACAAATTTTCACTGACTCTCAACTTGTCGCATCTCAAGTTCACCAGACTAAAAACAACAGCCTCATTGAATATTTACACCTGGTCAGAGAACATATGAAGAAGTTCGATCGGACAGAGATCACCCACGTGCCATGCGAACATAACACGCGGACCAACATACTTTCAAAGCTCGCGAGCACAAAGAAGAAAGGCGCGAACAAATCCGTCATCCAAGAATCCCTTTCTCGCCAGAACATTGAAAAGTCCAATATGCCACCCGAGGTAAATGCCATCGGGAACAACTTATGTTAGATAACTCTGGTGTTCAACTTTCTGACAAGGGGGAGCTTCCCGTGGACCAAAAAGAGGCAGCCGCGACCAAACGACGAGCGTGTTCGTACGTGGTACTCGAACACAAACTGTACCGTCGGGAATTCTCCATCTCACTCTTAAAATATGTCAAAGAGTCCATAATCCCCAAGATACTGCGAGAAATCCACGAGGGAATCAACGTCCAACACATGGGCGGAAGATCCCTAGCACGAAAGGCGATGTTGTTGGAAATCCAACAAATATCTATGATGAATTTCTATCAATTTTGATGAACAAGATTGATATCACCACACAATGACAATGAATTATGAGAAAAGAAAAGAAAGAAGACAATTATTTTCTGCAGAGTTTCTCTCTGCCCACAAACTGTGAAAAACTTTATTAATCACTTGCAACTGCAAATACTGTGATTACAATAAATTGACTTAATTATAAAATTAGGAATTACTCTCTCTATTTATAGATTTAGGTTAGCTTGCTCCCTAAGCCAAAGCCCAAAACTATAAAAGCCCAAAATACTTATTTTGGTACTAAATCAAATCTATCTATTTTAGATCTAAATCAAATTTATCTAAATCTAAAACTAATCAAATTTGTGTGTAGCTTACTTCGATCCACAAACTCTTTGACTGTGCGACCTCCCTTCGACGCACACTGTTTCGACACAATCGAATTACAATTTAACAGTTACGAACAGGCTACTATTGGTCGACGATGCAGCAAGACTCCAAGGAGCATGTCAAGAAATACGACAAGTGTCAAAAGCACGCGGACATGCACCTCGCGCCCCTGCACGAGCTAAACACACTTTCCTCCCCGTGGTCGTTCGCCTGGTGGGGGAATGGACATCCTCGGACCTTTCGTGCAAGGGACGTACCAAAACAAATTTCTAATCGTGCAAGGGACTATTTCACGAAATGGATAGAGACCGAAGCTCTAGCAAAAATCACTTCTCACAACATCCTCCTTTCCTATAAATGAAACGTGCTAGCCCGATTTGAGATTCCACAAGCATTCGTCACTGACAACGGAACTCAGTTCACCGATCAAAATTTCCAAAGCTTCGTCGCCAAACTCGACACCAAGCAACTCTTCACCTCGGTCGAACACCCCCAAACCAACGGGCAAGCTGGAGCTGTAAATAGGATCATCTTACGAGGTCTCAAACGAAGGTTGGGCAAGACTAAAAGAGGGTGGATCGAGGAACTCCATAGTGTCCTGCGGGCATATCGAACGACTCCCCGCACGACGACAGGCAAGACCCCGTTCCGACTAACCTTTGGCAGTCATCCCTGTAAAAATCTTGGAACCATCCACACGAACTGAGGTCCCCCTAGACGAGGAACTAAACGACGAGGCCCTAAGGGAAGAGCTCGACCTAGTCGAGGAAATTCGCCTAGGAGCAGCCCTTCGTGAGGCCACACTGAAACAACGGATAGCCCTTCAACATAGTCATAAAGCGCAAATTCCAGCTTGGCAGTCTAGTCCTGCGGAGAAATCAGAAAGATTCCTGCGAAGGGAAGTTGACAGCGAACTGGGAAGAACCGTACCGTATCCACGAAGCTACGGGCACCGGGGCATACTACTTCGAACATTTAAATGGAGAACTACTACCTCAATCATAGAACGCTACGAAATTGAAACAATATTACAACTAAGTCCTGATCCTATGAAATCGACGACGGGACGAGCTCGACCACATAGCCGTGTTAAGGTACGGACATGGCCTCCAAACATCAACGCCAGCAAATTACTGTTCATTTCTCGAATAGAATCTTAGCCTGACAGAGACACCTGAATCGAGCTCTGTTGTCAAAGTACCCAACATGCAGAACACCCAACTCGCGATGGATAGTTCACGCCACGAGCTTAAGATCCCGACCGTGATCTTGAACCCGTTCCGAGGATCCCTACTCCACCCCCTCGACACATCCCGACATGTGTCGTCCACAATCAAGGTCGAGCATAAATGTCCACGCGTGAAAATCACGAATTTTCACAAAATAAACAAGTCAAAAACAACGACGAATAGATAGCTAGCAAACATCAACGAAAACATAAAAGCGTAACAACAAAGTAAGAATATTTATAAATGTCGACCACGAAGGCCGACGTTGTCTGACTATTACAATAAATGCAGGCGTGCAAGCCTTGAATACAAACAACCAAAATATCAGAAATACTAATCACTTCAAGGAGTACTCGCTTCGACCTCCACTTCGGGAGAATCAAGAAGGGGAACCACGCGGCCATCAATGACTTGGGACAATACCCCAACACCTTCAATGTTAAGCCCAGGATTCAGCACGGACAGTTGGGTCAATGCAGTCTCAAAGCCGTCAGTCAGAGCATCGACGCAATCTGACTCAAGGACCTGGATCCGAGCAATTAACTCCGCACGGGAATGCAAGTCTGCGACTCCTTCAGGCTCGCCGTCCACGGGCAACATTGCAGTTTTCAAATCGGCCACCTCCTTTTCCAATCGTTCTTTCTCGAGCATTCAGGAATCTCTTTCCTTATAAACTTTGGCGGTTTCTTCTTTCTCCCTCCTTAACTCATCGACTTGCACACGAAACTTTACCTCGCTCCGCTCGAGGGCACTTTTCAGCTTTTATGTCTTTGCCTGAAGAGTAACCTTCTCCGACTCCAATTCCTTCACCAATCCAGAGGAGTCAGATCTTCGCCTGCAAGGACTACGGCCATCTCCGCGACCTTCATTAAACCGACCATCCCAGAAGCCAGGTGCTTCCGTCGACCCTCATCATCGAGGCGTCTGATAATGTCAGACTCAGCATCGGACACGGTCAGAGGAAAATCATCGAAGAAATCCTTTTTCACAAAACAAGGGGGAAGGTTGAAGGCCCGGGCAGTCACCCCCTCCTCGACTGCACTTACATATCCACCTTCTGACCTTTTCTTCTTGCTCAGAACAGTCGCGGGCTGTATGGTGTCGCGGGCACCCGATGACCCACTTGAACCATCCCTGACCGGCTCCGAACCCGAGCCAAGACGTGTGGGCTGGTGCGGCTTCACCGGCCTCTTATGATTTTTCTTTTCCTGAGTGAGCTTCAGCAGTCGTTCACGACACTCCTCCATGTTACCTGCGAAAACAAAAAGGATATCCCCGAGTTAGTCTCGTTAGAAGGACAAAAACAAATATTTCAAGAAGTAAAAATGCAACGAATCACGCGAGCAGAAACCTAGAAGGTTCACGGCATGCCCGTAGGTTCGACATTCCACGAGCGCCTTGGTATTGATCGGGCGCGCCTCGAACGTCAGTTCGCCATCTTCGTCAAGAATGTCATGTCCTTCCCTCGTAACTCGAGGGAAAGAATCCGTCAACGAATCGAGTGAGGATACCATAGGACTTTTTATCCTCGGCACTCATACTACCAGGAGGGGTGTGGTAATGGCCAGAACTATGCTCGTAGTGACCCGAGCACCAGTGGATGGGGAACTTCGAAAGTCACCCGATCTCTGGATTGCCCTCCTCATCTTCATCCACTACCTGAACCGGGTCGAACACGGCATCCACGACCGCCCGAGACGATGGTTGCACAATGTACCATCTATCTTTGAAGTCACAGACAGAATTCATGTACATCCTGAACAGTCAATGGCACCATACGTCCTACAAACAGAAAGAAAGATATTAGCCAAAAACAATATGTTGAAAACGCCCTAATAATGATTAGACTTACACAAATAGCCGCCATTGTTCCTCTTGTTTAACTCCAACGTCTCCCTAGAACTCACTATACAAAATTTGTCTAAGATGTCAAGGACCTCTCTTTCCATTTTGGTGAGAAAATCATAATTTAACTAATTTACCGCCTCAGGGTCCTTCGTCCAATAAAACAGCAGTAAGTCTTTGTCGTTCTCCTCGAACATTATCATAGACCGATCATTTCTCCCTCTCACTCTCACAAACCTATGCCCAAGTGACCCGCTACCCTTGCTAACAATCTTGTCGTCGAAAGAGAAGAATAGACCCACAGTTGAAAAGGCCTCCAAATTCCTACACAAGATCTCAAACACCTTGATAAAAGCCCATCCATTGGATTATATTTGACAAGGGGCGATGTTTGATGGTTTTAAACACCTCGTGCTCAGACATTGTGAAAGGAGTAGCACCCCCAAATCCCAGATTTTAAGAAGGTACATGTAGAAGAAGTCACCCTCAGAATCATCAAAGGACGCCATGTGAGCCCTTTCGTCTTTAGAGTAGGACTCCAAGATGACGTCCTCCTCATTCCCTAAGTGCCTGACAAATTCAAGCCCTATCTGAAGGAATCCACCTTCCCTTGCTTGGTATACACCATAATATAACCTTCAATCCTCGATCTTTTGGAAGAGTTAGACGCCAACAACAAACTTGATTTTCTTGGAAAAGAAAAGGAGAAAAAGGAGTTTCTTCACAACTAGAGTCGGAGGTACTTTCGTAACTTTCAAACATCCCGATTTCCAAAAACATGTAATCAACCATCCCATCGGCTCGCCTAGCGTTTTTCACACAAGATTCTCACATCTCTGTGAACTCTCTACCAGTGGAGGGTTTAACCACGTTGCTACTCTCGACTAAATCCATGATTATTGCCATTACTAGAAAAAGGATAAGATACAGAGAAACAAGGAAGACTTAAGTGGAAGAAGAATGGAAGACACGGTCAAGCTAGGGAGAAATTTTTAAGGAAAGTTCTTGTTGAGGAGAGGCAAAAGAGTTTTGGAAGTAGCTTGAAGAAGAATGAAGCATAATCCTATTAATATGAAGAAAATTGCCTAGGTCATGTAGGCCATTAACATCTACGGTTCGATATGTTTGAATGCATATGATCAACGATTTACAAAGATCGCGCCTTCCCGAGACAAGAACCAACATACCTAAGCATTAAATGTTACACATACCCCAAGCAACACTTGAGGGACTCGCCCCAAGCAACGCTTGAGGGACTCTTAAATGGAGTTTTCAAAGGATTCATATCACAAAGACCACTCCCATTTTAAGTTAATCACTTAGCCCTACACATGTTTCGTGCTTGAGGAATTGTGGATTAGGATAGTTTTATTGGGAAAGCGACAGTATGTGCCAAAGCAGGCCAAATGAAGTGGTGGAACTCTGAGCGGGAGCACTCCGGGTCACCTGTCCGAACTAAGGTCCATATTCTACCCGTTTTATCACATGTGACATATGAGATGTCCAAGAGATAACGGTTTTTGGTGATGGCAGTCAAAGGGTAAAACCATCCCTCCAAGATTTGAGGAGTCAGTCTTCCCCTACTCCCACGTAGCTGTCAAGAAGTTAGGGAAATTGTTTCTCTCCTTGCCCGACCCAAAGAACCCTTAATAAATACTCCAACCGCAGAGCTTGGAGATTGATTGACTAATTCCATTAAACATTCATATAGAGGTTCTTGCTAACAAACATGTGTGCAGGCAGACTCTCCCTTTATTATATTTCACAAGTACACATACCTTCTAGGAATCAGTTGGCAAAAGTGTTAACAAAGAATTTACCAACAAAACGATTCAACCAATTTACTTGCAAGCTTGGCAAGTTTGTTTTTGGCAAGGACCTCTTCTTGGGCAGACTCCTTCAAAGATTTGATTTCAGCCTCTGCCTGGTCAAACTCTTCGCTCAGCTTCTAGTTGGCCTCATCCTTCTTTTTGCTCTCCTCACTCAACTTGCCCATAGAGCGCTTCGCTTTATCCCGGCTCTCATTACCGAGGTCGGTAGGGTTTGGGTCTGGTTAAGCTTCTCTTTCAAAGTGTTTAACATAGTTTTGAGACCAACCACGGGTCTATTGGACCAATTGTAGGTGCCAACCACGGGTATATTGGACCAATTGTAGGTGCCAAACATTACCCATTCTAGTAGGAGCCTCCCCAGGTGATGGGTTTCCACCAAGTGGATCGAGGCAGATGCGGTGTCCCGAATCATGTCGCAGAGAGTTTGGCATTTCTACTGGAAGCGAAGTATGTCGTTTTGGTTTGCCAAGAAGTATTGTCTTAGATAATGGTACACAATTCGTCAGCTCAACATTGATGGAGTTTTGCCACCCCTTGGAAACTAGAAAAAGTTTGTCTCAATAGTCCACTCGTAAGCCAACGGATAGGCCAAATCAACCAACAAAATGATCTTTGGTGGAATAAAGAGAAAGTTGGACGAAGCCAACGGATTATGGGCAAAACAACTACACAAGGTATAATCATTCTCGTTTATTTTATTTGATTAATTGGGTCTCACCCAGGGAGTGTGCTATCGTACTTAAACCCAGTTTCTAAAAAGGTTTTGTGGTTGTATCATTCGACGCCCCCATTCCACCACTAAGGAAATGCCATTAAAGATGGTTTATGGCGCATATGTCATGTAGCCAGTTGAGATTGACACGCCCACATGGCGGGTGAGCATTTTATATATACTAAAAAGTATTTAACCGCTCTGTGCCAACTTAATCGTATTTTCATATGTAAAGAGAACGAAACGGGGTTTAAGTGTGTGGTTGACCTGCTCGATGAAGCTAGGGAGATCGCCCACATCCATAAGTTTGTGGTCAGGCAAAGAGTTGCCATGAGGTACAACTCCAAAGTAGTCCCAAAGGACATGAAGGAGGGTGACCATATGTCCAGACAGGTGGTGGCCCCTTCCCGGATCAGAAAATTGCTCCCCAATTTGGGAAGTCCGTCTAGGTTGCACCAAAAGTTACCACATGGTGCGTATCAACCGGAAGAGTTGTTTCCAAAACTTGGAACTAAGTGAACATGAGATATTATTATAGTTCATTACTTATTACTTCTTGTTAGTCAAATAAGGTGGTGATGACATTTATTCCGCTAATGTATGGATTTTCTCCATAGACTCCACGACTAGACGTCCACGTCTATAAATACACGACTAGACGACCACGTCTATAAATACACAACTAGGAAGCTTGGTAGATTCATTCACTCTTCCACATATCAAAACCTAAAGCCCTCTTGTGCTCAACAACACAAGTAGTGTAGTATCTATTGTACTCAAAGCGAGTACAAAACATAATAATGAAAAAAAATGAAGTACCACAAATATGGAACATGTATCCAGTACAGGTACTTCATCATTTTAGAAGTACCTACACTTCAGAGATGAAGTGAGATAGCAAAATCCCCCTCCCACAAGGAATTCCATTCCACCCAGCAAGGTCAAATATATCAAAATAAAACAATTTCAAAAAGAAGGTTGCAAAATTTAACGAATACAAATCAAAGACAGTTCCTCACCTTTTTTTCCAAGACAGTGCATTTCCCAAAGTGACATCACATTTTCAAAGATAGGTTTCAAGGAAGGCCAAAAATTATTCTGAATGTCAAGGACTTCGAAAACAGTCTGCAGGCCAGATTTGGTAGGGAAACTGTTTTCCAGTTCGGGTACATGACTCTCACCCAGTAATACCTGTTCCAATAGAACCCCAGTCAGAAGCCAAAAACTATCAACAAGAAAAGTAGCTCTGATTTATTATTATTATTCATGTATAACGAACAGCAGAAGAATTTACCTTGATTACTGCAGTTGCAGAAGATGATATAGAACGAAGATTATAGCTGCAATAAAATGTATTTAAATCACCTTGGCAAAATGTAGAGCCTATAGAATACTAAACAGCTAAGAAAGGTATGAGCAACAAACCCCCCCTCAAGAATAACAAGCATTTTTCCACCAGATAGGGCATTCAACATGTGTGTCATCTGTGCATAGCCAGAGGGAGTAATCTGCACCATTGATGAAAGTCTCAATGTAAAACCCAATAGTATGCTGATTTATTATTGACATATTAGGTTGTTTTAATTTAAGTGTAGTGAATTTTTTAATCCTCAATAAAACTAAGGTTACCGTTGTTCAAAAAAATCAAACTGCGGATTAAATTCTATATATGGTGGATTGATGTAATTTATTGCTTAGTACTGCCAACGATTGTATTTCAATAAAGTTATTCACAAAAAGACCAACACAAAGATAAAGATCAAGTTAAAATTCTTACATCACAACCTCCTAGGGGATCACCTCTGGCAGCATCAAATCCTGCTGATATTATGGTAAAATCTGGAGCAAACTCAGAAGCTGAAAAGGAATGTCATTCAATATCAATGTTTCAAGCAGAGAATAGTTGCCTTTTTAAATAGAAAGGCACACAACACTCACGATCTTGACAAAAATAGAATAAAAGATTAAGAATTTCCTATCCAAGAATTTTGAGTCTTGGTCTCTACCCTCCAAGAATTCGAGAGTCTTGGTCTCTCCCTTCCAAATAACCTCTTCTAAATTTTCAGATAATCCATGTAACCTACTGTATCATCATTTTATTCACACACCCCAAATAACTACTCAAAAACCGCTACTAAATAGTTAATATTAAAAAGAGTAACTACTGATTAAAAAAGTAATTGTCCAATAGAATAGAACAGCCACATTCAGTTTTGGTTCCTAGTAATTCTTAAGGTCTAACAAACTTGAACTTGGGAGTTTGGAGGGGAGGGGAGGGGAAGGGAGGATTTCAAGGAAACGATTTTTTTTTTAAATATAGAGAAATCTTTGACATTTTTTGAAAAATAATTTTGTTTAGAATGATAAAACAATGTTTATTATTAATATATTTTAAATTTTTGGAATACTATGACAACATAAATTATATTTGAACAATTTGTCTAAGCCCCAAAACCCTCCTCCAATACAATTCTTTAGTTCCCCCAAATTAGGAGAATTTTCATTTTTAAATAAAAATAAATCCCCCAAAATCCTCCCGACCTAAATCCTTCTATATTCTTTTCACTCAAATCCTACCCTTTTTTCAAAGTCCTCCCCTCCCTTCCCCTCCAAACACCCAAACAAAGCCTAAAAGCTACGACTAGGAATAAAATAAAATAAACTTCGGTAGGCCACAATAAATACTAACCTATAGGAAGTACAACATGCTGAAATGCAAAATTGTAATCATTATCACTAACACCACCTCGACTCCATGGAATATTCACACAGTATCCTTCTGCACCCATGTAACCAACCTGAAAAGGCAAAAATGAACTTATGATTATTCTCAGTTCTCAGAATCCAAACCTGTTAGACAGCACTTCTTCTGCACCCAAGATAGCAGTGCTGCAACCAATGTGACCCAAAAGCACGTGGCAATAACAACCAAAACATTATCTGGACATGTACTATCTTCCAGCAGTTTACACATAATACTGAACTCTATTTGACCGATTCCTATCTACGAAACTCTTAAATTGTATCTACAGGACAAAGCTAAAGCACGACCCAAGCCCTTCATGTCCAGATAACCCGTGCTAAATTCCTGGATGAAATATTTATCTCTACCTGTTTTAGTTTCTTTAAAAAATCACCCCGTAAAAAATATTTCCACTAATAGTCTAATATCATACCAAAATTTGTCTGCAATCAAATACCTCATGAGCACCACCAGTACCAGGATAAAATGCTCCGCCCTCATGTCTATGCAATGAAATATACAAGACCTACAGTATTGATAATACTCATAAGGATCATTAGAATGATGAGAAAGTGGCATAGCTCATAAAAAACAACGATAGTGAAACTATTCATAAAAAAATAATAAACACCAATATGAAGAACATTAGATAACAGGTCAAGATTAGTACAATGTAAATTTAAAGGTAAAAGCAAGGAGAGCAAAATTATAATTAAATCCAGCTCACTGATTTGTTTTTCTCAAATATTTCCTGTGTGCCATTTCCGTGATGAACATCCTGCAAAGATCAAGAAGCACAATAAACTAATACTTAAACAACATAGTGAATGTCTTAGTCAACACTGCCTTCAGGAAAATTGCATAATTACAGAGATAGATGAGTAAAGACATTACCCAATCTAAAATTAGCACTTTCTTAGCCCCTGCAGCCTGAGCTGCCAATGCTGCCACCGCAGCATTATTGTGAAGACAAAACCCCATCACATCTTTTACACCGGCATGATGACCAGGAGGTCTAACCTGAGTTTAGTTAGGACCATTAATTAACTACAGTACCTTAAATTGATCGGATTTTAATGACGACTATCAATAGCAACTAAATGATTAGTACCAAAGCAAATCCGTTTTTGACACGCCCAGAAACAATTGCCGATGCCAGATCAGCACATAACCCAGCTGCAAGCCTAGCAGCACATGCTGAATGCTTGTTGGCGTATGTGTCGGAAGTGAAATAACTGAAATCATATGGGGGTCATTGATCATGATAAAGATATATTGCCAATATAAAGCAAGAGTAAGGAAATCTTAAAACTGAAGCATTTAATGAAATCCAGTAAAGAGGACCAGGGAGATCACAAACTGTATTAAAAAAAAACAATATATCTATACAAATGGGGAAAATATTTATATATAATTAAATAGAAAGACAGCTCACGAGAAAGAAATTGATTAACACACCTAGACATTAACTTGCTTGTAACTTCCACAGATTCAATATGCTCCGAAGAATGAACCTTCAATTACAATATCTTAAATGGTTAGAATTGTGTGATGATCATTGATCCAATCCAACAGTTACCTTTGTGATATATGGTTAAAGAAAGTAAAAGGAGAAAAGGACAGAAATTGAAAAGTAGTTAAAAATAAAAGCTGTCCTACCACAGCATAATCACTGAATGACAAGATGCAGCCGACAAAAATTTATTCTATAGATATTTTTGAACTGGAACTAGATTTACAACTGATACTAAAACGGTGATTATATCGGTGTTTAATAAAAGAAGGGTGTGATCCATTCATACTTTATAACATATTTAAATTAAATAAAAAAAGTCAGTTTTGCCTCAAATAATGACCCAGTATATATCATTAGCAAGTATGTCCAGCCATTGACCTACATTTGTTTGGGGATCTCCCGTTAAAAAATAGATGAAATAGGTGTCAATTACCATCATAAGTTCTTCTTGAGTGATTTCTCTAGCAGGAATTGGATAGCATCTTCCTGGAAATATACCTAAATGACTCAAATTTGACAAAATAATGCACTTGATCAATATTACTTTATCAAAGACAAATGAAAATTGGAAGGAAATCGGCAGGAGGGCTAAGTGGTAAATATTGATAGCCACAAAAATGAATAATAATAATAATAATAGCAGTTATTTGGATAGATAAATACCAGCTCTTGTAAGACTAGCAACAATTGCTCGAAGTCGATCTGGCCTTTCAGGGTGTGGATGTGATTTCTTTTCAACCTACTCAAACCAACAACCGCCAGAAAATCTATTATCATATAAACATATGTGAAATTCCTAGCAAAGAAAAACACAGATCATCATGGTGCATGCATGTGATGCATCAATGTTCAATGCTATGGTGGTGAAATTGTAGTAGTGTGTATCGTAGACCATGGACCAAGCAAACAATTTTTTTTCTGATTTAGAAAAAGCCGAAGAATAAAAGGAACAAAGCGGAATAACAGACGGTATCCATGAACAGGTTATGAGAAGACCCTGGTCGATGGCAAGTCAAAAGCTATAATATAAGTAAATAACTTTGAAACACTCGCAGAAACATGTCAGAATGATTAAATTAACAGCAAAACAAGTATAATCTTGAAACACTGAAAAACTTACTACAAAACAATTCACATACAAATTTAAAAGATCATGCAAAACAACTCACATACAAAACAATACCTTTGTCTCTTTGAGTATGTTTAAAATAGAAATTAGTTGATAGTACTCAAAATGAGTAAGGTTAATATAGGCTAAAAATATGAACAAACTTGAACTACATTTCTCAATTATGGAATCATATATTCGTAAAAGAAAATCCCTACTTTGATATATCATCAACTGAAATAACTCTGGCCATAAATGCACTACTACTATAGGGTGGGCAAGTACTGAATGTTCTTCTTTTCCGGTTCAACATTTTCAAAGCATACAAAACAAAGACATGAAAATGAAAATACAGGTATTTCATTGAAAATAAAGAAATTATCCGTGATTGGATTTTAATCAAAATGCCAATGTTTATATATGCTAATAGGCTAGTAACAAAGCATTGCAATATTTTTGAAGGAGGTCAAAAGTGAATCAACAAAACAAGCAAAACCATACTTCTGCATGTAACAACATTCTTTCATCAAAGCCAATTGCCGTAGAACTGTTTGCAGCTGATTCTTGGGAGTCAAAATCTACAAAGATAAGGGTAAAATTGAAATAAATTTGGAGTTTAATACCATGCTGAGGCAAAATCCATGTACAACCATATGAGAATGACTATCTTTAGTAAGAATAAACATGAGGATATAGACAAAAGTGACTTTGATACCAGCCTGTATGAATTTCTTTTAGTTAGCTCCATACAGATTTCTATACAAGCTAAAGGGGGGGAAAAACACTGAGCTACAAAAATGCCACTTCTGTGCATTTTGGTGCATTGCAGTATCTTCATTGTGTCTTTCAGATTTTTTTATTAATATTGCCTTAAACAGCTAGGATCCTAGGGTCAAGCATAAATATGGACTTCAATATGCTTTTAATAAGGATTTCTTCCAATACAAAGGTTTTTTTTAATATAAGGAATTAGATCAGAGTTTTCTTTATAAACAAGTGGTTTAATTCTACAAGGAAAATGGTCTTTTGAAAGCTGAGTACCAAATCTCTGTCTGTTCTTTTCTCTCCTAATTAACTTGCTGATAAATTTTAATGAATCGACATATAAGTTTAATAGTTAAAAATAAAAAAATAGATAATGAACATTCTATCCTTGACTCTGACAGCTTAAAATTAACAGTCATAATAAAGGCTGCCAATAGATGAACTTGGAAGGCAGTTTGACAAGATTCCTATAATATTACTTAAATTACCGAAACATGGTACAGAATACCCTATTGACTATAACTACATGACAGAATCATTAGCAAAATTGCATATTCACCTCTCATTACTTTCATACTTGGCTGGATCTCATTCAGATTTCCATCTTGTGCAAAGGGCGATGCAAAATGCCCCAGGGTTAGAATTTTAGAATCTTTATGCTCCCCGCATACCTGTACATAGAAGATATCATTAAATGATTTGTAATAATGATAACAGATGAATAATACCACCAAATCCAGTTCACACTCATATATCACAATTGATAACTATCCATAAAAGAATAAGATTTCCTATAAAACGTATTTAAAAAAATATATATATAGCATACAATGTGGAAAAGGTAAATTGCAAACATACTTCGCAGCAGATATCGTTGTCTAGGTTATCCATAGTACAGTTTCTACAGAACCACTTGATGACTTCAACACATTTCTCCACCGGACATGGTTCCCAATCAGTGTCCTCCTCATCATCCTCCTCGAACAACTCCTTGTTTTCATACATGTCCTTAAAAGTTAGTTCCTTCTCCACCCTGACCCTTTTCTGCAACCAAGCAAACAACAATGTCAGTCTCAGTCAAGGTTTTACAAAATAGTCGACAACGGCAACAACCCCGAGGGCTTTGATGTTTAAGCAACCACAGTCTTAACCAAACCAACTTCCATTGACAGCAATTGAAAGCTTATACATACGGCATTAGGCTGTGCCTCGCTGGCATCGGACCGCGAACTTTCGCCTCGTCCGATAAACACTTGAGCAGCTTGCTTGTGAAAACTGTTATCAGCATCCATTTTGAATGCTCCGGTAACCATGAAATAGTCAAAAACCCTAGAAATTTGAAGAAATTCGTCAATGTGAGTCAAAATTAACACATACAACAGTTCAAATTAATTGCATACATTTAATTTGGGGAAAACACTGAACAATTTTATGTGCTTATTTATCGAACTAGAGATGTAACTATAACATAGGAAAAAGAATTTAAACAGAAAAAATTGCGAGGGAGAAAGCGGTTGGAACTGAGAGTGAAATGAAAGAGAGAGAAAGTGGTTAGTGAAAAAGAGATGATGATGATGATGATGAGATTTAGCAGTAATTGAAAGTCGGAATCTTAAAAAAAAAAGAGAGTGAGAGTTACCTGTTAACGGCGGTGAGAGCGTCGGAGAGAGATTCCGGAATGCGTTGTGGCAAGTTTAGAGCTGCCTGCCACAAAACAACGTTCTTTTATACTAGTTTTTAAAAAATGGGATTTTGATTTGTTTTTGTGTTCGATGTTTAAGAACGGGATCGTAAACCAAAACTCTGTATTTATAGTACTTTACAGCCGTCAAAGTGGGTTCATATAGGCCCAATATATCAATCGCATTGAAATTAGAGATTTTATTCTGCCACCTCTCTTTCATATCTTATATTCCCCAATTTTCCATAATATTTAAAATATTTTTGTTAAATTTTTATCAAAAAATACGTTTAAAGTTAAAAATTCAATATGAAGAGAAAATTTTGGTAGTCTATTATAAGAATTTGTTATGCATTTTTATTGCATTTATAAATAAAAAACTAATGGGTGAAAAAACATGTCGATTTTTAAAATACTATGGTTTATTAGATTTTTTTCAAAATGTTGAAAAATTCAATAATATAAAACTATTGATTTTTTTTATAAGCTCGTGCATTTACCTTTTAGATGGGCTAAAAAAATTTTGGTAGTCTTATTTTCAACGGTTGTGATTGCATCGACACATTTGTGTGGTCTATAATGAATTCAAACTTTTATAAATAAGGAGCATGTGTTGTTAAAAAAGAATCTTAGAATGTCTTGATATTCATTTATGGCAGTTGTGTCCTTCAACTGTGTGAAATCTCCTAGTGATTTTTGCCTACCTGAGAACATTATCAATCTTGTTATTCTGAGATCCTTATTGGATAATCTGTTATCCCACAGCGAGAGCAGAAAGGTGGGTAAGATCGAGTTTCATGCACCATTGATTGATATTGAAGGAAATGTGAAATACATCAACATTGAGCTTGAGTTTGGTGGAGATTTTAAGGTTATATGGAGAACATATCATCGTAGAAAAATAAAAGGACAAATCGAGTTTGATGCGACAATTGCTAGATTTATCGTCGATATAATAAATGTGTTGAAATGTCCAAAATCAACTAGTAGTGTCTATGTTTTTTTAGTTATTGTTATTTTGTTAAGTTATGTAATCGTCGGTATTAAGTTATGTTAATTGTCATGTGTTAAGTTACGTTAATTGTCATGTGATGCAATAATAAAAACGATAGTGTATTATCTAATAAATTGTACATATCATATGTCATAATAATAATACAAATAATATATGAATAATACAACAAATAATAAAATCTAAATAGGCCCCTCATAGGTTATGTATGTTGCCTACGATGTCAAAGTATAAACTTTATCATATGAGTTTACCAAACTCATGCGGTTATCCATAATGATTGTTATCATTTATAAACATTGTTGGTCAGGCACAACAGTGGAGGCAGTGGAAGCAATGGCACATCATTAGAAGATCCCTCATCATCGGCATGCTCAACTGGTGGAATGATGTGAGTATGTGATACAGTAAGTGAAGGTAGAGAAAATACAAGAAATAGGGGTTTTAATTATGTTCATAGAAAACATTCTCCATTAGAAATTTTGTGCACTCAAATAATAATAACAATAAACACAATGAAGATAAAAGACACAAGTATTTTATCCAGGTTCGTTGTTAAATAGGCCACTCATATCCACACTCGCAAGAATGATTTCGCCTTATCCAAGGACTTAATCCCATATAACCAAACTGGTTACAATCGCATAGGCAACACCACTGGTGACTAACACGCAATGACATGTTTAGAGATCCAATTGGATATAATGTTCATTGACCCAATAGAATTTGATCACTCAAGATCTCCTACCAGGATTTCCTTGCAATGATATTCATCAAGGATCTCACAAGAGTCTGATCTTCACTCGATCCTCTTTGAGATATGACTACCATTGATCCAACATAATTTGATTCCTCAAAATCTCCTATTAGGATTTGCCACAATGACCAGCAGCCATTGTGTTCTTGAGATCGTACCTTCACTCAGTCTCTTAAGGAACTAATCAACAATAGTTGATGGGGTTTCTTATGTTTACATGAATGATTCTTCTAAGCAGATACACAGGTGTTTTGAGCATATATTGTTTTACACTTCTTCGAGCAACAAACCAAGTGTTAAAACAATTTACATGAAGCGATATAAACAGAAACAATACTCGGGTAACAACTTTAGTGCTCATTACAATGTTCTACAAAGATGTATATGATCAGAAGTTGAGTATCATCTTGTAGTGTTATTCTTCATCTTCTTTGTTAAGCAGGCTATGAGCAACAACTCCTTCTTAAGTGATATTCAGTGTGTATAATATTGCAGCTTTAACATCTTTAGAGTCCACTGCTTTCTTTCCACTGGATGAAGCTTGTTGGCCAATGGCAACGGTAAAATTGCTAACCAACAATTTATCTTTTAAGCTTTGATCTTCTTTTATAGCTCTTGACAAAGAGAGACATTGTGAGGATAGAACGGACTTTTTGTGCACCAACAGTTAGTTCCCAACGGATAGAATAAGGTGTAAGAGTTTAGACAGTATAAAATAATATTTTTGTATCCTGTCACTGTTCAATGATAGCTTTCAAACTTTTCCTCTGAATAATATTTTTCTATTAAGCTTGTAAACAGAGACTCGTTAAGTAAAGAAAGATAGTTATAAATCCAGTTGTTTGTTTCCAATGGTCACAATGAGAGTGGTTGTCAATACAATATAAAGGACTATCCTTATGTCATCCTATAGGGTAGAGGTCACAGACACTTTATGTACCTTTTGCACAACATCACACGTTAACCATTTTAACTTTCTTCTTATCTTGAAAGGCTTCAGATAGTTGAATGTTGAATGTTAAAGCTTTTTGTAGAAGAATCTTTTTTATGAGCCTTAGAATCTAAGTATTGGAGTCTTCATAACTTGTCACATAGAACCTTGTTCTTCAGAGTCTTCAGCACTTGGTTGTAAGAACTTCCTTTTCCTTAGATCATCAGAACTTGTTCAGCAAAACATTGTCTTCATAGTCTTCAAAGCTTGTAACACACATAAGTAAAGTTTTAGAAGGCCTCTAAAGTTAAACCACAAAGCCACGATTAGAACTTCTTGTACTGACGTTCCTAAGACACGTTACAGAAGATCAGTTCAGAACCTTGACTTTAACAAAACATGTAACCACATGTTTCTTCCAGAGTGTATGTTCAGAACCTGATGACATCACACGCCTTGTACCAGAGTCAGAACATTATAGAAGCAACTACACACTAGATGAAACTATTAGTGTATACAATTTTTCTCTAAGATAACATGTGAAGTTATCATAAAAATCTCAAGGTCATGTGTAGGAAACACTTATTGTTCTTACACTAAGGCATGTGCATGGAACTGAACATCCATTGCATGTTCTCTAATGGCACGGGCAAAGCTGACAACGTTAGCTACAAACCATCTACCAATGATGTAAACTGAAACAACAAGCACTAGTCATGGAATTTCATGGAAATACCAAAACTAGCGAAAACACCTCTCAGGTAAGTGTCTAGCCATTAAGGTCTTCCATCGTAGATAACATGAAAAAGGGAATTTCATCAAACTTCCAATGCACTATACGGTCTATATAGAGTGTCTTAATGTCATCTTCTATAGTCAGCACCAATTCTCCTCTTGTACTCCAAAAGACCATCTGGGTGTGCATGTTTGACCTTCCATTTGGGGTGTTACATAGTTGGAATCAGAGCAGATCGATTCATCGGGCCGAGGTTGTGAACTAGTGTTTGCTCTTGTATGTGACATGTGGGTAAAAGTTGTTGATACTTGTTTCTAAGTGCATGAAGTTTGAGAGTGAATTACATCTCAAGATCAAGTTGTTCATTGGTTATCAGGAGATTCATCAGTTCTCAGTGTTGGTTAACAAATGCAGGATCTACGATGAGGATAAATGGGCCAAATCTACTTACTACGAGAGTATTAGTGAGAATAGAAGCGGGAATCAGAACCGTAACAAACCTTATGGGACTCTAACTAATAAGGGAAAACATAAGTTTCAACAAAAGCCCACTGGTGGGAAAGAAGCAAGTGGGGGGCACTCTTGCTACTTTGAGATGTTTCAGATACAGAGAGTTAGGTTATCATGCTAATAAGTGCAAGAGTACAGAGCATAAGTGTTTTAAGTGCGGGAAGCCATGAAAATGTATTATTGAGTGTAAGATGTTATTATGACTTGTTACAACTATGGTGAACCTGGTCATATCAGTAACCAGTGTTAGAAGCCGAATAAAACTCAATCATGTGGAAAGGTTTTTACCTTGAATGGTGTAAAGACTTTTAGATCAGATAACTTAATTAGAGATATGTGTATCATTAATGGTGTTTCTATGATTGCTATTATTGATACTAGTGTGACACATTCATTTATATTTATTGATTGTGTTAAGTGGTTGAATTTATAAGTGTATTTTATGATTGGTAGTATGGTCAATGACACCCCAGCTAATGGTTCAGTGATTACTACGTCAGTGTGTTTGAATTATCTTATGATAATTTATGGTAAAGACTTCAGAGTTGACTTGATATGTTTTCCTTTGAGACAACTCGGTGTGATTTTGGGAACAAATTGGCTAGAGTTCAAACGTGTTTATTTTAACTATTTCGATAAGACTATGTTCTTTCTCGAACCCGAAGAGAGCACATATTCAAGATTCATGTTCATCGGTCAGGTTGAGATGTCTTTAAGGGGGAAATATTAAGTGCTCATGATGTTCGTTTCCTTGATAGTGGAAAGTCATGTTGGGGCTAGTGATATGCCTATTTTGTTTAAGTTTTATGATATTTTTCTTGAAGATATTTATGACTTGCCTCCGGAGTAAGAAGTTGAGTTTACCATAGACTTAGTAATTGGTATTAGTCTTGTGTTAATAGAACCATGTTGTATGAGTGCGTCAGAGTTAGGGGAGCTGAAGAAACAATTAGAAGATCAGTTAGAGAAGAAGTTTATCAAAACTAGTGTTTCGACGTGAGAGTGCTAATGTTATTGGTAAAGAAGAAAGATGGAAGTATGAGGTTATATGTTGATTATATATGGTTGAATAAGGTTACAATCAAGAACATGTATCCTCTTCATAGAATCAATGACCTTATAGATCAGTTGGTTGGTGCATGTATGTTTAGTAAAATTGACTTGAGATCGAGTTATCATCAGATTTGAGTAAAGTCATAATATATTCTGAAGATTGCATTTAGAATTCGATACGGTCATTATGAGTACTTAGTGATATTGTTTGGTGTCTCTAATGTGCCAAGTGTGTTAATGGAGTAGATGAAATAGATTTTCCATCCTTACTTGGATAATTTTGTTATTGTGTTCATCAACGACTTTTTGGTGTATTATGATAACACTGAATCGCACTGCATATTTGACTCGATTCACACATTTTTATTAGGTTTTTATTGTTATTTTATTGTGTTATGTTTGCATTTTGTTTTGTTTTCAGTTTTTTTGTCTTTCCTAAGTCTTGCTTGAAGAAATGAAGAAAAACAAGCTAAAAATCAAGATTTTTGAGTTTTTGCACTCGTGGCTTCCACCATGGTGCCCGCCATAAGGTCAACCATGAGGTGGCCAACTTCAACCAACTACCAACTGCCATGTTCTCCATTACTTATTCATTTTTGGAGCATGGCGACCGCCACACCCCCATGGCGGGCGCCACCTTTGCAAGTTCGATTCCCGCTCAAAAGAAGTTGGGAGGGCATTCTTGTGATTCCCCAAATCCTCCCAGGCCTATAAATAGAAGTGATTTCAGTTCTTTTTTCTTCACCCAATCGTAGTTTCACTGACTTAAGCCATATATTGTCCAATTGTAAGCGGTAGTTTCTTCACATCGAAGAGTTGTCGCACGAGTCATTGAGTCTGTAATCAAGTTTGGAGCACTTTACAATCTTGCCGCCATTCTAATTCAAGTTTGCTTTATTTCAGTCAATTTTACCTTCAAGTCAAGTTGCTTTAAAGCCCTCCATTTGGAGCAGGTTTCTATTTAAGTTTCCGCATTTATCGCACTTATTTCCTCGCACTTGCTTTACTTTGTTTATTTTCTCGCATCACACTTGCTTTACTTTGTTTATTTTCTCGCATCGCATTTACTTATCTTTTAACCTTTTTTACTTTTTGCTTAAACATGATTTGCTTTAATAAGTTTATTTCCATGTCTGGATAATTTCCTTTAGGGTTAGAATGTAATGATCATGGTTAAGGTAATTGTCTAAACATTGCATCTGTAGGAATACTCTAGGGGCTGTTTTGGTTTTTAACACAAATTTTCTGCACTTTATTTTCTGTTGGGTAAGATCGAAAGTTGTCCAACCATTGATAAACTTGGTTAGTATTAATTTCTCAAAGAGAGTGAAAGATTTTTGTTCAATTAAGTAAGAACCTTTAACTTTTTAGAAGAAATGATTTCAAAACCTTTTTCGGACGCGTTTATAAGTTTAAAAGTCTAATCATCTCTTGGTTAGAAGTTCTGAGTCAAAATCACTTTTCAACTTAGTCAAGTAACTATATTTCTTAAAAATAGGTTTATTACTTTAACGCAATACACACCTTTTTTCAGTGACAATAAAAAGGCATTATTTAAAGAATAAACTCGGTTCTGAATACGCGAAAGCGACAATTCCTGTTAAATTAGTTCTTTTTCAAAGTAGGAAATATTTCCCCATAAGTAGTTATATTAGAAGCATTTTAGTGTATTATCTGACTATTGTGATTTGCATTCGAACCCGTTGCTTTTATCTGAATTGGCATCTTTTACTTTATTTACTCTGCCTGCTATAAAACCCTGATTTGATATGCCTTAGATAAACACAGCGACAATAGAATTTGATAGATTGACGTTTTGGTCTCTGTGGGATCGATAATATTTTATATTACTCTGATGCGATTCGTATACTTACGAAAATCACGCATCATATTACAAAATATATGAAGAGCATACAACGCATCTAAGAGTTTGTTACAAGTTTTGCAAGAGAATAAGATGTATTCTAAGTTGTCTAAGGGAGACTTATGGTTGAAGGAAGTGAGTTTCCTTGGTCGTGTGATCTACAATGGTAGTATATCATTTGATCAGTCTAAGGTAGACACAATATTGCAGTGGGAGACTCTGAAGTCAGTTACTGAGATCTGAAATTTTCTAGGTTTGGCTGGTTACTATAGAAGATTTATTGAAGGCTTTTTTGAAGTTTGCTTTACCTCTGAATCAGTTGATTCGAAAAGGGAAAGGTTATGTATGGAGTGTTCAATATGAAGAAAGTTTCTAAGATCTGAATAAAATGTTGACGTCAACGCCAATTTTGATTTTTCCAGATGCGAAGGAATCCTTTATTGTGTATTGTGATGCGTCGAATATGGGCATATGTGGTGTGCTTATGCATAATGGTTAGGTTGTAGCTTATGCTTATAGGCAGTTGAATATTCATGAGAGGAATTACCCTACCAATAATGTAGAATAGGTTATCGTGGTTGTTGTACCCAAAAATTTCCCCTCTCAATTATCAAGGATTTTCACAAGATCTCCTTTGGATCATGACTGCATTAGGGTTTGACCAACTCAAGACACCTCATCATGCACTGATGACCAAAATTAGGGTTTGAGTTTGCATAAGGATTTTTGGACCATCAATGCTTCATATGACTTTCAAGGATCATTATGGACCCCCAAGATTACTCATGTCAAGTTTCAAGCCTTGAATCACATTTTTGATGAGTCAATTAGACAGTTGACCTAAAAATCAACTGTATTGGGGAAAAAGTCAACCATGGCCAATTTATAGTCAAACTTCATAATTTTGTATCCACATCAACATCTTAGGCTCATATGTATCATTTAATCAACTTTGGACCACAATTTCTCAAGAAATTTGATCAAATCATCAAAAGGGCAAAATGGTCAAAATTAGGGTTTTGACTGAGAAAGGGCAATTTCTGATTTTTGACCTAGCAAAGGATCAATTGGTTTGAAGTATGATTTCAAGAGTTAAATTGCATCATCTTGACCCAAAAACATGATTCAAAACATTACAAATCCATTGGATTGACAAATGAATTTTTCAGTCAACTGATCAAAAGTCAATTGTATACTGAAAAGTCAAACTTTGACTTTTTGGTCAAAATCAAATGCCAAGGATCAAAATTCATCAAAACATGTCAAATTGTGAAACTTGTTCATCAAGAAACCAAGTATTTAAGATTTGGATTTGAAAAGTTGAAAATTTTTAACTTAGAAAATTTTCTAAGTATAGAAAATTTCTTATTTTTTCTCAACTTTGAGCCAAATTTTCACCATGATGCAAGATGATTCAAAGGAAACTTCCAACATGAAAGTTGTATATCTCCATGAAATATACAAGTTTTCTTTACACAATTTCTCCTAAAAATGCTTGGATCTCAAGATATAATTTTGTGAATACATGCTCATGAACCAAAATAACTTAGTGAAATTTTGCCCTAATTAGGCAGATTTTTTACCTAACTTCATGACAATTTTTCACATAGTTCCAAAGGGAATTTCCAAAATCATTTCAAATATGGGTTATAGAGCATACTGCAAGCTTTCCAAAATGTCCAAGAACTCCTTGATATCATTCTTGAGTAGGGAGAATCAAAGAGATGAAGTTGGTGATTTATCACTTTGATTTCAAGCCATTTCATGAAGAACAAAATTCAAATCCTCAAGCACGTTGAACAAATCTTACTTTGCAGGTTCCTAACTTGACTTTCACTCCATAATTAAAATTTTTCATAGTTGTTGGAAGCTTTTAGCCAAGCATTGAATGCATTGTACAAGAATAATTCCATTTTTGGCACAAAGGTGCCATTTCCATTTTGATAAAACACAACTTTTGCAATTTCCACTCCTTGAGCCTTGCACTTGTTTTCTATGCACACAAGCAAAGCCAAAACCAAAATCAACTTGCCTGAAACCTCTACCAAACCAGACCATGCTTGTACAAACTTAGGGACTTGTCTCCTCGCTTTTCTTCAAAAGCAAGTAATAGAGCCAAAAGGCTATAACTCAGAAATCTTGAGAAAGCTTGAGGTCTAACCTCTTCCATACTAATACACAAGTGTATTGGAATCTAAGGCACGAAGGCTAAGACTCAGAAACACTCCCAAACACTTTGCCATTGAAAATCTGCCATAGCTTGACAGTTTTACATTTTACACAGCCATCTCCAAAACCACTCGTGTGTTTTGAGTTCTAACCACTTGAACACTTAGTATACATCATATCTAAGTGATCCAGACCCTTGTTCGCTTACTGTAACTCCTCCTCCATCCACCATTTTCAAATATCAAGCTTGCAGGTTGACTTGAGTAAGGAGATTCAGAGGCTTTCAAGACAAGATAAGGATTGGAATACACTCAGGGAGGTCCAGGCAAGCTAAACAGATCCTCAGGCCTTCTCAAAACTTGCTCAAACTCCATTCACGATCTCAACTGAAAGAGGTAAAAATTCAAACTTCTATCTCTTCATACAAGCATCCTTTGGTCCTGATTTATGAAAGAAAAATGTAGATATCCTTGCCCTAAAGCTAACCATGTTCATAGTTTTCATTTATCTTAACTGTGTATAGAGAATTTTTATTTGAAATTTCTGTAAAAATTAGGTTTTAAATTAGGGCAAGTAAAATTAGCTTTGATCTTTGATTGTTATTTTACATAAGTTATATGGTTGAACTCGTGGGAAGAAACACCATAATTTTCATGTTTGGACTTTCCATTTTCATGGAGAAATGAGAGAGATACAGGTGGTCCGGCCATGGCTCAAGGTTGAAGATGAAGTTGTCTTCAGGAGGCGTTTTCTAATATATACTTATCTTTGTGTTTCTATAAACGGGTGTACAACCACCCCAGTGGTAAGGCAGCGCACAAAAATGCCATAGGTCATGGGTTCGAGCCTTGGCGCCTGCCTTTTGCACTTTTTCTCGCATTTTTGCCATTTTTTGTCACTTTGCAGCGCTGGGCTTTTTGTTTCATTGGGCCTTGTGATTTTTTCTAACATGTTACCTCCTATTTACTTGCAGCACCCCTGCCCCATATAATTTTATTTATTTATTTTGTTTTCATTTTATTTTCTTAAATATATTTGTCTTAATATTAAAAATCATAAAAAAAATATAAAAATGATAGATTTATATTTTAGCTTATTTTATTTTATTTTTTCTCACAAAAAAATATTTTATTTAGTTATATATTACCTATTTTATTAAATAAACCTTGTAAATTAAATTAGGAATAGTTTAATATATTTTTTTTCTTTATACTCATTAAATATTTATTTTACTATAAAAAAGAGACCAAAATATCTCATAGGGCCATATTTTATTTTCAAGACAAAAAAAAAAAAAACTTACTTTTTCTTAAAGAAATTTATTCTCTTTTAATCAAATAGAATTAGGGTTTATTCAAAATCTTTTTCTAAAAAATATTTTCTTTTCTTAATTGATTTAAGATTGATCTTGATTTATTTATTAGGTTTAGGTTAAAACCTTTTTCACATAAAAAACCAAACAAAATATTATTTGCATTTACATACCTTTGCATATTTAATTCATTTTTGTATATTATTTATTCCAATATTTGTACATATTCAATTTGGTTGTAATAGCTTAATTAGGTTTATATTATTGCAAATCCCCATTCATAAATTGTATATCCCCCTCCCATAAATGTTGTAATAGCGTAGGACATTTAAATTTCCCAATTTATCGCTTTTATATAACATACTAGTAATTAGGGTTTGTATGGCAAGATAAAATCAACCAAATAGAAAACCCTAATCCAAGACAAAATCAAGCATGAAAATGACACACTTGCACACAAAACACCCATAGGGTTACCCCACTTGGTTGCCTTATACAAAATGGTCATATTACGCATGTAAAGTGTCTTAGCAAAAACAAACAAATACAAGATCATAGACCCTCGATGACGCTATTCAAAGTCGCCTTACAAAAATGATCTTAGTCCCTCAAAAATGCTAAGATACTTTACAACATTGTTAATCATGGCTATACGATGACCCACGCCCGTCCCATTTACATCCAAATATAGAGTTGCTTACCAAATCAATGGTAAGACAACAATATCAAAGGAAAAGAAAATGAACAAGAAAGACATTTGAGTAGGTAGATTACTTTTAGTTAATTGCTCCATTTCAAAACAAATATCCTTGCAATTTTCAAAATAAACACACACATTTCCAAACATCTTACAAAATTGAAAACATTTTCAAAAAGATCAACATCTTTGTATACATTCTTACGAAAGAGAATCATTACAAAGATTGCCTAAACAATGGTCTCTTTTACAAAATACTTTCAAAACCACACAAAACACAATTTCAAACAAAAGCAAGTGATCTAGCAAGTAACTAAGAGGCCATGGAAAACCATGGATGAAAAGGGTGTTAATACATTCCCTTTTCATAATCTACCCCCCGAACTCAAGAAACAATCTCAAAGGTATTTCCTGTGCTTTTTCACCTTTCCTTTTGGATAAAAGAAAAGTCGGTGGCGACTCTTGCTAAATCACAACATTTGCAATCAAATGCAAAACAATCAAGTCAGTTCTCCCACTGCATCACAGAACTAGCAACTCTGCTGGGGACAATTCTAAAAGTGGGGTTACCTTAGGGTTTAAATCATAGAACGTTGAATATCCAGCAAACAGGAATAAGATGGACGAATATCCATCACATAGAACGTTGAATCAAAGACTTGGGAACCAACACGAATCGAAATATCTACCTCTCCATGAACCATCCTCTTCGACCCGTCAAAGGCTCAGACAATGATGTTACTAGGCTTCAACTCCAGGCCCTCACAATCCAACCGGTCTAAGGCCTTCTTAGGCAAAACATTCAGGGAAGAAGCGGTGTCCACCAACACGTGAGCAAGAGTAGTGCCCCTGCATTCAATGGAGACATGCAGGGCATCATTGTGGTTTTTTCCCTTAGCAGTAAGATCAGCATCCGAGAAACCCAAACCATTGTCAGCTGTCAAATTGGCCACACAGTTAGTAAATTAATCTGCAGATGTCTCTTGTGGCACATGGGTCGTCTTCAGAAATGAAATCAGGGCCTTGGGCCTCTGAGCACAGCAGCAATGATAGCATAGAGATCTTGGAGGGGGTATGCCCCAGTTGTTCAACGACATTGAAGTCGCTCTTCTTGATTATCTTAAGAATTTCCTCCATCTCTTGCTGGGAGGCCTCAACATTGACAGTCTTCGGTGCCTCCATCCGGGCAGGCTCATCATCAATCCCTTTGCCTCGAGTATTAGATGACTCGGCAGCAGGGGTAGAAACTGGATCAGAAGTGGAAACAGGCGCACTTGCAGGCGTAATTATAAGAGGTCTTCGGATAACTGGTGGCGCAATGTCAGGCGAGAAGAGCCTGCCACTGCGAGTAACTTTAGCTGGACCAGTGATATTGCTGATGCCGGTACCGGTGTTGAACTCCTGCTTCACTCCAAGTACATATACATTTGCCCCATAGTGCCATGGGACAGCCTTGTCAGATTCATAGGGGAGGGGCCCCGGAACAGTAATAATAATGGGTTCAGCAGACATGATTTTGACTGGCTTCCTCGGGGGAGCCTTGGTAGGATTGTTGAAAATTGTGACAACGGATACTTCTTCAACGGGAACAATAGGAACAACGGACTTCTTGAACAAAATTTCCTTGTTATCCATCATGCTTTGGACGCCTGACTTCAACAACAGACAACCAGTAGGGGAAACAGCACACAAAAGGAAACCCTTGCTACAACCCGGAAATAAACCGGCTAGCAACAGGTTCCTCTTAACAGTCAACAGAGGGATATCAACATCATCCACAGAAACGACATACAAGTCTTCCTCAACGGCATTTACTCCATGCTGGGGCATAGGAGCAGTCACAACATTGGGCCTCTCAGGTGCCTCAAACTGTATTTCCTTCGCATCAATAAGGTCTTGAACCTTATTTCTCAGGGCCCAGTAGTCATCAGTAGAATGCCCCGGGCTATCGGAGTGATAAGCACAGCGGGCATTGGGATTATACTTCAGAGAGGTAGTGTTCACAACCTTCGGAGCCTCTCTGACGGTCACCAAGTTGGTCGATAGCAGTTGCGGCAAGATCTGTGACAAGGTCATACTCAGCCGAGTGAATTCTCTTCTGGGTCTCTCGCCCCTTGGTTGATTAGGTTGCCGAGGAGCGGCAGCAAGCTTAGCAATTACCACCGCGTTGACAGCTTGGCGGTGTTCCGATTTATTCTGCCTCCTAGGCCCATACACAGCATTGGCTTCCTTTTTGAAAGGCTTCTTCTCAGAACTTGAGGACGCACCTTTCTGAATCTTTCCTGATTTCATTCCAGCCTCTATCCTTTCTCCAGTCATAATGAGATCTGTGAACCCTGCAGACGAATTGCCAATGAGATGATTGAAGAACGGCTCGGATAGGGTCCCTAAGAACATGTCCACTAACTCACGATCGGTTAATGGTGGATGCACCCTGCCAGCCAGGTCCCTTAACTTCTGCGCATACTCTTTAAAACCTTCTCCCGATCCTAGCGACATACCCTGGAGTTGGGTACGTGTAGGAGCGAGGTCGGCATTATACTGATACTGCTTGTAAAAAGCAGTAGCCAACTCCTCTCAGTTATGAACCTTGGTTCCATCCAGCTGATAGAACCATTCGAGATGAGTCCCTGAAAGACTCTCCTGGAAGAAGTGGATCCACAAGTTCTTGTCCATAGTGTATGGCTGAATCTTCCGCACATAAGATCTGAGATGTAGCTTAGGGCAGGACGCCCCGCCATACTTTGCGAAAGATTGTGCTTTGAACTTATGTGGGATGACCACACCAGAAGATAGACCCAAGTCTCCGAAATCCAAACCAGGCACTTGTTGAATTTCCATGGCATT
Organism: Vicia faba; assembly: GCA_948472305.1. Classification (NCBI taxonomy): domain Eukaryota; kingdom Viridiplantae; phylum Streptophyta; class Magnoliopsida; order Fabales; family Fabaceae; genus Vicia; species Vicia faba. Next base: position 1,172,481,369 of record OX451739.1, read on the forward strand.
CAGACGGTCTTCCAACTGCTTGTACTTGTCTTCAACTGGAGGATATTGCTCCTCATTAAAATCAGTCTCGTTGTCAGAGACCACCGAACTTGGAGCCCTTCCCCCCTGGGGACTGTCTTTGCCTACAGAAGAACCAGCTTGATCAACCTCATTCTGCAGTGTGTTTCCAAACCTCCGGCCCGTGTTGAATAGTACAGTTCTCTTCTTCTTCTTCTTCTTCTTGACCAGCAGAGCCTTCAGTTCCTCCTGACCTTGGGCCAAACTCATAATCAGCTCTTGGAATTGGGCGTTCTGAGCCTGAAGGGCCTTGATAGACTGCTCGGTAGATGATTCAGGGTCCATGATGCTGAAATAAACAATGAATAACATTAAGCAACCTGAAAAGAAGAGTACCTGCCATGCACATGATGAATGGAATGCATATGATTTATGTTTTCAAAGACAATCGGGAATCAACTTTGTAAGCAAAAAGGAACACACTTCATTAGATTCAACTTTGAAATTCAAATTGTTCAACAGGTTGCCCTTAGGCGTTACATAAAATGAAAATACTGAAAAGGGAAATAAAACTGTAAAAGAATATCCAAAGTTCATCATTGATCCCAGGGTCTCCTCTTCTCAGTACGGATGTAATCATTCAAGGCCCGCTCGTTCTCCAACTGCTTTGTCAGCTTCTGGATTTTCAATTCCTGCTCGTTGAACTTTTCCCGATAAGAATCCCGTTCTTCTCGTAGTTGTGCCCAAGACCTTTTTAGTGTATCAAGATCAGTAGGTATTTGAGGAGGAAGAACAGTTGGAGGAGCCCTATCTCTATCAGGATACTCAAGAATGATGGGTCTGACGGCTTCGTATGGCATACCTAACTTCTGAGCACGGATGCAGACCCATTTGTAGTAGGCTTCCATAGGTAGAGAAGTCTTCAGTCCCAACTCTTGTGGGTCAACTTTGTGAATTCTGTCCCAAGCCTTGATGAACCTACGACGCAGCTCGTCACTATCCACCTGAAACTCAAAACTAATGTGAGGTACCAACATCTCATGAGACCCTACTCTTCTGGCCCTTCCAAACTGACGGAGAGCTAGACATGGATTATAAGAGATTCCTCCTTGGGTACCAATTAGAGGAACATTAGGATATTCTCCGCAATGATCAATAACAGCTACCTCATCCAAACCCCTGAAAGTCCAAATGATGTCATTATCAGTGAGAGACATTAACCTATGAGCCCAACCTCTTCCTTCTTTGTTCTTCAGCACGAACTTAGGGAGGTGCGAAATAAACCACCTCACTAACAAAGGGATACAACACCACAGAGTTCCTCGTCTTCGGGCAGTACGAGCATAAAGTTGTTGCAGGATATCGCCCAAGAGAGTGGGCACAGGGTTCCGAGACATGAAGATCCTTATGGCAGTGACATTAATGAAGTTATCAGGATTAGGAAACAAGACTAGACCATAGATTAAGAGATCCAGAATGTCTTCATACGCCCTAAAGTCCAGGTCATTCCAGAAACTGTTAGCCTTACCAATCAGAAACTTGGCCAAGAAACCCTTAACTTTGCTTCTAGTCACCCAGTTGTCCATTACTTCCTTGTGGGTCAAAGGCAGAGCTGCAACAATCTCCTCAATCCTAAGAGTCTTTTCCCAACCAGTGTAGGGAGTCTGATCCAAGATAGGGATGCCAAGCAAATCAGAGAACTCTTCCAGGGTAGGGACCAGCTGGAAGTCTTGAAAGGTGAAGCAGTTGTACAAGGGATCATAAAACTGGGTCAGGACACTCATCAGTTGTTGGTCCCACTTGGCCGTGACTAAACTGAGAAGAGAACCATGCCTCTGGATGAAGGAAGTGGTATTTGGAATTCTACTAACCAATTCTTCAAGCAACTCAGGTGGGTGAACAAAATTGAACCGGATAGTGTTCCTTCGCATAGGAATCATGATGTCCTACAAAACAGAGCAAAGGTGAAACCCTTTTGTATTTGAAATGGTCAGTCCTTATGCAGGATGCATGCAATGTTTATGATGGCATGATGTTATGATAAAGCACACCACAAATATTCACAAAGGCCAACATGATAAGGCACACAAGTCACACCACAGTCCTTAGAGTTTAGGCCAGTATGGGGTCTAGGTATTACCCTCTTTCAGTTTGTTGGTTAAGACCTGTCCTATCAGAAGTAACCGGGTTCTAGAGGATCCCAATATCACTGACTACCCTCAATCGGTCATAACTCCAGCATCGCAATCTTTTCTTGCGGCCAGAACCATCACGAGAGTTTAGCCTCAATGGGCGTAGCATACTGCTACTGTTCTATTGGCCAAGTTGGGTCAAATTAGGGTTCTAAGGTCGGTTGGTGCTTAATGACTCCTCAGAAGACCCATATTCTCCTCGTTGCGACACAAGAGATATCGGTACAGACCAAGGTGCCACACCAACGTAGCCACTGCTTCACCCATGTCGGTCTACGCCGGACAGGTCCCTCACAGCTTATGCTACCTAACAGGGTATCCCCAAATCCGGGTTAGGATCTATGTAACTCCGATGCATCCCACAATAATAAAGCAAACAAACACAGCAATTGAAAACACAAGTGATCTTAGTCCTAAGGTACACCTCACTTTATAAGTATCCCCGGCAGAGTCGCCAGTTCTGGTGATCGGTGGATCTGGAACTGACTGTTTAACGTTGGTTCGCGAAATGTCGCGGAAGCAAGAGTCGCCACCGTCTTTTATTTTCTCCAACATGAACAGGACAAAAGCACAACAAAATTCCTTATGAGATAGTTTCTCGGTTCGGGAGGTAGATTTATAGAAAGGGAAGGTGTTAGCACCCTTTCTATCCATGGTTATCCATGGGCTCTTAGATACTTGCTCATTGTTTTTTCAAAAGTGTTTGCTTTTCAATTGTTAGTGGGTTTGAAAAAGTTTCGTTTAAAGATTTCAGATCGACTCTTGTATCAGTCCTCAAGAGTGTTTGAAAAATTGTTTTGAAAGCTTTTTGAAAAGTGTCGGTGTGAAAAGAGTTTTGATTTGTTTTTGAATAGAGCAAGTATCTACGAGTCATCTACCTACCCTAAGGAATTAGGCTGTGTAAATGTCCTTAAGGTAGTGCCATCCCACCATTGAGAGGTAGGTAGCACCACCGTTGGAGGTGTTCGGGTCAATTAGATTTTAGGGACAGTGTGGTCACCGAAGCAATAGTAGGACACCTTAGAAGCTACCCTTATGCCATTGATCCTTTTTTAATTTCGAGGCAACCGTTTCGAGGCAACTGGATCATGTCATGGACATAAGGACTTACTAAAACGTCCTATACTCGACGACCACGTTTCGAGGGCAAGGCAACAGTGAGGCGTACCCTAAGAGTGGTGTGTGAATTTGTGTGTTGTTTTCATGTTTAGCAATTATCTTGTACATGTATCATGGTGATCTACACATTGTTTTTAATTAGGCCATATATTCTTTCATGCAATTATAACTTAAAAGTACGGAAATTTAAATGCGGAAAGTAAAATCCTACGCTATTACAAGGCGCGGGTCTATACATCGCCAAATTAACAAAGACCCGTTTGAATAAAAATGCGGAAAGTAAAACCTAGTTACTATTACATGGCTTGAGCAGTTACATAATATTCATAAGAAAATAAAATAAATGCGCGAAAGAATAAAAATAGAACGTTCGAGGGCGTTGGACCCTTTTGAAATTAAATGGAATTAGAAAGCTAATTAATTATTTAATAAAAGAAAAGAAGTTTTTTTTAGGTTTTTGTATTTAATGAAATAAGAAAATTAAAATTGAAGAGAAACCCTAATTCTAAGTTGTTTTTAATTACTTATGGAAAAAATATTAAAGTTTAACCTAATTTACTAAATATTTAATGTACATGTTTATTTACAAAAATATTTAATAATTAGTAGTAATAATAATGATGAGAAAATTATTTATTAAAAAAAAATGAGAATGTTATAAACCCTAATTTCTACATATTTTATTTATTTAAGGAAAAAGTGTTAAAATTACAAACCTAAATTAGCTAAATTTATTATTAACATTTATTTACAAAATAAATTAATAGTGAATTAAATATTATTAAATATTATTACATTTTTTGTTTCTGATTTTTATTGTGAAAATTATTCTATGGTAAAAAGAAATAATTAAAATATTAAAAAAGAATTAGAAAAGAAAATCAAATAAAAATTAAAAATGTGCAAACCATGGGGGGTATTCAGACCCAAAGGGAGGTATGATTTGAGAAATTTGGCCCAAGAATGTATAGCCCTGTTTGACTTTCCAGGATAGAGTGCATGTTCATTGACTGGCGTGCATGGTAGACATCCTCTTATAGCCTTTGGATTGAAGCTCATGGGCGCGCGGCAGGCTTGGATGTGGACGTGCATGATGGACTTTGGATGAAGTGCTGCATAGAAACACATTAAGGAAAAAGATATGAAATATGTGGGGGGACCTGAGAATCGAACCCAGGTCCCAGTACCTGCAGGACACCTCAACAACCAACCAGGCCAACACGTTTCTTTGTTAACATAACGCAACGTGATTATTATAAAAGAAAAATAAGCGTTAGTGGTACAAAGCAAAAAAGCGCGCTGATTTATTTGAATCGTCCAACCATATGAAGCCACGCATGCGTCTTCTTCCTTTTGTACCTGCAAATATAACCAAATAGCGGGGGTTTTAAACCCCCACTAAGTACCACCAGGAAAAATAGCGATTAGACAATGGGCAAATATAAAAAAGGCGCGAGGTCATGGAATGATTCGTCTTCATGTCACGAATTCGATGGCATAGGTTTGGTGGCCTGATTTTTCCATATGGAGAAACCCCTAATCTTGAGCTTCTGAAAACCTAATATCCATCAATGGTAGATTTTGATATATGCATTGTTGGTTCAATTAAATGGTACCATTAGCTTCAGAACATCATTGTTAGTGTAAATCATCAATTAAAAAAACATGAATAATGCATGGAAATTAAAGAACGATTATGGACATGTTCAAGAAGAAAACAATTCTTTTCTACCAATTCTTTGTGCGTGGAGGCTGGAAAGGGATTGAAACACGTCCAAGGAAGTCCCAGCAAGCGTTTGGAATAGGTTTTAGGCTTTGAATCACGCTGTAACTATGTTTTCAGATTTCAATTTTTGATGAACTTTTGCAAATTGGTATGCCTTTTCTGAGCAGCTTTTCGTGTCCAATGCATTAGGTTTTAGTTATGCCTTTGTACATGAATGAAATTAGGTTAAAACCAAGCCCATGGATTCATGCATTCATGTTTTCAATCTTTGATTTTTCTCACATCTTTTTCCAATCTTTTTCCATGCCAATCATGCCAAATATGGATGATTTTGTCCTTGTTGATTGATGCACGAAATCTCTTACATGTGTGGAAGATATTTGCTGCATAAAAAGATTTAAAAAACATGATTTGGTATTTTTCTTATATTTAAATTTAATTAAATGAATTAATGATAATAAAAATTCAAATAATTAATCAAAAATAAGAAAATAACTCTCTTTGAGCTTAATGGGTCGTGCATAGCCTTTGGGTAATGATTCATGGAAGAATTTGTGGCCCATTAGCAATTTTGAAGTCTTTTGTGCAAAGTTGACTTTTCAAAATTCCCAAAAATTTCCCAACTTCTACAAGGCATATCTTGCTCAATTTTGAAGCTATGAACATGTTCTTGGACATTTTGGAAAGGTATTGAAGTCCTATAACCAATATCTTTGGTCCCATGTCATTTTGATTTACCAATCTCAAATTATGGTCTTTGACTTAAAGAGCCTTTTTGTTGACTTTTAAAAATGACCTATAATGTTGAAATTGATAACTTTTTGTGAGAGAATTTCTTGGACTTGAAGTGTGAAGATGAGTTGTAGGAAATGTCATTCTCTTCAAAATGAGCTTTGGATGGGATTTTTCTGATAAACCATGAAGAAGTTATGCCCTGGTCAATTTGCAGTTGACTTTTCAACTGTCCAAAAATAGAAACTTTTGCATCTTGAGACTTTTTGAGCCATTCTTTGAGAATCATGATCAAGAATTGATCAAATGATGTTTGTGGCTTCAAAATAAGATGTTGACCAAAAATTTGGACTTTTGACTGTCAAATGACCATTTTGCCCCTACAGTTGACTGTGAAGCATTTAGGGTTTTTGACTGTGCAATTTGATGCTGTGAGTCTTGAAACTTGGCATGTGGATGCTTGACAATGTTTGTAGGAATGTGGGACTTGATTGGACCCTTGAAAATCTCAATTTCTTTGCCATAACCAAAACCCTAATTTTGACTGTGTTAGGAGGCAATTGGACTGTGCAACCCTTGAGAGATTTTGAATTATCTTTGCAAATCTTGAAGAATATGGGAGGGAAAATTTTGGGGTACAACACATAATGTTTGTATATTAGTATGGAAATGGTTTGATGTCAACCCTCTATCAGTTGTGCCCTCCCTAGCCTTTTAGCCACCTTTCTTATATTTTAAGTAAAGTGATAAGACAAAGCCTTTCATGCTTGTACTGGCTTGCTTAGGGTTGGTATTTCTTCCCTACAAGTTTCCTCTGGTCTGTGATACTTGTATGTGCCAAGGGGATAGGTCCAATGCTCAAGATTGTAAAGTTTGCAAAAGTTGATCTTTTTCAAAATGGCAATGGTGACTTTTTGCCATAAATGGAATTGCAAGTTGGATAATGGTTCTAAGGCATGGATAGAAGCTTTGTCAACTGAGTAAGCATTTAATTAAGTAGTTTGGAACAAGATTAGGACCTGTAAAGCATGGATTAGCCAACATAGGTACTGATTGCAGCTTTGTTCTTCATGAAATGGCTTGGACAAAAAGTGAGAAATTGACAACTTCATCTCTTCGATTCTCCCTACTCAAAAATGATCTTGGGCAGTTCTTGGAAATTTTGGAAATGTTGAAATGTGCTCTATAATTCATATTTTAAATGAATTTTGATATACGTCTTGGAACTATGTGAAAAATGGCCATGAAGTTGGGTCCAAAACCTGCCTAAATTAGGGCAAAATTTTACTAAGTTATCTAGTTCATGACCATGTATTCACAAATTTATATCTTGAGATCTAAGCATATTTAGGGAAAAGTGTGTGAAGAAAAGTTGTAGATTTCATGGAGGTCTACAACTTTCATGTTGGGAACTTTCCTTGAATCATTATGCATCATGGTGAAAAAGTGTCCTAAAGTTGAGGAAAAATAAGAAAATTTTCTATACTTAGAAAATTTCTAAGTTAGGAAAATTTTCAAATTCAAACCCTAACTTTCAAATTTGATTTTCTTGATGAACAAGTTTCACATTTTGACATGTTTTGATGGATTATGACTCTTGGCACTTGATTTTGACCAAAAATTCAAAGTTTGACTTTTCAGTATACAGTTGACTTTTGATCAGTTGATTGTAAACTTCATCTGTCAATCCAATGAATTTGAGATGTTTTAAGCCATGCAATTAAGTCAAGATGATGCCATTGAATCCTTGAAATCAATATTTAACTAAATTGGTCATAGGATAAAAAAAATCAGAAATTGCCCTTCCTCAGTCAAAACCCTAATTTTGACCATTTTGCCCTTTTGGTGATTTGATCAAATTTCTTGAGGAATTGTGGTCCAAACTTGATCAAATGATACATATGAGTTTAAAATGTTGATGTTGATAAAAAATTATGAAGTCTGACTGTAAATTGACCATGGTTGACTTTTTCCCAATACAGTTGATTTTTAGGTCAACTATCTAATTGACTGATCAAAAATGTGGTTCAAGGCTTGAAACTTGTCATGAGTGATCTTAGGGGTCCATAAGGATGTTTGAAAGTCATATGAAGCATTGATAGTCCAAAAATCCTTGTGCAAACTCAAACCCTAATTTTGGGTTATCAGTGCAAGATGAGATGTCCTGAGCTGACCAAACCATAATCCAGTCTTGAGTCAAAGAGATCTTGTGAGAAAAATTTTGATAAATGAGAGGGAAAATTTTGGGGTACAACAGCTGCCCCTGTTCAATCTTCTTAAACCTGAAGAGTTAGATTGGCGAGTTTTGCCATTCGTGACTCGAAGGTGAAAGATGATTGGACACTAAAGTGCCCATAAATCTGCACTCGGCAATGTGTAGTTGAGGGAATGGGCTTAAAGATGCCATTTGGATAAGTGATAGAATCTTGTTGGAGATGGTCTTGTAGATGCCATCCAAGAATGTTTGTTGAATTGTAAGTTGTAAGCTGAAAGAACGAGTATCAGAATGGTGTCAGTGTCTGGAACGTATCTGAGTTGTATCTGAACTTGAAAACTGAATGAGTATCAGAATGGCATCCGTGTCTGGAGCGTATCTGAACTGTATCTGAAAGCTGAATCTGAATGAGTACCAGAATGGCATCCGTGTCTGGAGCGTATCTGAACTGTATCTAAAAGTTGAAATCTGAATGAGTATTAGAATGGCCTCCGTATCTGGAGCGTATCTGAATTGTATCTGAACTTGAAATCTGAATGAGTATCAGAATGGAATCCGTGTCTGGAGCGTATTCGTACTGTATCTGAACTTGAAATCTGAATGAGTATCAGAATGGCATCCGTGTCTGGAGCATATCTGAACTGTATCTGAAAGCTGAATGAGTACTAGAATGACATCCGTATCTGGAGCGTATCTGAACTGTATCTGAAAGTTGAAATCTGAATGAGTATTAGAATGGCCTCTGTATCTGGAGCATATCTGAATTGTATCTGAACTTGAAATATGAATGAGTATCAGAATGGCACCCGTGTTTGGAGCGTATCCGTATTGTATCTGAACTTGAAATCTGAATGAGTATCAGAATGGAATCCGTGTCTAGAGCGTATCTATACTGTATCAAGATTGCATATTGTTAATGGTAGCTTGTTAATCTTATCCTGAAAAGGGTAAAATATTAGCTGGAACACAAAATTATGTTGCATGAAATGTATGATGCAATATAATTGTTTTATCAATGTTCATGATATGTGGGTGTAATGTATGCGCATGTAAGCTGATTTGCTGTATTGCTGAGGAAAATAAATCCTTGATTGCTGTTGAGGATATATGGACTCTTCATATCTTGTAATCGGAGTGTTGACAAAAATTCTGTTGTGAGAGCAATGTCGTATACTGCTCGAGGAATCTGCTTAGGGAATCCAGAGAATTTTGATGACTTCTACTGGGGATTAATAATGGGAGTCTTTGTTCTGTTGGGGAGTATCAGAAGTTAGCTGCTATCCGAATGGATTTCAGGCTTCAAACAACTTGCTGGGGAATTTGGAGGAACTTGATGGTTTCCACCGGGGATTTAAATGACGTACTGTGGGGGTTTCTCATGGAATAGCCTAAAGACATTTTCCTATTCTTTCAACCTGTCAGTAATTGTCTTTTTTCATTTTATTTATTTGTAAACAGTAATTATGTTCAAATGCATATGTTCATTAATGAATCATTGGACGTTTTTGCAAATAAAACACAAGTGTAAAGAAAAAAAAGCAAATAGTTTTCTGTACTTGAAAGAGATATCTTTGTATTTACTTTGAATAAGTTTTTTGTACAAAGGAGACAGACATCCTAGTAAGAGGATGGTGCCATAAAAGTAAAAAAAAGTTTATACAAAGAAAGATAGCTACGTGTGATAATCCCATGGGGTTCCCATTCTGCTATAGCCTCCGTATCTCCGAATATCTTGTCTATTTGTTGCTTCGTCCGAAGATGATTGCATTGATCAGAAGCTCTAAGCTTGTCAATGAAGAGATTGTCCTCAAAGTGATCCGACGGGACATAGTCATACACTTTAATTCCCTAACTTTTGCCTGGACCGCCCTTGCGGGTTTTCAGTCCACCGGGAAACCCTTTTTTGCCCAAGTCGCCCTTTCGGGTTTTCAACTTGCCGGGTGTACAATTTTTTTTATTTTATCCCTAATTTTTGCCCGAACGTTTTTGGTTCGCCGGGATGCCCTTTTTGCCTAGGTGTGTCAACCTAGCAGGTCTCTTATGCGTAGTATCTTTTGACTATGTCCGCGTTCGCAGGGTATGGCAGGTCGTCGTCGTCCATGGTGGTTAAGATCATTGCCCCACCGGAGAAGATGTTCTTGATTATAAATGGTCCTTCATAGGTAGGAGTCCATTTGCCCCTGGGATCACTTTGGGGTAAGATAATGCGTTTGATCACTACATCTCCAACTTGATATACTTGGCGTCTGACTTTCTTGTTGAAAGCCTTGATCATCTGTTTTTGATACATCTGACCATGGCAAACATCAGTAAGTCTCTTTTCATCGATTAAGTTTAGTTGATCAAGTCGAGTCTGGATCCAATCGTCCTTATTCAAACTTGCATCCTTCATAATTCTCAAAGATGGGATCTGAACCTCAATAGGCAAGACAACCTCCATGCCATAAACCAAAGAATAGGGTGTTTCCCCAGTTGATGTGCGAGCCGTGGTACAGTATCCGTGGAGAGCAAATGGTAACATCTTATGCCAGTCCTTGTAGGTGACTGTCATTTTTTGTATGATCTTTTTAATGTTTTTATTTGCAGCTTCAACGGCACCATTCATCTTTGGCCGATAGGGGGATGAATTGTGATGCTGAATCTTGAACTGCTTGCACAAGGCGGTGATCATAGTATTGTTAAGGTTTGTACCATTATCAGTGATGATCCTTTCTGGGATACCGTACCGGCAAATGAGATTTTTCTTGATTAAGCTGGCAACAACATTCTTAGTAACAGATGCGAAGGAAGCTGCTTCGGCCCACTTTGTGAAATAATCAATGGACACTAGAATGAAGTGGTGTCCATTGGAGGCTGTAGGCTTGATCTCCCCAATCATATCAATTCCCCACATAACAAAGGGCCAAGGAGCCATCAAGACATTCAGAGGAACCGGAGGTACGTGCACCTTGTCAGCATAAATTTGACACTTATGACAGGTTCAGGATGGTTGATAGCAGTCTGCTTCCATGGTAGACAAGTAATAGCCTGCCCGTAGGATTTTCTTCGCCATCGTATGCCCACTGAAGTGGGTGCCAAAAGTACCTTCATGTAGTTCAGCCATGATCTTTTTAGCCTCAATCTTATCCACACACCGGAGCAGAATGGAGTCAAGATTGCGTTTGTACAGGATACCATTACTCAGGAAGAACTTAGCAGAGAATCTCCTTAAGAACTTTTTATCATTGATTGAAGCTCTTTCTGGGTATTCCTGAGCCTCGAGATACCTCTTGACTTCATGAAACCAAGGCTGGTCCACTACTTCTTCAGTATTAATCTCGTGACAGTGTGATGGTTCGTCCATCTGTTCAATGGTGATCTGGGGAGCCTCGTTATCCCAATTATGTTTAAACATAGATGACATTGTGGCTAGAGCATCTGCCAGCTGATTTTCTTCTCGCGAGAAATGCTCGAAGGTGATCTGCTCAAAATGTGGTAGCAATGTCAAGACATGTTCTTTGTAAGGGATAAGGTTTGGGTGCTTTGTGTCCCATTCTCCTTTAATCTGACTGATGACCAAAGCTGAATCTCCAAACACATCTAAAGATTTGATTCCCAATTCTATGGCAGCCTTGAGACCAAAGATGCATGCTTCGTATTCCGCCATGTTGTTCGTACAGTTGAAGCAAAGTCTGGTAGTAAAGGGAGTGTGACACCCTTCCGGAGATATGAGTACATCATCGATACTATTACCAAGTGAATTGGATGCCCCATCAAAGAACATGGTCCATCGGGATCCTTGTTCAGGTCCGTAATATGGTCTGATTTCTTCACAGTTGTCTAATGTCATGATGTCTTCATCCGAGAATTCAAACTTTATGGACTGATAATCTTCTACAGCTTGATGAGCAAGATGATCAGCTAACACACTGCCCTTTATAGCTTTCTGGGTAGTGTATTGTATGTCATATTCTGTTAGGATCATCTGCCATCTAGCTATCCTCCCAGACAGAGCAGGCTTTTCGAAGATGTACTTTATCGGATCCATCTTAGATATCAACAAAGTGGTATGAGTCAACATATACTGTCTTAGCCGGCGAGCAGCCCATGCCAGAGCGAAACAAGTTTTATCGAGCAGTGAATATCTGGTTTCACAGTCGGTAAACTTTTTCCTCAGGTAGTAAATAGCATGCTCTTTTCGGCTAGACTCGTCAAGCTTCCCCAATACACACCCTATTGAGTTCTCTAAAACGGTCAGATACATGATCAGTGGTCTTCCCTCGACTGGTGGCATCAGAACATGAGGCTCTTATAAGTACTCTTTGATCTTGTCGAAAGAAATCTGGCATTCATCGTTCCATCTGACTACTTGATCTTTCTTCAATAGTTTGAATATTGACTCACAAGTAGCTGTCAAATGAGAAATGAATCTGGCAATATAGTTCAGGCGTCCCAAGAATCCTCTGACTTCCTTCTCAGTACGAGAAGCAGGCATTTCTTGTATCGCTTTAACCTTGGCAGGATCAACCTCGATGCATTTGTTGCTGACAATGAAACCTAAGAGTTTACCGGACCGGACTCCGAATGTACACTTGTTCGGATTCAATCTTAACTTGTACTCCTTTAATCTCACAAACAACTTTTGCAAGTGATCAAGGTGCTCCTCTTCAGTTTGTGATCGGGCTATCATGTAATCTACATAGACCTCTATCTCATGATGTATCATATCATGAAACAAAGCTACTATGGCGCGTTGATAGGTTGCCCCAACATTCTTCAGTCCGAATGGCATTACTTTGTAGCATAACGTGCCCCAATGTGTGACAAATGTAGTTTTCTCCATGTCCTCAGGTGCCATTTTGATTTGATTATAGCCTGAGAATCCTTACATGAAGGAAAATACTTTGTGTTGGGCTGTATTGTCAACCAGGATATCAATGTGGGGAAGTGGAAAATCATCTTTAGGGCTAGCCCTGTTTAAATCTCTATAATCCACGCACATTCGTACTTTGCCGTCCTTTTTAGGCACAGGAACAATGTTGGCTACCCATTGAGGATAGGAAGTGACGGTTAAGAATCCGACATTGAACTACTTCATGACTTCCGCTTTGATCTTTTCTGACATGTCAGGTCTCATGCGGCGGACTTTTTGCTTCACTGGTGGACCATCTTCTCTTGTGGGTAGACGATGTACCACGATGTCTGTATCGAGTCCTGGCATGTCTTCGTATGACCAAGCAAAGATCTCAACACAATCATGCAATAGCTTAATTAGGCGCTCCTTGACACTCGGCTCTAGATTGGCACCCACTTTGATTTCCTTTTTATCTTCCTCGGTACCCAAGTTGATTGTATCCAACAGTTCCTCATGAGGCTGAATAACTCTTTCCTCTTATTGTAGTAGTCTGGCCAATTCCCCTGGTACTTCACAATCTTCCTTATCTTCGTATTCGGCTTGATAGATTGGATCTTCAGAGTCACTAAAGGTTATAGCAATATCGTTACCCATGGGATCCGGAATGGAGGGATACCTGCATTTGTGAGTGTGGGTGTGTGTAAGGGTATATCCATCTTTAAACAATAAAATGTAAAAGAAATACTATGAGCACAAAAGGTTTATATGTGAAAAAGCGTCCATGATTCATTGAATGTCATATGAAGATGAAATAAAAACCCTTACAAATGGACCATTGTGCCTCGGGTAAGACACAAGGTTTTTAAAGTGCGAATTATTTGTGAATATTACAAGTTCCAACAGAAATGTAAAAGATAAATTACTGAGAGATGAAAGTTATTGGGACAAAGTCTCTGGCTTCCCAATTGCGAAGTCCTCCGTTGACAGTAGGAAATATCCAATCTTCCAAGCTGCCACCTTCTTCACCATCTTCCACTATGTTGACCTCCCTGTTACTAATCTTCAAAGGTGGCCCTCCAGCACGGGCACGACACACAGCCTTCTGAGCAGTTGAAGTAAACCCCAAGCCAAACTTGTCTGATTTATACGGGATGTCCGGAAGCTGCCCCCAGATGGTGCATCCACCCTCTTCTATTACTGTCTTAGCGTCCTTTAGAGATGACATCCGAAGCGGAGGTCTTGTGCTCTTGGGAATCGGGGATACCGCCTTGGTTACCGCTACTTCTTAAGAGACATCTTTGAAATGTTGAAAAGGAGTTTCAATGAACTCGCCATCCAACTCCATATATCGGAAGGAATTTAGATGACTAATCATGTACTCTTCCTCTCCATGGACAATTATGATCTTTCCTTGGACTGGGTACTTCAGCATCTGGTGTAGCATGGAAGTGACAGCACCGACATTATGGATCCAGGGCCGTCCTAATAGACAGGAGTAAGAGGGGCGGATGTCCATCACATAGAAGGTTGAATTGAAAGTCTGAGTTCCCACCTTTATCGGGATGTCCACCTCCCCGTGGACCATCCTCTAAGAGCCATCAAACGCTCTCACAACTATGTTACTGGGTTTCAATGTCAGCCCTTCGCAATCCAATCTGTCAAGGGATTTCTTCGGTAAGACGTTCAAAGATGAGCCCGTGTCCACCAAGACATGGGCCAGAGTCGTTCCTCTACACTCCACAAAGACATGTAATGCCTCATTGTGCTTTCTCCCTCTGGGTGTCAAATCAGCATCAAAGAAGCCTAGGCCGTTATCAGCTGTCAAATTGGCCACACAGTCTTGGAACTGGTCAGCAGACGTCTCTTGTGGCACATGGGATGTCTTCAAAAAATTTACCAAAGCTTTTGCATGTGCCTCAGAGCACAGCAGTAAGGCTAGCATGGAGATCTTGGAGGGAGTTTGCCCCAAATGTTTAACCACGTCATAGTCACTCTTCTTTATTATCCTCAGGATCTCTTCCATTTCCTTCTTGGATGTTTCAGGGATAGCTAGTGATTGAGCCTTCGTCTGGACAGGCTCTTCTTGAATGCTTTTTCCTCGATTTTCAACAATAGAAGTGTTGGTAGGGATAACAACAGGGGTCGTGTCGTCTTTGTTGGTAGGTGCGCTTGCAGGTATGATTATTGGTACAAAGGTAGTCTTCGGAACAGCCACGGGTCTAAAAACTGCCTTTGGAGGGGCAATCTATGGAGAGAAGATTCTACCGCTACGGGTAATCTTACTAGTTCCGGCAATATCGCTAATGTCAGAATCTTCTTCTTCGGAGCTCACTTCTTTGGTGGTCAGCCCGTCTTGTTTATTACCATGGTAATAGATTTCTCCACCGTAATTCCACGGTACTATTTTATCTGATTTGTATGGGACTGGCCCGCGCATTGTAATTATGCGGGGAGTAGTCTTCGGAACTGATGTAATCCTAACGGGTCTTTTAGGGACCCTAGAAGGATTGGCGGAGATGGTTATGATTGAAATGTCTTTAACTAGAATGGGTGAAACATGAGCATTTTCAAACAGAATTTCTTGGTTGTCTATCAGGCGTTGAATGCCTGTCTTTAACAGAGGGCAATCAGTTGGTGAGGATAAACAAAGATGGCAGTCTTTATTGCAACCTGGGAATATACCAACTTTCAGCAAGTTCATCTTAATGATCGGGAGTGGAGTCAAGAGTTCATCTACTTTAGCAACAAACAAATCTTCCTCGATAGCATTGGCGTTGTGACCATGTCTAGGAATAGGAGCGGAAATGACATTTGGTTTCTCGGGCGCCTCAAACTCAATCTCTTTTGCATCTATGAGGTCTTGAATCTTTTATTTTTAAAGCCCAACAGTTGTTGGTGTCGTGGCCCGGACTTTCGGAATGGTATGTGCATCTGGCATTCAGGTGATAATGGGGGGATGCAGTGTTGAGATTCTTTGGAGCTTCCCTCAAAGTTTCCAAATTAGATTTCAGCAGATGGGGTAAGACCTGGGCTAGAGTCATGTTAATTTTGGTGAATTACCGAACTGGCCTTTCCACCCTTGGTTGGTTACTTCTTGGTTGATAGGATGTAGATTTTGGGATCATAACGGCCCCTACCATTGGTCGACTTTCAGATTTCCCTTGGTTCCTTTATGGATAAACAGCAGATACCTCATTCTTTCCAGTGAAAGGCTTTCTCACAGCTGTAGAGGCAGATGAATCCTTCTGAATCTTCCCACTTTTTATGCCGGCTTCCACCCTCTCTCTGGTTAATATTAACTCAGTAAACCCAGCAGATGAGCTCCCAATCAAATGGTTGAAGAAAGGGACCGATAGAGTGCCTAAGAACACATCCACCAACTCCCTTTCAGACAGAGGGGGTTGCACTCTCCCAGCTAGATCTCTCCATTTTTGCGCGTAATCTTTGAAACCTTCATTTGAAGCCATAGCCATACTCTGAAGTTGAGTACGGGTAGGCGCCAAATCTGCATTATACTGGTATTGTTTATAGAAAGTTACGGCAAGGTCTTCCCAATTGTAGACGTCGGCCCTTTCTAATTGGTAAAACCAATCGAGTTGTGTTCCAGATAAACTATCTTGGAAAAAATGCACCCACAGGTCTTTATCGGTAGAGTGCGGCTGAATCTTTCTTACGTATGATCGGAGGTGCATTTTAGGACATGACACCCCATCATATTTTGAAAACAACGACACTTTGAACTTTGGTGGGATTACAATTCCTGACACCAGCCCTAATTCTCCAAAATCTAGACCTGGTACCCTCTGTATTTCCATAGCGCTTAAACGCTCTTCAAGATGTATGTACTTATCATCAGCCGGAGGGTACTGCTCCTCAGAGTAGTCTTCTTCTTCTTCCTCTTCTTCAGATTCTGATGGAACCGCTGTTTCTTTTCCTTTTCCTTCTCCTTCCCCGGAAGTGGTTGTAAAATTCAAGGTCCTTCTAGTCTGTCCCTGAAATCTTCTCCCCATATTCAAAACCCCAATGGCTTTATTTGGTTTCTTCTTTCTCTCTCCATCTAACAAAGTCTTCAACATATCTTGCCCCTTGGCTAGGGTCATGAGTAACTGTTGAAACTGTGTGTTTTGAGCTTGAAGATCTTTGACCGTCTGTTCGAGATCCATCTTACTGAAATAAATAGTTAGAGAGATGAGGAAACTTGTTGCAAAAGACCTGTTTATGTCATGATGAATGATATGTATACATGCAATGCTTTCAAGGATTTAAAAATTCAAATTTGTTTTAAACAAAAAGAAACACACGTTATATTAATAAGATAGAATTTGAGTACATCAATGCCCCTTGGGCAAAATAATACAAAATTCTAAGATAAAAAAGTATTGCGCATCCTCTTTGGTGCTATGTAGTTATTTAGAGTTGCTCCTTATTAAGTAGCCTAGTGAGTTCTAAAACCTTCTTCTCGCTTGCGTAGAATTGGGCTTCGAAAGTATCTCGCTCTCCTTTGAGTTGTATCCAATCCCTTTGTAGATCCTCGAGTGATGTGGGCATGTCAGGATATAGGATAATGTATGGAACTTCTCCTTCCTTAACAGGCTCAATAATCACTGGGAGAATGGAAGGATAAGGCATCATAAGACTTTGAGCGCGGGTTCGTATCCACTTGAGGTAAGGCTCAAGAGGGATGGAATTCTTGTGTCCCAAAGTCTTGCTATCCACCTTGTTTAGCATCCTCCAATCTCGGATGAATCTCTGGTGAAGACCTTGATCGTCGTTGTCGTAGTCGAATACCAAGCCTTGAATCAACATATCATGTGGGCCATCCCTTCGGGCATAACCAAACTGTCTTAGAGCTAAGCATGGGTTGTAGGTGATGCCTCCCCTAATGCCAAGTAAAGGGACATTAGGGAATTCCCCACAACGGTCAACAATGATAACATTCTCTTTGGATCGAGAGCACCAATGAATATCTAAATATTTGAGCGTCATTAACCTTTGTGACCACCTTAATCCTTGCTCATTCTTTAAGACTGATTGGGGAAGATGAGAAATAAACCATCTTTCCAGGAGGGGAGTGCAGCACATAAGGACACCTCTTTTCCTCATTGTACGAGTGTGAAACGAGTGTAGGATATCCCCTAGTAATGTAGGCACCGGATTGTGTGACATGAAGATTTTGACGGCACTCACATCTATGAATTGGTCAGGATTGGGGAACAAGACCATCCCATAGATTATAAGAGCCACAATCTCCTCAAAAGCTTGCAAGTCTAGGGAATTCCAACAGCTTTAGGCCTTCTCAAACAGAAACTTTACTAAGAAGCCTTTGACACCACTTCTAGTTTCCCAATGGGTTGTGACATTAGATGAGTTCAAGTGCATGGCTTGATCAATCTCTTCTGGCTTTGGATCTCTTTCCATACTGTTGAAAGGTAGTTGATTGAGAATAGGAATCCTCAAGAGTTGAGAGAATTATTCTAAAGTAGGCACAAGCTGATAGTCAGGAAATGTGAAGCAATGATGCAAAGGGTCAAAGAACTGGAAGAGAACCTTCATCATATCCTCCTCTGTGTTGGAGGTGACCAAGTTGAGTAGACGACCGTACCTCTCGGTGAATGGAGAGTTCTCAGGGATCCTTGAAGCTAGCTCCTTGAGTTGTGGAGGAATTCTTACAAGGTTGATTTGGATAGTTTTCCTGCGAAGTGGATCCATATCCTACAAAACAAGAACAAAGATGAATCTCCAAAATCCTTGAAATGGTTAGTGGATGCATATGATGTTTATGATGTCCATGATGTTATGTACAAGTATACATATACAAGAAAATCAGATAATTTCTTAGTTTATGCTTGCATGGGGTTTTATAGGTAAGTACCCTCTTGAAGTTTAGTTGGCTCAACCTGTCCTAATAATAGTAACCGGGTTCTAAGGAGCTCAATATCACTGGATTGTTTCCTTGGTCATTGTTTCAGCTCAAGCCCCTTTAATGGCGACCGAAATATCCCAAGAAACCAACCCTTAATGAGTGTAGTATCGAGTATCTACCAACTTCGGACTGCACCAAAGCCGGTCATCTCACTACATCCTAAAGGCCAAGTTGGTTAAGTAAAGGGTTCTAGAAGTTCATTAGTGCTTCATGACATCACTCAGCGGCCCCGTATTCTCTTTGATTAACTCAAAGGCTACCAGTACCCACAAATATGTCACACTAACATAGCTATTGCTTAGACCAAGTCGGTATACCTCACATAGTTTCCACAATGTTTTGCTATTTACCTATAATGTTTCCCAAATCCGGGTGGAGGATTCAAACCCAAACAAAGAACCATAATGTAAAGCAAACAAGTCAAACAAATGTAAGCAAATAAATGTGATCTAAACCCTAAGGTAACCCCACTTTTATAAACTTCCCCAACAGAGTTGCCAGTTCTGTGATGCGGTGGGAAAACTGACTTGAGGTTTTTGCGTTTTATCGCAAATGTTGCGGTTAGCAAGAGTCGCCACCGACTTTTCTTTTATCCAAAAGGAAAGGTGAAAAAGCACAGGAAAGACCTTTGAGATTGTTTCTTGAGTTTTGGGGGTAGATTATGAAAATGGAAGGTATTAGCACCCTTTTCATCCATGGTTTTCCATGGGCTCTTAGTTACTTGCTTAGATCACTTGCATTTGTTTGTTTGAAATTGTGTTTGGTGTGGTTTTTGAAAGTATTTTGTAAAAGAGGCCATTCGTTTAGGGAATCTTTGTAATGATTCTTGTTCGTAAGAATGTATACAAAGATGTTTGTCTTTTTGAAAATATTTCCAATGATTGTAAGATGTTTTGAAATGTGTGTGTTTGTTTTTGAAAATAGCAAGCATGGTTGTTTGAAATGTAGCAAGTAACTAGAAGTAATCTACCTACTCAAATATCTTTCTTATGCATTTTCTATTCCTTTGACATTGTTGTCTTACCATTGATTTGGTAAGCAACCCTATCTTTGGATGTAAACGGGACGGGCGTGGGTCATCGTATAACCATGATTAGCAATGTTTGCAAAGTATCTTAGCATTTTGAGGGACCAAGATCATTTTGTAAGGCAACTTTTGAATAGCGTCATCGAGGGACTATGATCTTATATTTGTTTTGTTTTGCCAAGATACTTCACATGCGTAACATGGCAATTTTTATTTTAGGCAACCAAGTGGAGAAACCCTAAGGGTGCTTGTGTGCAAGTGTATCATTTTCATGCTTTGATTTTGTCTTGTATTTAGGGTTTTCTATTTTGTTTGTTTTATTCTTGTCATACAAACCCTAATTACTAATTATGGCATATAAAGCAATAAATTGCATAATGTAAATATATCTAAGCTATTACAACAATTTATGGAAGGGGGGAATACAAATTTGAATGGGGATTTGCAAAAAATATGAAACTAAATAAATTATTACAACCAAATCGAATTTGTACGAATTAGAACAAATATAATACAATATTTAAAATACAATACAATGTACATGTAAAAAAAGATTTTGTTTTGTTTTTTTATGTAAAAGAAAATTTCATCTAAACCTAAAAATATAAGGTAAAGGAATTAATTTTTAAAAGGGGTTTAACCCTAATTATTATTTAGAGAAAATAAAGTTTTTATAGGTATTATTTTGTGTATTTTTTTGTATAAAAATAATAAATAATATTGTATATAAAAAAGTATAAAATTATATATATGCAAAAATAAGTATTTATAAGTGTGAAATGAAAAATAAATTGAACTAAACGTGTTTAATTATATTTACAAGTTTATTAAGAAAATAAATGATATCCTATTAAAATAAAATATATTTTTATATGAGAAATAAAATAAAAATAAAATAAAAGTGCAATATTATTAATTTATATTTTTTGGGATTTTTATATATTAAAGAAAATATTTAAAATATTTAAAATATTAAATATGAAAATAAAACAAATAAAAATAAAAATATAAAAGTTGGCAAGGGTTGGTAATGTAGCAGATTAGTAGTAACATGTTAGCAAAAAGATTCCAAGCCCAAAGACTCAGCCCAACCTGCAAAAAAAGTGTCAAAACTGGAAAGAAAAAATAGAAAAATGCAAAACAAAAGTAGCGCGCCCAGGTTCGAACCCAAGACAAAGGTCTCACCAGCGCGCTACTTTGCCATTGGGGTGGCTATACTTACATTGTCTTAAGGAAAACAAAAACAATATAATTCAAAATAACCCCTTGCCCTATACTTCATCTTCTTCCTCACGCTTGGCCAGACACCCTGTAACTCTCTCATACTTCCACAAAAATAAAAACTTATAACATGAAAATTATAGTACTTGAACTCATGATTCCAACCATATAAGATATGTAAATTAACTATCAAAGATCAAAGAGAATTTAAACATCCCTAAATTTTAACCTAATATTTTCAGAAATTTCAAGTTCCAAATTCTCTCAGCTCAAGTAAAATCAATGCAAGATAATGGTATGTACAACTTCGTTATGACGAGGACTACATTTTTTGTTCACAAATCGTGGCCTATGGTTGCCTGTACAAGGAGATAGAGTTTTAGATTTTACCTTCTTCAGTTGAAATCGTGGATGAAACTGGGATGAGTTTGATGGAGGCCTGATGCTCGCTTGAGCTTCCTTGAACTTCCCAGAATGTATTCCAACCCTTTCCTTGCTCTGAAAGTACCTGAAACTCCTTGGCCAAGTCAAACTGCAAGCTCTGAAGTCAACAATGGTAGATGGTGGAGTAGTGATTACAGAACAGGGATGAAGGCCTGGATTGGCTAGGTATTAAGTACGTAAGATGTTTGAATGGTCCAAACTCAAAACGCATGAGCCAAATGGAAGATGGACGTGCTTATGCAAAATCTACAGTTTTGGACAGATTTTTGGTGTTTTTGCTGGTTGGGAGTGTTTCAGGTCTTTTCTAAACGTGCTTTGTATTGCATAATGTTTGTATATTAGTATGGAAATGGTTTGATGTCAACCCTCTATCAGTTGTGCCCTCCCTAGCCTTTTAGCCACCTTTCTTGTATTTTAAGGAAAGTGATAAGACAAAGCCTTTCATGCTTGTACTGGATTGCTTAGGGTTGGTATTTATTCCCTACAAGTTTCCTTTGGTCTGTGGTACTTGTATGTGCCAATGGGACAGGTCCAATGCTCAAGATTGTAAAGTTTGCAAAAGTTGATCTTTTTCAAAATGGCAATGGTGACTTTTTGCCATAAATGAAATTGCAAGTTGGATAATGGTTCTAAGGAATGGATAGAAGCTTTGTCAACTGAGTAAGCATTTAATTAAGTAGTTTGGAACAAGCTTGGGACCTTTAAATCATGGATTAGCCAGCATAGGTACTGATTGCAGCTTTGTTCTTCATGAAATGGCTTGGACAAAAAGTGAGAAATTGCCAACTTCATCTCTTCGATTCTCCCTACTCAAAAATGATCTTGAGGAGTTCTTGGATATTTTGGAAAGCTTGCAATGTTCTCTATAATTCATATTTGAAATGAATTTTGAGATACCTCTTGGAACTATATGAAAAATGGCCATGAAGTTGGGTCCAAAACCTGCCTAAATTAGGGTAAAATTTTACTAAGTTATCTAGTTCATGACCATGTATTCATAAATTTATATCTTGAGATCCAAGCATCTTTAGGGAAAAGTGTGTGAAGCAAAGTTGTATATTTCATGGAGGTCTACGACTTTCATGTTGGGAAATTTCCTTGAATCATTATGAATCATGGTGAAAAAGTGGCCTAAAGTTGAGGAAAATAAGAAAATTTTCTATACTTAGAAAATTTTCAGGAAGCAATTTCTAATATATATTTATGGTTTGACATAAGTAAACGGATGTATCACAACCCCAGTGGTTAAAGCGCTCGCATGTCACCCTTAGGTCCTGGGTTCAAGCTCCAGCGTGACCTTTTTGCATTTTTTCCATTTTTTGACACTTTTTTCTGTTTTTGCAGCGCCTGGGTCAGCAGTTTGGGCCTGATCTTTTTTTTCTTACAATACTCCCTGTTTCAATTTTTACCTCCATGAGTTTATTATTTTTATTTTATTTTTATTTCATCTTTTTATTTATTATTATTAATATTATTATTATTATTGTTATTTTCCTTAATAAAAAATATATAAAAAAAATATTTATATTTTATTTCTATTTATTTAGTTTTATTTTTCTTCATAAAATTAAAAGAACAAAAACATTCTCTCTAATAAATTAATTTTCCTTTTTTTTTATAAATACTTAGATAATAAATTTTAATTATTATTATATTATTTTGTAAATTAAAATCAATTTAGAATTTAGGATTTTTTTATTTATTTAATTATTTTTATTTATTAATTTAATTAAATTCACCAAAACCCTAAAGAACTTATTTTCCTTAAATTAATTATTTTACTAACTTAACCTTAATTTTCTTTTTTAGTTAATTATTTTATTTATTTAATTAGGTCAAAAACCCCTTTTCATAAAAAAGACAAACAAAGAATCACATTTCTTTTACATTTATATTCTTGCATTTCTACTTATTCAATTTTGTACATTTATTCAATTTCAATATGGTTGTAATAATTATTTAGATTTAATTTCTTGCAATTCCTCATTTGTAATTTGTACACTCCTCCCCTAAAAGATGTAATAGCTTAGTATTTTTATTTTCCGCAATTTAAATGCTTTATATACAAATGCTAGTAATTAGGGTTTTGTATGGAAAGACTAAAACCAATAAATAGCAAACCCTAATCAAGACAAATCAAGCATGTAAATTAATACACTTGCACACAAACACCCCTAGGGTAAATCCACTTGGTTGCCTTACAAAAATGGCCATATTATGCATGTGAGGTATCTTAGCAAAAACAAGCAAAATACAAGATCATAGTCCCTCGATGACACTATCTATGTTTTCTTTCAAAATGATCTTAGTCCCTAAAGAAAAATGCTAAGATATCTTACAACATTACTAATCATGGTTATACAATGATCCACGTCCGACCCTTTTACATCCAAAGATAGGGTTACTTGCTAAGTCAATGGTAAGATAACAACGTTAAAGGAAAAAGGAAATAAACACGAAAGACTTTTGAGTAGGTAGATTGTTCCTAGTTTCTTGCTTAATTTCAAAACCAAAAACATCCTTGCTATTTTTAAAACAAACACCAACACTTTCAAAAACACCTTTCAAACTTGAAAACATTTTCAAAAGATCAACACCTTTGTATACATTCTTACGAACGAGAATCATTACAAAGTTTTCCTAAACAATGGCCTCTTTTCAAAATACTTTCAAAAACCACACAAAGCACAATTTCAAACAAAAGAAAGTGATTTAGCAAGTAACTAAGAGTCCATGGAAAACCATGGATGAAAAGGGTGCTAATACCTTCCCTTTTCATAATCTACCCCCCGAACTCAAGAAACAATCTCAAAGGTCTTTCTTGTGCTTTTTCACCTTTCCTTTTAGATAAAAGAAAAGTTGGTGGCGACTCTTGCTAACCGCAACATTTGCAATCAAACGTAAAACAACCAAGTAAGTTCTCCCACCGTATCATAATAAGAAAGGTATGCAGTGTTATAACTGTGAAAAGTGGGGACACTTGGCCAAGAATTATTGGTACAGAAAAGACAAGGATCGAAAGGCAAGGACGAAGGAGCGAACCTTGCACGCCAAGATTCATATAATTCTGAAGGTGGTATGGTGGTTATGGCTGTAGTTGCAGATAACCATGTCGAATCCAAGATCTAGTTTCTCGACTCAGGCTGCTCGAACCATATAACTGGTTCAAAGGAGTGGTTGGCATATTTTGACGAGTCAAAGAAGATCAAGGTAAAACTTGCTGATAATAGTTTGTTGCAAGCAGAAGGTATTGGAAACATAATATTTAAAATGAGTAATGGAGGGAAAGCTATGATCAAAGATGTGCTCTATGTACCTGGAATGAAATGCAACTTGCTAAGTGTTGGACAACTAGTCGAAAAAGGCTTCTCAGTTGTCATGAAAGATAGAGTTTCGAAATTGTTCGACACCAAGAACAATATGGTCTTAAAATCTCCATTGTCGAAGAATAGGACATTTAAGACTATGATTAGTTTGGCAGAAGTTCAATGTTTGAAAACTGTTGTCGACCACAAGGATAATTTGTTGTGGCACTTGAGATTTGGACATTTGAACTTTCGATCACTTAATCAACTGATTACTCAAGATATGGTTACTGGTATTCCAAGCCTTGAGATGCCTGGAAAACTTTGTGAAGGTTGTTTAGTGGGAAAGCAATCCATAAATTCTTTCGTTTTAACTATGTTAATGAGAACATTCTGCATTCTCAAAGTGGTGCATTCAGATGTATGTGGTCCATTCGAAGAATATACAATTGGTGGAAACAAATATTTTGTTTCGTTTATCGATGAGTTTAGTCGAAAGTTGTGGATCTATGTGATCAAATGGAAGGACGAAGTATTCAAAATCTTTAAGAGATTCAAGATACTTGCCAAAATCCAGAGTGAGAAGAAGATCAAAGTTCTACGAACAGATGGAAATGGCGAATACACATCCAAGATGTTTGAAGATTTTTGTGCAGAACATGGTGTTGATCATGAGGTAACTGCTCCTTATACACCTCAACATAATGGAATTGATGAAAGAAGAAACATAACCATATTAGAGATGGCGAGATGCATGCTAAAGCAAAAGAATTTTCCAAAGTCTTTATGGGGAGAAGCTGTTTCGAAACAGTTTATATTTTAAATAAGTGTTCTACTAAGATATTGAAGAACAAGGTTCCTGAAGAAGTGTGGAGTGGCAAACGACCATCAGTAAGTCATTTGAAGGTGTTTGGCTTTATGTGTTACAAGCATGTTCCTGATGCAAGGAGAAGGAAGCTTAATGACAAGAGTGAACCTATGATTCTGGTAGGATATCATAAAACCGGTGCATACAGACTATTCAATCCAGTTAATGAGAAGATTGCGTTGAGTCGAGATATTGTGATTAATGAAAATTCTGCCTAGGATTGGAATTCTAGCAACAAGCCATTAATGAACTTTGATTTCGACAAAGAAACTAATGAAGTAGAAGTAGAAGGAATTGTTGCGAATCCAGTCGAAGGAATTGTTGAGAATCCAGTCGAAGTTGAATAAGAAGAAATTATTAACACTCCCGACACAGTCGAAGTCAAAGAGGATGTGGCTGAAACAAGCCAGAGACCTGAAAGAAATAAAGTTCTTCCAACAAGACTTTATGATTATGAAGTGGTGGGTGATGAAGAAATCACACCAGATTGAGAATTAGTTCATTTTGCTTTACTTGCAGGTGTTGTACCAATCAACTATAGTTAAGCTTTGGAGATTAACAAGTGGAAGTTAGCTATGGTCGAAGAGTTACAGGCAATCGAAAGAAATAACACATGGGAGTTAATAGAATTACCAGCACATACAAAAGCTATCAAAGTAAAGTGGGTGTTCAAGTTGAAACACAATGCACATGGGTCAATAGGAAGACATAAAGAAAGATTAGTATATCGAGGTTGTCTTCAAAGAGCAGGACTTGACTACTCTAAAGTATTTGCTCCAGTATCAAGATTAGAGACTGTTCGACTAGTGGTAACATTGGCATGCAACCAAGGCTGGTCGATATTCCATCTAGATGTGAAATCAGCATTTCTGAATGATCCTTTAGATGAAGAAGTTTATGTCACACAACCTCATGGGTTTGTGATTCAGAAGGAAGCGAGTAAATTATATAGATTGCACAAAGCGCTCTATGGCCTTAAGTAGGCACCTAGGGAATGGAACAAGAAGATCGACTCATACTTAGTTGAATTGGGATTTGTCAAATGCAAATCAGAGTATGGTGTCTATGTTCAGGTTGTACCACAAGATATAACAATCATCTGCCTGTATGTTGATTACTTTCTAGTAACTGGAAATAGTTTGGAGAACTTGTCGAAGTTCAAAGAGCTGATGACGAAGGAATTTGAAATGTCGGATCTAGGGAAATTGTCTTATTTTCTAGGCATGAATTTCAAATGTCGAAGCAAGGTATGGTGCTACATCAAAGAAAGTATGTCAAAGAGATACTCAAGAGATTCATAATGGATGATTCGAATCCTGCATCCTCACCTGTCGAACCAAATGTGAAGTTGGAGAAGAATGGAGAGGAATACAAAGTCGATGCAACTTTGTTCAAGCAAATTATGGGATCTCTGAGGTATGTGTGCAACAGTCGACCTAATATACGTTTCACAGTCGAATTAGTAAGCAGATATATGGGTGAACCAAGAGTGTCACATATGAAGGCTGCAAGAAGAATCCTGAGATATTTGAAGGGTTCAATAAATTTTGGAATACTATTTCGATGAGATTCTGAAGGCAAAGAAGCAATAGTTAATTGTTTTTCAGATGCTGGTTAGTGTGGAGATAAGGAAGATCGAAGAAGCATAACTGGATATTTCTTTCAAGTATTTGGTGCCTCAATCTCATCGTGTTCGAAGAAGCAACCTGTGGTGGCATTGTTATCGTGTGAAGCTGAACATATAGCAGGATCCTATGTTGCATGTCAAGCAATTTGGATCAGATCTGTACTTGAAGAAATGACTGTCGAAGTGAAGAAACCTCTAGTATTGCAAATCGACAACAAGTCAACCATAAATCTGGCGAAGAATTCAGTTCTGCATGGAAGAAGTAAACATATTGAATCAAGGTTTCACTTCTTGAGGGAAAAAGTAAATCAATGTGAACTTAAAGTTAGGCATTGCTTAAGTGAAGCACAGTTGGCCGACATTTTCACCAAAGGATTGAAGATCGACAAATTCCTGAATTTGAGAAAGAAATTAGGAAAAGTTAGGATTGACTATTTTTGAGGATGTTCGAAAACTTGGATTATGGGGGTGTGTTGAAATATTAAATTAGATTTGATTAGATTTAATATTTAAATATAATCCAAGTTGTGTTATCCCAAGCCCAATTAGGATTGTATATAAATAGTCATAGTGTGTATCATTATTTGTACAATTAAAATAACACAAATCCTTATTTCTTTTATTATTCTCTCTTTCTCTCCTCACTAAAAGTGCCTCACGCACTAACAATTTCTACTTTGCGCTTCAAGCCCTTTATTAAGCTAAACTTAAGGGGGTTATTAAAAACCTCCCCAAACAAACCTACACAATCCAACGATTTTTTTGGAGTGTAACCAGAGAAATATCTCATGCCTCGTTAACAAAAAGAGACTCAAGATTAAAGATCTTATATGATCATAAGAAATCCAACGAAGAATCTTGAAGCTTCAGATAAAGTGTGTAAGCTCGTTAGGTGGTGTCTGTCTATCAAAGTGACCCGAGTTTTGGAAAAGTAATGAATAACTTTTAAAATACTAAGAAAACTCACCCCCCCACACACGTACCTTAAAAAATATTATAATGTTTTTACCATGGAAATTATTTTATAGGCCAAGCTAAGTGATTAAGAAATTGTCCAATCTCTTTCGAGATCTTTTTTGAACTAACTAATCAATTAGATACTTGAGTTAATTGATTGGCAAAACTTTTTTTATCAGCCAATGGATTGGAACTTTATGTCAATCAATTGAAGAATAACTAATTGATTAACCAAGCAATTGGGACAAACACCTTAATGACCTACAACGACTATATATCAAATATTTCTATGTTGGTTAAAGTAATCGATTAAAATTGACCCCGCCAATGGGTTAGAACATTATGCTAATGGATTGGAACGGTATGCCAATCATTTGGCTCATCAATTCGGCCCATGGGTTATTTTATTTTTTGGATTTTTAACTCTTATATTAAGGAGGCTCACCTTAATTTCATTTCACACAATTTTTCAATGTTTTACATTTTCTTTGAAATTTATCTCTCTAACTTCCTTCCCTCTCTCAATAAAATATTTCTTTCACTTCATATTTCTTTAGTGCTTGTAAGTGAATCCTTACTTGTGAAGAATTTTTTTGTAAGTGGTTGTGCTATTTTTTTAAATCTTGAGAGTGTGATACTTTTGAAAGAATCGAGTTTGGTTCGTGAGATAAACCAATCTTAAAATTTATGTTGTGGTTTAATGAGATTTGTTGGAAAAAGATTTATTTTTGGTTATTGATATCAACAATCTCTAAGAAGGTTCTATCTCAACCTGTGGTAAAAGTTATTTTTGGTTAGGGATAAGTATGTACAAATTTCAAGATCAGCTTGTATAAAGGTTTGTCGGATTTCCTTCAAAATATCAAAGTTTATAGTCAAACTCTTAAGACGACCTCTTGGATATAGGACTAGGGCAACATTTGGCCAAACCTATGTAAATCTCTAGTGCAATTTATCTAACCCTGTTCTTTTTAATTATGCAATTTACTTTCATTATTTTATTTCTGCTACAATTCACTCAATCAGAATTACTAATACGATATTAATCGAGAAAAATATAAAATTAATCATGAATTTTAAATACCACAATTCACTCATCCCTCATTGTGCTTGAAGTCACTTGTCCAACATTATGTACTTTTTGACAAGTACAAATACCAATAAACTTGCAGCACTTCCAGGTTGTGTCCTTGGACAAGTATTATCCAAAAAATGTTGGAATTCCAACAATCAAGATTGGGGAACATGTTAGTAGTTGAGTTTGGTGGTAAGTTTAAAGAGATGGCCCATTTCTCGCACCAAGTTGTGTATGCACCTAACAAAAAATGGAAAATTAACCGATTCAAGTACGACCTGTGGGGGGAGATTGAGCATAGCGTGTCCTAGAAAATATTCTCAAGTTATGAAGAGTTTCTACAATAATGCTTCATTGTAAAAAAATAGCATTATGAAAATTCGGATGGAGAAGGAGCAAACATGGCCATAAAGGGAACCTGGGAAGTTACTTTAGCACTTGAAGACTAAGAACTCTCAAACCAATGGAAAATAATCTTATAGCCCAAGACCTACTCAACCTACATACTGTTGGAAATGTAAGAAGGCACATTATGGAGATTTCTCAAGGGGACCACCTACATGCCACTTGTGTGGCCAAGTTGGCCATGTGAGGAAGTATTGTCCAAGGATGATACCTAGAGGAGTAGTTGACGAAGTGAACACTAAAGTAGGGAGAGTATATGCATTGGATGCCGAGAAATCAAAAGGAACATTGATCTCATTATTGGTATGTGTTATATACACAAATAACCATTTTTTATATTGTTTGATTTTGGGACTTCACATTCTTTTATTTCAACAAATTATGTAAGTAGATTTAACTTGAAAATGACTTGGTTTTCATCACCAACGATAACTTCTGCAACAAGTGATAGTAATGTAGATACCACTAAAATGCATGAAGTTTATTCCATTACTGTCACCGATCGAACCTTCTTAATAGATTTAATACCTATCCATTTGTAATCAAAGTTTTCTAGGTAACACCAACACAATAAATTGTCCCACTTAGATCAAGAAATGCTCAGACCATTTCCATATTTTTTTTCCATTATGACAATGGTAAGTTTGATTAAGCTAGGCCATTCAAATTTTTGAAGGTTCGGACTCTAGGTGATAGATTTTAAACTATTGCTTGTAGTTAATTGGAATACTGATGTGGTTGGTTTCCTATATTTATTATGCTTGATAAGTTAAGACATCTTAAACATATTCTTAAGAAATGGAACAATGAGACATTTATAAATATTCTTCTTAAAGTCATTCAATCTACTAATGAAATTAATATGATACATAGTTTGATTAATGATGCAAGTTATAATGATGATAATGGATTGGAGGGAAAATGCTTAACTTATGTTAGACAGAGACTTGCATATGCAAGACCATTTTTAGATGAACAAGGTAAGGAATAGGTGGGTTAAGGATGAAGATAGGAGTACACAATTTTTTCAAAGCACTGTCAAATTGAGATACGCTAGTAACAAAATCACTAAACTAAGACATGACAATATTTTTTAGATGATGACATTAAATTATATATTGTTATTAACTTCTACAAAAACTTATTTAGCTTAAAAAATAATTACACTTATACTGATATGGTAGAGATAACTATCCAATAACTTATAACTCATGGGGATAATGAATATATCACTATCATGTCTTAATCAGAGGAAATTAAGATTGCCTTGCACAATATGGATGGTAATTCTGCTCTAGACCCAAATGGTCTTGGGGGATGTTTTTTCCAAGCATATTAGGATATAGTATGGACTCATATGATCAGTTCAATCAATTAATTATTTGAATAAGGTTATATCCTTTATAATCTTAAATTAGTTAGTGTGACTTTAGTACATAAACAATATGGAACAAATTCGATTGAGCAATATAGACCTCTTGGACTTGTAAATTTTCAACAAAATCATCACTAAGATTATTGCAGACAAGTCGACCATATTAGCTCCTAAAATTGTTTCAGAACACCAAAGACGCTTTATTAGGGCAAACATATTTATTAGTGCATTCTAATTACTTCGGAATCATTAATATGTTTGATAAGAAATCTTTTGAAGGAAATATGGCTTTGAAGATAGGCATAAAAAAGCCTTTGATATTTTAGATTACAAGTATCTTATTAAAGTTCTTGTTCAATTTTACTTTGCTAAAAATATTTGTTATTGAATTCTTACTATTTTACACTTAGCCAAACTATTAATCATGATAAATGGAAAATCTGCATGATTTTTTTTCTTTTTCTAGAGGAGTGAGACAAGGAGATCCTCTATCTCATTTGTCCTTCGGCATTATTAAGAGGCACTTAATAGACAATTATCTTTGTTAATGGATCAGGGTAAGTTGACGTGTATATGAGTTGGTAAGATAATCATTCCTAGCCACACATTTTTTCGTAGATGATATTTTGATATTTTACAAAGATCGAGGAAAAATGTTAAAGTCATTAACCATCTTCTTCAAGAATATGGTTAGAATTATGGTTAACACGTGAGTCCAACTAAATGTAAGCGTTATGGTATAGCGACTTCTGGATATAGAATGAGGCACATTACAAACATGATTGGATTTACTATGGGACAAACATTATTTATCTATATTGGAGTTCCTATATTCAAAGGTAACCTTAACTCATCACCTTTAGATCATATCAGACGGGGTATGTGACAAACTAGCTACTTGGAAAGACCACTTTATTTTTATGATGGGTATGGTTCAATTGGACCAGTCAGTCATACAACTCATGCTTCGGTATAGTCTTAGAATTTATAAATGTACAATCAATATTCTTAACAAACTAGATACTTGCATATGCAATTTTGTGTGGGCAAATAACACAGACAATAAAAAGCTTATTACTAGATCTTGTAAGGTTATTTGCTCACCTTAGTCTAAAGGTAGTCTGAGAGATATTAAGACAATAAATAAAGTTGGTTGTTTATATCTTTTCTGGAAGTTGTTACTATCAATAATCAATAGTCTTTAATGTTTATTAGTAGATACTTTATGCACATAAAAATCAATCATGCATCATATATATTTTCTTCAATATAGCCTGACATTAAACATGCATTTTCATTTTTGTAGGAACATAGTAGATGGCATGTTGGTGATGAGAAGAACACTAGTTTATGGAATAATAATTGGTTAAGATACAAAATTAAAGATTTACACATAGTATTTCCAGTGGGTATTTAATTTATGCAAAATGCTAAGATCAATTCAATTATCCAAGACTTCAATTAAAATATTCCTCATGGCTTATACATTTTGCCTCCTTAAATTGTTAAAGACATTTTGAATATTAACTTGCCATTTGATAATACTACTATTGATAAGCACATTTAGACATGATCTGCAAATTATGTTCTATCTTTTAAAGATTCCTACAAATGTATCGAGAGGGATCAAATTGAGCCTTCTTTGACAAAATTCATTTGACATTCTTACATATCACTTGCTAAGTCATTAATGACTCGTAAGCTAATGCATAATGTTATTACAACAAAATCAACCTGATTCAAATGGGAATGCACATGGTTTCATGATGCTCTATCTACAATCATGATGTGAAAACTGCATACCACATATTTCTTAGATGCATGTACACCTTACTTTTCTGGCATTTGATGGATCAATTGTTTGGAGTGATAATTGATAGAACTAGCTATGAACGCTTATTTAAACCTGATGGTAGACATTGAAGTTCTCAAATTCAAAATCTGATCATGACTCTCATTATAATAACTCTTTGTAAAACTTAACATACAAGAAATGATATCATGTTTCATAATGGTAAAATTTACGTTGATTGAGACATTATGTATGTTAAACAATTGGCTTATACGACATCAATTTCTTTTAAGGACACGCGTATTATTCAATTCACGAGTTTACAATTATTAAATGCTTTAACATCAAATATCAACCTCCTTCTGCACTTAAAATCAAACAAGTTAATTAACATTTTTCTAAGGGTGTGTTTGGTTCGAGGTAGATGGAGGGGAGAGGAGGGGAGGGAATATTATTAATTAAATATGTTTGATTCAAATTTTAGGATGTGAGAGGATGGAAGCAAATCCTCTCAAAAACACACTTTTTTCACTCCTCCAAATCATAGGGATTTTGAGGGGAGGGAGGTAATATGATTTTTATTATTTAACTTTACTTTACGTTTACGAAAATATCCTCAATTTTATTTTAGTATTTCAAAATTATTCGTTTTCTTTCATGTAAGTGCTTCTCTTTTGTATGATTTTCTCTATATCTTCCATCACTTAGTATAATTATTCTCCGCCTTTAAATTATTTTTGTATTTTTACACTTATTATACATTATAATCGCTGCACATTTCTTTGTTTTTTTATATTATTTTTATTTATGTTTTTTTAATCTACTTATGTTATGTGTTCTATTGTAATTTATTTTACATCAAATTTTAAATCATTTTTTTTGTCTATTACATTGTTATTTTATGTTTTTTTTATTAGATGACTCATCACGATATAAAACTTGTTATAAACACATAATTTAATTTATGTCGAAGAGTTATAATCTGAATCAAGTATACTCAATTTTTTAACGCGATGTTATAATATTTTTAATGCTATGCTATGATTTTTTCAATCAATCAACATTATAAATTGTGCTTAGTTACTTATGCATATTTTATTATCAAAAGATATTTACTAATTTTTCAACTTTGAATATCATATGATGTATATAAAGTCATAAGGATAAAAATGTAAAGTGTTAATAAAATCCCCTTCCTTCCCCTTGTGAACCAAATATATTTTTTATTAAAATCTCTCACTTTCCCTCACCTCCCCTCTATTGACCAAAAATATATAGAGTTATTAAAATTCCCTCACCTCCCATCCCCTCCCTTTCCCTTCCCTCCATTAAAATCTCTCCCCTCCACTCCCCTTCATTTGAACCAAACAGGCCCTAATAATAATTGGATTAAGTGCAACACTTATGAAGTTTCAAGAGGAAATCTGTATTATTCACGTGTGGTGGCATATTTAGAGATAATTTACAAACATTCTTGGAGTTTTCTCAGTTAAGACTGGAGTTTGCAATTCCTTTCAAACTCAATTGCATATAATCATGCTTACGATCGTATATGCTAACATAAAGAATTGAAGAAATATTTGATTTGAAACTGTCATTCGTACATTTTCTAAGGTGAATATTATCCTCAGACATTTTTTAGTTAAATGGAAGAATACTTTACACACTATACACTCTTTTAAATTCAAGATATCTCACATTTTAAAAAAATACACGCGCATGTAAATTAGTGAATGAAGGTTTTTTTTTGTTGATTATGACATTTGATGGGATTCACTTCTTATTTGTGCTTTTGAAAGTTCTTTTAGGGATAGATTGGACATGTTGATTGGTCGTTTTTCTAGTTGTTTGATGGGTTAGAAGTTATATCCCATCATTTTTGTTTTTTCTTTCTTTATTCAATAAATACCTTTACTAAAAAAATTCAAACATAAAAATTGATATAATTAAAAAAACTTTAAAATAATTTTTTGTTGACTCAGTTGAAATAATAAATTTAACCAAATGATTAAAGTGTTAATTAAGTTTTACATTAAAAAACAATTAATTATATTGTAATACAAATAAAATGACTATTTTTGTGTGTATTTTAAAATACATGTAAATTATAAATAAATAAAATCAAATATAGAGGAAATAAAAATTATTATATACGATGTCATATAAATATAAGTTTAAATTGATCTAAACTAAAATTACAAATCAATCTAAAAAAACAAGCAACCACACAAAAATTAAATATCTTTTTTATATGTTAGGATGAATTATATTTTGTGAACCAATTCTAAATAAATGAAAATTTAGATTGACTACTTAATCAAATTTTATCAAATTAAAATCTTATTAATTTGAAGTGACGAATTGTTGGCTAGGATTTCCATAAAGAGAGAAATTCAAACCAAAATTCAAAAAGTCCTTTTAAGAGTATTAAAGAGCATTAAATTATGAGGATCAACTATATAAGCACGTCGACAATGAATGATTTCACAGGTAGTCGACCAAGGTTTCATAAGTGTAGTCGATAAGAGAAGGATTCATCATGAATGTATTGGGCCCAAGAGAGGTGAGAAGCCCGAAAGGGTTAAAAGGCACATAAGCGCCTAAACTGCAAAGGCGAAGCGTTATGGAGGGAGAACATGGGTTCGACAGTTAGAATAGAGAACATGGGTTCGACCGCAAGAATGGAGAACGTGGGTTCATAAAGAGAAGTTACAGTAGAGAACATGGTTTCGTGAGGGGAAGTTACGAAGAACACGTGACATGCAAGGAAACGAAGCCCACTTAGAAAGTAATTATTTATGTGTATTATAAATAAAGCATTTAGTGCACTTTGTAAAAGGGTCAAACTTTTCACATTATTACACGCTAGCCACTCAGAGTAACCAAGTGAACAAGCAAAATGAGTCAGGAAAAAGCAATGTATGTTTGAACCAACCTATTTTTCAACCTTTCTTTAATGTTATGTCATTATCTTTTACAACTTAAAACACTTTTTGTCTCATTTACTTTGTCTTTTTGTCATTACCTTTTGCAAATTAAAACGTTTGGCTCTGATTCAAATTTAGATTTTTGAAAACACTTTAACCACGCATGCAAACTGAGACATTGTACTGATATTCCCTGGTCGATCTCGTCTGTAAACTTGTTTTAAAGAGACCAGCGTTGTTTACCAAATCCAGAGGTAAACAAATTGGCACACCCAGTGGGACAGTGCTAATATTTCCATATTTTGTGTGTAGTTTCACAAAGTTTTTTATATTTAGTGTGTTATGAATTTGAGAAGTGGTAAACTTTTGACTAAGTCTAAAATGCCATGCTCTGACACAAACATTGCACATACGTAAAGTTTTACACAAAATATGGATGAAATACCAGTAAGTACCATAACTCAAAGCGCGTCAGTTTTATCTCCCGTAAGATCAACCATAATTCATGGTTCAGTGAAAACATTCACAACGACAGAACCTAGGTTTTGTACCCTAAAATTTGCCCTCCCATTTTATTCAAGACATTCTCATAAGGTCCTCATTTGCTCAAAACTACTCAAGAGTAGACTGGTCAAAACTACGTCCTAAGCAAGGGTCATCAACTAGGGTTTGGTGCTTCTCAAATAAAATTGGTTTGCAAGAGTATCAAATTAATTTCATGGTTCACCATAGGTCCTCAATAATGCTTATGTCAAGTTTCAAGTCTTGCATCACATGTTTGCTCAGTCAATTGCTCAAATGATTGAAAACCAATTGTATTGGGTAAAAAGTCAACTATGGTCAATATACAGTCAAACTTTAATATTTTTTGTCAACATCAACATTTTGAGGTGATATTCATCATTTGATCAAGGGTTGATCATGATTCCTCAATAAAAGCCCCCAAATCATCAAAGGTTAAAAATTGCCAAATTAGGGTTTTGACTGAAGATGACTGATCATTGACCGTTGGCCTAGTGCATGACCTAATGGATTGAAGCATGATATCAAGAGATCAAATACAAAATCTTAACCTAATTACATGGCTCAAGACATTTCCAAATATACAAGTGTTTGATGGTTGAGGAATTGAATCAATTGATGAAAAGTCAACAATCACACAAAAGTCAAACTTTGTCTTTTTGGTCAACATTGGAGTTCAAAAATCAAGAATCATCAAGATATTCAAAACTATCAAACTTGATCATCAAGAATAAAAAAAAATCAAAAAAAGTCAAAAGTTGGAAATTTTTCCAACACTTAGAAAAATTTCAAGTGTTTTGTTCTTAACAAAATCATTACTTCATGGCCATTTTACTCTAAGATCCAAGTTGATTCAAAGAAAACTTTCAACATGAAAGTTGTAGGGATTGATGATTTCTACAAATTTATTAATGTGGTATGATCCTCAAAAAGTGCTTGGATTAAGAGATATGAACCCATGAAGTTGTGATATTTTTATCTAACACTTAGAAAAAATTTCAACAAATTTTGGTCAGTTTTTTATCTCAACTTCTTGGCCAATTTTCACCAAGTTCCTATTTGGTCTAGCCAAAAAGGGCAACATGAAAGTTGTAGACAATGTCTCAAGCTTTCAAAAATGTTCATGAACATAAAGAGATCATGCTTTAGCTATGAGATTTGAAAACATGAAGTTGACATTCCATTCTTGAATTATAGGTCACTTTTGTGATGAACTCATAATCAAATATCATAGCCATGCCTTGTAATCTCACTTTGTAGGCCTCTAACCTCTAAATCTATCCGTAATCAGAAGATTACACAAACTTTTGAGCCATTTTCCAATTAGTGTAAGCTTTAACCAAAACATTTTGCCATTTTGAGAAGAAAGGCGAGATTTCTATTTCGATAAAGTTTGCTTTATGCATTTTGTCAACTCTCCTTGAGCCTCTCACTTGTTTCCTCTGCACACGCTCAACCCTAACATCAGAAGCAACTCCTATAGAAGATATCAACCACCCTAGAGGAGTTGTACATGCCTTGGAACCATTACTTTGTAAGAAATTTCAAAGTTTCATCTCAACCAAGCCATAACTTGTTATCTCAAGATCTTGATTACTTCAAACTCTCAAACCTTTTGCCTATAAATAGAGAGGCCATTTGTAAGCCAAGGCATGGATTAACAGCTCCAAAACACCCCTCAATCTCTCTCAAATCAGAATTGGCAAAAACCTCCATTTTGAGCTTTTGAAAACATTAACTTCGAAACTCACCACCCTTGCCATATCTTAGAAAGCTAACCATCTAAACACCTCATAATCATAATTTAGAACTTGTCCATACCCTTGTTACACTTTTGTAACATCATTATCACCATATTCCAAACTCAAAAATAGTGTCTTGTAAGTTGATTTGGTTGGGGAGATTCAAATACTTTCAATACAAAGTAAGCATTAGAACACATTCAGGGAGGACCAAGGAAGCTTTTGGCATCATTTATTTGCACCTGGAAGCATTCATGCGCGCTCTGAGTTTTCACTTCAAGAGGTAAGTTTTCCAAACTTTGATATCTTGATTTAAGCATCATTTGCAAATACATTCTAAAACAAAAATGTAGATATCATGCCTCTAAAGCTAACCATGTCCTTAGTTTTCATTTATATTGCTTGTGTGTTGAGAATTTTAGCTCTGACCAGTTAGGGTTTGTTTTTGGTACTGATAAAAATTATTGATAATCTTTGAGTGTTAGTAAAAATAAGTGGCATGGTTGAATTCGTGTTCAAATTTCAAGCAAGTTTGGTTTTGGAAGTTTTCAAAATGGTTGTGTCATATTTATGCCCGATCCTGGGTTCGATCCAGGCATGGGGCATTTTATATTTCTAACATCTTCATTGCAGATCCAGTGTGAACCAAGCATACACGCTCATCATGTACCCCTCATCAATACCATCAGATCATCATGTAATTAGATCCAATGCACCAATCAACATGTCTATGGTGCACTCCATGGAATTGTCCACACATGATCCAGCACATCGCCTAAACTCTCCACTATTTGTGCCTAAAATTTTTGGTATCTCACCCCCCCAAATGCTTTTACAAACGTAGGCCCACTCTATTACCTTTTTTCTTATTATTACTTTCCACTTCAACAAAAAAACAGTTATTGGGCCTAACATTTCTTTTTTCTTTTCATACCCTCATTTTTCTTTTACAACGCCTGACCCATTTAAATTTCTTTTTATTTTAAATTATTTGTTTTCTTTTTAAATATTTTATTTAAAATCAGAAAAAAAATCATAAAAATGATTAAAAAAAATTAGATTTAGGTTTTTAATTAATTATTTTAATTTTTTACAAATAAAAATTAGTTTATTTTAATCACCTTGATTTTATTTTATTAGAACTAGGTTTTTATACTTCAATTATTTTTCTAAATAAAATATCAAAAGTACTTTCTAACAATTAATTTCTTGTTTTTTTTTTAAATTAAAATTAATTTAGACTTCTTTTTTAATTGATTTAATTAAATTAGATTTCTTTTTAATTAATTAAAATTAATTGACCTTTTTTCATTTATCATTAAATTTAATTTAGTTTCTTTAGATTTTTACTAACTTTTATTTAAAATTTAAATCAAATAATTAGGTTAATCATCAAACTTTTTTCCATCAAAAATCACAAAACAATTTCTTTTCTCTTTTCTTTAGTTTACAAATCTTCGCATACTTTATTTCCCAATTATGTAATTGCTCAAAGCTTGTAATAGATAAATTAGGGTTTACTGCTTTTTTATCCTTATTCACAAATTTGTACCCTCATTTTGAGGCCTTGTAATAACGTAGAACATTTAAATTCCGCAATTTATTTCTTTCTTTATTATTGTTAGTAATTAGGGTTTATATGGCAAGATTAAAATCAATCATTAGAAAACCTAATCTCAAAGATAAATACTTGAAATCAAAACACTTCGCAACACGCACCTCTAGGGTGTCCCTCACTTGTTGCCTTCAGATAAAAACATTCATTTCCCTCGAATGTGGAATGCTTTAGCAAAGACCCTCAGTTAAAAGACCGTAGTCCCTCGATGACCCTTCGATGTTTCCTTCGGTAAATGATCTTAGTCTCTTACGACCAATTGCTAAAGCATCCTACAAGTTACCTTCTATGAATGTATGATTGTTGTACCCTAAAATTTTCCCTCTCTTTTCTTAATACATTTCTCACAAGATCTTCAAATAGCTCTAGCTTGCACAAGAATTGATTAGATCAAGCCATCTCCTCAACATTGATGCCTCAAATTAGGGTTTGAGTTTTCATAAGGACAATTGGACTTTTAATGCCTCAAAAGACTTTCATGGATCATTATGGATCTCCAAGAATGCTCATGAGAAGTTTCAAGCCTTGGATTATAAAATTGCTCAGTCAATTGATTAGATGACCTAAAATTAACCATATTGATGAAAAAGTCAATTGTAGAACCAAAAGTCAAACTTTGACTTTGTTAGTCAACATTAAGTTTCAAAGATAACAATTCATCAAGACATTAAAAAATACAAAGCTTGATAATCAAGAAATCAAGAAAGTCAAAAGTCAATGTGAAAAGTCAAACTTTTCAAGACTTATAAATTTTATCTAAGTGTTTTTGTATATGATAATTTCATTACTTCATGCCATTCTTTCACCAAGATGCAAGATGATTCAAAGAAAACTTCCAACATGAAAGTTGTAGATCTCAATGAGATCTAAAACATTATAGGGCAGGACTTTTTCTAGAAATGTTTGGATTTTAAGTTATAAGTTCATGAAGTCATGGCATTTTTTATTAAACACTTAGTGAAATTTTCAGCAGGTTTGGTTAGGTTTTTATCCCAATTTCTTGGCCAATTTTCATCAAGTTCCAATTGGATTCTTCAAAAATGGAAAACATGAAAGTTGTATAGGATGTTTCAATCTTTCCAAAACATCAAAGAGCATGAATTTATCATACTTGAGCTAGGAGATTCAAGGGCATGAAGTTGGGCATCCATTCTTGAATTGCAAGTTATTTTCTTGAAGAACATATAGCTAAATCCTTATGCCATGCTGCATAATCTTACTTTCCAGGCCTCTTGACTTTCAAACCTATCCATAATCACATTTTTACACAATTTATTGAACCACTATCCAAATTATTCAAGCATTTTCCCATTGCATCTTTCCATTTTTGGCACAAAGGCACCATTTCCATTCTTGCAAAGTTCACTTTAATCACAAAGTCAATTTCTTGAGCCTCTAACTTGTTGTTCCAATCAAACTCAACTCCTACAAGTCATAACAAACATGTTTAAAGTGATCAACCACTTTAGATAGCTTGGTACAAGCATTAGAAACATGTTCTTCATGCTTGCTTTAAAAACAAGCAAGATAACCATAACATGTGATTCAAAATATAAGTTGTTTCAAGTATCAAACCTTCTCTATAAACAGAGAGGCCAATTTCAAGAGAAAAAGGTCAGAAAAAATAGAGATAAAGGCCAGAAGTTTTGTTGTGTTGGTAAACCCTCAAAATCTCATATTCAAAAAAAGCCATAACAGTCCACAAAGTTCCCACTCTCGAGCTTTGAAATCCAAATCCTAGAACTCTACATACTTTGCAAGTTCTATCCAAACATATAAGAACCTCACATACATCACATAGAAGTTGTTCTAACTCAATAACAACTTCTGTAACATCTGTCTTTTCCAAGCTCAAGAACAGTCAAGACAGCAACTCAAACTCAAAGAACAAAAATCCAGCTGCAAGGTAAGTCTTCTTGACTTTTAACCTTCATTTCAACTATCATTAATGTTTCATTTTTGAAGATAAAATGTAGATATAATTGCCTTGAAGCTAAACATATGTTTGCTTTTCATTTTCACTGACCATGTGGTGAGAACTAACCCATGTATGCAGCAGAATAATGATAAGGTGAAAAAACTGCAGGATGAGTCGACACATACTCACATGAGTCGACTCATTTTAGTGACAAAACAAATTATGAGTCGACACAACGCCTCATTAGTCGACACATACTGCTATAACAGGCACAAAATAGAAAGAAAAAAGGCAAATGAGTCGACATAAAATGCGTATGTGTCAACACAAACAAGGAATTAGTAGACACATGTCATTATGCATCGACTCATACTGAGTTGATTTGGTTTTACAAGAGCAAGGTAAAGTTATGTGTTGATGCATAGATGCATGTGTCGACATATATTGGTTAAAAATGTAATTCTCTTCTTTTTTACACTGTTTTTATACTTTCTATATACTTTCTTCATGGCTATTCAATATAGTTGTAATATTTAAGCTCTTATTTCATCCCCATTCGTAAATTGTACCCCCATCCCCAAATTATGTAATAGCAGAAAATTTATATTTCCGCAATTTATCGCTTTCAAATATAAATGCTAGTAATTAGGGTGTGTATGGAAAGACTAAAATCAACAAGTAGACAACCCTAATTCAAGATAAAAATGCATGAAAACAAACACTTGCACACTTGCACCTCTAGGGTAACCCACGCTTGTTGCCTCGGATAAAAATAGTCATGTCCCTCGAACGTGGGATACTTTAACAAAGACCCTCGAATACAAGATCGTAGTCTCTCGATGACCCTTCGACGTTGCCTTCATAAATGATCTTAGTCCCTTACGATAAATTGGTAAGGTATCCTACAATGTTGCCTTCTAT
Source organism: Vicia faba (assembly GCA_948472305.1). Lineage (NCBI taxonomy): Eukaryota > Viridiplantae > Streptophyta > Magnoliopsida > Fabales > Fabaceae > Vicia > Vicia faba. The sequence goes on from OX451739.1 coordinate 1,172,523,848, forward strand.
GACTATATGATGATCCACGTCCATCCCTTCACATCCAAAGATAGGGTTATTAACCAATTAATGGAAGAGAGAAATAAACAAAAGAATTTTGAGTAGGTAGAACATTCTTAGTTGCTTTCTCACAATCCATCTTCAAAACAAACATTTTTCAAAACACAGCAAACACTTTCAAAACATGAAATATTTTCAAAAAGTCCAACACTTTGTATGCATTCTTATAGAGACGAGAATCATTACAAAGATTGCCTAAACGAATGCGCTTTTCAAAAAAAACTTTCAAAAACCACCAAAAACACATTCCAAAAAAAGCAATTTCAAAAGTGATCTAGCAAGAAACTAAGAGCCCATAGATAACTATGGATGAAAAGGGTGCTAACACCTTCCCTTTTCATGATCTACCCCCCAGACTTAAGAAAATATCTCAAATGTCTTTCCTGTTCTTTTCACCTTTTCCTTATTGGATAAAATAAAAGTCGGTGGTGAATCTTGTTATCTGCAACAATTGCGATAAAATGCAAAACACCCAAGTCAGTTCTCCCATCGTATTACAGAACTGGCGACTCTGCTGGGGACTACTTAAAAGTGGGGTTACCTTAGAGCTAGATCACATTTATTTACTTTCATTGTTTGACTTGTTTTCTTTACATTTATGGGTCATTGTTTGGGTTTTGTATTGATCCTCTACCCAGATATGGGAACATCATTAGGCAAGTAACAATAGATTATGGAAATTGTACGGTGTAGACTAATATAGTTGAAGCAATGGCTACGTTAGTGTGACACATTTATTGGTACATATATCCCTTATGTTGAATCGAGGAGAATACGGGGCTGCTGAGCGGTGTCATGAAGCACTAACTGGCCGTAGAACCTTTAATTGAACAACTTGGCCATTAGGAAGTAGTAAGATAGCCAGTTTCGGTGGAAAGCTGAAAATTGGTTGATACTCGATACTATGCTCATTGAGATCAAACTTTTGGGATATTTCGGCCGCAAGAAAAGATTGATTATGCTGAGACAATGCCCAATGAAGAAAGATCAGTGATACTGAGATTCTATAGAACCTGATTACTTTCTAGAATAGGTTGAACCAACTAAACTTCAAGAGGGTACTTACCTATGAACTTCATTCAAGCCTAAACCTAAGGACTTGTTTTCTTTGCTTATATACATTTATTTGCAAATAACATCATGACATCACGAATAGCATTTTCAATAACCATTTCAAGGATCTCAAGGGTCTGTGATGCAGGGTTATATTGAATCAGACATCTATCAAGGGGAAAAAGGATTTATTTTCCTCTAACCAAATATTGTCAAAGACCAAAATGCGATAACTTGAGTCAAGGGCTATGACTCACATGACATAGTGAGCTTGATTCTCGTGGAAGGACATCCAATAATACAAAGTTCTTCAATCAAAGATGTAATCAAAATTCAACTTCTAACATCTTCTTGTGTTTACCCCGCGAGATCCTTGAAAACATTTGCATTCACATTACATGCATCATAACATAAGCAGGTTTTCCGACACAAGTGTCCTCATCTTTCTACTATTTATTTTAGTAAGATGGATCTCGAGTAGACTGTGAAGGATTTGCAGACACAAAACTCTCAGTTTCAAGAAACTTTGCTTAACTTAGCAAAGGGGCAGCAAAAATTGATGGCATTTCTGGTTATAGAGAAAAAGACAAAGAAGAAAACTATGATCAACATGGGGAAGAAGTTCACGGGCCCCGTTCGACAAGTCCAAGTTGAAGAGGATTCCTCCGAGGAGGATGAAAATCAAGATGAAGATGCTAGAAGCACCCGTGCTAAGGGTGGAAACAATCAAATCTCTGAAGAAGGGGATTATTCTGATGAGCAATACCCGTCGACCGATGACAGATATAAGCAAATAGAAGACAGACTAAAGGCTGTGGAGATCCAAGCTATCTCTGGCTTGGACTTAGGAGACTTGGGTTTGGTTCCTGGGGTGGTCATTCCCCACAAATTCAAGATCCCTGCTTTTGCCAAGTATGATGGGGTCTCCTGCCCGAAGCTTCATCTAAGATCCTATGTATGTAAGATTCAGCTGCACACCGCTGATAGGAAACTATGGGTGCACTTTTTCTAAGAGAGTCTATCTGGGACACAGTTAGAGTGGTTTTAGAAATTGGAAGGGACCAATATCCACACCTGGGACGATCTAGCTGCTGCTTTCTACAAGCAGTACCAATACAATACTGATCTTGCACCAACTCGTGTGCAGTTGCAGAATATGACCATGGGTTCAAATGAGGGCTTCAAAGAATACGCCCAAAAGTGGAGAGACTTGGCTGGCAGGGTGCATCCACCCTTAACTGACAGAGAGATGGTTGATATCTTTATGGGAACTTTGACAGGACCTTTCTCCAATCCCCTAATCGGAAGCTCTTCGGCCAGATTCACTGAGATGATTCTAATTGGGGAACGAGTTGAAAATGGAATCAGAAGCAGAAAGATCCGAACAGCTGCATTTTTCGATACTCAGAAGAAGTCATACAATGGGAAGAAAGAGTCCAATGTTGTGAATGGTCAAAAGGGTCGTAACAAGAGTAACCACGACCAATCTGTGGGGGCAGTCCTGATCTCTAATCCTGCATCGGTGTGACAACAACAAGGTAACCAGTGAAGGCAAGACGAGCCCAATAGACAGTTTACCAAAATCAACATACCACTGTCTCAGGCATTGCAACACATGTTGAGGATGAATCTTATTATGTTGATAGAACCTAATCCAAACCCCAAAACTTCTTCTCCTAACTACAATCCCGATGCAAGATGTGCCTATCATTCTGGCAGTCCTGGGCATGATACTAACAATTGTTGGGCGCTGAAATACAAGATTCAAAATATGATTGATGCTAAAGAGATTGAATTCGGCCCTCCTGAGACTCCCACCGTGATTACTGCTCCCATGCCAAATCATTGAGAGTGTCCAGTTCATTTTGAATTTTCAATTGCAATTCTTTTGTTTGTTCGAACACTTATCTATTATGTTAAACTTTTTTTCATTAATGCATTGCATATGTTTGTCTTGAATTAATCCATTTGTTTTCAATATATTTAAACTGTGCTTTTATTCCCTTTTTGTGATATTCAACTCTCGATTACAAGCTATAAACCTTTAGGGGGAGGATGACGAAAATGATACTCTAATCTCTACAATATGCTTTTGAACAAACCTTGTTGACGATGTACATGCGTTGTTTCAAACCCTAAACACTGGAGTTATAAGGAAGATAATCCCTAGTCAACCCCTTTGAGCCTAAGAAGTAAGAGTTTTCTTTTCGCACAAATCGAAACCTTTAACCATAACCTGGGGCAGGGTAGTTTCTCAGTTGATTCAAATGTGCATTCAGTCGTAAGTTGTCACTTCACAACGAAAATATTCTTGTGAGTCAAAAGATGTTGTTGGTTCCCCATAAAATAGGCAGTCATTATCTCTCAAAAGAAAATCCCACCAGGTCAAAACCTATGAAAGAGACTTAAGAAAAACTGGGGCATCCCACTGGATGTAATCTCAAAACAAGAGCAGTCAGGAAAAATTAGGGATAGTAAATAAAAAAAGAGGTCGCTACCAAATCCTCGACAATGAAAAATGTTGCAAAAATGTCTGCCTTCCTAAATAAACTTCCAGTATCCGAACCATCACCAAAATGTCATTCCAGATTCTAGTAGGAGATAAACGCACAATTAACTGAGTATAAGGCTGAAGAACATCATGAAGAATGGGCGGGTACAAATAAACATTGAGCCTTATCCTTTGTTTCTTAAAACCGTGAACCAGGCTACGTTACAACCCCTTAAAAGTCCTAATTGAAGCATGGGTTAGTTCAAAATCATACTGTTACAAAAGGTATCCTGACTCATGTAAGGCTTATTGTAAATCCTGAGTCGAATTCATATTCTTACAAAATTCTTTTATTTGCTAAAAATTCATTTTCAAAACTTCAAGACAAACATAAACTTTGCATTGTTTGAATACCGTTGTTTGCATATAGCCAATTGTTTGACAACGGATAAATTCGACGAAGAATATCCAATGAACAAAAATTCTCTCAATGAACAGAATCACTTCAAACTGAAACACGCTTCCAATGAAAAATCTCTCATAATCAAGGGGCATGACATGTTATTATCCAACTCATCTATGGCAGTCAAGTCGAGATTCCAATAAATCTCTCAAGAAGTGCTGAATAACCAGGGGCAGGTCTACATCTGAATCACTTGGGGAATTGAACATGAACTCCAGCAAAGGGTCACATACGACCAAGCACACATTCTATGGCAGTGCTACAACACTTACTGCTATGATGATCCCCAGTGAAGTTATAACACCCCAATTCTACCCAGCAATTATGAATGTAAATCCGAGTTTTAAAATTCATACAACTGAATCAGGATGCCACAAATTCAACTTAAAAACACATTGCATTCAACGTGGATACATAACACTTTAAAACTTCGGATGAACCATTAGCATAATAATTTAATCTCTCAATTCAACAACTTGAACATCTACACAGCAGAATCATAATAACATCTTTGTCTAACAATTACAGCAACTTCAAAATAACACATACTTAGCAACAATCAAATTAAAGTTCAACAACCAAAATAATCAATAATTAAAAGCAACAAGCATTCACCCCCCCGAGTGTTACGTATCAGAGCAATAACACCAAATCAAACTACTGAAGATAGACCACCTTCACTCTGGATTACCTGCACGTTACCAATATAAGGGTAACATTCAAACAGAAGGAGTGAGATATCTAACAATATAATAAAACGTATGATAAACAATATGTTAGATCAAATCATATAATAACACCACTTCACATCTCATAAACAACAATAATCGCAACAGAATACCAATAATATACACACTTACAACTTTTTTATGCAATCATAAAATGTGACTCAATACTATGCAAATGCATGTGGTACCATTGGAGCAGAACTCCCATCTTAAATAATTGCCAATAAATAGAGGCATCAACAAGGTATAAGCCTTCATCTTAATATTCGCCAATACATGCCATCTTAACGAGCATTCAGCTCCCTCTTGATATGCAATGTATGTGACACAATTATGAATGTAGTAACAACAACCACAATAAACAACATCTCAACATAACATCATCGTTGGCCAGAAGCCTACATCTTAATAGCTGCCAATTATTAGAGGCATCTCAACATCATTCATCAACATCATTCATAAACATAATTCATCAACATAATTCATCGCATAATTCATCACATAATTCATTGACATAATTTCATCAACGTAATTCATCAACATATTTTACAGCAACTCAGCCACAACAACCATACAACGATAGATCGACAATCCCTCAATGATGGCCATAGGCCTACAACATGATAATGCCTATAATTAATTAATCATCTAAGGCTTACCTCTAGTTAACAAACCTCTACATATTATTATTCTGAAATACTACATCATTATCATCATTAATCTTACTATTATGAACCAAGAAATAATCTATAATCATCTTATCCTCATCATACTTCACAAAAATCATCATAGCGATTAACGCGGGAAGCTAACTCTAATCCTAATTTGGGTTACTAGGATTATTCTTCTTATTCTTCATTTTAATCCTTAAGAATGAATTTCATCACATCATCTATTCAACTCTTCAAACGACACCTCAAACGGAGTCCGAAAACTCAAGTTACAGCCTTTGGAAACGAATCTGCCAAAAACCAGACTACACGAGTTGACGCATAATGTTTTGAGTCGACACGTACTGGGTTAAAATCCTGCATGATTCGATGAATAACCCTCTTGTATCGACTCATACTGAGCCTGTAACATTGCATGTATCGATGCATAATCCTATGTATCGACTCATCCTGAGTCCAAAAGCCTGCATGTGTCGATGCATGGCCTTTGAGGTCGACTCATGCTATTCTGTCATGAATATTTTCTGTGATTTCACTGAGTTTTCACTGCGATTTCCCTACCTTAGGCCCTAAAAATATCCTCTAATCATAGGTAACCATCAATTATAATAATCCTATATTTCTACATCGATTATACAACATTAGGGCATCATTACTCGTCTCTAAATCATTGATCTTCATCATACAACAATATATACATTTCAATCATAAACAAGACAAATTTTCACATCTAATCCCACATACTACTCATCATAAACCCTATTATAGAGTCAGAACCCCACCCTTACCTTGGATTGAAGGTTGCTCTACGACTTTTCCGATTGAATTCCGTTCTGCCTTTTTTCCTTCTTTTCTGCAACTTTCACGTTCTCTTCCAACCCTTATTTCTTTCTCTTCTTTTTGCTACTTCTTTTCCATATTAATTCTAAATAACTAATATATTAATCCTATAATTCTCATTTTATCTTAATGGGCTTAAAACTCCTACACCCCCTTTCTACTACTTCTAGTCCTTAAAATAAGCCCACATCAAATAATATTATTATTCTAATAGTATTCCACAACTTAATAAATAAATCCAATAACAACAACACATCAACTATCATCATAACACAACTTCACAAATAATCCAAAAATAATTTAATTAAATAATTAATTAAATTACAGACGTTACAACTCTCCCCCACTTAGAATGTTTTCGTCCTTGAAAATTTACCTTAATCAAACAACTCAGAATAGGAGTCCCGCATCTTGTTATCCAACTCCTAAGTCATGCTTTCTCCTGTAGCTCCTAGCCAAACCAATTTAACCAAAACAATCTCCTTTCCCCTTAGAGTCTTTATTTCACGATCCGCGATCCGTACAAGCATCGTTTCCACCGTAAGGTTATCCCGTACTTGCACATCATCCATATGAATCACATGAGATGAATCTAAAATATACTTCTGGAGTTGTGACACATGAAACACATCATGCAAATTCAAAATATTAGGCGGTAAAGCCACTCTATAAGCAACATTCCCCACTCTCTCGGAAATATGATATGGTCCAATAAAATGAGAAGTGAGCTTCTTAGACTTCAATGCTCATCCAACACCAGTCACATGTGTAACTCTCAAAAACACATGGTCACTCGCTTTAAATTCTAAATCTTTCCTTCGATTGTCATGATAACTCTTTTGTCTATTTTGGGAAGCTTTCATCTTTTCTCGAATCAACTTCACCTTCTCAGTAGTCTCACGAACAAGTTCAAGTCCGAGTACTACACTTTCATCAGATTCATGCCAACATAAAGGAGTTCTACATCTTCAACCATACAACGCTTCAAAGGGTGCCATCCTGATACTAGAATGGTAACTGTTATTATAAGTGAACTCTATCAACGGAAGGTAAGTATCCCATGAACCTCCCTGCTCAAGAACACACCCCTCAACAAGTCTTCCAACGATTGAATAGTCCTTTCAGTCTGACCATCTGTCTGAGGATGATACACCGAACTCAACCTTAACTTAGAACCCAACGCTTCTTGCAAACTCTTCCAAAAATCAGAAGTAATTCTTGGATCTCTATCTAACACAATGCACAAAGGAACACCATGTAGCTTCACGATTACACTAGTGTAAATCTCAGCCAACTTCGACACTGGAAAACTGATGTTAACAGGAATAAAATGAGCCGACTTTGTAAGCCTATCAATAATCACCCAAATCCAATCATGTCCTTGCAAAGTATTAGGTAACCCCGTCACAAAGTCCATCGAAATGCTATCCCATTTCCATTCTGGAACTTCTAATGGTTGCATCAACCCTGCAGGCTTCTGATGTTCAACTTTCGACTTCTGACAAGTCAAACATGCATACACAAACCGAGCCACATCACTCTTCATTCCAGGCCACAAAAAAAAACCTTTCAAATATTGATACATCTTTGTAGTTCCTATATGAATACTCAACTTACTTCTATGACTCTCCTCAAGTATCACTTTCTTCATCTTAGCATCACCAGGAATACAAATCCGGTTATGAAATCTCAACACACCTTGCGCATCTAGCTTAAAATCATTATTCTCAGACTGATCGATCCCAACCATTGAATCTACCAGTTTCACATCCAGCTTCCGAGCTTCTCTGATACTATTCAATTAATTCCAACTCTTTAACCATCATTGTCGACATATGTAAAGTCTTTCGACTCAACGCATCAGCTACCACATTCGCTTTTCCTGGATGATAATTCAAACTAAAATCATAATCCTTTAACAATTCCAACCAGCCCCGTTGCCTCATATTCAGCTCCTTCTGATTGAATAAATACTTTAAGCTCTTATGGTCACTAAACACTTCAAATCTATAACCATAAAGATAATGCCTCCAAATCTTCAACACAAAGACAACTACAGAAAACTCCAAATCATGCGTAGGATAGTTCTTCTCATGAGTCCTCATTTGCCTCGACGCATAAGCAACTACCTTATCATTCTGTATAAGCATACCTCCTAAACCCATCTTAGAAGCATCACAATATACCACAAAAGGCTCTCCTGGATTAGGTACGTCAAAATCGGGGCCGACGTCAATCTCTTCTTCAATTCTGTAAAACTTTCTTCGCACTAAACATCCCACACAAAAGATCTACCTTTACAAGTCAACTTAGTCAACGGGGGTGCCAACTTAGAAAAACCTTCGATGAACCTTCTATAGTAACTAGCTAATCCCAAAAAGCTTTTAATCTCAGTAGCTGACTTCAGAGTTTCCCATTGCAACACTGCATCAACCTTCGATGGATCTACAGTAATGCCACTACCTGAGATCACATGACCAAGAAAACTAACCTCCTTTAACCAGAACTCACACTTAGACAAATTTGCATACAACTTCTTCTCTTTCAAAACTTGCAATACTACCCTTAAGTGTTCTGCATGCTCTTCTTCTAACTTAGAGTAAATCAAAATGTCATCAACGAACACCACTACAAAATGATACAAATAAGTATGAAAGATACGGTTCATGTATTCCATGAATACTCCCGGTGCATTAGTAACACCGAAAGGCATCACCGAATACTCATAATGTCCATAACGCGTTCTGAAAGCCGTCTTCTGGATATCTTCATCCTTCACCTTAATAAGATGGTAACCCAACCTCAAATCAATCTTACTGAACACACGAGCATCTACCAATTGATCCATTAATTCATCTATTCTTGGAAGTGGATACTTGTTCTTAACTGTCACTTTATTCAACTGTCTATAATCAACACAAAGCCTCATACTTCCATCTTTCTTCTTTACTAACAACACTGGAGCTCCATACGGTGATACACTTGGTCTTACAAACTTATTTTCAAGTAACTCTTCCAATTTATTATTTAACTCTTACAATTCAGATGCAAACATCCTGTATGGTGCCATAGACTCAAACTTGATACACTTTGAAAACTCAACATCTGCCTCACTGTAGTGCGGATAAAACTTAGCCAACTCTGCAAACTTTATAACATACTTAACAACTGACATATTCCCTTGCTTCAGCTCAAGGAATTCAATTTCCTTCTTACCACATACGTCTTCAGGATGATACTTCCTCATAAATTCCCCACGGAACACAGCCCAAGTGACATTTTCACTTGCAGCTTCCAACCTCTGACACGTCTCTAGCCACCAGTCATCAGCCTCGACTGCTAGCATATGAGTACCATATCAAACCTTCTGCACTAGAGTGCAGTTCATCATACGGAATATTCTCTCAATCTCTTTCAACCAATCCAATGCTCCGTCAGGATCATACTTTCCCTTGAAGGTAGGCAGATTCTCTCTCTGGAAAGTCGCCAAACTACGAGATCCAGCACTCCCGTCAACATTCGGCTGATTCTCCATCGCATGTGCTATTGCTTCTAAAGCAGCAACAAGTGCATCATTATTCCTTCCAGCCATCTCAACTTATCACTACAACATAAACAATGGTTATAACTCAAATTAACAATACTCGATTGTTAGACAACTACGACTCAAAAACTTGGTTGGACATACCAACCTTTGCTCTGACACCAACTTTGTAACACCCAAATTTTACCCAGCAATTATGAATGTAAATCAGAGTTTTAAAATTCATACACATGAATTAGGATTCCACAAATTCAACTTAAAAACACATTGCATTCAACGTGGATACATAACACTTTAAAACTTTGGATGAACCATCAGCATAATAATTTAATCTATTAATTTAACAACTTGAACATTGTGATACGGTGGGAGAACTGACTTGGGTTTTGCGTTTGTTTTCACAAATGTTTCGATTTAGCAAGAGACGCCACCGACTTTTTATTTTATCCTAAGGAAAGGTTAAAAAGCACGGCAAAAACCTTTGAGATGTTTTCTTGGGTTCGGGGAGTAGATTATAGAAAGGGAAGGTATTAGCACCCTTTCTATCCTTGGTTATCCATGGGCTCTTAGTTACTTGCTTAGATCACTTGCCTTGCATTTTCAATTGTTTGAAATGGTGCTTTAAATTGTTTGAAATGGTGCTTTGTGTGTGGGTTTGAAAATGTTTTGAAAAGAGGCCATTGTTGGGGCAACCTTTGTAATGATCCATGTTTGAATGTATACAAAGGTGTATTTGTCTTTTGAAAAGTTTTCAATGTTTTTGAAAGTTGTTTTGAAAGTGTATTGTGAGGTGTGTTTTGAAAAATGGCAAGGATTATTTTGCAAGTTGGTCAAGTAACCAAGAGCTATCTACCCTAAATTTCTCAAAGATCTTTACTATGTTTTAACCCTTTTAACAATATTGTTCCACCATTGTATTTGGTGGACAATCTTGTGTTAGGATGTTAACGGGACGGGCGCGGGTCATCGTTTAGACCATGAATGCAATAGTGCCAAGTGTCTTTGGCAATTTCCTTTAAGGGACTATGATCATTTTGTTTAGGCAACTTTCGAAAGCGTCATCGAGGGACTATGATCACTTTGAATCGTTTTGTTTTGCCAAAGACACCCAACATGCAACATGGCCCATTTTTGAAGGCAACAAGTGGAGTAACCCTAGGGGTGCAAGTGTGATTGGTGTTGTCCATTTTCATGCTTTTTTGTCTTTTGTTTAGTCAAGCTATTTGTTATTTTTGATTTGCATACAAAACCCTAAGTCTATCATGGTATAATTAGAAAGCTTTAAAATGCGGAATTTAAAGTCCTAAATTATTACAACATAATTATGGGGATGGGGGTACAAATGTTCAAATGGGGATATTTAGCAAGAAATTTAAATCTAAGCTATTACAATCCAAATTGAATATACAAGTTATTTAATTGTACAATAAATATGCAAAATGCACAAACATGGTTTTATATGTATGTAAAAGTATTTTTCATGTGACATATAAACAAAAATAAAAAAAGTTAATTTTTGGATATTTTCATGGTTTAGGGCAAAACCCTAATTTTCTAAATAAAAAGTATTTATTATTTATTATATACAATATTTATTAATTATACACAAAAATAAATAAAAGAGAAGTATACTTGTAAAAAAGTAATTTTTGAGGTCAAATATTAATAAAAGAAAAAATGTATTATTTTTATATTTTTATCCTAAATATTGTAATAAACATATAAGTATTTATATTATATATTAACTATACTAAATATATACAAAAATAAAAATATTAATTATTAAAAAAAAGAGTGTATTTTAAAAAAATGTTTTCAAAAGATAAAATAAAATAAAATCAGAAAATAAAATGTATTTTGTATTATTTTTTAGTATTTTAAATAAAAAAAGTATTATGTTTATTTATATGTACAAGTTTAAATAAAGCAAATAAATTCAAAATAAATGCAAAAATGGTTGAAAAAATATTTTTAATATTTTTTATATTTTGACAAAAAATAATAAGTCAGGGGAAAAAACAAAAAGTCAAAAATGATTGAAAAATCACACAATGGGCCAAGGGGGTGTAAGTGGAAGAATGAGGTGCAAACAGAAAAATGAACCAAGCCCAGCCCAAAAGGAGTTGTCTTCAACCTCCAGCAACCTTGAACAACAAAACGCGCGTTTCCTTGCTTGATTCAAATATCCTGATTCTTTGATTTTTAGCACAAACTTATAACATCAAAAATGTAAAGCATCAAATCACGAATTCATACATATCAAGAACTTGATCTAACTCTCAGAAATGAGAGAGAATTTCTCCTCCCCCAATTCCTGACCTAACTTTTGTTCAATGTTCAGGTTCAAAATTCTCTCAGCACACACAACATAAATGAAAAGTGAGGATATGGGTAGCTTCAGGGCCATGAGTAGGACATAATTTCTTCACAAACCTAAGCCTAGATATGCTTGGATAGAGAGATAGAAGTTCAAACTTTTACCTGTTCAGCTTGAGTTGTGTACAACAATGGAGACACTTTCAATGAAGTTTGAGGACTTGTACAGCTTGCTTGAGGTCCAAGGATGCTCTTCCAACCTCTAGCTTGCTTTGAAACTGACTGAATCGAGCTATGTAACTCAACCTACACAACTGAAAAAATGAAAATGGCAAACTTGGTTAGGGGTGTTACAGTCTGTTTCTAAGGCTTGGGATAATTTGTATGAATGTTATAGAATGTGTTTGAGGTGGTTTTAGCCAAGGCGCATGAATGGATTGAGCTGGCCAAATCAAAATGCAGCAGATACCCTGTTTTGCCACAAAACTGTGTTTTGATGAATGAGCAGGTTTAGACTCTGGTTGATTCGTGTTTTAGGTTAGTTGGATCAAGTGAAAAGTGTTTGCAAAGTTTGTTTGAGTTGGTTCTTGCAGGAATGTGTGTTATGGTACAAAATGCAAGCCTTCTTCTTATCTAAGCAAACAAAATGCAAGTTGGATTATAGGCTCCTACAGGCCCCTCAAGCATGCTGCAAATTTAGTTCTTGATCAGTGGGATATGTCCATAATCTTGTGCCCAAAAGATCTGGCCTGTACCTCTTTGATTTGTGTTTTGACATAAAGTGCACCTTTTCAAAAATGGCTAAAATGCTTTTTCCATTTTAAGACTAATCCTTTGTGTAATGACTTAGTGAACAAGATAATGCTAGGACACAAAGGTTTTGCATTAAATTATTGAGTGAGAATGGGATTAGAGGCCTGTAATCTAGTTTGTGCAAGCTGAGTTTGAAAATGCAAAGTGTTATGAACATGTATTTGGCCATGGACAAAGTGACTTTTGCCTATCTTTACAAATTCGATTCTCCCTAACCACAAGGGTGTTTGAGAAGTTCTTGGACAATTTGTAAAGCTTGGAATGTGTACTACAATCCATCTTTGTAATGCAAGTTGAAATTCCAAGTGGAAGCATGTGAAAAGTGGCCATGAAGTTGGGCAAAAATCCTGCCTAAAATAGGTCAAAAAAATTTCTAAGTTAAGAATGTTTTGCAACCCTATTCCAAAAATCATAACTTGAGCTAAAAGCTTCTTTTGAGAAAACTTTGGGAATAAAAGTTGTATATTTTGCAATGGACTACAACTTTCATGTTTTGAGTTTTGTTTGAATCCAAATACATCTTGATGAAAAAAAGGGACAAAGTTAGGAAAAAATTAGGAAATTTTATAACTTAGAAAATTTCTAAGTTATGAAATTTCTTCATTTCAAACCCTAATTTATAATTTTTGATTTCTTGATGAACAAGTTTCATAATTTGACATGTTTTGATGAAAAATGAATCTTGACACTTGATTTTGACCAAAAAGTCAAAGTTTGACTTTTCAGTATACAGTCAAATTTTGATCAGTTGACTGGAAAATTCATCTGTCAATCTTATGCATTTGGGATCTTTTGAACTTATTGAATGTGTAAAGACCATGTCATTGAGTCCTTGAGTCCATCTGTGAGCTTGGTTTGCCATTGGCTAGGTCAAACAGTCAAAAATTGCCTTTGTGCAGTCAAAACCCTAAAAATGACCATTTTGCCCTTTTGATGATCTGATCAAATTTCTTGTAGAATTGTGATCCAAACTTGATCAAATGGTCCATATGAGTTTAATATGTTGATGTGGGTCCAAAATCATGAAGTTTGACTGTCAATTGGCCCTAGTTGACTTTTTCCCCAATACAGCTGATTTCTAGGTCAACTGTCTAGTTGACTGGGCAAAGATTGGAATCAAGGCTTGAAACTTGGTATGGATAAACTTGTGAGTCCAACATGAAGCATGAAAGTCATTTTGGGCATTTTAGGTCAAAACATATTTGTGCAAACTCAAACCCTAATTTGGGTCAACAGTGTAAGGAGGAGTCTTGAGCAGAGCAAACCCTAACTTGATCTTGAGCTCCAAGGGTCTTGTGATGAGAAAATGTTGATGAAATGAGAGGGCAAATTTTGGGGTACAACAAACATCTACGCAGCGGAATCATAATAACATCTTTGTCTAACAATTACATCAACTTCAAAATAAACAATCAAATTAAAGTTCAACAACTGAAATAATCAATAATTAAAAGCAACAAGCATTCATCCTCCCGATTGTTACGTATCAGAGCAATGGCACTAACTCAAACTACTGAAGATAGACCACCTTCACTCTAGATTACCTGCACGTTACCAACATAAGGGTAACTGTTGTACCCCAAAATTTTCCCTCCCATATTTGTCAAAACATTTCAAGAAAGATCCTCAAGTTGCTTAAGGTAGTCCAAGGTTTGGCCAGACAAGCTCTCTCCTAAGGCCGTCTACCTCAAATTAGGGTTTCATGTTGCATCAACATACTTGAGTCCAAGGGACCCCAAATGCTCAACATTGTCCTAATATGTTCTCAAGATCATCTATGTCAAGTTTCAAGCCCTACAAAGGAAATTTGCTCAGTCAATTGTTCAAAGGCCTGAAAATCGACTATGCTAGGGAAAAGGTCAACTGTGGCCCACATACAGTCAAACTTCAAGATTTTTGGTCAACATCCTCATTTTTAAACATATTTCATCATTTTATCAAGGGTTGATCATGATTCATCAAGGATTGCTCATAATTCATCAAGAACCAAAAGTTGCTAAATTAGGGTTTTGTAGGAAAAGTCAACTCAACTTTGACCAAGAATTACTTTCTCATACTTTATGAGAAATGACCAATCCAAAGCTAATTTTTAATAGGATGCAATTCCCTAGAATCCATCTTCAACTCCAAAGTTCAAAATATGCACTCACAAGAAGTTATGAATTTGGACATTATAGGTCAATTTGAAAAGTCAACAAAAACACCCTTTTTATCAAAGCTTTATACATGAGCATGGAATATCAAATTGAGATGAGACCAGAAGGGTTGATTAGAGGACATCTCAATCTTTCTAAAAAGTCCAAGAACACCCTCATAAGGTTAAAATTGATAGAGATATGCATTGTCAAAGTTGGCCAATTTTTGAAAAAATGCATGAAGCAAATATTGACCAAACTTGGATTTTTTCCAAATGGGCCTATCTTTTCAAGTTTGAAACTCATTCCTAACATGGTCCACGACCTCTAAGCCCACCCATACATTTTTCTACTATTTATGCTATTTATTTTGATATCTTATTCATTAAAATTCAAAATTAAATAAATAAATAATGGAAATAATGTAAATTTTGATGTGAATCCATTTTGGGAAAGTTTTATGCTGGTTTATGTCAATTGATTTCGTGCAATAACTTTTCAAACATGTCCAAGTTCATCCACATGTGAAAATGGCATAAGATCATCAAATATGGCATTTTTTTCAAATCTTGATCATGGTCTTAAAACACAACATTATGAGGGAGATTCTTTCCATGCTTTCTTGTCTCCTCATTCTCCTCTATAAATATAGAGCCATACAAGCTTGAAAGGGACGAAAAATCCTCTCTAAAAAGCTCTCAAAAATCTCTTCAAAAAGCTCTCTAAAAGCTCTCCAAAAATCAAAGAATTGGTGCAAGTCATATCTCGAGGTTCCGGTCTCACCCAATTGACATCAAGTCTCAAACCATTCTCTTGAAGTCCTCAAGAGTCTTACAAGGCCCAAGAGCAATCCATCACACGCCTAGCATGCCCCCCATTTAACAACACCGGTTTAGAAAAAATTTAAACTTAGAATCTCTAATTTTAATCACATTTTATAGTATGCTAACGTTTGTTTGAGTTTATATAGAACAGTTATGGATGGTTGAATCATAGGTTCCACGCAAGAATCAAAAAACACCATAGTTAGAGCATGAAGCTTTCAAAGATTCAGGCCTAGGGATTTCTGATGATTGCACCCTCCTGTTTACTTTTGCTACTAGGCCCATCTTTATTTTCATGTTTTATTCGTTTTATTTATTTCTTTTAATCCCTTTTATTTTTTATCAATAAACAAATATAAAAATCACATAAAAATAGATTTAGGATTTTTTCTTAATTAAATTTTAATTTTAGGTAAAACTTTAATTTCTTTTTTGTAAATAACTTAAAAATAATTAGAATAAATAGGTTTTATTACTAACTTAATTATATTTTATTTTTTCCTAAAATAACCAAAGAAACCAAAATAGGTCATGTAATTATTTTTATTAATTAATTTAATTAACTAATTAATTGCATATTTAATTTAGAAAACTTATTTCTTTTATTAAAAACAATAAAAAACAATTTTTCTTTTAATTAGGTTAGAAGGGTCAAAACCTTAAATTCTCGTCGATCTTAATTCTTCTCGCGCGCTTTATTTTTATTATTTACCATATTGATGTAACTGCCAACAGTTTGTAATAGTTTAATTAGGACGTTTATTTACATTTATCGCTTTATCTTCAAAGGGTTTGTTTTTGGCTATGTAAATACCCGAAGCCTTGTAATAGCGTAGTTTAAATTCCGCACTTTAAATTCCGCAAATTATTAACTGTTAGATGTATGATATAAGGATGCATGACAAGAATGTATGATTAATTTTAAAACAGTTAGATCACCCTAAATGTTCAAAGATAAATAAACTGAAATTGAATCATTCACACATGTGCACTCCTAGGATACACTCTCACTTGGTTGTCTTCGGTAAACGGTCATTGAGTATAGGATGCTTTAGTGGTCGTCCTTTTGTCTAAATAAAGATCAAAGTCCCGATTCGGAAAAGTTTCCTCGGAATGGTTGCCTCGAATAATTGATCTAAGACATTAGGGTAATTACTAAGACGTCCTAACATTGCTTTAGTGACCGTACGCCCCTTTTGAATTGACCCTCAAAACTCCAACGACGGTGCTACCTACTCACTAATAGTGGGATAGCATTGTCTAAAGGAAACGAACATAGAACGATTCTTTTTTCTAGTAGGTAGATTAGTTCTTAAGTACTTGCTAATTCCAATTTTTTTCTTCACATTTACACTCCTTTACAAACAAAGTTTTCAAAAACACTTCATTACACTCTTGAAGACAGAAGCAAGAGTTAAATCGAAGTTAAAACAAAAACTTTTCAAAACCCACAAAAACAAAGAAAACAAATTTGAAAATGATGAGCAAGTACTTAAGAGCTCGTAGATAAATACGGATAGAAAGGGTACTAATACCTTCCCTTTCTATAATCTACCCCCCGTACTCATAAATATCTTGAAAAAGGAATTTTTCTGTGCTTTTTTCCTTTCCTTGTAGGATAAAATAAAAGTCGGTGTCGGCTCTTGCTTACCGCGACATTTTGCAAACAAAAACGCAAAACGCAAAACGCAAACCAGCAAATTCCTTAACGAAATAGGGAAACCACGAGCCCGGTTCTGGCCACCGTATCACAGAACTGGCGACTCTGCTGGGGATTCAATAAGTGGGGTGTACCTTAGTGTTGTACCCCAAAATTTGCCCTCCCATATTCTTCAAGAAATTGCCAAGCCAAGCTGCAAAATTCCCCAAGGGTTGCACAGTCAAAGATCTCCTATACAGTCAAGATTAGGGTTTTGAGGCTGATCAAGAAAATGAAGTTTTCAAAGGCCCAATCAAGTCTCACATGCCTACAAATGTGGTCAATCATCCTCATATCAAGTTTCAAGGCATTCAGCTCAAAATTGCACAGTCAAAACCCTAAATTGCACTGCAGTCAACTGTAGGGGCAAAATGGTCATTTGGCAGTC
The DNA here is from genome assembly GCA_948472305.1 of Vicia faba. Lineage (NCBI taxonomy): Eukaryota > Viridiplantae > Streptophyta > Magnoliopsida > Fabales > Fabaceae > Vicia > Vicia faba. The sequence goes on from OX451739.1 coordinate 1,172,541,864, forward strand.
AAAAGTTCAAATTTTTGGTCAACATCTTATTTTGAAGCCACAAACATCATTTGATCAATTCTTGATCATGATTCTCAAAGCATGGCTCAAAAATCATCAAGATGCAAAAGTTTCTATTTTTGGAGAGCTGGAAAAGTCAACTGAAATTGACCAAGGCATAACTTTCACATGGATTATCAGAAAAATTCCATCCAAAGCTCATTTTGAAGAGAAAGACATTTCCTACAACTCATCTTCATACTTCAAGTCCAAGAAATGCTCTCACAAAAAGTTATCAATTTCAACATTATAGGTCCTTTTCAAAAGTCAACAAAAAGGGACTTTAAGTCAAAGGCCATAACTTGATATTGGTAAATCAAAATGACATGGGACCAAAGACATTGTTTAGAGGACTTCAATACCTTTCTAAAATGTCCAAGAACATGAGCAAAGCTTAAAAATTGAGCAAGTTATGCATTGGAGAAGTTGGGAAAGTTTTGTGAAATGGCCAAAATCATTTATCCTTGAAATCTCATTTTTGACAAGAGGGGCCCACTTTTTCCACTTGAATTGACTTGGCCATGCTTCCCACGTGTCCCATCTTTTATTTCATATTTTTTTATTAATTTTTTCATTTTTATTGATTTTATTGGATTTAATTAGTTTTAAATCTTTTAAAATCAAAAGAAATTCAAAAAAATTAATTTAAAGGGATATTTTGCTTTGATTAACCTTGAAGCATCATTATGTGCCTACCATTTTTCGTGCTAAGGCTTAAACAAGGCAAAAATTCAAATTTGAATCAAAAGTGGAAAGTGTGATAATGGTGGTTTATGCCAAATCCTAAACATCAATGCAAGGCATTATTGGCCATAATTTTCATTCATACACATTGCATAAGACATGTACAAGTGAAAGTGTCTAGGTTCATTCAAGAGACATGCATATTTCAAAAAAGGGAAAACTTTTAATGTGTCTGATTCTTGTCTCATGGCATTAAAGGCTTGGTTAAATGGCTGTCTCTTACCGTTACAAGACCCTCACACTCCTATAAATACAAGGGCCAGTGGCACATTACAACGGACGAAAAAAAACACACAACAGGAGAACGAAAGAAACATTGGAGAGAGGCTGCCCATAAAATCCATCAAAGGTTGCCAGAATTTTCCAAGCAAAGCCACCCTTCAGCAAAAGTAGCCAAGCTCAGAAGCCCAGATCGAAGGTGCCTACATTCAGGAAGCGCCCAAATCGAAGGTCCAATCTACTGGTAAGAGAGGGTAAACTGTCCAACCTTGTATTTGCATTACACATTCGTGCTTGTTGTTACCTTCAATTTACTATCCTAGACAGGATCAAAGGGCCTGGGTTTGGCCCCAGGTCATGTTCTTCGTTTGCTAACATTTGCTGCAGATTTATCCTGAAAAGACTCAGCGCACGTAGGATCGAAGGGCCTGGGGTTCGATACCAGGCCCTGAGTTTATTTTGCTAACATACTTTTGCAGGTATAGCATCCCAGATCGAAGGAGACACCTTCTCTGGATCGAAGCTTCCCAGGCCTCCAGAATTATGCTTTTTTTATTTGCTGCCTGTTTCCGTCGTTTTTCTTATACTTATTTTGACTATTTTTATTTCTTTTTTTTAATCAACATAAAATCAAAAACACAAAAAAATCAGAAAAGACAAAAAATAAATAATAATTTTATTTTAGTATTAATTTTGTAAATAAATCCCTTAATTAATTTAGATTTAATTTTAGGTTATAATTTAATTCTATTTCACAATAAACCAAAAATAATAAAAAATAGATCTTTAACACTTTTTACCTTTTTTTAATTAATTAAATATTTTTATTATAAGTATCATTAACCATTAATTTTGTAAATAAAATTTATAATTAATTTAGTTTTAATTTTAGGTTTTAACTTTAATGCATTTTCTTTAATAAATTAAAAACAATTAGAATTAGAATTAATCATTTGACTTTTAACTAATTTAATGTCATAAATACAAAAAAAACATAAAAAACAAGTTCTTTCTTTTTATTTAATTTAATTATTCTATTAATTTTATTTTAATTCCTTAAAGGGCCCAACGCCCTCGCATTCGATCATATTTTCCTTTTTTCGCGCGTTTTATTTATTTCTGTTGTAAATATAATGTAATTGCTCCAAAGCCATGTAATAGCTATTAGATATTTATTTTCTGCACTTTATTTTAAATCGGGTATGGATTAATTTGGCGTTGTAGACCCGCGCCTTTGTAATAGCGTAGGACCCTTTATCTTTTCCGCACTTTAAATTCCCGCACTTTTAACTGCTAAACAATAACATGAAAGAATGAATGCCCAAAAATAAAATCGAAACGTAGATCACCAATGCATGAACAAGACAAACAATAAACTGAAAATGACACACAATCCACACACCACCCCTAGGGTACGCTTCACTGTTGCCTTGCCCCTCGAAAGGTGGTCGTCGAGTAGAGGATGTCTTAGTAAGTCCTCATGATCCGGGAACCTGGCATGAGGGTAGCTTCTAAGGTGTCTTCCCATTGCTCTGGTGATCACCATGTCCCTACAAACTCGAATTGACCCGAACACCTCCAACGGTGGTGCTACCTACCTCTCAATGGTGGGATGGCACTACCTAAAGGACAATTACACAGCTTTATTCCTTAGGGTAGGTAGATTCTCATAGATACTTGCTCATCTCAAAAACAAACAAAATACTTTTCACACCTACACTTTCTAAAAGTTTTCAAATAAATTTTTCATACACTCTTGAGGACAGATACAAGAGTTACTTAGAGATTTTTCAAACGAAACTTTTTTTCAAAACTCACTCACCTTAAAAAGCAAACAAACATTTTGAAAACACAATGAGCAAGTACCTAAGAGCCCATGGATAACCATGGATAGAAAGGGTGCTAACACCTTCCCTTTCTATAATCTACCTCCCGAACCGAGAGCTAATCTCAATAAGGAATTTTTCTGTGCTTTTGTCCTTTCCATTTGGAGAAAATAAAAGACGGTGGCGACTCTTGCTTACTACTGCGACATTTCGCGAAACCAGCTTTAAAACAGTCAGTTCCAGATCCACCGATCACAGAACTGGCGACTCTGCTGGGGAACTTATAAAGTGAGGTGTACCTTAGGACTAAGATCACTGTGTTTTCAATTGCTTTGATTTGTTTGCTTTAAATTGTGGGACTGTCTTGGGAGTTCTATAGATCCTAACCCGGATCTGGGGATACCTTCTTAGAAAGTAGCAACAAGGCTGTGAGGGAACTGTGCGGGGTATACCGACATGGTTGAAGCAGTCTGCTACATTGATGTGGCACTTTGGTGTGTACCGGTAACCCTTGAGTCAATCAAGGAGAGTACGGGGCCTCCGCGTGGTGTCGTGAAGCATCAACAGACCTTAGGAACCTTAATTGAACCATCTTGGCCTCTTTAGGGTAGTGAGATGACTACTTTGGTGTACTCCGAAGTCGGTTGATACTCGATACTACACTCAATTGAGGGTTGTTTTCTTGGGATATTTTGATCGCCAGTCAGTGGCTAAATCGAAACGATGAACAATGAAAGCAATCCAATGATATTGAGATCCTTAGAACCCGGTTACTTTGATAGGACAGGTTTGAGCCCACCAACTTCAAGAGGGTAATACTTAGACCTCATGATGGCCTAAACTCTAAGGGTTTCTCTTGTGTGACTTGTGTGTCTTTGTACTTGCCTACTTGCATGCTTGTTAGCTGACACATGAACTACTTGCAGGTTTTGTTTATAGTCCTTAATCGGGACTCATAACAAGAGTGTACTAAGTTTCTTACAGGTTTTGGTTTGCAGTCCTTAATTGGGACTCATAACAGGGCTACTCACATTACCCCATGCATACTATAACATCATACCATTGCATACATCCTAACCCATTTCAAGGATCTCAAGGGTCTGTGATGCAGGTCATGATGAATAAAACATCTAGCAAGGGGCAAAGAGGATTTATTTTCCTCTAGCCAAGGTTGTCAGGGGCTATGACCCACTGGATATGGTGAGCCTTTGACCCTTAAAGAAGGACTCTCAACAAAGTACCTTCAATCAAGCCACCAGTTTCCAATGCTAACGATTTTCTTGTTTACCCCACGAGGTCCTTGAAAACATTGCATGCATACATAACATTGCATCACAGGTACCCTTTCTTTACAGGTCACTTACCCTCTCTGCTGTTTATTTCAGCATCATCATGTCTTCTGCACCATCCAATGAACAATCCATCAAGGCCCTCCAGGCTCAGAATGCCCAGTTCCAAGAGCTGATCATGAATTTGGCCCAGGGGCAGCAAGATCTGAAGACTCTGCTCCTGAAAAAGAAGAAGAAGAGGACTGTTTTGTTCAGCCCTAGACGCAGGTCTGGGAATACACCACAGGATGAAGCTGAGAGAACAACTCCATCTGTTAGGATAGACAGTCCCCATGGGAGAGAGGTGCCTAGTCCAGTGGTCTCCGACAACGAGACGGAGTTCAATGATGAGCAGTACCCTCCAGCTGAGGACAGGTACAAACAGTTGGAAGACCGGCTAAATGCGATGGAGATACAAAAAGTGCCCGGCCTGGACTTCGAGGATTTAGGTCTGTCTTCTGGGGTAGTGATCCCGCACAAGTTTAAGGCACCTGCCTTTGCTAAATACGACGGGGTATCCTGTCCTAAATTGCATCTCAGGGCTTACACAAGGAGGATCCAACCCTATACAGCTGACAAAAACCTATGGATCCATTTTTTCCAGGAGAGTCTTTCAGGGACTCAGCTCGAGTGGTTCTATCAACTGAGTGGAGCCAACATCCGCAGCTGGGAGGACTTGGCCACTGCATTCTACAAGCATTACCAGTACAATGCCGACCTCGCTCCCACGCGCACTCAGCTTCAGGGAATGTCTATGGGTGCAGGTGAAGGTTTCAAAGAATATGCTCAGAAATGGAGAGACCTTGCTGGAAGGGTACAACCACCCTTGACTGACCGCGAGCTCGTCGACATGTTCTTGGGGACCCTGTCTGGTCCATTCTTCAACCACCTGATTGGGAATTCTGCTGCTGGGTTTACAGATCTGATCTTGACCGGGGAAAGAATAGAAGCTGGTATCAAGTCAGGGAAAATACAGACTGGTGACTCCTCGAACACTGAGAAGAAACCATCCAAGAGAGAATCTAGTGCTGTCAACGTAGTAGCTATTGCAAAGCCGGCCGGTGCTCCTCAGCGTCACCATCAACAAAGGGAAGAGAGACCTAAGAGGCAATTTACTCCCCTCGGCATGACCTTGTCACAAATATTGCCACAGTTGCTGGAAACCAAGCTGGTAACTCTCATGGACCCTCCAAATAATCCCAACAGAACGCCTTCAAGGTATAACCCCAATGTTCGTTGCGCCTATCATTCTGACAGCCCGGGGCACGCTACAGATGACTGTTGGACTTTGAGAAATAGGGTTCAAGATCTGATTGACGCAAAAGAAGTCCAGCTCGACTCCCCAGAGGCTCCCAATGTGATCACTGCTCCCTTGCCAAGACATGGCTAGGATTAGTTTTTGTTCATTCAAATATTCAAGTTGTAATTTTCTTTCAATTGCTCAAACATTTTGTTTCATGTCAAACTTGGTTATCTCATTAATGCATTACACTTGTCTGTTTTGAAGCAATTATGTTTACTATGCCTAAAACTGTTTTCATTTTTTTGTGATGATCAACTCTTAAATAATAATTCTAAGCCTCTTGAGGGAGGATGACGAAAACGATACCACGATCTTTACAGTATGCTTTTGAACAGACCCCGCTGATGAGGTACATGCATTGTTTCAATTCCTAAACACTGGAGTTATAAGGATGATAATCCCTCGTCAACCCCTCTGAGCCAAAGAAGTAGAAGTTTTTCTTTTCGAAATTTAAAAACCTTAATCATAACCTGGGGCAGGGTAGTCTCTCAGCTGATCCAAGTGCATAACGAATCGCACCAAAAAGATCCTTACCAAACAAAAGACAGTGATGGTTCCGAACAATCATACAGATAGGCAGTCATTATATCTCAAAAAACAAAAACCCATAAAGTCAAAACCAATGAAGGAGACTTACGAAACTGGGGCATTCCGCTGACTGTAATTCCAAAAAAGGAAACAGTTCAGGCAAAAAAAATAGGGGTAACAAAGTCAAAAAAGAAAGAGGTCTTACAAACCCTCGACAAATGACCGCTTATTCAAATAAACGTTCAACATCCGAACCATCACTGGAATATTAGAGCAAAGACTCAAACAAGGTCTAACGTATGATCAACTGAGTTTATGTTTGGAGAACATCACGAAGAGCGGGTGGGTAAAAATAAAATTTGAGCCTTTATCCTTTGTTTCTTAAACCGTGAACCAGGCCACGTTATAACCCTTAAAAGTCCTAGCTGAAGCATGGGTTAGTTCGAAAGCATACTGGTACGAAAGGTATCCTGACTCCTTAAGGCTTGCGGTAAAAATAACGAGTTGACATCACAGTTCACAAAGAACTCACTCGTTTTATTAAAAAAATTGCATTTTCAAAATCTTCAAGACAGACATAAGCTTTGCATTTTTGATATAACATTGTTTGCATATGACTATTTGTTTGAACATCAGGGAAATTCGCACGATGAATACCTAGTGAACAAAAGTACTCCCAACAAAGGGGCAGGCATACTCATCGTTCATCATCTGGGGCAGTTAAGTCAAGATTCGGAGAATCTCTCAAAATGCCGAACAGCCTGGGGCAAATCTCTGCCTGAGTCACCTAGGGCATTCCAGCAACGAATCTTGCCTGATCAAACATCTTCTGATGGCATGGCAAAATACTTCCAACAGGGGCAACTCCCTGCATGCTAAGAGCATGGACATAGTCGAAAAGATACTACGCAAAATCAAAGACCCGCTAGGTCGACGCACCTAGGCAAGAATAAGGGCTTCCCGGCGAACCAAAAGGGTTCGGGCAAAAATAAGGGATGAAATGAAAAATCTGTACACCCGGCAAGTCGAAAACCTGAAAAGGCGGCTTGGGCAAAAACGGGTATCCCGGTGGACTGAAAACCCGAAAGGGCGGTCCAGGCAAAAATTAGGGATCAAAGCGTACGACTATGTCCTGGCATCTCATCATATACCTACCAGAAGACTTGTCAAGCACCCTCATGGGCCTTCTTCTCCCACAGAAATTGGGGCAATAATGAGTTGTCTAAAGGATCCGGTTGCTCTATCCATCGGGGTACCAAGATAGGTTCGACTGAAGAATGCGACCCAGATACCTTCACTCCTCGCAGAGCACGAACGCGTCGTCCGGCTTTATTCAAAGAGTTATTTCCTTAACAGGATATAACTGGGTTATCCTCAGCCAAAAGCCACGGAAAGATCGCCGTCAACACAGTCTTCTTACCCCCAGCGAAGTCTATTCACACTTCCAACACAGCGAAGATATCCCCAGCGGAGTTATCATCAAATCTCAACAGCGTCCCTCTCTCCCTACAGAGTATGGTTCCCCAGCAAGGTCGCTAGAGTCATTTCTCCCCGCAGAATAATCAGTTCGCCAAGTTCATTCCCCAACGGAGTCATCTTCTCCTACCGGTATTCTTGCAATTATCATCCCCAGCGGAAGCAAAAGCTTATTCTTCAACATCAGCCCAGGAGTGACTTCCCGGCACCCGTCAAGGATTTACTTTCCTAGACGCAAAAACATACATCGCACTTCATACATCATAGCATGCATATACGCATCATACCTTACAAATCTCATTTATGTTGAGAGCATCATTGCTTGGTCCATATCATGCACTGCATATGACTGACCTTTACCTTTCAGGAAGGATACAGTTGAATGATCAGCTATAGACAAACACAGTCAGAATAGACAAATCCCGTCATAAGAGACCAATCCCGTCATAAGGGACAAATCCCGTCATAAAAGACCAATCCAGTCAGAAAAGACAAATCCAGTCAAAGAATACAAATCCAGTTAAATCAATGCCTAAAGATTTCTCTGACACTCGTCGTTATAGACACTCGTCGTTATAGACACTCTTCGTCGTTATAGACACTCGTCGTCCTAGACACTCGTCGTTATAGACACTCGTCGTTATAGACACTCTTCGTCGTTATAGACACTCGTCGTTATAGACACTCGTCGTTATAGACACTCGTCGTTATAGACACTATTCGTCGTTATAGACACTCGTCGTCCTAGACACTCGTCGTTATAGACACTCGTCGTTATAGACACTCTTCGTCGTTATAGACACTCGTCGTTATAGACACTCGTCGTTATAGACACTCGTCGTTATAGACACTATTCGTCGTTATAGACACTCGTCGTCCTAGACACTCGTCGTTATAGAAACTCGTCGTTATAGACACTCTTCGTCGTTATAGACCCTCGTCGTCATAGACACTCGTCGTTATAGACACTCGTCGTCCTAGACACTCGTCGTTATAGACACTAGTCGCTATAGACACCTGTCGTTAAAGACCACCCGTCCTTGGAAACAACCTGTCAGTAGAGACAACTTCATCACCGTTTGAAGCTCCAGACTCAGCTCCTGTAACCAGTCAGGACACATCTATGCCAAGCAGCTGAAAACCAACTCCTACAATGTGTCAGGTAATCATTCTCTGTTTTGCAGGTACGCAAGTTCTCGCTAAGGAATCTCTTACGCGATCAACATCCAGATGGCATCTATAAGCCCATTATCCTATTCATCAACCTCTAGATGGCATCCATAAGCCCATTCTCATCATCCCACTGCTACTATGTGAGCGCAAATTTCTGGGCACTCTAGTGTTCAATCATCTTCCACCCTCGGATTACGAAAGGCACGTCAGCCAATCTGCATCCTCAGGTCTAAGAAGATTGAACAGGGGCAACTGTTGTACCCCAAAATTTGCCCTCCCATATTCTTCAAGAAATTGCCAAGCCAAGCTGCAAAATTCCCCAAGGGTTGCACAGTCAAAGATCTCCTATACAGTCAAGATTAGGGTTTTGAGGCTGATCAAGAAAATGAAGTTTTCAAAGGCCCAATCAAGTCTCACATGCCTACAAATGTGGTCAATCATCCTCATATCAAGTTTCAAGGCATTCAGCTCAAAATTGCACAGTCAAAACCCTAAATTGCACTACAGTCAACTGTAGGGGCAAAATGGTCATTTGGCAGTCAAAAGTTCAAATTTTTGGTCAACATCTTATTTTGAAGCCACAAACATCATTTGATCAATTCTTGATCATGATTCTCAAAGCATGGCTCAAAAATCATCAAGATGCAAAAGTTTCTATTTTTGGACAGTTGGAAAAGTCAACTGAAATTGACCAAGGCATAACTTTCACATGGATTATCAGAAAAATTCCATCCAAAGCTCATTTTGAAGAGAAAGACATTTCCTACAACTCATCTTCATACTTCAAGTCCAAGAAATGCTCTCACAAAAAGTTATCAATTTCAACATTATAGGTCCTTTTCAAAAGTCAACAAAAAGGGACTTTAAGTCAAAGGCCATAACTTGATATTGGTAAATCAAAATGACATGGGACCAACGACATTGTTTAGAGGACTTCAAGACCTTTCTAAAATGTCCAAGAACATGAGCAAAGCTTAAAAATTGAGCAAGTTATGCATTGGAGAAGTTGGGAAAGTTTTGTGAAATGGCCAAAATCATTTATCCTTGAAATCTCATTTTTGACAAGAGGGGCCCACTTTTTCCACTTGAATTGACTTGGCCATGCTTCCCACGTGTCCAATCTTTTATTTCAGATTTTTTTATTAATTTTTTCATTTTTATTGATTTTATTGGATTTAATTAGTTTTAAATCTTTTAAAATCAAAAGAAATTCAAAAAAATTAATTTAAAGGGATATTTTGCTTTGATTAACCTTGAAGCATCATTATGTGCCTACCATTTTTCGTGCTAAGGCTTAAACAAGGCAAAAATTCAAATTTGAATCAAAAGTGGAAAGTGTGATAATGGTGGTTTATGCCAAATCCTAAACATCAATGCAAGGCATTATTGGCCATAATTTTCATTCATACACATTGCATAAGACATGTACAAGTGAAAGTGTCCAGGTTCATTCAAGAGACATGCATATTTCAAAAAAAGGAAAATTTTTAATGTGTCTGATTCTTGTCTCATGGCATTAAAGGCCTGGTTAAATGGATGTCTCTTACCGTTACAAGACCCTCACACTCCTATAAATACAAGGGCCAGTGGCACATTACAACGGACGAAAAAAAACACACAACAGGAGAACGAAAGAAACATTGGAGAGAGGCTACCCACAAAATCCATCAAAGGTTGCCAGAATTTTCCAAGCAAAGCCACCCTTCAGCAAAAGTAGCCAAGCTCAGAAGCCCAGATCGAAGGTGCCTACATTCAGGAAGCGCCCAAATCAAAGGTCCAATCTACTGGTAAGAGAGGGTAAACTGTCCAACCTTGTATTTGCATTACACATTCGTGCTTGTTGTTACCTTCAATTTACTATCCTAGACAGGATCAAAGGGCCTGGGTTTGGCCCCAGGTCATGTTCTTCGTTTGCTAACATTTGCTGCAGATTTATCCTGAAAAGACTCAGCGCACGTAGGATCGAAGGGCCTGGGGTTCGATACCAGGCCCTGAGTTTATTTTGCTAACATACTTTTGCAGGTATAGCATCCCAGATCGAAGGAGACACCTTCTCTGGATCGAAGCTTCCCAGGCCTCCAGAATTATGCTTTTTTTATTTGCTGCCTGTTTCCGTCGTTTTTCTTATACTTATTTTGACTATTTTTATTTCTTTTTTTTAATCAACATAAAATCAAAAACACAAAAAAATCAGAAAAGACAAAAAATAAATAATAATTTTATTTTAGTATTAATTTTGTAAATAAATCCCTTAATTAATTTAGATTTAATTTTAGGTTATAATTTAATTCTATTTCACAATAAACCAAAAATAATAAAAAATAGATCTTTAACACTTTTTACCTTTTTTTAATTAATTAAATATTTTTATTATAAGTATCATTAACCATTAACTTTGTAAATAAAATTTATAATTAATTTAGTTTTAATTCTAGGTTTTAACTTTAATGCATTTTCTTTAATAAATTAAAAACAATTAGAATTAGAATTAATCATTTGACTTTTAACTAATTTAATGTCATAAATACAAAAAAAACATAAAAAACAAGTTCTTTCTTTTTATTTAATTTAATTATTCTATTAATTTTATTTTAATTCCTTAAAGGGCCCAACGCCCTCGCATTCGATCATATTTTCCTTTTTTCGCGCGTTTTATTTATTTCTGTTGTAAATATAATGTAATTGCTCCAAAGCCATGTAATAGCTATTAGATATTTATTTTCTGCACTTTATTTTAAATCGGGTCTGGATTAATTTGGCGTTGTAGACCCGCGCCTTCGTAATAGCGTAGGACCCTTTATCTTTTCCGCACTTTAAATTCCCGCACTTTTAACTGCTAAACAATAACATGAAAGAATGAATGCCCAAAAATAAAATCGAAACGTAGATCACCAATGCATGAACAAGACAAACAATAAACTGAAAATGACACACAATCCACACACCACCCCTAGGGTACGCTTCACTGTTGCCTTGCCCCTCGAAAGGTGGTCGTCGAGTAGAGGATGTCTTAGTAAGTCCTCATGATCCGGGAACCTGGCATGAGGGTAGCTTTTAAGGTGTCTTCCCATTGCTCTGGTGATCACCATGTCCCTACAAACTCGAATTGACCCGAACACCTCCAACGGTGGTGCTACCTACCTCTCAATGGTGGGATGGCACTACCTAAAGGACAATTACACAGCTTTATTCCTTAGGGTAGGTAGATTCTCATAGATACTTGCTCATCTCAAAAACAAACAAAATACTTTTCACACCTACACTTTCTAAAAGTTTTCAAACAAATTTTTCATACACTCTTGAGGACAGATACAAGAGTTACTTAGAGATTTTTCAAACGAAACTTTTTTTCAAAACTCACTCACCTTAAAAAGCAAACAAACATTTTGAAAACACAATGAGCAAGTACCTAAGAGCCCATGGATAACCATGGATAGAAAGGGTGCTAACACCTTCCCTTTCTATAATCTACCTCCCGAACCGAGAGCTAATCTCAATAAGGAATTTTTCTGTGCTTTTGTCCTTTCCATTTGGAGAAAATAAAAGACGGTGGCGACTCTTGCTTACTACCGCGACATTTCGCGAAACCAGCTTTAAAACAGTCAGTTCCAGATCCACCGATCACACTTAGGAATAGTTCATCATATTATTTTCAATTGTTTGATTTATTTGCTTTATCTTTGTGGGTTTGAATCGGAGTTACTATAGATCCTAACCCGGATCTGGGGAACACCTTTTAGGTAAGTAGCAATAGACTGTGAGGGAACTGTACGGCGTGGACCGATACGGTTGAAGCAGTAGCTACGTTGGTGTGACACATTAGCTGGTACTGATATCCCTTGTGGAGCAACAAGGAGAGTATGGGGCTGCTAATGGGTCATTAAGCATCAACTGACCTTAGAACCTATAATTGACCAACTTGGCCATAGAAAAGTAGCAATATGCTACACTCATTGAGACCATACTCTCGCGATGATTCCGGCTGCAAGAAAAGGTTGCTAAACTGGAATTATGACCAATCGAGGATGGTCAGTGATATTGAGATCCTCTAGAACCCGTTTACTATTATTAGGACATGTTGAACCAACTAAACTGAAAGAGGGTAGTACCTAAACTCCATGCCAGCCTAAAATTTAAGGGCTATTGTGTGACTTGTTTACCTTTACCATGTTTGCTATCTGTGATACCTGTTGTGTGTTTTATCTTACCACTTGAGTTCTTCGCAGGTTTTGTTTACAGTCCTTATCCAATAACTTGGATTTCTTGCCGAGTTTACTTGTTTACATCACCTCGCACTTTTGCTTAAACGCATAGCATACACATCATAACATAATGCCTTAACATTTCCTTAACCATTTCAAGGATCTCAAGGGTTTGTGATGCAGGTTATGGTAAATCAAATGTCCAGCAAGGGGCAAAGGGGATTTATTTTCCTCTAGCTAATATCGTCTAGAGATCAAAACACGATAACTGGAGTCGGTGGCTATGACCCACTCGATATGGTGAGCTTGACTCTTGAAGAAGGACTCTTGACGACACAAAGTTTCTTCAATCAAAACTGCAAAATTCAAATTCTAACAGTTTCTTATTTACCCCGCGAGATCCTTGAAAACATTGCATATATATATATATATATATATATATATATATATATATATATATATATATATATATATATATATATATATATATATATATATATATATATATATATATATATATATATATATATATATATATATATATATATATATATATATATATATATATATATATATATATATATATATATATATATATATATATATATATATATATATATATATATATATATATATATATATATATATATATATATATATATATATATATATATATATATATCATACATATCATTGCATAACAGGTCTTCCAGTACAGGTCTCTCATGTTCTCGTTGTTTATTTCGGTAATGGCTCTCAAATAAGACAACCAAGATCTTCATACTCAAGAAGCACAGATCAAGGAAATCTTCCTAAACCTATCCAAGGGGCAGGAAGAGTTGAAAACACTCCTCGTCGGGAACCTGGTTAAGAAAAGTATTGAAGACAATAAGGACGAATGGCTGGAACAACTGCAAGCTGAGGTAGATGCAATAAGAACCCAAGTGTTGGGGCAGTTGGATCTCATCCAAGGCTTAGCCCGGGCACAAGAAGAGCTGAGAACCATTATCAACCAGCTTCATCAAGACAGATACAACAGTATGAAGCAAACAGTCGAGGCCAGGGACCAAGTCATTTATCAGCCTCCAAGAAGACAAGGGTTTGGGTTGGTGAAGAATGGACCCCTCCAAGTTGCTATTACCTCACGGGTCCAACAACAACCTCACCATAAACAACGGGTTGATCAGAGTAAGCCAAATATGCCCAAGAGGAAATTTACCAAGCTCCACATGTCACTGTCTCAGGCTTTACAACACCTGTTCAGATTGAATCTGGTGACGTTAAGGGACCCTCCTCAGAATCCCAATATAGCCTCCCCAAACTACAATCCTGATGCAAGGTGTGCATATCATTCCAACAGCCCAGGGCATGATACTGATGACTGTTGGGTATTGAAAAACAAAATTCAAGACCTGATCAATAAAGGAGCACTGGAATTCACACAAGATGGTCAACTGGAATGTTTTTGTCAATCCTCCAAGGCTCACCATTTGAAATGACAAGTTCTAACAAAAGAGGCTTTTATTCATTAGAATTTTCAATTTGTAATTTTCTTTTGATTTGTTAGAATATTTATTCATGCCAAAACTTTGTTACTTTATCAATGCATTGCATATGTCTGTTTTGAATCAATCCATTCATATTCACTATATTTAAAATGCTTTCCTTTTTGTGATGTTCAACTCTCGATTAAAAAACTCTAAGCCTTTAGAGGGAGGATGACGAAAATGATACCATAATCTCTACAGTATGCTTTTGAACAGACCCCGCTGACGATGTACATGCGTTGTTTCAAATCCTAAACAGTGGAGTTATAAGGAAGATAATCCCTAGTCAACCCCTTTGAGCCAAAGAAGTTGGAGTTTTTCTTTTCACACAAATTAAAACCCTTAATCACAACCTGGGGCGGGGTAGTTTTCTTAGTTAATCCAGGTGTACAATGAATGGCATCAAAGTCGTTCTCCCAAACTAAAAGACGATGATGGTTCCCTATAATCGTCCAAGCAGGAAGTCATTATCTCTCAAAATAAAAGCCCATTAAGTCAAAACTTATGAAGGAGACTTAAGAAAAAACTGGGGCATCCCGTTGACTGTAATCACAAAAAGAAACAGTTCAGGAAAAAGACAGGGATAATAAAATAAAAAAGAAATAGGTCCTACAAACCCTCAACATAAATGACTGCCTATTCAAAATAAACTGTCAGTATCCGAACCATCACCGGAACATCAAGGATAATATTCCAGAACTCAACTGGGGTTCTAAATGCACAATTAGCTGAGTTTAGGATCGAAGAACATCACGAAGAACGGGTGGGTACACATAAAATTTGAGCCTTTATCCTTTGTTTCTTAAACCGTGAACCAGGACACGTTATAACCCTTAAAAGTCCTAGCTGAAGCATGGGTTAGATCGAAAGCATACTATTACAAAAGGTATCCTGACTCCTGTAGGACTTGCTTTAAATCCTGAGTTGACATCACATTTTACAAAATTTTCCTGTCTTACTGAAAAATGCATTTTCAAAAATTACAAGACAGACATAAGCTTTGCATTCTTAAAATGACATTGTTTTCATATGACTATTTGTTCAACAACAGAGAAATTCGCACGATGAATATCTAGTGAACAAAAATATTCTCAATAAATAGGATCACCTCAAATGGAAAAAACACTTCCAACCAAGGGGCACGGCATGAGCATTGTCTATCATCTGAGGCAGTCGAGTCAAGATTCAAGGAGTCTCTCAAAGATGCTAAATAGCCAAGGGCAGATCTCCATCTGAATCACTTGGGGCATTGGACATGAATTCCAACAACGAATATTGTATGATCAAACAGACATCTTCTGGTAGTATGGCAACACAACACTACCAACAATGACAACTCCCTACACCCTGAGAGCGTGGACATAGTCAGAAAATACTGCGCATGAACAAAGACCCGCTAGGTTGACAGGCCTAGGAAAAAATAAGGGCATCCCGACGAACCAAAAGGGTTCGGGCAAAAATTAGGGATAAAAACAAAAAAAGATTTGTACACCTGGCAAGTCGAAAACCTGAAAAGGTGGCTTGGGCAAGAAAGGGTATCCCGGTGGACTGAAAATCTGAAAAGACAGTCCGGGCAAAAGTTAGGGATTAAAGCGTACGACTATGTCCCGTCATCTCATCACTTGCCTACCAGAAGAAGATTTGTCATTTCAATCAGCAATTACCAAGCACCTCATAGGTTGGAATAATACTCGATCCACAAGGCCTCCGCAAGCACCTTCTCCCGCAGATACAGGGGCAGAAAAGTCTCGATGCAAATTCATTGTCATATCCTCAGCCCGCATCCCAGTAATATCTACACTCCATGCAGAGTAAGAAAAGGACAGTGGTGTTAATTTTCCCCAGCTGAGGCTCGCAACCACGAATGGGTCGGTAAGATTCTCCCCAAGCAGAGTTTATCTATCACCAGCACTGGAAGATTATCCCCTGTGGATTCTGGAAGATTATCCCCAGTAGAGTCTAACAGATTATCCCCAGTGAAGTCGCCATTGGAAAATTATCCCCAGCGGAGTTCATTCCTTTCACAGACACAAATTCAATCCCCAACAAGGTTCACTGTCACAAGCAACAATAATTCATCCCCAGCTGAGTTTTATTTCTCCAAATCAACAGATCTTCTAGCAGAGTATATACTCCCCACAGAGTCATTTCCTCGTCAGTCCATTCCCCAGCGGAGTTATTCTTTCCTGCAGGATTATTCTCCCAATCATCTTCGGTCGTTATCTCTAGCGAGCGAAACTCTTTATTCTCCAACAATAGTCAGGGATTTATTTTCCCAAACTCGGACGTACCATAATAGCATTTCATGTTCATATATCATGACGTGCACATACATATTACATACAACATAATTTCATTTATTTTGAGAACATCATCATACAATGCATGTCATGCATCATATACGATTAATCATGTACCTTTTCAGGAAAGATGGTTATCATCAACAACTTCCAGCAAGTTCAAGATTAACTCCGGAAACTAAACAAAGTAATTATCTGCACGATCAAATGCAGCTTCACATGGGTTTATCCTGAAAAATCTTACACGGGTCCTTTCTCATATATTTCTGAATAAAGTTTTACACGAACTTATCACAAAGTAACCTTACCCAGGTTCCTCCTGAAGTTTTACACGAACTTATCACAAAGTAACCTTACCCAGGTCCCTCTTGATGTTTTACACAAACTTATCTCAAAGTAACCTTACCCCGGTTCATTCTGAAGTTTTACACAAACTTATCAGAGTAACCTTACCCAGGTTCCTCCTGAAGTTTTACACAAACTTATCCCGAAGTAACCTTACCTAGGTTCCTCCTCAGTCCCGATGGAGTTCTACCCAAACTCTTCACAAAGCAACCTTACCCAGGTTCCTTCTTGGTTCAGACGCAGTTTTACCCAAACTCCTCACAAAGGTTCCTTCTCGGTTCATACACAATTTTACCCAAACTCCTCACAAAGCAACCTTACCCAGGTTCCTTCTCGATTCAGATGCAGTGTTATCCAAACTCCTCATGAAGCAACCTTACCCAGGTTCCTTCTCATAACCCTACTATCCAGGTTTCTTTTCTCTTATCTCTAGACAAAAATCCACAACACTGTAAGACCCAGACCTATCAAACACGATCGGTTTCACCTTTCCCTAGTAGGTCGCGGTGCAGCCTGTACACAACTAGATACGCAGTTCACTTCCACTTCCTCAAGCCGGAGTTAATTCCTCAGTTGAATAACGGATGACTGAAGTTCCTAAATGTCAGTAGAGATGATTCCTCAGTTGAACAACGGATGACTGAAGTTCCTAAATGTCAGCAGAGATGATTCCTCAATTGAACAATGGATGACTGAAGTTCCTAAATGTCAACAGAGATGATTCCTCAGTTGAACAATGGATGACTGAAGTTCCTAAATGTCAGCATAGATGATTCCTCAGTTGAACAACGGATGACTGAAGTTCCTAAATTTCAGCAGAGATGATTCCTCAGTAAAATATGGACGACCGAAGTTCCTAAAATTCAATAGAGATGTTTCCTCATTGGAATACGGATGATCGAAGCTCCTAAAATTCTACTTCTCTCAACAAAGATCAGCCCTCCCCAGCAGAATCTTCCTCAACGACAGGTATACAAGCTATCGCTAAGGAATCTCTTATGCGATCGACACTCCTTCATATGGCATATTTAAGCCCATCCCCTCGTCAGCAATTTCCAAATGGCATCTGTAAGCCCATTCCCGACATCACAAGACAATTACCACTTCATGCGAGTGCAAATTTCTGGGCACTCTAGTGTTCAATCTTCTTCCACCTTCGGATCACAAAAGACACGAAAGCCAATCTAAATCTTCAAGTTTAAGAAGATTGAACAGGGGCAGCTGTTGTACCCCAAAAATTTTCCTCCCATATTTCTCAAAATATTTCAAGAAAGATCCTCAAGTTGCTCAAGGTAGTCCAAGGTTTGGCCAGACAAGCTCTCTCCTAAGGCAGTCTACCTCAAATTAGGGTTTCATGTTGCATCAAGATGCTTGAGTCCAAGGGACCCCAAATGCTCAAAATTGTCCTAATATGTTCTAAAGATCATCTATGTCAAGTTTCAAGCCCTACAAAGGAAATTTGCTCAGTCAATTGCTCAAAGGCCTGAAAATCGACTATGCTAGGGCAAAAGTCAATTGTGGCCCACATACAGTCAAACTTCAAGATTTTTGGTCAACATCCTCATTTTGAAATATATTTCATCATTTTATCAAGGGTTGATCATGATTCATCAAGGATTGCTCATAATTCATCAAGAACCAAAAGTTGCAAAATTAGGGTTTTGCAGGAAAAGTCAACTCAACTTTTACCAAGCATAACTTTCTCATAATTTATGAGAAATGACCCATCCAAAGCTCATTTTTAAGAGTATGAAATTCCCTACAATCCATCTTCATCTTCCAAGTTCAAAATATGCACTCACAAGAAGTTATGAATTTAGACATTATAAGTCATTTTGAAAAGTCAACAAAAACACCCTTTTTGTGAAAGCTTCATACATGAGCATGGAATATCAATTTGAGATGAGAATAGAAGGTTTGATTAGAGGACATCTCAAGCTTTCTAAAAAGTCCAAGAACACCCTCATAAGGTTAAAATTGAGAGAGAGATGCATTGTCAAAGTTGGACAATTTTTGAAAAAATGCATGAAGCAAATATTGACTAAACTTGGATTTTTTCCAAATGGGCCTATCTTTTCAAGTTTGAAACTCATTCCTAACATGGTCCACGACCTCTAAGCCCACCCATACATTTTTCTACTAGTTATGCTATTTATTTTGATATTTTATTCATTAAAATTCAGAATTAAATAAATAAATAATGGAAATAATATAAATTTTGATGTGAATCCATTTTGGGAAAGTTTTATGCTGGTGTATGTCAATTGATTTCGTGCAATAACTTTTCAAATATGTCCAGGTTCATCCACATGTGAAAATGGCATAAAATCATCAAATATGGCATTTTTTTCAAATCTTGATCATGGTCTTAAAACACAACATTACGAGGGAGATTCTTTCCATGCTTTCTTGTCTCCTCATTCTCCTCTATAAATATAGAGCCATACAAGCTTGAAAGGGACGAAAAATCCTCTCTAAAAAGCTCTCAAAAAGCTCTTCAAAAAGCTCTCTAAAAGCTCTTCAAAAAGCTCTCCAAAAATCAAAGAATTGGTGCAAGTCATATCTCGAGGTTCGAGTCTCTCCCAATTGACATCAAGCCTCAAACCATTCTTTTGAAGTCCTCAAGAGTATTACAAGGCCCAAGAGAAATTCATCACACGCCTAGCACGCCCCCCAATTGACAACACCGGTTTGGTAAAATTTTAAACTTTGAATCTCTAATTTCAATCACATTTTATGGTATGCTAACGTTTGTTTGAGTTTATATAGAACAATTATGGATGGTGAATCATAGGTTCTACGCAAGAATAAAAAAACACCATAGTTAGAGCATGAAGCTTTCGAAGATTCGGGCCTAGGGATTTCTGATGATTGCACCCCCCAGTTTACTTTTGCTACTAGGCCCATCTTTATTTTCATGTTTTATTCGTTTTATTTATTTCTTTTAATCCCTTTTATTTTTTTTTATCAATAAAAAAATATAAAAATCACATAAAAATAGATTTAGGATTTTTTCTTAATTAAATTTTAATTTTAGGTAAAACTTTAATTTCTTTTTTGTAAATAACTTAAAAATAATTAGAATAAATAGGTTTTATTACTAACTTAATTATATTTTATTTTTTCCTAAAATAACCAAAGAAACCAAAATAGGTCATGTAATTATTTTTATTAATTAATTTAATTAACTAATTAATTGCATATTTAATTTAGAAAACTTATTTCTTTTATTAAAAACAACAAAAAAACAAATTTTCTTTTAATTAGGTTAGAAGGGTCAAAACCTTAAATTCTCGTCGATCTTAATTCTTATCGTGCGCTTTATTTTTATTATTTACCATATTTATGTAACTGCCTACAGTTTGTAATAGTTTAATTAGGACGTTTATTTACATTTATCGCTTTATCTTCAAAGGGTTTGTTTTTGGCTATGTAAATACCCGAAGCCTTGTAATATCGTAGTTTAAATTCGGCACTTTAAATTTCGCAAATTATTAAATGTTAGATGTATGATATAGGGATGCATGACAAGAATGTATGATTAATTTTAAAATAGTTAGATCACCCTAAATGTGCAAAGATAAACAAACTAAAATTGAATCATTCGCACATGTGCACTCCTAGGGTACACTCCGACTTGGTTGCCTTCGGTAAACGGTCATTGAGTATAGGATGCTTTAGTGGTCATCCTTTTGTCTAAATAAAGATCAAAGTCCCGATTCGGAAAAGTTGCCTCAGAATGGTTGCCTCAAATAATTGATCTAAGACATTAGGGTAATTACTAAGATGTCCTAACATTGCTTTAGTGACCGTACGTCCCTTTCGAATTGACACTCAAAACTCCAATGACGGTGCTACCTACTCACTAATAGTGGGATAACATTGTCTAAAGGAAACGAACATAGAACGATTCTTTTTTCGAGTAGGTAGATTAGTTCTTAAGTACTTGCTCATTCCAAATAAATTTTTCACATTTACACTCCTTTACAAACAATGTTTTCAAAAACACTTCATTACACTCTTGAAGACAAAAGCAAGAGTTAAATCAAAGTTAAAACAAAAACTTTTCAAAACCCACAAACACAAAGAAAACAATTTTGAAAATGATGAGCAAGTACCTAAGAGCTCGTAGATAACTACGGATAGAAAGGGTGTTAATACCTTCCCTTTCTATAATCTACCCCCCGTACTCAGAAATATCTCGAAAAAGGAATTTTTCTGTGCTTTTTTCCTTTCCTTGTTGGATAAAATAAAATTCGATGGCGACTCTTGCTTACCGCGACATTTTGCAAACACAAACACAAAACACAAAACGCAAACCAGCAAATTCCTTAACGAAATAGGGAAACCACGAGCCCGGTTCTGGCCACCGTATCGCAGTAACATTCAAACAGAAGGGGTGAGATATCTAACAATATAATAAAACGTATGATAAACAATATGTTAGATAAGCTCATATAATAACACCACTTCACATCTCATAAACAACAATAATCGCAACAGAATACCAAAAATATACACATTTACAACTTCTTTATGCAATCATAAAACGTGACTCAATACTATGCAAATGCATGTGGTAGCATTGGAGCAGAACTCCCATCTTAAATAATTTCCAATAAATAGAGGCATCAACAAGGCATAAGCCTTCATCTTAATATTCGCCAAAACAGGCCATCTTAACGAGCATTCATCTCCATCTTGATATGCAATGTATGCGGCACAACCATGAATGTAGTAACAATAACCACAATTAACAACATCTCAACACAACATCATCGTTGGCCAGAAGCCTACATCTTAATAGCTGCCAATTATTAGAGGCATCTCAACATCATTCATCAACATCATTCATAAACATAATTCATCAATATAATTCATCGCATAATTTATCGCATAATTCATCAACATAATTTCATCAATGTAATTCATCAACATAATTTTACAGCAAATCAGCTACAACAACAATACAACGATAGATTGACAATCCCTCAACGTTGGCCATAGGCTTACAACATGATAATGCCTATAATTAATTAATCATATAAGTCTTACCTCTAGTTAACAAACCTCTACATATTATTATTCTGTAATACTACATCATTATCATCATTAATCTTACTTTTATGAACCAAGCAATAATCTATAATCATCATATCCTCATCATACTTCACAAAATCATCATAGCATTTAACGCGGGAAGCTAACTCTAATCCTAATTTGGGTTACTAGGATTATTCTTCTTATTCTTCATTTTAATCCTTAAGAATTAAGTTCATTGTGTCATCTATTTAACGCTTCAAACGGCACCTCAAACGGAGTCTGGAAACTCACGTTACAGCCTTTGGAAACGAATCTGCCAAAAATCAGACTACATGAGTCGATGCATAATGTTTTGAGTCGACGCGTACTGGGTTAAAATCCTGCATGAGCCGACGCGTAACCCTCTTGTATCGACTCATACTGAGCCTGCAACACTTCATGTATCAACACATAATCCTATGTATCGACTCATCCTGAGTCCAAAATCCTGCATGTGTCGACGCATGGCCTTTGAGGTCGACTCATACTGTTCTGTCACGAACATTTTCTGCGATTTCACTGTGTTTTGACTGCAATTTCCCTGCCTTAGGCCCTAAAAACATCCTCTAATCATAGGTAATCATCAATTATAATAATCCTATATTTCTACATCGATTATACAACATTAGGGCATCATTACTCGTCTCTAAATCATTGATCTTCATCATACAACAATATATACATTTCAATCATAATCAAGACAACTTTTCACATCTAATCCCACATACTACTCATCATAAACCCTATTATAGAGTCAGAACCCCACCCTTACCTTGGATTGAAGGTTGCTCTACGACTTTTCCGATTGAATTTCGTTCTGCCTCTTTTCCTGCAACTTTCACGTTCTCTTCCAACCCTTATTTCTTTCTCTTCTTACTACTACTTCTTTTCCATATTAATTCTAAATAACTAATATATTAACCCTATAATTCTCATTTTGTCTTAATGGGCTTAAAACCCCTACACCCCCTTTCTACTACTTCTAGTCCTTAAAATAAGCCCACATCAAATAATATTATTATTCTAATATTATTCCACAACTTAATAAATAAATCCAGTAACAACAACACATCAAATATCATCATAACACAACTTCACAAATACTCCAAAAATAATTTAATTAAATAATTAATTAAATTACGGGCGTTACAGAAGTCGCCAAAGCCACCTCTATAAGGTTATCCCCACAAAATAATCTTCACGGATAAGGGTACAAACCCCACAAGGCCAAATTTATGGATATCCCCACAAAGTTGGATCCATGCAATCCCCAGCCAAAGTTTCAATCTCTAGAAAACCTCCCCCCAGCTGAGTTGGTCTTAAGAAGAATCCTCGAGGAGTTCTACCAAAAGAAAACATCTCCCCAGCAGATTGTCAAATGTTCTATTCAACAGGGTTTATTTCCTCAACAAACTACAAATTCCCCAGTATGAGTCTTTCTCTTAGACCAATACAAATCAACAGACAAAACCCATTAATCCTGGGTAGAGTCATTGCAATCCCCAACAGAGTTGTTACTATTCCCGAAAGTTACTGTGAAGCCTGGCATCCGACCAGATAACAGTTTAACTTCAGTAAGTTGTTGCAAAGCCTAGAGTCCGACCAGATAGCAATTAACTTCATCCTTTCATCTTAATTAGTGCGAAGCCTGGATTTCTACCAGATAACATTTTAACTTCAGTAAGTTGTTGTGAAGCCTGGAAACCGACCAGATAACAGTTAACTTCATCTCCCCCAGCAAGTTGCTGCAAAGCCTGGATTTCGACCAGATAACAATTAACTTTCATTCTCCTAGTCCAGAAATAATTCCCCAGTAGAGCAATGGACAACTAAAATTCCTGAACTCTATTCCTCAAGTAGAAATCAACATTATGCGCAGAGTTTCCTCAAGCAAAGATCCAAAGTCAATGTCTCCCAATGGAGTTATCCTCCCTAACATAAGCGGGAACCCCTAGCGGAGACATTCTAACAAAGTTCGAAGATACACATACTCTTCATCTCCAACAAGCAGTCTGGGATTTAACTTCCCAAAACTCTCCAGCAGTAGTTAGGAATTTATTTTCTCAGACAAAGATGCACTTCAGTAACATTTCACATTCATACATCATAGCATATGCATACAAAACACATATAGCATAATCTCATTTATTTTGAGAACATCATTACGCCATGCATTTCATACATCATGACATTGCGTACAACTAACTCTTTACCTTTTCAGGAAAGATTAATCAACAGATAATTTTAATCAACAATTTTAAACAGGTCCAAGATTAGTTCCTGAAACAAGACAAAGCAATTATCTACACGACCAACTGAAGCAATCTTACACAAGTTCCTTCTAATTTCCAGATGCAGCTTCACACAGGCTCATCATGAAGAAATCTTACACGGGTTCCTTCTAATTTATAGATGCAACTTTACACAGGCTCATTATGAAGCAATCTTACATGGGTTCCTTCTAATTTCCAGATGCAGCTTCACACGAGCTCATCATGAAGCAATATTATACAGGTTCCTTCTAGTTCACAGATGTAGCTCCACACGGGCTCATCATGAAACAATCTTACACATATGCAGTTTCACACGGAATCATCCTGAAGCAGCCCTACCTAGGTTCCTTCTCATGAATTTCCAGATACAGTTTCATATGGACTCATCCTGAAGCAGCCCTACCCAGGCTCCTTCTCATATATTTCCAGATGAAGTTTCACACTGACTCATCCTAAAGCAGCCCTACCCAGGCTCCTTCTCATATATCTCCAGATGCAGTTTCACACAGACTCATCCTGAAGCATCCATACCCAGGCTCCTTCTCATATATTTCTAGATGAAGTTTCACACAGACTCATCCTGAAGCAGCCCTACCCAGGCTCCTTCTCATATATCTTCAGATGCAGTTTCATACTGACTCATCCCAAAGCAGCCCTACCTAGGTTCCTTCTCATGAATTTCCAAATGAAGTTTCACATGGACTCATCTTGAAGCAGTCCTACCCAGGATCCTTCTCATATATCTCCAAATGTAGTTTCACACGGACTCATCCCAAAGCAGCCCTACACAAGTTCCTTCTCATGAATTTCTAGATACAGTTTCACACGGACTCATCCTAAAATAGCCTTACCCAGACTCCTTCACATATATTTCCAGATGAAGTTTCACACAGACTCATCCTGAAGCAGCCTTACCCAGGCTCCTTCTCATATATCTCCAGATATAGTTTCACACAGACTCATCCTGAAGCAGCCCTAGCCAGGCTCCTTCTCATATATTTCCAGATGAAGTTTCACACAGACTCATCCTGAAGAAGCCCTACCCAGGTTCCTTCTCATATATCTCCAGATGCAGTTTCAGATGGACTCATATTGAAGCAGCCCTACATAGGCTCCTTCTCATGAATTTCCAGATACAATTTCACACGGGTTTATCCTGAAACAATCTTACACGAATTCCTTCTAATACATTTCCAAACACGGCATAACACGGGTCCATTCCAGCATATCATTCAGAATTAAATCGACTAAAGATTTATTCTGATGCTTCTCCCAGTTATAGTCAACATTAGACTTAGTCTAATTTCTATCAACAATCACATTTGGATGGCATCTATAAGCCCATCTCTGACCAATCTCCATCATCTCTCCAAATGGCATCTTTAAGCCCATTTCCTACACAACCAACTAACACATAGTCGAGTGCAAATTTCTGGGTACTTTAGTGTTCAATCATCTTCCACCTTCAAGTCACAAATGACGGATCCTCCAATCTAACTCTTCAGGTTTAAGAAGATTGAATAGGGGCAGTTGTTGTACCCCAAAATTTTCCCTCTCCTTTCTTAAGACATTTCTCACAAGATCTTCAAATAGCTCCAGCTTGTACAAGGATTGATTAGATCAAGCCATCTCCTTAACACTGATGCCTCAAATTAGGGTTTGAGTTTTCATAAGGACAATTGGACTTTTAATGCCTCAAAATACTTTCATGGATCATTATGTACCTCCAAGAATGCTCATGATAAGTTCCAAGCCTTGGATCATAAAATTTCTCAGTCAATTGATCAGATGACCTAAAATCAGTTGTATTGATGAAAAAGTCAACTGTAGCACCAAAAGTCAAACTTTGACTTTTTTGGTCAACATTAAGTTTCAAATATCACAATTCATCAAGACATTAAAAAATATAAAGCTTGATCATCAAGAAATCAAGAAAGTCAAAAGTCAATGTGAAAAGTCAAACTTTTCAAGACTTAGAAATTTTTTCGAAGTGTTTTTGTATATGATAATTTCATTACTTCATGCCATTCTTCCACCAAGATGCAAGATGATTTAAAGAAAACTTCCAACATGAAAGTTATAGATATCAATGAGATCTAAAACATTGTAGGGTAGGACTTTTTCTAGAAATGTTTGTATTTTAAGTTATAAATTCATGAAGTCATGGCATTTTTTATTAAACACTTGGAGAAATTTTCAGCAGGTTTGGTCAGGTTTTTATCCCAACTTCTTGGACAATTTTCATCAAGTTCCAATTGGATTCTTCAAAAATGGAAAACATGAAAGTTATAAAGGATGTTTCAAGCTTTCCAAAACGCCCAAGAGTATGAATTTATCATACTTGAGCTAGGATATTCAAGGGCATGAAGTTGGGCATCCATTCTTGAATTGCAAGTTATTTTCTTGAAGAACATATAACAAAATCCTTATGCCATGCTGCATAATCTTACTTTGCACGCCTCTTGACTTGAAAATCTATCCATAATCAGATGTTTACACAATTGATTGAACCATTATCCAAATGATTCAAGTATTGTCCATTGCATCTTTCCATTTTTGGCACAAAGGCACCATTGCCATTCTTGCAAAGTTCACTTTAATAACAAAGTCAATTTCTTGAGCCTCTAACTTGTTGTTCTGATCATACTCAACTCCTACAAGTCAGAACAAACATGTTTAAAGTGATCAACCACTTTAGATAGCTTGGTATAAGCATTGGAAACATGTTCTTCATGCTTGCTTCAAAAACAAGCAAGATAGCCATAACATGTGATTCAAAATATGAGTTGTTTCAAGTATCAAACCTTCTCTATAAATAAAGAGGCCAATTGCAAGAGAAAGAGGTCAGAAAAAATAGAGAGAAAGGCCATAAGTTTTGTTATGTTGATAAACCCTCAAAGTTTCATATTCAAAAAAAGCCATAACAGTCCACAAAGTTCCCACTCTTGAGCTTTGAAATCTAAATCCTAGAACTCTACATACTTTGCAAGTTCTGTCTAAACATCTAAGCACCTCACATACATCACATAGAAGTTGTTCCAACTCGATAACAACTTCTGTAACATCTCTGTTTTTTCCAAGCTCAAGAACAGTCAAGAAAACAACTCAAACTCAAAGCACAAAAATCCAGCTGCAAGGTAAGTATTCTTGACTTTTAACCCTTCATTTCAAGCATCATTAATGTTTCACTTTTGAAGATAAAATGTATATATCATTGCCTTGAAGCTAAACATATGCTTGTTTTTCATTTTCACTGACCATATGTTGAGAACTAACCCATGTATGCAACAGAATAATGATAAGGTGAAAAACTGTAGGATGAGTCGACACATACTCACATAAGTCGACTCATTTTAGTGACAGAACAGGTTATGAGTCGACACAAAGCCTCATGAGTTGATACATACTGCTATAACAAGCACAAAACAGAAAGAAAAAAGGCACATGAGTCGACACAAAACGTGTATATGTCGACACAAACAAGGAATACGTCGACACATGCCATTATACATCGACTCATACTGAGTTGATTTGGTTTTACAGGAGTAAGGAAAAGTTATGTGTCGATGCGTAGATGCATGTGTCTACACATAATGGTTAATGTGATACGGTGGGAGAACTGACTTGAGATTTTGCGTTTGTTTTCGCACTTATTCGGTTTAGCAAGAGTCGCCATTGACTTTTTATTTTATCCAAAGGAAAGGTCAAAAAGCACAGGAAAGACCTTTGAGATGTTTTCTTGGGTTCGGGGGGTAGATTATGAAAATGGAAGGTGCTAGCACCCTTTTCATCCATGGTTATCCATGGGCTCTTAGTTACTTGTTTTAGATCACTTGCCTTTGCTTTTCAATTGTTTGAAATGGTGCTTTGTGTGTGTGGTTTTGAAAATGTTTTGAAAAAGATGCCTTGTCTAGGCAACCTTTGTAATGATTCTTGTTTGAATATATACAAAGGTGAGTGTATTTTTGAAAATATATTTCAATGTTTTGAAAGTTGTTTTGAAATTGTTTTGAAGTTGTGTTGTGAAGTGTGTTTGAAAATGGCAAGGATGTTTGCAAGTTTTTGATCAAGTAACTAAGAGTTGTCTACCCTATTTTACTCAAAGATCTTTCTTATGTTTTTAACCCTTTTTAACAGTGTTGTTTCACCATTGTATTTGATGAACAACCTTGCGTTAGGATGTTAAACGGGACAGGCGCGGGTCATCGTATACAATCATTGAAGGCAACTTGTGAGACGCTCTAGCAATTTTGTAAGGGACGAGATCGCTTTATCGAAAGCAACATCGAGGGTCATCGAGGGACTACGATATTTGTTTATCAAAGGGGCATTTGCTAGAGTGTCTCATACTCGAGGGACATGATTGCATTTTCCGAGGCAACATGCGAGGTTACTCTTAGAGGTGCAAGTGTGAATTGTGTATTGATTTTCATGCATTTGTTCTTGTATTAAGTTATCTAGCGATTAATTTTGAATCTTCGCATACAAACCCTAATTACTATACAGTATATTGAAAGCGATAAATTGCGGGAATTTAAAGTCTAAATTATTACAAAACAGTATCCGGGGATGAGGGTACAAATGTTTATAAATGGGGATGAGTCTTATCAGAATAGTAATGTCCAAAATATTATGGGTTACAACCAAATCGAATCGACGCAATTCAAATATTAACAAATTGTAACAAAACGTAAAAATAAAGAGAATCAAAAGTATTATGAGATGCATGTGTTTATTTACAAATGATCAAATAAAAATTTAACCTAATGAAGATGTGAGTATTATTTTTTTTTTGTGTTTTTTATTGATTATGAAAAGAAAGGATTAATTACCTAAATTAATGTTTAAGATAATTCTTGTATTTTATTAATTAAAAAAAAAGTTAAAAAAAAACAAGATTGCTCAAATTAAGCTAACTATTCTTTTTTTTTTGTATTTTTATTATATTAAAACAATATTAATAAAGAAAAATAAAATTAGTTTAAAAAAGAAAATAAAACAAAAATTTAATTAGTGTTTTTATTAATTAAAAGAAAGAAAGTGATTTTTAAGAAAAATGTTAGTTTAAAAATGATGATGGGCCTTATGAGCTTGTGGCCCAAAAATGGAGAATAAACTGCAAGTCATAAAGAGCAAAATGGGGGTATGCGCTGAAAAATAGAATGGGCTTAAGGGTTTTGGTTTGGGCAAAGGCCCTGCTGAAGCATACAACGTTTTAGGGTTAATGTTTTGTGTACTCAGAAATTAGGGTTTTCAGTTTTGGTCTCAACGGCGCCACTCCTCTCATCTTCTTCATTTCTCTTCCTCGTTCTCAACCATGGGCAACTGATTCCTCCTCTCCCGCCTTAGCCACCGGAGAGCCGCCTTCATCCACTTCCTACCTTCTCTTTGCAGCGGTCTAGGATTCTTGGTTGTAATGGTACGAATTGCTTCATTTGTTTTAGGGTTTCACAGTTATGTTTTCATTTTTGCTTGATTATTACATGCACGTTTTAATCCATGGTTTTGATGTCTGATGTGTAGTAAAAAGGTTGGGAACAAGTTTACCTTGGACGTTTCGCTTCTGAAGAGTGAGAGAGGGAGGGTGAGCTGGCCGCTAGCGCTTCCAGGAGGCTAGGCGGAGGGAGGAGTGTGATGATCGCTTGCTTTGGCTTCTGGTATTTCTGTATCTTTGAACGTTTGATGATGATCTTGTTCTGAGATTTGCTGGTTGTTGATTTTTATTGATGATGAATGTATATTTCTGAAATTCTTCCTTGCTTCTGAATCTCTTCCCCTCTCTTTATGAGGTATTTGAGGTCAATGATGATGATTTTCTGAGATTTGCCTCTTTGTTTGTTGTTTTGATTTGATTTTGCTGCTTTGTTAGTGCTGATGTACAAAATCTGAAACTGGTTGTGTCTTTGTTGATGATGAGAAATCTGAAACTATTTTGCTTATTTTTTTCCACTTCTGAACCTCTTCCTCTTCTTTGTTATGTTGATGATGATGAATTCTTGTTTCTGAATCGTGTTACTTCTTTGGGTGTTTGAATATTGATGATGATGTTTTTGTGAGATTTGCCTCTTTGTTTGTTGTTTTGATTTGAGTTGATGATAGTTTTGGCTTGGACTGTATGTTTGGCCTGGACTTGTATGTTTGGCCTGGACTTGTGCTGTTAGTTTACAGGTTTGTCGCGTTTTGAATAAGTTTGGAACAGGCTGGTTTTGGGCTTACAGGTTTGCCATTGGTTTTGAGCTTGCTTGACAGGCTTGTGAGTTTGGAGGCAGGCTTGATGCAATTTTAGCAGGTTTTGGGCTTGCTTGACAGGATTGTGAGTTTGGAGGCAGGCTTGCTGTTTAAGCAGGTTTGCTTGTGTTTGTTGAGCAGGCTGATGCAGTTTTAGCAGGTTTGCTGGCTTTTTTGAAACAGGCTTGTGTCTTTGCAGTTTACGCAGGTTTGTAGCTTTGAGTAACTTTAGAAACAGGCTTGAACTGAGTGTTTGAGTTTTGGAAACCTGTAATGCAGGTTTTGGTGAATTTGGCTTGCCGTTTAGGCCAGTTTGTTTTGAGTTTTGCAGGTTATGCAGTTTCAGCAGGTTTTAGTGTTTGGTAAGGCAGGCTACAAGTTTGCTTGTTATTGTTACAGTTGGGAAGTTTTTGGTTGGGAGCAGGTTTTGTTTGTTACTGCAGTTTGAGATGCAGTTTGTAACTTGCAGTTTTTTTGGAAGCAGGCTTGAGTTGTTTTTTGCTCAATGTTCTCCTCTTCTTTCTGATGAACTGTTAGACTTGTTATATCTATTTGTTTTCTTATTGCCTTTTACAGCCTGCCAAAACTGCAAACCATCACTTCACTCTCTTTCTCTCTCCCTCAAAAGCACTTTTAATTACTTATTATATTATTCTGAAAAGCTGCTGGCCAGAACATGATGAGGGCTAGAACAAGCTCTCTTGCTTGTAACTTGGTTTATCTCTGCATTGTGTACTTTCTTTCCATATTTCCTACATTGTACTTTCTTGGACTTCTTTGTGTACTTGCTGTGTCAGTTTTGCAACTTAGTTTGTCATTCAGCTTGGTTACTGCATTTGTAGTTAGCTTGCCATGCTTTCTCATGTTTGCCTTGCTGTTGGTTGACTAATGCAGTTTGAAATTCAGTTTGGCAGTTCAGTTTACTTTGTGTGTAGCCTTGTGCCTTTGGTTGACTAATGCAGTTTGGAATTCAGTTTGCTTTGCCTTGCTGTCTTATATCTTTGCATTTTGAATTAATTGTATGCTTTTAGTTTGACATGCTTGCGTTTTATATATTTTATTTTTCTCTCTGTGAACCGAGAAGAGAAATCTTCTTGTGATTTGCAGAGAGGAAAATGAAACATGATGAACATATCATTTCTGATTCCGGCCAGCAGACTTTAATGATGATTTTTCTTTTTATCTGCTTCTGCTTGAAAATTCTTATACTAACTTCTTTCTGTCTTTTGCAGGTAAGTAACAGTTGGATGATAGAGGAAGCGGTAGAAGTAGAAGTCAAAGATCTCAAGAGATTTAGGCTTAGATTTATTATATTGTTTTTCATATATTGTAAACAAATATTACTGTAAATACTGTAAATTGTAAATTCACAATATTCAAATAAAATTTGTAACAACATTTGAAATAAATAAATAAAAAAGTCTTTGTCAAATATCTTCCAACTTTTCCTTGTATTGTATATTTAATTATTTAAGACTCTTAAATTAAAATAACTGGAAATGCATCCCAATAACTTTAATCCAGATGAAATAAATAATTAACAAACTTTGTCGTCTCGCAACCTTGCATTAATCACAATACGCCTGGTATTCCAATTAACATATGCATTGTACAGTTAAACAAACAAGCATTCCATAAACCTTTCACTCCACTGATCAAGCAAATGCCTTTAAGGTTCCAAACAAAAGTCTCAACTCTTACGTCAGATAACTAGGTTTTGAGAAATAACCAGTAATCTTGAACAAGTGTAAAAATGATATAACAGTCAACTGAATTTCTGAGGATTCAGTTTCTTCTGAGAAATGCGAGTGCAAACCCTGATTCTGGATTACTTCCAAAGAAAGATCTGTCTGATCGATTCTTGAGTCAACCTTAACAAATCAGAGAAAACCCTAATTCTGGATTACTTCCAAAGAAAAATCTGTCTGATCAATTCTTGAGCCAATCTCAACAAAATCAGTGGAAACCCTAATTCTGGATTACTGCCAAAGAAAAAATCTGTCTGATCAATTCTCGAGTCAATCTTAAAAATCAGAGAAAACCCTGGGGTTGTGACTTCTTGTGAAAAAGGGAGGGCAAATTTTGGGGTACAATAGTTGCCCCTATTCAATCTTCTTGAACCTGAAGAGTTAGATTGACAATTTTGCTGTTCGCGACTCGAAGGTAAAAGATGATTGGACACTAGAGTGCCCATAAATTTGCACTCGTCAAAGCATAGTTGAGGAAATGGGCTTAAAGATGCCATTTGGAGATGTGACAGAATCTTGTCGGAGATGGGCTTAAAGATGCCATCCAAAAATGTTTGTTGAATTTGTATGTTGTGGGTGAGTGGGTGAGTATCAGAAAGGTATCCATGTTTGGAACGTCTCTGAGCTGGTGGTCTGAATAGGCAACAGATTAGCATCCGTGTCGGGAGGTATCCGTAAACTGTTTTCAGAAATCCTTGAAGTTTAAAACTTACTAAACTTATCCTACGAAGGGTAAAGTATTAGCTGAAACACAAAGTCATGCTGTATGATGCAATGTATGTGTTATATGAATGTAATGAATGCGCATGTAAGCTGATCAGCCGTCTTACTGAGGAGGATAAATCCTGGATGGCTGGAGATAATAAAATCTTTGACCGCTGTCGGGGAAAATAAATCCTTGACTGCCGCTGGGGATTGAAAATCCTTTGATCGTTGAAAATGAGAAGTCCTGGGACCACTGTTGGGGAAATCAGGAGTTTGGGTTGTATTCCAATTTACTGGGGATTCCTGCTTTGAGGAGATCTTCACCGGGGAATATCTGAAAAACTCTGTGAGGAATTGAGAATGAGAGTCTTCATTCTGCTTGGGGAATAAGAATTTTGTGGGGAATAGCCATACTGTTGAAAAGTAGCTATCCTGTTGGAGAGTAAAAACTCGGGGACTCTGGGAAAAGCTTATTCATGTCTGGAAGAAGTTCAAGTTTAGGTTGTATGCCACTTTAAGAATGAGAATCTTCACTCTGTCGGAAATATCATAAATTCAGATGTTATACCACTTTGAGAAATGAGAATCTTTATTCTGTCGAGAATATCAGGAGGTTTGGTGTATGCCAATATACTGGGGAAGCCAAAATGAGAATCTTCATTCAGGTCTTGGGTCAGAAGATTGGGTGTATGCCAATCTACTGGGGTTTTTGGGATGAGAATCTTCATTCTGTTAACGGTATCAGGAGCTTGGGAGTATACCAATCTTCTGAGGTTTCAAGGATGAGAATCTTCATTCTTGAGAGAAACAGATTTTTAGGAGCTTCAGTTGTCCGTTATTCTGTTGGTGGCTGTAACTTCCAACATGTGATGAAGGAATCTTCGATGACTGTAACTTCCAACAGGTGATGAAGGAATTTTTGATGACGACCGTAACTTCCAACAGGTGATGAAGGAATTTTGATGACGACCGTAACTTCCAACAGGTGATGAAGGAATTTTTGATGACGACCGTAACTTCCAACAAGTGATGAAGGAAATTTTTAACGACCGTAAATTCCAACAGGTGATGAAGGAATTTTTGATGACGACCGTAACTTCCAACAGGTGATGAAGGAAATTTTTAACGACCGTGAATTCCAACAGGTGATGAAGGAATTTTTGATGACGACCGTAACTTCCAACAGGTGATGAAGGAAATTTTAACGACCGTGAATTCCAACAGGTGATGAAGGAATTTTTGATGATGACCGTAACTTCCAACAGGTGATGAAGGAAATTTTTAACGACCAATCAATTTGAAATGTAATTTTGTTGTGGAGAATAAATCCTTGATAAATGTTGGGGAAATAAACCCATGACTGCTGGTCTGCTTAGAGAGGTGATAAACTTCTCGAGGACGCTTAAACTTCTTTTCAGAAAGATTTCGGAGAGGTTCATCACTGCCCCTAGTATCAGATGTTTGTGGTATTGCCAGGAAACTTGGACTGTATGTAACCCTTTGTTGAGATTGACGTTTAAATTCCCCAAGTGATGGTGAGGGAGACTTGCCCCAAGTTACCCTGCAATTGAGAGATTTCTTGAAATCTTGACTGGACTGCCCCAGGTTTAATGGACTTTGAAAGATTTGTTGAAATCTTGACTGGACTGCCCCAGATTTGCTGGACCATACCAAACCAAGTCCCCTTCTTGTTGATAGGAGATTTTTGTAACGGAAGTGTCATCCCACTTGAAGTGATTTTACTCACTGAGAGAGCTTTCGTTCCTCCGAACATTCACTGTACGAATTTCTTCGCTGTCAACCAAATAACCATGTGCAAACAAAGATATTCAAATAATGCAAAGTTTATGCTTGTCTCGAAGTTTTGAAAAATGTGTTTTTTAGCAGAAAACTTTTATAAGACAAATTCAACACAAGATTTAGAGCAAAGCCTTACAGGAGTCAGGACACCTTTTGTAACAGTATGCTTTCAAACTAACCCATGCTTCAAGTAGGACTTTTAAAGGGTTGTAATATGGCTTGGTTCACGGTTTAAGAAACAAAGGATAAAGGCTCAAAGTATATTTGTACCCACCCGCTCTTCGTGATGTTCTTCAATCCTAAACTCAGTTAATTGTGCGTCAAACTCTATTCGAGTTTGGAACGACATTTTGGTGATGGTTCACACCAGTTGAATTTTATGGGAAGGAAGTCATCTTTGCAACATTTTTCATGTTGTTGAGGATTTCTAATGACCTCTTTCTTTTGATTTAATATCCCTAACTTTTGCCTGACTGTTCTTGTTTTCGAGATTACAGTCAGCGGGATGCCCCAACTTTCTTAAGCCTCCTTTGTAGGTTTTGGCTCAGTGGGCTTTTCTCTTTTTAGACATAATGACTGCCTACGAGATAAGGAACCATCACTGTCTTTTGGTTCCAAAGGAATGTTTTCGATGTCATTCATTGTATTACGAACTGAGAGTTTGCGACCTCAATGCACATCTTTTGAATTAACTGAGTGACTACCCTGCCCCAGGTTTAATTAAAGGTTTCAATTTGTGTTTAAAACAGATAACTTCTACTTCTTTGGCTCTAAGGGGTTGACTAGGGATTATCTTCCTTATAACTCCAGTGTTTAGGATTTGAAAGAAACGTCTGTACATCGTCAGCAAGGTCTGTTCAAAAGCATACCGTATGAGATTATGGTATTGTTTCGTCATCCTCCCTGTAAAGGCTTGTAGATTTTGAAAGAGTTAAATGTCATAAAGAAAGTAGAAAGCATAGTTCAAGAATAGTGAAAACGAATGGATGAATTCAATACAAACATATGCAATGCATTAATGAAACAAAGTTTGACATCAACAGATAATTGTTTGAATAACAAAAGAAATTACAACTTGAAAATTCAAATGAAATAAAAGTCTCTTAGTTCGAACTTGTCATTTCAGGTGGAGAACCCTCAGCGAAAGATTTTCATCTCGCCATCCGGCATGAATTTCAGCACTCCATTGTCAATCAAGTCTTGAATTTTGTTTTTTAAAGCCCAACAGTCGTTGGTATCATGTCCAGGACTATAGGAGTGGTATACACAAAATGCGCCGGGGTGATAGCTAGGAGCAGAGGTATTGGGCTTCCGAATATGATCCTTTAAAGCAGTCAGATTGACCTTCAACAAGCGTTCCAGTATTAGAGATGATGGTATGTCAGTCTCAGTGAACTGTCTTCCAGACGTATTTTGCTTACGCCGATTACCCCATTGACGCTGGCGAGGTTGTTGATGGGCTTGAGACCCTGAAGCAAGTTGGGGAACTTTTCCCTTGTCTTCTTGTCTCAAAGGAGGTTGAATGATGACTTGATCTTCAACCCTAGTTGTTTGCCCCACTTGGTTATCTCGAAGCAGTTTGTTGACGAGAACCCTGAACTCTTCTTGTCTTTGAGCCAGGTCTTGAATGAGAGCCATCTGGCCCACCAGTTGTCCCATCATCTGGATCTTCATTGTTGCCAGCTCAATCTGTAGTTCTTCCAACTAATCATTCCTGACGCCTCCTGGATTTCCTAGGACCATGCCCCTTGTGAGGAGAGCTTTCACTTCTTCTTTCCCCTGGAACAGATTCAAGAACAATTCTTGAAGTTGAGCATTTTGAGCCTGGATGTCTTCGACAGTCCTTTCTAGAGCCATCTCTACTGAAATAAACAGTAGAAGAATAAGGAAACCTGAAAAGGAAAACCTGTTATGATACAATGCATGATATGTGGATGCATGTTTTCAAGAATCTCTTGGGGTAAACACAAGAAAATGTTAGGGGTTGAACTTTGATCAACAAATATTTGATTGGAGAGCTTTGTATCGGTGGATGTCTTTCCACGAGAATCAAGCTCACCATGTCAAGTGGGTCATAGCCCCCGATTCAAGTTGTTGTACCTGATCTTTGACGTCGTTTGTTTAGAGGAAAATGAAACCTCTTGCCCTTTGGTAGACGTCTGGTTCAACGTGACCCTGCATCAAAGACCCTTGAGATCCTTGAAATGGTTATTGAAAATGCTATGGTATGATGTTATGATGTTATGTACATGTATGCAAAAGTAGGCAAGTGTATATACAGATAATCACATTCACACAAAGCAGACAAGTCCTTAGGTTTAGACTTGCACGGGGTTTGTAGGTAAGTACCCTTTTGAAGTTAGTTGGCTCAACCTGTCCTAAAATAGAAACCGGGTTCTAAGGAGCTCAATATCACTTGATTATTTTTCGTGTTCATTATTTTAGTGTAGCCACTTAACTGGCGACCAAAATATTCCAAGAAAACAATCCTCAATGAGTGTAGTATCGAGTATCTACCAACTTCGGACTGCACCAAAGTCGGTCATCTCACTACCCCTAAAAAGGCCAAGATGGTCAAGTAAGGTTCTAAGAGTTCGTTAGTGCTTCATGACATCACTCAGCGGCCCCGTATTCTCTTTGATTGACTCAAAGGCTACTGGTACCCACAAATATGTCACACTAACGTAGCTACTGCTTCAACCATGTCGGTATACCCCGCACAGTTCCCTCACAATTTATTGCTACTTACCTAAAAGGTGCCCCCAAATCCGGGTGTAGGATTTAAAACAAACCCAAGCAAGGGCCCAAAAGAGTAAAGCAATCAAGGAAAACAAGATAAGCATGCAAAGGTGATCTGGAACCCTAAGGTAACCCCACTTTTAGAAATTTCCCCAACAGAGTCGCCAGTTCTGTGATACGGTGGGAGAACTGACTTGAGATTTTGCGTTTGTTTTCGCACTTGTTCGGTTTAGCAAGAGTCGCCACCGACTTTTTTTTTATCCAAAGGAAAGGTCAAAAAGCACAGGAAAGACCTTTGAGATGTTTTCTTGGGTTCGGGGGGTAGATTATGAAAAGGGAAGGTGCTAGCACCCTTTTCATCCATGGTTATCCATGGGCTCTTAGTTACTTGTTTTAGATCACTTGCCTTTGCTTTTCAATTGTTTGAAATGGTGCTTTGTGTGTGTGGTTTTGAAAATGTTTTGAAAAAGATGCCTTGTCTAGGCAACCTTTGTAATGATTCTTGTTTGAATATATACAAAGGTGTGTGTCTTTTTGAAAAGATATTTCAATGTTTTGAAAGTTGTTTTGAAATTGTTTTGAAGTTGTGTTGTGAAGTGTGTTTGAAAATGGCAAGGATGTTTGCAAGTTTTTGATCAAGTAACTAAGAGTTGTCTACCCTATTTTACTTAAAGATCTTTCTTATGTTTTAAACCCTTTTTAACAGTGTTGTTTCACCATTGTATTTGATGAACAACCTTGCGTTAGGATGTTAAACGGGACAGGCGCGGGTCATCGTATACAATCATTGAAGGCAACTTGTGAGACGCTCTAGCAATTTTGTAAGAGACGAGATCACTTTATCGAAAGCAACATCGAGGGTCATCGAGGGACTATGATATTTGTTTATCAAAGGGGCATTTGCTAGAGTGTCTCATACTCGAGGGACATGATTGCATTTTCCGAGGCAACATGCGAGGTTACTCTTAGAGGTGCAAGTGTGAATTGTGTATTGATTTTCATGCATTTGTTCTTGTATTAAGTTATCTAGCGATTGATTTTTAATCTTCGCATACAAACCCTAATTACTATACAGTATATTGAAAGCGATAAATTGCGGGAATTTAAAGTCTAAATTATTACAAAACAGTATTCGGGGATGGGGGTACAAATGTTTATAAATGGGGATGAGTCTTATCAGAATAATAATGTCCAAAATATTATGGGTTACCACCAAATTGAATCGACGCAATTCAAATATTAACAAATTATAACAAAACGTAAAAATAAAGAGAATCAAAAGTATTATGAGATGCATGTGTTTATTTACAAATGATCAAATAAAAATTTAACCTAGTGAAGATGTGAGTATTATTTATTTTTTTGTGTTTTTTATTGATTATGAAAAGAAAGGATTAATTACCTAAATTAATGTTTAAGATAATTCTTGTATTTTATTAATTAAAAAAAAAGTTAAAAAAAAAACAAGATTGCTCAAATTAAGCTAACTATTCTTTTTTTTGTATTTTTATTATATTAAAACAATATTAATAAAGAAAAATAAAATTAGTTTAAAAAAGAAAATAAAAAAAAAATTTAATTAGTGTTTTTATTAATTAAAAGAAAGAAAGTGATTTTTAAGAAAAATGTTAGTTTAAAAATGATGATGGGCCTTATGAGCTTGTGGCCCAAAAATAGAGAATAAACTGCAAGTCATAAAGAGCAAAAGGGGGGTATGCGCTGAAAAATAGAATAGGCTTAAGGGTTTTGGTTTGGGCAAAGGTCCAGCTGAAGCATACAACGTTTTAGGGTTAATGTTTTGTGTACTAAGAAATTAGGGTTTTCAGTTTTGGTCTCAACGGCGCCGCTCCTCTCATCTTCTTCATTTCTCTTCCTCGTTCTCAACCATGGGCAACTGATTCCTCCTTTCCTGCCTTAGCCACCGGAGAGCCGCCTTCATCCACTTCCTAACTTCTCTTTGCAGCGGTCTAGGATTCTTGGTTGTAATGGTACGAATTTCTTCATTTGTTTTAGGGTTTCACAGTTACATTTTAATTTTTGCTTGATTATTACATGCGCGTTTTAATCCATGGTTTTGATGTCTGATGCGTAGTAAAAAGGTTGAGAACAAGTTTACCTTGGACGTTTCGCTTCTGAAGAGTGAGAGAGGGAGGGTGAGCTGGCCGCTGGCGCTTCCAGGAGGCTAGGCGGAGGGAGGAGAGTGATGATCGCTTGCTTTGGCTTCTGGTATTTCTGTATCTTTGAACGTTTGATGATGATCTTATTCTGAGATTTGCTGGTTGTTGATTTTTATTGATGATGAATGTATATTTCTGAAATTCTTCCTTGCTTCTGAATCTCTTCCCCTCTCTTTGTGAGGTATTTGAGGTAAATGATGATGATTTTCTGAGATTTGCCTCTTTGTTTGTTGTTTTGATTTGAGTTTGCTGCTTTGTTAGTGATGATGTACAAAATCTGAAACTGGTTGTGTCTTTGTTAATGATGAGAGATCTGAAACTATTTTTCTTCTTTTTTTTCTCACTTCTGAACCTCTTCCTCTTCTTTGTTATGTTGATGATGATGAATTCTTGTTTCTGAATCGTGTTACTTCTTTGGGTGTTTGAATATTGATGATGATGGTTTTCTGAGATTTGCCTCTTTGTTTGTTGTTTTGATTTGAGTTGATGATAGTTTTTGCTTGGAATGTATGTTTGGCCTAGACTTGTATGTTTGGCCTGGACTTGTGCTGTTAGTTTTACAGGTTTGTCGCGTTTTGAATAAGTTTGGAACAAGCTGGTTTTGGGCTTACAGGTTTGCCATTGGTTTTGAGCTTGCTTGACAGACTTGTGAGTTTGGAGGAAGGCTTGATGCAGTTTTAGCAGGTTTTGGGCTTGCTTGACATGCTTGTGAGTTTGGAGGCAAGCTTGCTGTTTAAGCAGGTTTGCTTGTGTTTGTTGAGCAGGCTGATGCAGTTTTAGCAGGTTTGCTGGCTTTTTTGAAACAAACTTGTGTCTTTGCAGTTTACGCAGGTTTGTAGCTTTGAGTAAGTTTGGAAACAGGCTTGAACTGAGTGTTTGAGTTTTGGAAACCTGTAATGCAGGTTTTGGTGAATTTGGCTTGCAGTTTAGGCCAGTTTGTTTTGAGTTTTGAAGGTTATGCAGTTTCAGTAGGTTTTAATGTTTGGTAAGGCAGACTACATGTTTGCTTGTTATTGTTACAGTTGGGAAGTTTTTGGTTGGGAGCAGGTTTTGTTTGTTACTGCAGTTTGAGATGCAGTTTGTAACTTGCAGTTTTTTTGGAAGCAGGCTTGAGTTTTTTTTGCTCAATGTTCTCCTCTTCTTTCTGGTGAACTGTTAGACTTGTTATATCTATTTGTTTTCTTACTACCTTTTACAGCCTGCCAAAACTGCAAACCCTCACTTCACTCTCTTTCTCTCTCCCTCAAAAGCACTTTTAATTGCTTATTATATTATTCTGAAAAGTTGCTGGCCAGAACATGATGAGGGCTAGGACAAGCTCTCTTGCTTGTAACTTGGTTTATCTCTGCATTGTGTACTTTCTTTCCATATTTCTTGCACTGTACTTTCTTGGACAACTTTGTGTACTTGTTGTGACAGTTTTGCAACTTAGTTTGTCATTCAGCTTGGTTAGTGCATTTGTAGTTAGCTTGCCATGCTTTCTCATGTTTGCCTTGCTGTTGGTTGACTAATGCAGTTTGAAATTCAGTTTGGCAGTTCAGTTTACTTTGTGTGCAACCTTGTGCCTTTGGTTGACTAATGCAGTTTGGAATTCAGTTTGCTTTGCCTTGCTGCCTTATATATTTGCATTTTGAATTAATTGTATGCTTTTAGTTTGACATGCTTGCATTTTATATATTTTATTTTTCTCTCTGTGAACCGAGAAGAAAAATCTTCTTGTGATTTGCAGAGAGGAAAATGAAACATGATGAACATAGCATTTCTTATTCCGGCCAGCAGACTTTAATGATGATTTTTCTTTTTATCTGCTTCTGCTTGAAAATTCTTATACTAACTTCTTTCTGTCTTTTGTAGGTAAGTAACAATTGGATGATAAAGGAAGTGGTAGAAGTAGAAGTCAAAGATCTCAAGAGATTTAGGCTTAGATTTATTATATTGTTTTTCATATATTGTAAACAAATACTACTGTAAATACTGTAAATTGTAAATTCACAATATTCGAATAAAATTTGTAACAACATTTGAAATAAATAAATAAAAAAGTCTTTGTCAAATATCTTCCAACTTTTCCTTGTATTGTCTATTTAATTATTTAAGACTCTTAAATTAAAATAACTGGAAATGTATCCCAATAACTTTAATCTAGATGAAATAAATAATCAGCAAACTTTGCCGTCTCGCAACCTTGCATTAATCACAATACGCCTGGTATTCCAATTAACATATGCGTTGTACAGTTAAACAAACAAGCATTCCATAAACCTTTCACTCCACTGATCAAGCAAATGCGTTTAAGGTTCCAAACAAAAGTCTCAGCTCCTACCCCAGATAACTAGGTTTTGAGAAATAACCAGTAATCTTGAACAAGCGTAAAAATGATATAACAGTCAACTGAATTTCTGAGGATTCAGTTTCTTCTGAGAAATGTGAGCACAAACTCTAATCCTGGATTACTGCCAAAGAAAGATCTGTCTGATCGATTCTTGAGTCAATCTTAACAAATCAGAGAAAACCCTAATTCTGGATTACTGCCAAAGAAAAATATGTCTGATCAATTCCTGAGCCAATCTCAACAAAATTAGTGGAAACCCTAATTCTGGATTACTGCCAAAGAAAAAATCTGTCTGATCAATTCTCGAGCCGATCTTAAAAATCAGAGAAAACCCTGGGGTTGTGACTTCTTGTGAAAAAGGGAGGGCAAATTTTGGGGTACAACAGTTAAAAATGCAATTTTCTTCTTTTTTACATTGTTTTTATACTTTCTATATACTTTCTTCATTGCTATTCAATATGGTTGTAATATTTAAGCTCTTATTTCATCCCCATTCATAAATTTTACCCCCATCCCCAAATGATATAATAGCGTAGGACTTTATATTTCTGAAATTTATCGCTTTCAAATGTAAATGCTAGTAATTAGGGTGTGTATGGAAAAACTAAAATCAACAAGTAGACAACCCTAATTCAAGATAAAAATGCATGAAAACAAACACTTGCACACTTGCACCTCTAGGGTAACCCACACTTGTTGCCTCGGATAAAAATAGTCATGTCCCTCGAACGTGGGATACTTTAGCAAAGACACTCGAATACAAGATCGTAGTTCCTCGATGACCCTTCGATGTTGCCTTCATAAACGATCTTAGTCCCTTACGACAAATTACTAAGGTATCCTACAATGTTGCCTTCTATGAGTATACAACAACCCACGTCCATCCCTTCACATCCAAAGATAGGGTTATTTATCAATCAATGGTGAGATAGCAATATCAAAGGAATAGAGAAATGAATAAAAGACTTTTGCGTAGGTAGAACATTCTTAGTTGCTTGCTCACAATCCATCTTCAAAACAAACATTTTTCAAAACACACCAAACACTTTAAAAACATGAAATATTTTCAAAATGTCCAACACTTTGTATGCATTATTATAGAGACGAGAATCATTACAAAGTTTGCCTAAATTAAGGAGCTTTTCAAAAATACTTTAAAAAACCACCAGAAACAAATTTCAAACAAAGCAATTTCAAAAGTGATCTAGCAAGCAACTAAGAGCCCATAGATAACTATGGATGAAAAGGGTGCTAACACCTTCCCTTTTCATAATCTACCCCCCTAACTCAAGAAAATATCTCAAAGGTCTTTCCTGTTCTTTTCACCCTTTCTTTATTGGATAAAATAAAAGTCGGTGGCGACTCTTGCTATCCATAACAATTACAATAAACACCCAAGTTAGTTCTCCCACCGTATTACAGAACTGGCGACTCTTCTGGGGACTACTTAAAAGTGGGGTTACCTTAGAGCTAGATCACATTTATTTGCTTTCATTGTTTGACTTGTTTGCTTTATATTTATGGGTCATTGTTTGGGTTTTATATTGATCCTCTACCCGGATCTGGGCATATCATTAGGTAAGTAGCAATAGATTGTGAAAACTGTACGGCGTAGACCGATATGGTTGAAGCAATGGCTACGTTAGTGTGACGCATTTGTTGGTACCAATATCCCTTGTGTTGAATCGAGGAGAATACGAGGCTACTGAGCGGTTTTGTAATACGGTGGGAGAACTGACTTGGGTGTTTTGCGTTTGATTGCAATTATTGCAGATAGCAAGAGTCGCCACCGACTTCTCTTTTATCCAATCAGGAAAGGTTGAAAAGAACAAGAAAGACCTTTCGAGATTATTTCTTGAGTTCGGGGGGTATATTATGAAAAGGGAAGGTATTAGCACCCTTTCCATCCGTATTTATCTACGGGCTCTTAGTTTCTTGCAAGATCACTTACTTTTTGTTTGAAAATGTGCTTGTGAAGTGGGTTTTGAAAGTATTTTGAAAATTTCTTTGTAATGGTTCTCGTTTCTATAAGAACGCGTACAAAATGTTGGTTTTGAAAAT
This sequence comes from Vicia faba, assembly GCA_948472305.1. Lineage (NCBI taxonomy): Eukaryota > Viridiplantae > Streptophyta > Magnoliopsida > Fabales > Fabaceae > Vicia > Vicia faba. The sequence goes on from OX451739.1 coordinate 1,172,586,039, forward strand.
AGTTCAAATGTGTTTTTGAAAGTGATTTTGAAAAGTGTCTTTGTAATGATTCTCGTTTCTATAAGAATGCGTACAAAGAGCTTTGTCTTTTGAAAATGTTTAAAATGAAAGTGTTGGTGTGTAAAATGTTTTTGTTGTGAGCAAGAGAGCAACTATGAGCATCCTACCTACTCAAAAGGTCTAATGTTCTTTTCCTCCTCATTTAGATGTTGCTATCTTACCATTGATTTGGTAAGAAGCCCCACCGTTTGATGTGAAGGGACAGGCGTGGGACGTTTGTATAGTCATAGAAGGCAACCTATGGGACATTTTAGCAACTTTCGTTTAGGGAGTAGATCGTTTACTGAAGGAAACATTGAGGGTTATCGAGGGACTACGATCTTTTATCGAGGGTATTTGCTAAAACACCCATATTCGAGGGACATGACTATTTTTCCGAGGCAACAAGTAAGATTACCCTAAGGGTGCATGTGTGAATAGTGTATTTGATTTGCATGCATTTTATCTTTGATTTTTGGGTTGTCTAATTGTTGGTTTTATCTTTCCATACATCCTAATTACTAACATTTGTACAAAAGCAATAAAAATGCAGAAAGATAAATCCTACACTATTACAACCATATTGAATAGCAAGAAAATATAAAGACAAAATAAAATAAAGAAAGGAAAATGGGCTATTTCTATTCAGGAAGCCACACTCTTCAATTATACACTTCTTGGCTTCCTTCGATTTGGGCCTAGAGTCAGCAAGGTCATGTCTTTTGATTTCACCCTTTTCCTGCTTCATTCGATTGGGACATGGAAATCAGCGTGACTATCCTTCTGGCTGCTTCTTTTGTTTGAGACCTGGCAGTTAGTGTGGACATTCTACTGGCTATTTATTTCGTTTGAGGCATGGGTTCAACGTGAGGTGCATTCTTTTCCTCAGGCTCCTTGCTTCCTCTTTCGACTGCAGGAATGCTAGGCCCTCAGGTTGAGATTAGAAAGGCTTGAGTACTTAGCCAATCAAAGGATACAAATAATGTGTTTTAAACTTTTAAAATGCAACATTCATGTGTAACTTTCGAAAGCTACATGCCAGGGGTTAGCACAAAATTATTGGGTCTCAAAGTCCAAAGCCTAACTAGTCAGGGTTGACATCTTCAACATATGGGGAGTTAGGATCGAAGGTTAAAACATGGTCAAGCTCCCTAGATGAAATATCTACATTTTCTCTTTATTGGTATGTATACATGATATCTAAATGAAATAGTTCCTAAGTTTAAATAGAACTTACCTATTGAAGTGCTTAAATCGAAGGAAACTGCAAGTGTCTTCCTTGGTGGTGAATGGAAGTTCGCTGGGGCATTCTTGAGGCTAGTCCAGTTACTACTTTGTTCAAGCAGTCATTGAATCGAAGGAGGACATGTGAATGAATCAAAGGTTACTTTATAACATGTAAGGGAGTGAATCAAAAAGCTATTATATTGTAGTTTGAGAATGGATCGAAGGTGAGTTATCTGGCCACTAGAGGAGTGAATCGAAGGGTTCACTTAGTGTACAAAGGGGGGGCTGAGTTTTTTGAAGGGTGAGAAAACACTTAGAAGGGGGGGGGGGGGGGAGAAATCTGACCAAGCTTGGTCTCTCAAGGAACAAATACAAGAATTAAATCTTTACAGATAGTGAAACAAAATGCTTCTTAGAAAGCTATATCACAAACTGTGATTTTTCACTAAGATTAGTTTTGCACAAAGTGTTTGTAAAATAATTTGTGAGCAGCAGAATATTTTCACATAGTTGGGTTGTTGGCTTGCAATAAATGATCTTCTATTTATAGCATGAAGAAAACGACCGTTGCTGCCTTCAAAAGTGGAGAGCTATTAATGTTTGTGTGTTTGCTTGCAGTATTGCATTTTCCAATGAACTAGCGTAGACACTTGAGTGCATGTAGCCGTCTTTGCATTAAATGAACAAACGACACTTGTCAGAGCATGTTTCCTGAAACTTGACAAGACTTGTTAGCTTCTTTATTCTATCAGAACTAGCTTCACATCTTGCTTCAGAATATGCTTGCAAATAACTTCTTATCAGCGCTTGCTTTCAAAGTACTTCTGAACATAGTTTACATGGAAACTTTCTAAGCTTTAGAAGATACACAAAATAGTTTCTTATCAGAGTCAACATCAGAACTTGCGCTAAAAACAAATAGTTCTTTCATCAAAGAACTTCTTCATTTATTTTCAGCTCAGCACGTCAAAATGATTTTCGTCTAGGAAAATACTTCAGTCAGAACATTATCTGAAACAAATAAATATGCTCATCAGAGTATCAATTATATAAAATATATTTTATTGTTATCATCAAAACTCTGATATATGATCAGAACCAATCTTGTTCTAACATTTTTTAGAAGTGTTAGGAATATTTGAAAAAAACGTTGGATATATGTTTGAGAGTTTTGAGAAATTTCTCACAACAAGAGTTTTCTTGCAACTATCCAGGGGCCCCTAAGATGTGTGGTGGAGGATCATATTTATAGATGACATTGGCTGATGTTTTAGGAGGGAAAACAAAAAGTTTAAACAAAAAGGGTATGTTGTTCTTGTAGATTTCGAGGGGCAGTATTCGTATGCCAAATTGGTGCAAGAACAAAGGCAGTGTTGCAGGATTGCTGTGCAGTAGTTTTGGAGTGTTATGGTCAGTGTATCAGGCCTAAACTTGGCAGCGCACAGGGCTTGGTCAGGAAGTACCTTTGGGCATCTCAACCTTTTATTTTGACCCCCTAGCCCTATGATTCGACCAAACTCCTCAACAACATTTCTTTCTCAAATCAAAGTATCCTTCGAATGGCTCATATGGGTATCCTTTGAAAGGGCATAAATAGGTGTCTTTCAACTAGGCCTTTTATGTGTTCCTTCGAATGATCCAATTACATGCCCCTGGAGTGGATCAACAAAACATGTCATTCGATTGGGACATCCAGGTACGTATGGCAAGTCCTTCAAATGTGCCGCCATGGTACGTCTTTCGAATGAGACAATAGCTATGTGTCATTGTATGTTGAAGCAAACTATTTCCAAGGGAGATATTACCCAGTCAAAACTAGCGTGAAAGTAACCAATGCTTTGTGGGCGCCATTGCCTTGTAAATCCCATCCATGGGGGGGCTTTTTGCCTTGTGCATTCTGGCCTAAAGAGAGTCTTGGTTTTTTTGTGAGTCAAAGAGATCATGCAAAGGGCAAATAGCCTCTGAATTGAAGAAAAGCTTTAGGGGGCTATTACTTTGTGACTCAAAGCAATTATGCAAGGAGCCTTTGCTCAAATTAAGGGTGTGACCACAACTTGCATTAAAGGAGGCCACACGCCTCAAATGAAAGATGCATGCAGAAGGTTTAAATGTCCAAATGAAGCTTGCAAAAAAGGAGGGCCACATGCCCCAAACGAAAGAAGCGTGCAAGAGGAAAAATGTGCAATCGAAGGAGACCAGAAAAGAGGCATTTGCCTTCTGAATAGAAGGACATAAGCAGGAGGCTTTTTGCCTTGTGAATTGAAGCTAGTTGAAGATAAGTGTTGCCTTGTCGAAGCTTGCAACAAGTTGTTTAAAGGGAGACTTTGGCCTTGTGCATGCTTGCATGGTGGGAAATTCTGCCTTGTGAATTTGGAAAACATGCAGGAAAGAGGCTTATATGGCCAAACGAAAGATATATACCAATCTTGCACAAAGAGACTAAAATGTTCCAACGAAGCTGGAATCGAACTTATCCAAAAGAAGTCTAGTGCCCAAACGAAGCAGGAGATGAACTTTCCCAAAAGGAGTCCAATGCTCAAACGAAAAAGGAGATGAACTTACCCAAAAGAAGTCCAATGCTCAAACGAAGGGTGTAACTAAAGCTTGCATCGAAGGAGCCAAAGTGCCTAATCGAAAGATGTAAAATTGAAGGAAACTTGTTTTTCCTTCAATTTTGTCAAAAATAATATTTTCATCTGTTTTTCCCTTTTTAACAATTTCCTCTTTAACTTGATGCTGAAAAATCCAATTGTACTTGTGTAAGCTTGAATTTTTTGAGAATGCTTTGTGAGAAATACCTTGAGAAATGAGAGGAAAATTTTTGGGGTACAACAGGTGTCATGAAGCACTAATTGACCATAGAACCTTTAATTGAATAACTTGGCCATTAGGAAGTAGTGAGATAGCCTGTTTCAATGGAAAGCTGAAAATTGGTTGATACTCGATACTACGCTCATTGAGATTAGACTTTTGCATAATTATATTGAATCAGACATCTATCAAGGGGCAAGAGGATTTATTTTCCTCTAACCAAATGTTGTCAAAGACCAAAACACGATAAATTGAGTCAAGGGCTATGACCCACTTGACATGGTGAGCTTGATTCTCGTGGAAGGACATCTAACGATACAAAGTTCTTCAATCAAAGCTGTAATCAAAATTCAACTTCTAACATCTTCTTCGTGTTTACCCCGCGAGATCCTTGAAAACATTCACATTCATATTAAATGCATCATAACATAAGCATGTTTTCTGACATATGTGTCCTCATCTTTCTACTGTTTATTTCAGTAAGATGGATCTCGAGTAGACTGTGAAGGATTTGCAGACACAAAACTCTCAATTTCAATAAACTTTGCTTAACTTAGCAAAGGGACATCAAGAATTGATGGCATTTCTGGTTACGGAGAAAAAGACCAAGAAGAAGACCGTGATCAACATGGGGAAGAAGTTCAAGGGCCCCGTTAGACAAGTCCAAGTTGAAGAGGATTCCTCATAAGAGGATGAAAATCAAGATGAATATGCTAGAAGCACCCGTGCTGGGGGTGGAAACAATCAAATCTATGAAGACGAGAATTATTTTGATGAGAAACGTAAGGAGTTAGCCTCAAGGGTTCCTGAAAGTTTTCCATTCATCAAAAGGCATGGTCGACTACTCAGTTTGGTTACCTCGGGTTTTTAAGAAGACATGATGCGTGTTCTATTCCAGTTCTTTGACCCTGCACATCACTGCTTCCCCTTTCCCGTTTATCAGTTGGTACCCACAATGGAAGAGTTCTCTCAATTACTGGGAGTATCTATTCTCAATCAAATACCTTTCACTGGTTTAGAGAAAGATCCACAACCTGAAGAAATTGCAGAGCCTTACATCTGAAGTGGTCCGACATTGTATCAAATTGGGAAACAAGGAGTGGAGTCAACGATTTTCTTGCTAAATTTTAGTTAGAGAAGGCTCGACTATTTTTGGATCTTATGAGTTTTCAAGCTTTTGAAGAAATCTTGGATTTGTTGATCTATGGTTTGGTGCTATTCCCTAATCACAACCAACTTATAGATGTGAACGCCATCAAAATATTTATTTCTCGTAACCCTGTGCCTACTTTGCTTGGAGATATTTTGCATTCTCTTCACACTCGTACTATGAGGAAGTGAGGGACTCTTATGTGTTACATACCCCTGCTATCAAGGTGGTTTATTTCGCACCTTCCCCGATCAATATTGAAGAATGAACAAGGTCCGAGGTGGTCTCAAAGGATGATGTCTCTTTCGTCATTCATATATCTATTGGTGTTCCCGATCTCTGGAAGATGTTAGTGTCATTAACCGCTGTAGGGAATTCCATAATCTTTCGCTCCTTGGAATTAGGGGAGGTATTACTTACAACCCTTCTCTGGCTCTACGACAATTTGGTTATGCTCGAAGAGATGGTCCTCATGACGCACTCATCCAGGATATTATGTTCGATTACGAGAATGATCCTCAAGGTTATTGTTAAAAGTTTATACGTGCTTGGGGCATGGTAAACAAGGTTGATAGAAAAACTTTAGGACAAAAGAATTCTATCCCTTTGGAGCCCTATCTCAAATGGCTACGAGCTTGCGCTCAAAACCTTATGATGCCATATCCAACTGTTCTACCGGTGATCTTAGAGCCTGTTATCGGAGGAGACATTTCTCGAATCATCCTCCATCCAGACATGCCCAGTGACCTCGAAGAATTGTAGAAGTCCTAGATTCAAATCAAGGAAGAATGGGACACCTTTGAAGCTCAATCCTATGCAAGTGAGAATAAAGTGTTATAGCTCACAAATCAACTTCATGAAGAGCGGAGTCTTAATGCATACATCGACACAAAGAGGAAGCGTCCATAGGAGACTTGAGTCTTAGGTTTTATGGGTTTATATTTGTTGTCTCCTTGAGACCCTTTTTGCTTTTCATTGTATGCCTGGAAGGAAATTGTAATTCTAAATTTATTAATGAAATCTTTGTTTCAGTTTCCTTTTGGCTAGCAAATTTAAATCTCTTAAGATCCTTGAAAAAATTGCACCCATATATCATGCATCATTTCATAAGAAGGTTTTCCGATACAGGTTTCTTCATCTATTTACTATTTATTTCAGTATAAGATGGCTCTCGAACAAACTGTCAAGGATCTTCAAACTCAGCATGCACAATTTTAAGAGACTCTTATGAATCTGGCCAAAGGGCAACAAGAGATGATGGCACTCATCACCATGAAAAAGAAGACTAAGAAGCGGGTTTTTATCCTCAACATGGGGAGGAGATTCAAAGGTACTGCTCAACTAGTTCAAGTGAATGATGTTTCCTATGAGGAAGACGACAACCAAGAGGAGGATGGCATAAGTGTCATGGGTGAAGATAGAAATAATCAGGTTTTTGAGGATGAAGACTACTCCGGCGAATAGTATCCTTCTGCAGATGACAAATACAAGCAGTTGGAAGACCGACTCAAAGTTGTAGAAATCCAAAAAGTGCCTGGGTTGGATTTTGGAGAGCTAGGTCTGATCACGGGGGTGGTCATCCATCACAAATTCAAGGTCCCTATCTTTGATAAATATGATGGGGTCTCTTGTCTAAAAATTTAGCGGAGGTCGTATGTTCGAAAAATCCAACCTCATACTGCTGATAGGAAATTATGGTCCATTTATTTCAAGAAAGTTTAGCTGGCATTCAACTTAAATGGTTTTATCAGCTGGAGGGAACCAACATTCACACATGGGAAGACTTGGCTGCTGCTTTCTGCAAATAGTATCAATATAATGCTAACTTGGCATCGACTCGTGTGCAATTGCAAAACATGTCCATGGGCTCGAATGAAGGGTTCAAGGAGTATGCCTAAAAATGGAGAAATATAGCTAAAAGGGTGGAACCTACTTTGACTGACCAGGAGATGGTAGACATGTTCATGGGCACTCTGACTTGTCCATTCTTTAATTTGCTGATTGTGAGTTCTTCATCAGGGTTTATTGATCTAATTCTGACTGGTGAACAAGTTGAAAGTGATATTAAGAATGGGAAGATTCCAATGGCTGCATCTTCTAATGTTGTGAAGAAGCTCTTCATTGGTAGAAAAGAAACCAACAATGTCTATGGACAGAAGAGCCTTAGTAAAAATGACCCCATCAGTCTGTGGGAGTGGTATTGATCTCTAATTTGACGCCTGTTCAACAACAACAGGGTAATCAACGTAGGTTAGACGCTCCGAGGAGGCAGTTCACCCAGATTAATATGCCATTGGCTTAAGCGTTGAAACATTTGTTAAAGGCTGATCTCATAACACTCATGGATCCTTCTCCTAATCCCAACACATCCTCTCTAAAGTACAATCCAAATGCGAGGTGTGCCTATCATTCGAACAGTCCTGGGCATGACACCAACAACTGTTGGACCCTGAAAAACAAAATACAAGACATGATTTATACAAGGAAGTTAAGTTCGACCCTCCTGAGACTCCAAACGTGATTACTGCTCCTATGCAAAAGCATGACAAATGCATAAGTGCTATTGAAGATGTTTTGTATGTTGCTTCCGTAAATGATATGGTTACTCCTTTCTAAACAGTCAAGAAGAGTTTGCTACAAACCGGTTTATTTTCGAGTTATGTTAAAGAATTTCATTGTTGTTCAGTTCAACCCAATGGTCGCGGGTTACTGAAGGAAGGCATTCAACGCCTGATGGATGAACATGTTATTTTTATTGAGAAAGTTCTGTATGCTGAGAATTTGTGCTGAGATTTGTCTGTCATATCCGGTACTCCTTTCAAGATCACTTCAAAGGGTCCTGTAAGGATTACTACCAATCCAAAATCCGCTCCCTTAATCATTACAAAACCTGGGCCCATCCCATATTCCTCAGATAAGGCTATTCCATGGAATTATGGGTCTGACGTCTATTACCATGGTGTTAAACAAGAGTTGTCTGATGAAGATAATGAAGAGGTTGATCCCAACATTGACAATATTGTGGGGACCATCAAATTACTAGAAAGCAGAAGGATTTTCTCTTTGGAAATCTCTCCACCTGTTCAAGTTACAATTACCAAGACAACTATCAGGGCTCGGTGTAAAGAGCCAATGATAGAGCCTTCCCAGATGGATGCACCAAAAGAAGCTACAGTCAAGGATACCTATAGACAAGAAATGGAAGAGGTTTTGAAGATCATTCGTATAAGTGATTACAAAATTGTTGAACAATAGGGGTAGACCCCATACAAAATCTTCATGCTATCTTTACTACTGTGTTCTGAAGCCCATGCGCAAGCTTTAATGAAATTTTTAAAGACTTCTCATGTACCACAAGAGATTTCTGCCGATCAATTTGGAAGTTATGTTTCTAGCTTAACGAATGCCAATGGATTAGGTTTCTCCGATGCTGACCTGACTCCGGAAGGGAGAAATTATAATAGGGCCCTGTGATACGGTGGCAGAACCGACTGTTTAATATTAGTTTGCGTTTTTTGTTCACAAATGTCGCGGTAAGCAAGAGTCTCCACCGACTTTTATTTTATCCAACAAGGAAAAGGAAAAAGAATAGAAAAAACCTTTTTCGAGATGTTTCTGAGTACGGGGGTAGATTATAGAAAGGGAAGGTGTTAGCACCCTTTCTATCCGTAGTTATCTACAAGCTCTTAGGTACTTGCTCATTTTTCAAATTGCTTGTGTGTGTTTGTCTTGAAAATGTTTACTTCGTGATAATCCTTGTATCAGTCCTCAAAGATGTGACAGAGTTTGTTTTGAAAATTTGTTTGAAAGGTGTTTGTGTGAAAAGTTTTTATTGAGCAAGTACTTAAGATTCTACCTACTCGAAAAAATATTGTTTATTCTCGTTTCCTTTAGACAATGCTATCCTACTATTAATGAGTAGGTAACACCGTCGTTGGAGTTGTAAGGGACATTCGAAAGGGACAAGTACAATCACTAAAACAATAGTTAGAAAACTTTAGTAGTAACCCTAGAGCCTTAAGATCTTTCCGAGGCAACATTTCCGAGGCAATATTCGAATGGGACATTTTGATCTTTTAGACTGGAGGGTAACCACTAAAATCTCCTATGCTTAATGATTGTTTACCGAAGGCAACCGAAGTGAGGTAAACCCTAGGAGTGAATATGTGCATATGATTTATTTCAGTTATTTAATCTTTGCACGTTAGGTGATCTACCGTTTTAATTTTCCAGACATTCTTGCCATACAATCCTATTAGCCATACATCTAGACAGTTAAAGATTGTGGAAATTAAAAGCGGAAAAGTAAATCTAATTATTACAAGGCTTCGGGGAATGGGGATTACATAACCAAAACTTGGGGGAAAATTAAACAGTAAATAAAATCCTAGTTTAAAAGACTATTACAACCTCGGAGCAATTACAAAAATATAATGAAAAGTACGTATGACATACGTAATTGCGAGAAATTAGGGTTTTGACCCTTGAAAACCAAATTGAATTTAATTAAAGAAAAAAAATCATTTTTTGTCATTTTTATTTAAGGAAATAAAGAATAAATTGCAAAATATCTTAATCACTAATTAAGTTTTAATTATGAAAAATCATTAAATTAATAAAAAAAAACAATTAACCTATTTTTGTGTTTTTATTTTGAGAAGGAATTAAAATTAAGAATTAAACCTAATTTCTATTTGATTTTAATTATGAAAAAAAGATTTAAGTTAACCTAATTAAACTAATTAATGCAATTAAATATTTTATAAAAAAAAGACTAAACCTAATATTGTTTGTGATTTTCTGATTTTTATGTTTTGATTAAAAATGATTTTTAGAAAATAAATAAAATAAATAAATTAAAACAATAAAAAAAATTGAAATAAAATAAAAAAGAAAAGATTGGGCATGTGTGGTAGAATGCAGACTGGGGGGTGCATTGTCAAATTGTTAGGCCCAAATTGGTTGGCCCATGTTCCTTGCGTGTTATCCCATGTGGATTAGCTTCAGAGAGTGCACCATGGGCTGCTGTGGTTGGACGCTGGATCTAGACCAATGGATGATCCAAAGGGTAGGATTTGTGAGCGTGTGATGGACGCATGGAATGGTGATGTACTGAATCTGCAGTAAATTGTTAGGAAAATAATAAAAGTGTGAATTAATAATTAAAATCCTAACTCTGATTAATTTACAGGTTAATTATGAAATAAAATCAATATTGATTAAATCAAAACCACTTTTATGTCAAAAATGATTTTAATTAATTGAAAGCCTAAAACTAATATTTAATGATTTTTTTTGTGATTTTATATGTTAATTAAATTAATGATAGAAAACAAATCAAGTGAAAAATAAATAAATGAAAAGGGTTAGAAAAGAAAATAGTAAAAAAAGTGAAAAATACATGGGTTGGGTGATGAACCTATACCCCTTGGGTCACAGTTAGGTGCCTCATGCACCAAGCCAAGCTATTGTTTGTGATTCAAACCTGTTCTACGTAACAACAAGAACTCATTTGGACAGTTAATAAACATTAACAATGCATGGAATTTATTATATGAATGTTTGAAAGAAAAGCAAATCGGAGAAGATGAGTATGCTTGTTTTAAGAATCAATGGCCATGACTTTCGACCTATTCTTACCCTTAGATACCTCAGGAATGATTTGTAATTGATGGCTTGGACTGAACGTGGCTGGATTTTCGGTTTTGACTTTGCACTAGTTTTGACATAATTTGAGGTTTTTTAGAGAGTGTTCTTAGGCAGCCAATTTCGTGCTCCCTAGTGTATGAGGGTGTTGTGTTTATATAGAGGAGTAATTTAGGTAAAAAATAATGGAAGAAATCTCATGGTATCTTGAGGAATTATGAAGATTTGATTTGATTTTGGCCCTGTATGATTTCTTTCCAAAATAGCTCCAATCATGACTTTTTCAATCTAAATCATCCTTGCACGAATTACATGCCATGATAGTTATATATGGACTCATAATGTGCACAAAAAACCCAAGATTTGATTTGCTTTTATTATTTTACCATTTAATTTGATTTATTTTGGTTTAAATGAATAAAAAATCAAAATAAATGATAAAAATAATAAAATAATAGGTGTAAAAGCTCAGGGGTCGTGGGTCCTATTAGAAACATGTTTCAAACAAGAAAACATGGGCCCTTTTGGAAAAATGCAAATTTGATCATTGTTGACTTTTGACAATTTTCCAAAAATTGCCAACTTTGACAATGCACAACTTTCTCAATTTTGGCCCTAGGAGGGTGTTCTTGGACTTTTTAGAAAGCTTAGGATGTCCTCTAAACAAAAAGTTTGGTTTCATCTCAATTGGATCTTCCATGTTCATGTATGAAGCTTTGACCCAAAAGGTGTTTTTGTTGACTTTTCAAAAGGACCTATAATGTCAAAATTCATATCTTTTTATGAGTGCATATTTTGAACTTGAGTGCTGAAGATGAATTGTAGGGAATTGCATCCTCTTCAAAATGATCCTTGGATGGAAAATTTCTGATAAAGTATGAAGAAGTTATGCTTGGTCAAAGTTGGGTTGACTTTTACTAAGAAACCCTAATTTAGCAACTTTTGGGTTTTGATGAATTTGGAGCATTACTTGAGGAATCATGATCAACCCTTGATCAAATGATGTAATTAACTTAAAAATGTTTATGTTGACCCAAAATCTTGAGGTTTGACTGTATGTGGGCCACAAATGACTTTTGACCTAATACAGTCGATTTCCCAAGCATCTGAGCAGTTGACTGAGCAAACTTCTTATGCAAGGCATGAAACTTGACATGTAGGGTCTTTAGAACATATTAAGACCATGGAGAGCATATGAGACCTTTGTGGTCCACCCATCTTGATGAAAATAGAAACCCTAATTTGGGGTATACTGCCTTAGGAGAGAGTTTGTCTGGTCAACTCTTGGACAACCTTGAGCAAATTGGGGACCTCACTTGACATTTGTTGAGTAAAATGAGAGGGAAAATTTTGGGGTACAACAGCTTCCCCTGTTTAATCTTCTTAAACCTGTGGATGTAGATTAGCTTGTCTGCCTTTCGTAATCTGAAGGTGGAAGATGATTGAACACTAAAGTGCTTAGAAATTTGCACTCGCATGAAGTGGCACTCGACTTGTGACATCGGGAATGGGATTACACATGCCATTTGGAGGTTGATAATATAAGATTTGTCGGAGATGGGCTTAAAGATGCCATCCTGGATGTGATGGAGAATTGTATGAGATGGGCTTAAAGATGCCATCTAGAGAATGTGGATTTCCTGAGATATTCCTTTGACGAGAGTCCCTGTTGCTGTTGTTAAGGAGGAATCTGCTGAGGAATATTAGTATCTGTCTCGGGAGATGTAGAATTTTAGGAGCTTCAGTTGTCCGTTACTCTACTGGGGAATTAACTCCGGAGGTGAATTGCATATCTAGACAGTGTACAGGCTGCACCGCGACTTACTGTGGAAAGGTGAAACTGATCGTGTTTGATCAGGTCCAGGTCTTATAGTGTTGTTGACTGCCGTATGGAGATAAGAGAAAAGAAACCTGGATGGTAAGGTTATAAGAAGGAACCTCGATAGTAGGGCTTATGGGAAGGAACCTGGGTAAGGTTATTTCGTGAGGAGTTTGGGTAAAACTGCATCTGAACCGAGAAAGAACCTGGGTAAGGTTGCTTTGTGAGGAGTTTGGGTAAAACTGCATCTGAACTGAGAAGGAACCTGAGTAAGGTTGCTTTGTGAGGGGTCTGTGTAGGCCTTTAGGAGGAACCTGGGTATGGTTACTTTGGGATAAGTCCGTTCAAAACTTCGGCAGGAACCTGGGTGAGGTTACTTTGGGCTAAGTCTATGTAAAACTTCAAGAGGAACCTGGGTAAGGTTACTTTGTGATAAGTTCGTGTAAAACTTCAGAATGAACTGGGGTAAGGTTACTTTGTGATAAGTTCGTGTAAAACTTCAGAATGAACCGGGGTAAGGTTACTTTGAGATAAGTTTGTGTAAAACTTCAGGAGGAACCTGGGTAAGATTACTTTATGATAAGTTCGTGTAAAAATTCAGAAGGAACTTGGGTGAGGTTACTTTGGGATAAGTTCGTGTAAAACTTCAGGAGGAACCTGGGTAAAGTTACTTTGTGATAAGTTCGTGTAAAACTTCAGGAGGAACCTGGGTAAGGTTACTTTGTGATAAGTTCGTGTAAAACTTCAGGAGGAACCTGGGTAAGGTTAATTTGTGATAAGTTCGTGTAAAACTTCAGGAGGAACCTGGGTAAGGTTACTTTGTGATAAGTTCGTGTAAAACTTCAAAAGGAACCTGGGTAAGGTTACTTGGGTATGAGTTCGTGTAAAACTTCAGGAGGAACCTGGGTAAGGTTAATTTGGGATGAGTTCGTGTAAAACTTCAAAAGGAACCTTGGTAAGGTTACTTTGTGATAAGTTCGTGTAAAACTTTATTTGGAAATGTATGAGAAAAGACCCGTGTAAGATTTTTCAGGATAAACCCGTGTGAAGCTGCATTTAGGAGAAACCCGTGTAAGATTGCTTCATGACGAACCCGTGTAAAGCTGCATTTGATCGTGCAGATAATTACTATGTTTAGTTTCAGGAGCTAATCTTGAACTTGCTGGAAGATGTTAATGATAACCATATTTCCTAAAAAGGTACATGATTAATCATATATGATGCATGAAATGCATTGTATGATGACGTTCTCAAAATAAATGAGACTATGCTGGATGCAATATGTATGCGCACGTCATGGTGTATGAACATGAAATGCTATTGTGGCACGCTCGAGTTTGGGAAAATAAATCCCTGACTGCTGTTGGAGAGTAGTGGAAATTACATTCCTGATCGTAGTAGAAAAAGTGGTTCTTCTACTTCCGCTGGGGATGGTGAACCGGAGATGACTATGTTGGGGATTTGCCCATTGTTTATGGATATTCTGCCGAGGAGAGACTCTGCTTGAGAACAACTCTGTGGGGAAATAACTCTGTTTGAGAGAGAAGATGCTTTGCTGGAAGATCTTGCCGATTCGGAGAGATAAACTCCGCCGGGGGATGAACTTCCGTAGCCGGAGGAATAAACTCTGTTAGGGATTGAGCTTCTGTATTCAAAGAAATAAACTCTGCTTGGGAGACAACTTTACGAACCGCTTGCAATTATGAAATTTGGTCGGGGAATATAGATGTCGATTCTCTGAAGGAACTTTGTTGGGGAACGTAGATCCTGTTTGGGGAAACCGATGTCAAAGTCTTAGTTGCCTCTACTCTGTAGGGAGTGTAGATGTCACAGGGATGCATGCTGAGGATACGACAATGACTTCGTATCAAGACTTTTCTGCCCCTGTACCTGCTAGAGAAAGTGCCTGCGGAGGCCTTGTGGATTGAGTGTTATCCCAACTTATGAGGTGCTTGGTAACTTCTGATCGAAATGATAAGTCTTCTACTGATAGGAAAGTGACGAGATGACGGGACATAGTCGTACACTTTAATCCCTAACTTTTGCCTAGACTTTCTTTTCAGATTTTCAGTCCAGCGGGATACCCTTTTTTTGCCCAAGCCGCCTTTTCAGGTTTTCGACTTGTCGGGTGTACATATATTTTTTGTTTTTATCCCTAATTTTTACCCGAACCATTTTGGTTCGCCGGGTTGCCCTTATTTTTCCTAGGCCAGTCAACCTAGCGGGTCTTTGTTCATGCGCAGTATTTTTTGACTATGTCCACGCTCTCAGGGTGTAGGGAGTTGTCACTGTCGATAGTGTTGTGTTTCCACACTACCAGGAGATGTTTGTTTGATCGTACAAGATTCGTTGCTAGAATTCATGCCCAATGCCCCCAAGTGATTCAGATGGAGATCTGCCCCTGGCTATTTGGCATCTTTGAGAGATTCCTTGAATCTTGACTTGACTTCCCCAGATGATGGACAATAATCATGCCGTGCCCCTTGGTTGGAAGTGTTTTTCCACTTGAGGTGATCCTTTTTATTGAGAAGGTTTTTGTTCACTAGATATTCGTCATGCGAATTTCTCTGTTGCTGAACAAATAGTCATACGCAAACAATGTTATTTTAAGAATGCAAAGCTTACGTCTGTCTTGAAGTTTTGAAAATGCAGGTTTTTTATAGAAAAATAGAATTTTGCAAAGATGTGATATCAACTCAAGATTTGTAACGGACCTTCAGGAGTCAGGATACCTTTTGTAATAGTATGCTTTCAAACTAACCCATGCTTCAGTTAGGACTTTTAAGGGTTATAACGTGGTCTGGTTCACGGTTTAATAAACAAAGGATAAAGGCTCAAATTTTATTTGTACCCACCCATTCTTCGTGATGTTCTTCGATCCTAAACTCAGCTAATTATGCATTTAGATCCCGTTTGAGTCTTTGCTCTGATATTCCAATGATGGTTCGGGTACTGACAAATTATTTTGAATAGGCGGTCATTTCCTTTTTTATTAAGGGTTTGTAGGACCTATTTCTTTTTTATTTTATTATCCTTGTCTTTTGCCTGAACTATTTCTTTTTGTGATTACAGTCAGCGAGATGCCCCAGTGTTTTTTCTTAAGTCTCCTTCATAGGTTTTGACTTAATGGGCTTTTATTTCGAGAGACAATGACTGTCTGTCTTGATGATTATAGGGAACCATCACCGTCTTTTGTTTCTGAAGGATGTATTTGATGCCACTCATTGTGTATGAAGCGACAGATTGTGACTGAATGCACCTCTGAATTAACTGAGAAAACTACCCTGCCCCAGGTTATGATTAAGGGTTTTAATATGTGTGAAAAGAAAAACTCCTACTTCTTTGGCTCGAAGGGGTTGACTAGGGATTATCTTCCTTATAACTCCACTGTTTAGGATTTGAAACAACACATGTACATCGTCAACAAGGTTTGTTCAAAAGTATACTGTAGAGATTGTGGTATTGTTTTCGTCATCCTCCCTCTAAAGGCTTACAGTTTTTTAGTCGAGAGTTGAATATCACGAAAAGGAAATATAAAGCAATTTAAGCATAATGAAAACAAATTAATTCAAGACAGACAAGTGTAATGCATTGATGAAATAATAAAGTTTGTCATGACAATAATTGTTCGAATAAGCAAAGAAAATACAACTTCAGTATTTAAATGAACAAAAATGCTTTTAATCCTAGTCATGTTTTGGCAAGGGAGCAGTGATCACGTTGGGAGTCTTAGGAGGGTCGAATTCGATCTCCTTGGCATCAATCATATTCTGAATCTTGTATTTAGGTGCCCAACAATCGTTAGTATCGTGCCCCAGGCTGTCAGAATGATAAGCACACCTTGCCTCTGGATTGTAGTTAGGAGAGGAAGTCTTAGGGTTCGGATGAGGGTTTATCACCGTAATCAGATTCATCTTCAACATATGTTGCAATGCTTGTGAAAATGGCATGCTGATTTGGGTGAACTGCCTTTGAGGTCTTTCCACCCTTGGCTGATTGTTTTGTTGTTGTGGTCGTTATGTGCGTGCCGAATTAGAGATCAACACTGCCCCCACAGATTGGTGGTAGTCTTCCTTGCTACGCCCCTTCTGGTCGTGCACAGCATTGACTTCCCTCTTGCCACCAAATGACTTCTTCTCTATACTCGAAGAAGTATTTTTCTGGATCTTGCCACTCTGGATCCCAACTTTTACTCTTTCTCCAGTCAGAATCAGCTCGGTGAAACCTGCTGACGAGCTACCGATCAAATGATTAAAGAATGGACCAGATAGCGTACCCAGAAACATATCAACCAACTCCCTATCAGACAACGGGGGTTGTACTCTTCCAGCCAAGTCTCTCCACTTCTGGGCATAGTCTTTAAAGCCTTCACTTGCACCCATGGACATACTCTAGAGTTGAGTACGAGTAGGAGCAAGGTCGGTGTTATATTGATACTGCTTGTAGAAAGAAGCAGCTAGATCTTCCTAGTTTCGGATATTTGCTCCCTCCAGCTGGTAGAACCATTCAAGATGAGTCCCTGACAGAACATCTTGAAAGAAATGAACCCACAAATTTCTATAAGTGGTGTGGTGCTGAATTTTCCCTACATAAGAACGGAGATGGAGTTTTGGGAAGGACACCCCATCGTACTTAGCAAAAACTAGAGCTTTGAACTTCTGCGGGATGACTACTCCCGACACCAATCCCAATTCTTTGAAGTCCAGTCCAGGTATCCTCTGAACTTCCATGGCACTCAGACGGTCTTCTAACTGCTTGCATCTATCCTCAACAGGAGGATATAGCTCATCATTATAATCAGTATCATTGTCAGAGACTGTAGGACTAGGTTCCTTCTCTTCTTCCATATTCTCCCCTTCCTTGGATGAAGAGGTCAGATTAGTTTGTCGCTTCAACCGCTCTCCAAACCTCATGCCCATATTCAGAATACTAACAGCCTTCTTCTTTTTCTTCTTTTTTTCTTTTCAGCATGAGGGCTTTCAGATCCTCCTGCCCTTTTGCCAGACTTATGAACATTTGTTGGAACTGGGCATTTTGTGCCTGAAGATCCTTGATGCTTTGTTCAGAAGACATTTCTGCTGAAATAAACAGCGAAGAAGATGAGAAACCTGTAATGGTACCTGTTTATGCATTGTCATGGATGATATGCGTATGCAATGATTTCAAGGATTCTTAAAGGCTCAGATCCAAAAGAAACACACATTAATTGCATTGATAAGTTTGAATTGTTACAAAGAATGCCCTTTAGGCTTACAAATAAACAAAACAAAACTAAAAGCAAAAAGAAACTAGGTCTCCCAGGAGCGCATCCTCTTTGGTGCGATGTAGGCATATATGTTCCTTTCTTCATGAAGTAGCCTAGTGAGCTCCAGGACCTTCTTCTTGCTGGCATAGAACTGAGCTTCAAACGTGTCCCGCTCTTCTTTGAGTTGAACACAAGACTTTTGTAATTCTTCATGATCAGTTGGCATGTCAGGGTGATGAACAAAAGAAGCAGTGTCTCCTTCAGCAACTGGTTCCACAATTATTAGTAGAACAGCAGGGTAGGGCATCATCAAACTTTGGGTGCGAGCTCGTACCCATCAGAGATAAGGCTCAAGAGGAATGGAATTCTTGTGCCCTAGCGTCTTGCTATCAATTTTATGTACCATGCCCCAAGATTTTATGAACCTTCTACAATAGCCTTAAACGTCGTTCTCATAATTGAAGGTGATTCCTTGGATAAGCCTATCATGAGGACCATCTCTTCTCACATAACCAAACTGACGCAGTGCCAAACAAGGGTTGTAAGTGATTCCTCCCCTAATGCCTAAAAGGGGGACATTAGGGAATTTACCACGGCGATCGATGATGGTAACATCTTCCGAGAACCGTGAACACCAATGAATATCTGAATGCTTAAGGGACATCAGGCTGCAAGACCATTTCAAACCCTGCTCATTCTTCAAAACAGATCTGGGTAGGTGCGAAATAAACCACCTAGCCAATAGAGGAGTGCAACACATGAGGGTTCCCTTTCTCTTTAGAGTGCGAGCATGCAAAGAGTGCAGAATATCCCCGAGTAATGTAGGTACTGGATTATGAGACAGGAAAACCTTGATAGTGCTCACATCTACAGGTTGATCAGCATTAGGGAAAAGTATCGTCCCATAAACGAGAAGTGCCAGCACCTCTTCGAAAGCTTGTATATCTAAGGTATCCCAAAAATGATAGGCCTTCTCAAATAGAAACTTAACCGGAATTCCTTGGACACTTCCTCTAGTCTCCCAATTTGCCACTATGTCAGACCGTTGTAAAGACATAGCTCTAGCAATTTCTTCAGGCTTTGGAAGTTCTTCTGTACCATTGAAAGGAAACTGGTCAAGAATAGATACCCCTAACAACTGAGAAAACTCCTCCATAGTAGGTACTAGCTTGTAATCCAGGAAGGTGAAATAATGGTGCACTGGATCGAAGAACTGAAACAACACTTTTAACAACTCTTCATCAGGTTTTGCAGTGACCAGATTGAGCAACTGACCATGCTTTCTAATGAAATGAGAACCTTCAATAACCCTTAATGCTAAATCCTTTAGTTGGAGAGACACATTCACAAGGTTGATATGTATAGTGTTCCTACGGACAGATGCCATGTCCTACAAAACAGAGAAAAAATGAGCCCTAGGGAATCCTTAAAATGGTTAGTCATGATATGCTATGCTTATGATGTCATGATTAGGTTAGAAAATCACAGGTATAGCAAACAACAAACAAGTCACACCAAGTCCTTAGGTTTAAGGCTTGCATGAGTTTTAAGGCCGTACCCTCTTGAAGTTGGATTGGTTCAACCTGCCCTATAAATAGTAACCGGGTTCTAAGGGATCTCAATATCACTGATCTTCCCCCAGCTTCGTTTAATAGGCGATGGACTCACAACCAAACAAAACTCAAGAGTCAAACCTCAATAAGTGTAACATCGAGTATCTGTCGACCTTTGGCATACACCAAAGCCGGCCATCTCGCTACGTCCTACTGGCCAAGTTGTGCAATTAAAGGTTCTAAGGTCAGTTGATGCTTCACGACACCACGCGACGGCCCCGTACTCTCCCTGATTGACTCAAGGGTTACCGGTGCCAACCAAAGTGCCACATCAACATAGCTATTACTTCAACCGGGCCGGTATACCCCAACATAGTTTCCTCACAATTTATTGCTACTTACCTAAAAGGTGCTCCCCAGATCCGGGTGTAGGATCTATAGTAACCCCAAACAAACCCTTTAAAGTAAAGCAATCAAGACAATCAAGAGAAGAAATTTTAATGAACTAGATCCTAAGGTATACCCCACTTATTTAATCCCCAGCAGAGTCGCCAGTTTTGTGATACGGTGGCAGAACTGATTGTTTAATACTGGTTTTCGTTTTTTGTTCGCAAATGTCATGGTAAGCAAGAGTCACCACCGAATTTTATTTTATCCAACAAGGAAAAGGAAAAAGAACAAAAAAAAACCTTTTTCAAGATGTTTCTGAGTACGGGGGGTAGATTATAGAAAGGGAAGGTGTTAGCACCCTTTTTATCCGTAGTTATCTACGGGCTCTTAGGTACTTGCTCATTTTTCAAATTGCTTATGTGTGTTTGTCTTGAAAATGTTTACTTCGTGATAATCCTTGTATCAGTCCTCAAGGATGTGACGAAGTTTGTTTTGAAAATTTGTTTGAAAGGTGTTTGTGTGAAAAGTTTTTATTGAGAAAGTACTTAAGATTCTACCTACTCGAAAAAATATTGTTTGTTCTCGTTTTCTTTAGACAATGTTATCCTACTATTAATGAGTAGGTAACACCGTCGTTGGAGTTGTAAGGGACATTCGAAAGGGACAAGTACAATCACTAAAGCAATAGTTAGAAAACTTTAGTACTAACCCTAGAGCCTTAAGATCTTTCCGAGGCAACATTTCCGAGGCAATATTCGAATGGGACATTTTGATCTTTTAGACTGGAGGGAAACCACTAAAATATCCTATGCTTAATGATTGTTTACCGAAGGCAACCAAAGTGAGGTAAACCCTAGGAGTGAATATGTGCATATGATTTGTTTCAGTTATTTAATCTTTGCACATTAGGTGATCTACCGTTTTAATTTTCCAGACATTCTTGCCATACAATCCTATTAACCATACATCTAGACAATTAAAGATTGCGGAAATTAAAAGCGGAAAAGTAAATCTAATTATTACAAGGCTTCGGGGAATGGGGATTACATAACCAAAACTTGGGGGGAAATTAAACAATAAATAAAACCCTAGTTTAAAAGACTATTACAACCTCAGAGCAATTACAAAAATATAATGAAAAGTACGTACGACAAACGTAAATGCGAGACATTAGGGTTTGACCCTTGAAAACCAAATTGAATTTAATTAAAGAAAAAAAATCATTTTTTGTCATTTTTATTTAAGGAAATAAAGAATAAATTGCAAAATATCCTAATCACTAATTAAGTTTTAATTATGAAAAATCATTAAATTAATAAAAAACAATTAACCTAATTTTGTGTTTTTATTTTGAGAAGGAATTAAAATTAAGAATTAAACCTAATTTCTATTTGATTTTAATTATGAAAAAAAGATTTAAGTTAACCTAATTAAACTAATTAATGCAATTAAATATTTTATAAAAAAAAGACTAAACCTAATATTGTTTGTGATTTTATGATTTTTGTGTTTTGATTAAAAACGATTTTGGAAAATAAATAAATTAAAACAATAAAAAGAATTGAAATAAAATAAAAAAGAAAAGATTGGGCCTGTGTGGTAGAATGCAGACTGGGGGGTGCATTGCCAAATTGTTAGGCCCAAATTGGTTGGCACGTGTTCCTTGCGTGTGATCCCATGTGGATTAGCTTCAGAGAGTGCACCATGGGCTGCTGTGGTTGGACGCTGGATCTGGACCAAGGGATGATCCAAAGGGTAGGATTTATGAGCGTATGATGGACGCATGGAATGGTGATGTACTGAATCTGCAGTAAATTGTTAGGAAAATAATAAAAGTGTGAATTAATAATTAAAAACCTAACTCTGATTAATTTACAGGTTAATTATGAAATAAAATCAATATTGATTAAATCAAAACAACTTTTATGTCAAAAATTATTTTAATTAATTGAAAGCATAAAACTAATATTTAATGATTTTTTTGTGATTTTATCTGTTAATTAAATTAATGATAGAAAACAAATCAAGTGAAAAATAAATAAATGAAAAGGGTTAGAAAAGAAAATACTCATAAAAGTGAAAAATGGATGGGGTGGGCGATGAACCCATGCCCCTTGGGTCACAGTTAGACGCCTCATCCACCAAGCCAAGCTATTGTTTGTGATTTAAACCTGTTCTACGTAACAACAAGAACTCATTTGGACAGTTAATAAACATTAGCAATGCATGAAATTAATTATATGAATGTTTGAAAGAAAAGCAAATAGGAGAAGATGAGTATGCTCGTTTCAAGCATCAATGGCCATGACTTTCGACCTATTATTACCGTTAGATACCTCACGAATAATTTGTAATTGATGGCTTAGACTGAAAGTGGCTGGATCTTTGCACTGATTTTGACAGAATTTGAGGTTTTTAGAGAGTGTTCTTGGGCAGCCAAATTCGTGCTCCCTAGTGTATGAGGGTGTTGTGTTTATATAGAGGAGTATGTTAGGTAAAAAATAATGGAAGAAATCTCATGGTATCTTGAGGAATTATGAAGATTTGATTTGATTTTGTCCTTGTATGATTTCTTTCCAAAATAGCTCCAATAATGAATTTTTCAATCTAAATCATCCTTGCACGAATTACATGCCATGCTAGCTGTATATGGACTCATAATGTGCACAAAAAACCCAAGATTTGATTTGCTTTTATTATTTTACCATTTAATTTGATTTATTTTGGTTTAAATGAATAAAAATCAAAATAAATGATAAAAATAATAAAATAATAGGTGGAAAAGCTCAGGGGTCGTGGGTCCTATTAGAAACATGTTTCAAACAAGAAAACATGGGCCCCTTTAGAAAAAATGCAAATTTGATCAATGTTGACTTTTGACAATTTTCCAAAAATTGCCAATTTTGACAATGCACAACTCTCTCAATTTTGACCCTAGGAGGGTGTTCTTGGATTTTTTAGAAATCTTAGGATGTCCTCTAAACAAACCTTTTGGTTTCATCTCAATTGGATCTTCCATGTTCATGTATGAAGCTTTGACCCAAAAGGTGTTTTTGTTGACTTTTCAAAAGGACCTATAATGTCAAAATTCATATCTTTTTATGAGTGCATATTTTTAACTTGAGCGCTGAAGACGAATTGTAGGGAATTGAATCCTCTTCAAAATGAGCCTTGGATGGAAAATTTATGATAAAGTATGAAGAAGTTATGCCTGGTCAAAGTTGGGTTGACTTTTACTAAGAAACCCTAATTTAGCAACTTTTGGGTTTTGATGAATTTGGAGCATTCCTTGAGGAATCATGATCAACCCTTGATCAAATGATGTAATTCACTTCAAAATATTTATGTTGACCCAAATCCTGAGGTTTGACTGTATGTGGGCCACAATTGACTTTTGACCTAATATAGTCGATTTCCCAAGCATTTGAGCAGTTGACTGAGCAAACTTCTTATGCAAGGCACAAAACTTGACATGTAGGGTCTTGAGAACATATTAAGACCATGGAGAGCATATGATACCTTTGTGGTCCACCCATCTTTATGAAAATAGAAACCCTAATTTGGGGTATACTGCCTTAGGAGAGAGTTTGTCTGGTCAACTCTTGGACAACCTTGAGCAAATTGGGGACCTCACTTGACATTTGTTGAGTAAAATGAGAGGGAAAATTTTGGGGTACAACAGGCCCCGTATGTCTCCATTGAATGTAGGGGCACTACGTTGGCCCATGTGTTAGTTGATACTGGCTCTTCTCTGAATGTTCTGCCAAAGGGCACTCTTGACAGACTGAATTGTAAAGGGGTTATGCTGAAACCCAGTGACATTATAGTTCGAGCCTTAGACGGATAAAAAATTGTGGTATATGGAGAAGTGGACCTCTCGATCAAAGTAGGTTCACAGATATTTGAATCCACCTTCTATGTAATGGACACACAACCAGCTTATTCTTGTCTATTATGACTCCCCTGGATCCATGGGGTAGCCGCTGTTACCTCCACCTTACACGATAAACTTATGTATCATGTGAAAGGGAAGATTGTTACTGTTTGTGGAGAAGAAGAGTACATGGTTAGCCATCTGATATCCTTTCGATACGTGGAAATGGATAGAGAATTCATCGAGACTCCCTATCAAACCTTTGAAGTAATTTCCCCTACTGCTATTTAGGATGTTTCTGCCATTCCAAAGACTACTAGGGTTCTGATCAAGATGGCTTCCTTGAAAGATGCCAAAGCAACTATAGAAGAAGGTGGTTGTACTATTTGGGGTCAACTTCTTTACAAATCTGATAAGTTTGGGTCGGGCTTTACTGTAGAGGGTCAGAGGGCTGTTCGTCACACTCGTGCTAGAAGACCTTCATTCCGTGTCAGCAACAATGAAGTCAATACTATAGAAGATGCTGACAGTGATTGTGATCTCAATAAATTTATTTTTCCTACCATTGGCAACAGACTCAACAATTGGAAAGCATAAGACATTTTCCCTATCTCCTTCATCCAGGAGTAATAGTTATTTCTGTTTTTTATTTCTCTAAGAAGTTTGGTTATGTAATTTCTTTTAAAACAGTGACTTTAAACCTTGTGTCTTGCCCAAGGCACAATGGTTTATTTGTTAAAGGTTGTTCTTTCATATGTCATATTTTCATTTAATGAAAACATTGGATGTTTTGCATTCAAATTTTGCACTCTCTATCTTTCTTTTACTTTACTGCACTTTTAAATATCTATGTGTTCTTACATACAGCCACACACTACATTGTAGATCCCCATCCACTCTAGATCTCGTTGATAACGGTTTTGCTATTGTCGCTTATGACTTTGAAAATCCAATCTACCAAGCCGAGGACGAAGGTGAGGAAGATTGTGAGATACCTGGAGAACTTGCCAAACTCTTAATACAAGAAGAAAAGGCTATCCAACCACATGAAGAGTCAGTCGAAGTGGTAAACTTGGGTTCTGAGACAGATAAGAAAGAAGTCAAGATAGGCGCCAACCTAGAGGGCAGTGTCAAGAACAAATTGATTCAAATGTTGCAAGACTATGTTGAGGTATTTTCTTGGTCATACGAAGGCATGCTAGGGCTTGATATTGATATTGTAATTCACCGTCTGCCAATGAAAGAGGGTTGTTCTCCGATTAAGCAGAAGGTTCGTCGCATGCATCCCGAGATGTCATAGAAAATCAAGGCCAAGGTTATGAAGAAATTCAATGCATGGTTCTTAGTAGTGACGTCATATCCTTAATGGGTTTCTAATGTTGTCCTGGTACCAAAGGAAGATGACAAAGTACATGTGTGTGTGTGTAGATTACAGGGATTTGAACAAGGCGGGCCCCAAAGATGAATTCCCACTTCCACATATTGATGTCCTGGTCAACAACACTGCTCAACATAAGGTATTCTCTTTCATGGATTTTTTCTCAGGGTATAATAAGATCAAGATGGCACCCGGAGACATGGAGAAAACTACCTTCGTCACACAGTGGGGCACTTTCTGTTACAAGGTAATGCCTTTTGGGTTAAAGAACGTCGGGGCAACTTATCAGCGTGCCATGGTAGTTTTATTTCATGACATGATTCATCAAGAGATAAAAGTTTACATCAAAGATATGATAACCAAATCACAGACTGAAGAAGAACATCTAGATCATCTACATAAGTTATTTGAAAGGGTGAAGAAGTACAAACTAAGGCTAAATCCGAACAAATTCACCTTTGGGGTGAGGTATGGAAAACTCCTAGGTTTCATCGTCAGTGATAAAGGTATTAAAGTCGATCTTTAAAAAGTTAGAGCTATTCAAGAAATGCCAGCTCCCCGTACTGAGAAAGAGGTCAGAGGTTTCTTAGGACGACTGAATTACATTTCCCGATTCATTTCTCATTTGACTGCTACCTATGAGCCAATCTTTAAACTGCTGAAGAAAGATCAAGTAGTGAAATGGAACAATGACTATCAAATAGCCTTTGATAAAATCAAGGAGTACTTACAAGAACCTCCGATTCTGATGACACTAGTTGAAGTAAGACCTTTAATCATGTACCTCACAGTGCTAGAGAACTCAATGGGGTGTGTACTGAGGAAACATGACGAGTCTGGTCGAAAAGAGCATACAATATACTACCTTAGAAAAAAGTTTAGCAACTGTGAAGCAAGATATTCACTGCTCGAGAAAACTTGCTGCATTTTGGCATGGCTTGCTTGCCGACTAAGACAAGATATGTTGACTCATACTACTCTATTGATCTCTAAAATGGATCCGGTTAAGTACATATTCAAGAAGCCAGATCTCTCCAGAAGAATAGCCTGATGACAAATGATCTTAACAGAATATGACATTCAGTACACCACTCAAAAGGCAATCAAAGGAAGTGTACTGGAAGATCATTTTTCACATCAAGATATAGAAGACTACCAATATATGAACTTCGAATTCCCGGATAAGAACATCATGCTAATTACAGATTGTGAAGAACTTAGACCGTATGAAGGACCCGAGTCAGGATCCCGATGGACTAGGGTTTTTGACGGGGCTTCTGACACACTTGGCAATGAAATTGGTGTTGTAATCATCTCTCCTCAAGGTTGTCATACACCCTTCACCGCCAGACTTTGCTTTGACTACACCAATAATATGGTTGTATATGAAGTGTGCATCATGGGTATTAAAGCTGCTATTGACTTGAGAATCAAATTCCTGAGCATATATGGGGATTCAGCCAGGTCAAAGGAGAATGGGATATGAAACATTCAAATCTTACCCCTTACCGAGAACATATGCTAACCTTGATTTCATACTTCTAAGAGATTACTTTTGAGCATATCCCAAGAGAAAAGAATCAGTTGGAGGACGCATTAGCTACCATGTCATCCATGTTCAAGGTCAGTTGGGACAATGAGGCTCCCATAATTACTGTTGAAAGATTCGATGAACCGACATATTGCTACGAAATTGATACTGATAGAGTAAAAGAAAAACCTTGGTTTCATGAAGTGAAAAGATACCTTGAAGTTCAAGAATACCCTGAAGGGGCATCAATCAATGACAAGAAATTCCTATGGAGGTTCTATGCTAAGTTCTTCTTGATCAATGGAATTTAGTACAAGCGCAATCATGGTTCAATTATTCTTCATTGTGAAGACAAGAAGGAGGCAGAGAAAATTATGGAAGACATGCACGAGGGCATCTTTGGTACTCACTCCAGTGGGCGTACTATGGCTAAGAAGATTTTGAGAGCAGGTAACTATTGGTCGACTATGGAAACCGACTGTCACCACCACTCGAGAACTTGTCATAAGTGCCAGATCTATGCTGATAAGGTTCATGTGCCTCCAGTACCTTTGAACATCATGACTGCTCCTTGGCCATTCATAATGTGGGGCATTGATATAATTGGAGAAATAAAGCCTACTGCTTCTAACGAACATCGCTTCATTCTCGTCGCCATTGACTACTTCACAAAATGGGTTGAAGCAGCCTCGTTTTCCTCCGTTACCAAGAATGCGGTAGCTCGATTCATTAAGAATAACCTCATATGTCGACATGGCATCCCTGAGAGAATCATCACAGACATTGGTACCAACCTCAACAACACTATGATCACTGAACTTTGCACGCAGTTCAAGATCAAGCACCACAACTTTTCTCCGTATTAACCAAAGATGAATGGCGCAGTGGAAGCTTCCAACAAGAATATTAAGAAGATCATACAGAACATGGTTGTGACTTACAAAAACTGGTACGAGATGTTACCATTTGCTCTTCATGGCTATCACACTTCAGGCCAAACATCAACTGGGGCAACCCCATTCTCTCTGGCCTATGGTATGGAAGTTGTTCTACCTGTCGAAATTCAAATTCCTTCTCTGAGGATTATGAAAGATGCAGACTTAGACGAAGATGAGTGGATTCATACCAGTCTATACCAGTTGAATCTAATTGACGAAAAGAGGCTTGCGGCTGTCAATCACGATTAGATATATCAGAAATGTATGTTCAAGGCATTCAATAAGAAAATCAAGCATCGAGTATATCAGGCTGGTGACTTGGTAATAAAGCGCATCATTATACCACAAGGTGATTCTAGAGGCAAATGGACCCCTAGCTACGAAGGGCCATTTATTATCAAGAAAGTGCTTTCGGGCGGTGCTATGATACTAACCACCATGGACGGTGAAGATTTCCCGCACCCTGTGAATGTGGACATAGTCAAAAGATACTACGCATGAAAATGACCCGCTAGGTTGACCGACCTAGGCAAAATAAGGGCATCCCGGCGAAACAAAATGGTTTGGGAAAAAATTAGGGATATATATAAAATATTGTACACCCGGCAAGTCGAAAAATTGAAAATGCGGCTTGGGTAAGAAAGGGTATCCTGGTGGACTGAAAACCCAAAAGGGAGGTCCACGCAAAAGTTAGGGATTAAAAGAGTACGACTATGTCCCATTGGATCACTTACTGCAAGCTTTATTACCAAAGTCGAAAGTTCAAACGATACAAATCAGTTCAATCAGCTTCTTCCGACAACAAGGGATGAGATGTACGAAGTCATATGGGCAATAACAGAGTTGGAACCCAACAAGATCATTTCCACATAGCTATATGTTTTGTTTTCACTTTGTACTCTTTTCATTTCACAACAATTTCCTCTTACTAGGATTCATGTCTCTTTGCATAAAATTGCATGTTTATGGGTAAACTATCAATTCAAATACACCCTAAAATTCAAACATTTTGTTTTTTAATTTTTTTGTTTTGTTTGCAAAAATGTCCAATGGCTAAAATTGAATGAACATATGCATATGAACGCGATTAACTGTTAACAAATATATGCATAAGAACAGAAATAAGCATTTACTCAAGACTCTAGGAGTTGGGATGACGTTCAAGCCGTCTACAAATCCCTACAGAGCCACTTCCATGAGATTATCCCCACAGAGTAATCTTCACCAATTCATCTTCAATGAAGATATATTCCCCGCAACTTCCCTGGAAGATCACTCTAGTGGATATAGGAATATGATCTCCTTATCGGCAATATCACTAACCTACGGAGTTCCAATCAGTATAGTTCACAGAGGTTCTCTTCCCCAACTGAGCTTATTCCTCCAAAACTATAAACCCCCTGCAAATTTCTTCTCTCCAGCAGAGCTTGTTTCCTCAGTAGAGTATTTCTCCGCCAACATGGTTATTTTCCCAACAAGGTTTATTTCCCTGACAGATTACAGTCTCCCGAGCTCGAGTCTATTCCTCAGATGGCTATGAATCACTGGAAAAATTCCTCTCCCTAGTGAAGTCGGCACTATCCCCAAAGAGTTGCTACAAAACCTGGAACTCGACCATATATCAGTCAACTTTATCCTCCCCGGATGAGTCAGAAGGTTATCCATCTCTTTTATCTCCAATCAGGGTATATAAGAATTAAATTCCCCAATAGAGTGATGAACGACTAATGTTCATGAACTCTTCTCCCTAAACATGAAGTCAACAATCCCCAACGAAGTTTCCTCAAACAGGAAGCAAGAATCCTCAGCAGAAGAATTCTAGACAAGGTTGAAGACTACACATGTTCTTCATTCCTAACACTAGTCAAGGATTTATTTTCCTATACAAAGATGCTGCACGAGTTAACAAATACACTTTAACAACATTTCACATTCATACATCATTTACAAACGTCATAGCACATGCATACGAAACGCATATAGCACAGTCTCATTTATTTTGAGAATATCATTATGCAATACATTCCATACATCATGACATTGCATACAACTAACTCTTTACCATTTTAGGAATGATTAATCAACAGACTAATATCATCAACAATTCTCAAATGGGTCCAAGATTAATTCCTGAAACGGGACAGGGAAACTATCTATACAACCGAGAAAATCTTAACTCCCGAAACAGGACGGGGAAACTATCTTTATTTCTTTATGGTCAGATGAAGATCAATTCCCAAAACAGGATGGGGCGACTGTATTTATCACCAAGTGGTATGAACTCCCGAAATAGGACAGGTTTACCAACAAAAATAGATTGTAGATCAATTCCCGAAACAGGACGGGGCAACTATCTACATGAAAAATACTTCCTTCAAAGACATTTCTGGCTTAGATTAAATCAACCATGGATTTATTCTGATAGTTCTCCTAGTTAAAGACAGACACATACATCTTCTGGCTCAAATTAAATCAAGCGTAGATTTATTCTGATACTTCTTCCATTAGATTTTTTTTGGCTCAGATTAAATCGACCATAGATTTATTCTGATACTTCTCCCAATTAAAGACGAACGCAGACATCTTCTGGGTCAGATTAAATCAAGCATAGATTTATTCTGATACTTCTTCCCGTAGACATTTTCTGGCTCAGATTAAATTGACCATAGATTTATTCTGATACTTCTTCCAGTTAAAGACAAAAAGAAATATTCAGGTTCAGATTAAATCAAGCGTAGATTTATTCTGATACTTCTTCCAGTAGACTTTTTCTGGCTCAGATTAAATCAACCATAGATTTATTCTGATACTTTTTCTAGTTAAAGACAAAAAGACCTTTTCTGGCTCAGATTAAATCGACCATAGATTTACTCTGATACTTCTCCCAGTTAAATATGGACATAGACATCTTCTGGCTCAAACTAAATCGACCATAGATTTATTTTGATACTTCTCCCAGTAGACATTTTCTGGCTCAGATTAAATCAAGCGTAGATTTATTCTGATGCTTCTTCCAGTAAAAGTCGAGTGTAGACTTAGTATAATCTCTATCGACATTTACTTTGGATGTCATCTATAAGCCCATCTCCGACAAATCTCTATCACCTCTCAAAATGGCATCTTTAAGCCCATTCCCAGTACATCAACCAACAACATTATGCCGGGCACATGCGAGTGCAAATTTCTGGGCACTTATGTGCTCAATCATCTTCCACCTTCAAGTCATGAATGGCGGACAGACCAATCTAAATCTTTAGGTTTAAGAAGATTGAACAGGGGTAGTTGTTGTACCCCAAAATTTTCCCTCCAATTTTCTTCAAGACATTCTCATGAGGTCCCCATTTGCTCAAAACTACTAAAGAGTGGACTGGTCAAAACCACCTCCTAAGAAAGGGTCATTGTTGTACCCCAAAAGTTTCCCTCTCATTTTATCAACATTTCTCATCACAAGGCTCTTTGGACTCAAGACCAAGCTAGAGCTTGCTCTGCTCAAGACATCTCCTTGCACTAATGACCTAAATTAGGGTTTGAGTTTGCACAAGGATTTTTGGACCTTCAATGTTCAAATTTACGTTCATACTTCATATTGGACTCATAAGTTTGTCCATACCAAGTTTCAAGTCTTGAATCAAATTTTTGCCCCGTCAATTGGACAGTTGACCTAAAAATCAACTGTATTGGGAAAAAGTCAATTGTGGCCAATTTACAGTCAAACCTCATGAATTTTGACCCACATCAATATTATGAACTCATATGAACCATTTGATCAAGTTTGGACCACAACTCCACAAGAAATTTGTTCAGATCACCAAAAGGGCAAAATGGTCATTTTTAGGGTTTTGACTGTACAAAGGCAATTTCTGACTTTTGACCTAGCCAAATGAAAAATTGGGTTCAAGCAGGGACTCAAGGACTCAATGGCATCATCTTGACCTATTCAACAAGTTCAAAAGACCTCAATTGCATTGGATTGACAAATGAATTTTTCAGTCAACTGATCAAAATTTGACTGTACACTGAAAAGTCAAACTTTGACTTTTTGGTCAAAATCAAGAGCCAAGGGTCATTTTTCATAAATATGTGTCAAAATATGAAACTTGTTCATCAAGAAACCCAGAATTGCAAATTAGGGTTTGAAATTGAAAATTTTCATAACTTAGAATTTTTCTAAGTTATGAAATTTTCTTATTTTTTCCTAACTTTGCCCAACATTTTCCCCTTGATGCAAATGGATTCAAACAAAACCTCCAACATGAAATTTGTAGTCCTCCACAAAGTCTACAACCTTTATTCACAAAGTTTTCTCAAAAGAAGCTTGGATCTCAAGTTATGATTTTTGGAACAAGGGTCCCTAAAACTTTTAACTTATTGAAATTTTGCCCTAGTTTAGGCAGGATTTTGACCTATCTTCTCTGCCCAATAACTCCTCAAACACATTTGTGGTTAGGGAGAATCAAAGGCTTGAAGTTGGCAAAATCTCACTTTTCATCCATGACATATTCATGTCCATACAAGTTGCATTTTCAAGTCAGCATGCCTTACACTAGTTTACAGGCCTCTAAACCACTTCACACTCAATAATTAAATGAAAATCCACCAGTCTAAGCTTTTGTTTTGGTCATTTGGAAATTGTACACAAAATCAAGCCCTAAGTAGAAAAAGGCAAATTTCCATTTTTGCTTAAGTATGCTTTATGTCAAACCACAATCCTTGAGCATTGGTCCAAGATCTTTTGCAGCAAAACAAATCCACAAATTAGAGGGGCCAAGGGTAGAGATTACAAGGTATTTGATAGCCTGTACAGGCCTGTTCCAATCACTTCCACATTTTACTTCAAAAACAAGAAAATTGTCAAAAACCTTAGAACTTGAACATCAGCCAAGATAAACTTATGCAAGCATTTTGAACATCTTTCTCATACCCCTTTGAGCTAGAAACACGATTGCTTGAGCCTCTAAACACCCCATAGCTAGAAATCACTTTCTCTTGGCAAAACAAAGCAGAACCTGCAATTTGAGTTCCATAGCTCATTTGGATCGTGCGTTTTGCCCCAAGTTGCTTCAAACACCTTCCATTCAACTCATCCAAGCTATCCCAAACCTCAAACACCAAATGTAACTCCATTTACAGTGTTTGCCATTTTCATTTTGAGCTTGTGCAGATTGAGTTCTATATGCTGATTCAAGGACATTCAAGATAAGCAGGCTATTGGAGAAGGTCAGGTGAAGTTCAAGCAAGCTCCCAGACATCTCAAGCCTTGTTGAAAAGCACTACATTGCCCTACACGAAGTCAGCTGAAACAGGTTTTTGTCCACTTCCTATCTCTCTATTTAGGAACATTTAGCTTTAGGTTTGTGAATAAAAAATGTAGTATTCATTGCCATGAAGCTGTACATATGCTAAGTTTTCATTTATATTAAGTGTGCTAAGAGAATTTCATCCATGAACATGCTGAAAAAACTAGGTCAAATTTTAGGGCCAGAGAATTCTCTCTGGTCTTTGAGAGTTAAGACAAGTTGTTTATATGGTTGGAATCGTCTTGAAATTCTCTACAAGTTTGATGTTATATGTTTTTGCAATAGAGCTCGTATACAGGATCTGATAGTTTGTACAGGGGATGCGCGCGTTTTTTCAAAAGCCAGAGGTTGAAGATGAAGTTTTGGGATGGGCTTGGCCTGACTGCTTTTGACACCCCCTTTTTTCTTTTTGCACCCCTTGGCCCAATTTCTTGTAATTTTATATTTTTGCATTTTTGTTTTCATTTATGATTTTATTTATTTACAAATATAAAAAATGCTCAAAAATATTTTCATAATTTTTTTCACATTTATTTTGCATTTTATTTTTATTTTTCTAACATAGAAAACATTTTAAATACTTTTATCTTATTTATTAAAACTTAGAAATAATATATAAATCATACTTTTATTTTTATTCACATTAAAAATATTTTTCTAAATATACTTTATTTTGTACATATTTTTATTTTATATTGTACATATTTAATATAATTAATATACATGTGTGTATATATATATATATATATATATATATATATATATATATATATATATATATATATATATATATATATATATATATATATATATATATATATATATATATATATATATATATATATATATATATATATATATATATATATATATATATATATATATATATATATATATATATATATATATATATATATATATATATATATATATATATATATATATATATATATATATATATATATATATATATATATATATATATATATATATATACACTTTTATTTTATTAGATATTTTAGAATAAAAAATATAAAATATTACACTTTTATTTTTATTATTAAATATACTCAATAAATACTTTTTTTACTTTTTTTTATATAATACTTTATTTTTATTGTATATAAATAAAATAATTAACATATTTATTTTCTTAAAGAAAATTAGGGTTTTACCCTTTACCTAATAAAAATAAATCTTTTTATTTATTTCTTTATTTTTCACATTAAATATTTTTACATACATAAGTAAACAAAAACTTTTTTTTGCATATTTCATTTCATTTGATATATTTATTTATTTTGTTTATTTAAATATTATCCATTTATTATTTATGCATTTGAATTCAATTTGGATGTAATAGTAAATTAAGGTTTATATTTCTTGTCAAATACCCCCCCCCCCCCCCATTCAAAGATTGTACCACCATCCCCATAATCATGTTGTAATAGCTTAGACTTTTAAATTCTCGCACTTTACGCTTTCAATTATGCCATGATTAGAGAATTAGGGTTTGTATGCAAAAATCAAAATCAACAAATAGCTTGACCTAATCAAAGACAAATATGCATGAAAATCAAGCACAATGCACACTTGCACCCCTAGGGTTACAATCCACTTGTTGCCTTCAAAAATGGGCCATGTTACGCATGTTGGGTACTTTGGCAAAACAAAAACAAAACAAAAGATCATAGTCCCTCGATGACGCTATCTTGGTTGCCTAAAACAAAATGATCAAGTCCCTCAAAATTTTGCCAAAAATACCCAACACAATTGCTATCATGGTCTATACGATGACCCGCGCCTGTCCCGTTTAACATCCTAACATAAGGTTGTTCACCAAATGCAATGGTGAAATAACACTATCAAAAGGGTTAAAAACATTAGGAAAGATCTTTGAGTAAAATAGGGTAGACAACTCTTAGTTACTTGATCAAAGCTTACAAAAACATCCTTGCTACTTTCAAAATACACCTCACAAACACAATTTCAAAACATTTCCCAAATCAAACTTTCAAGCATTGAAATTTTTTCAAAAGAAAAAAACACCTTTGTATACATTCAAACAAGAATCATTACAAAGGTTGCCACAACGATGGCCTCTTTTCAAAACATCTTTCAAAACCATACACAAAGCACCATTTCAAACAATTGAAAAGCAAAAGCAAGTGATCTAAACAAGTAACTAAGAGCCCATGGATAACCATGGATGAAAAGGGTGCTTGCACCTTTCCTTTTCATAATATACTCCCCGAACCCAAGAAAACATCTCAAAGGTCTTTCCTGTGCTTTTTGACCTTTCCTTAGGATGAAATAAAAAGTCGGTGGCGACTCTTTCTAAACCGAAACATCTGCGAACACAAACGCAAAACCTCAAGTCAGTTCTCCCACCGTATCACAGAACCGGCGACTCTGCTGGGGATTACTTTAAAAGTGGAGTAACCTTAGGGTTTAGATCACCCTTGCATGCTTATCTTGATTGCTTTGATTGCTTTACATTTGGTTCTCTTGTTTGGGTATGAATCCTCCACCCAGATTTTTGGGAAACATTCATAGGTAAATAGAAATACGTTGTGGAAACTGTGCGGGGTATACCAACATGGTTGAAGCAATAACTATATTAGTGCGAAATATTTGTGAGTATCGGTAGCCTTTGAGTCAATCAAAGAGAATACGGGGCCGCTGAGTGATGTCATGAAGCACTAATGAACTCTTAGAACCTTACTTGACCATCTTGGCCTTTTTAAGGGGTAGTGAGATGACCGGCTATGGTACAGTCCAAAGTTGGTAGATACTCGATACTACACTCATTGAGGGTTGTTTTCTTGGAATATTTTGGTCGCCAGTTAAGTGGCTAAACTGAAACAATGAACACAGAAAATAATCCAGTGATATTGAGCTCCTTAGAACCCGGTTACTATTTATAGGACAGGTTGAGCCAACTAACTTTAAGAGGGTACTTACCTATGAAACCCCATGCAAGCCTGAAACTAGGATCTTGTATGACTTGTTTGTACATATGCTTGTGCATACATCATGAACTTCATAAAGCATCATATGCATCCACTAACCATTTCAAGGGTTTGGATCTTCATCTTTGTTCTTATTTTGTAGGTCATGGAATCTCTTCGTAGGAAAACCATCCAAGTCAACCTTGTGAGAATCCCTCCTCAACTCAAGGAGCTTACATCCAAGATTCCAGAAAATTCTCTCTTCAGTGAAAGACATGGTAGACTTATCAACTTGGTCAACTCTAACATTGAAGAAGACACGGTGAAAGTTCTCTTCCAGTTCTTTGACCCCCTACACCACTGTTTCACATTCCCTGATTACCAGCTAGTACCTACTTTGGAGGAATTTTCTCAACTCCTGAGGATTCCTATTCTCCATCAACTACCCTACAACGGTACGGAAAGAGAACCAAAGCTCGAAGATGTTGCTCAAGCCTTACACTTGCAACCATCTGATATCAAAGGTCATTGGGAAACCAAAAGTGGTGTCAAGGGTTTCTTGGCAAAGTTTCTGTTTGAGAAGGCACAAGACTGCTGGAATTCTCTAGATCTACAAGCCTTTGAGGAGATTGTAGCACTTCTCATCTATGGGTTGGTCTTGTTCCCAAACCCTGATCAGCTTATAAATGTGAATGCTGTCAAGATTTTCATATCTCGGAATCCTGTGCCTACATTGCTTGGGGACACCCTACACTCATTTTACACACGAACAATGAGGAAAAGGGGTGTTCTCATGTGCTGTACTCATCTTCTAGCAAGGTGGTTTATTTCTCACCTTCCCCAATCAGTTTTGAAGAATGAGCAGGGTTTAAGGTGGTCACAACGGTTGATGACCCTCACACATTCTGATGTTCACTGGTGTTCTCGGTCCAGAGAAAATGTCATCATCATTGATTGTTGTGGAGAGTTCCCAAATGTCCCACTACTTGGCATTAGGGGAGGCATTACCTACAACCCATGTTTAGCTCTAAGGCAGTTTAGATATACCTGGAGAGATGGTCCTCATGATATGCTGATTCTTGACTTGGTTTTTGACTTCGACAGCGACGCTCAAGGACTTCGACAAAGGTTTATCAGAGCTTGGAGGATGCCCAATAAAGTGGATAGTAAGACACTGGGGCACACGAATTCCACCCCCCTTGAGCCTTACCTCAAGTGGGTACAAACCCGCGCCCAGAGTCTTATGATGCCTTACCCTCACATTCTCCCCGTTTTCAAAGAGCCTGTTATGGAAGGAGAGGTTCCATACACCCTCCTACATCCTTACATGCCAACATCATTGGAAGAATTACAAAAGAGTTGGATACAACTCAAAGAAGAACGAAATACTTTTGAAGCCAACTTCTATGCCAGTGAGAAGAAGGTTTTGGAATTTACCCGCCGACTTCATGAAGAGGAAACTCTTAACACTTACATCGCGCCAAAGAGGATGCGCAATGTCTTTTTACATTAAGAATTTTGTAATATTTTGCCCATGGGGCATTTATGTACTAACAAATTTGAATTTCTGAATCCTTGAATGCATTACATGAATAACATATCATTCATCATATGCATAAACAGGCCTTCACACCAGGTTTCCTTATCTTTCTGCTGTTTATTTCAGCAAGATGGATATAGAGCATACGGTTAAAGATCTGCAAGCACAGAATTCACAATTCCAACAACTCCTCATGACCTTAGCAAAGGGTCAAGAGAATATTAAAGCACTGTTAGAGAAAGCGAAGGAACCAGAAAGGAAGAAAAAGAAAAGAGTTAGGGTAGCCACTATGGGAAGGAGATTTGAGCATCAGGCTAGGAGAGTTTTGGAATTTCCCTCAACGTCTGACGAAGGGGTTGGTAAGGGAAAAGGAGTTGCAATGCCCTCCGAATCTGAAGCTGAAGAAGAAGAAGAGGAAGAGGATGAAGATTACTCCGAACAGTAATACCCTCCGGCGGATGATAAGTATAAAAATCTTGAGGATCGGTTGGCAGCCGTGGAGTTGCAAAGGGTACCTGGGCTAGATTTCGAAGAACTAGGGTTGGTCGCTGGGATCGTCATTCCTCCCAAGTTCAAAGTACCTATATTTACTAAGTATGACAGTTTGTCCTGTCCAAAGATGCATCTGAGATCCTACGCCAGAAAGATCCAACCCCACTCTTCTGATAAGGATCTATGGGTCCACTTTTTTCAAGATATCTTGTCGGGTACGCAATTGGACTGGTTCTATCAACTTGAGAGATCTGATGTTCATAACTGGGAAGATTTGGCTGCTGCTTTCTACTGACAATACCAATACAATGCAAATTTAGCGCCTACTCGTACTCAACAACAGAGTATGGGTATGGCCTCTAATGAGGGATTTAAGGAGTATGCCCAGAAGTGGCAGGATTTGGCTGGAAGAGTGCAGCCACCATTGTCGGATAGAGAGCTGGTTGATATGTTTTTAGGGACCCTGTCAGGTCCATTCTTCAATCACTTGATCGGGAGCTCATCTGCAGGGTTCACCGAATTAATTCTGACCGGTGAAAGGGTCGAAGCTGGCATTAAAAGTGGTAAAATTCAGAAGGATGCCTCCGCTTCCACTATTATTAAGAAGACCTTGTCAGCCAAGAAGGAAATTTCTGCCGTTCACACCCAGAGAAACCAAGGGAGAACAGAGCGCCGACCAACAGTGGGGGCTGTGATGATCCAAAACTCCTCATCCGATCAACCTCGCAGCAATTAACCAAGAGCTAATCAGCAAAGGGTAGAAAGGACACAACGGAAATTCACCCGAATCAATATGACACCAGCTCAAGTTCTCCCTCATTTGTTAAAACTGAACCTTACCAACTTGAAAGAAGCACCGAAAAACCCAAATACCTCTTCTCCTTATTATCATTCCAATGCAAAATATGCATACCACTCGGACAGTGTAGGGCATGATACCAACAACTGTTGGGCTCTTAAAAACAAGATCCAAGATTTGATAGATGCCAAGGAAGTAGAGTTTGATGCTCCCGAAAAACCCAACGTGATATCCGCTCCTATGCCAAAACATGTTCATAATGTCCATGCCGTTATGGAAGATCTTCATTTTACCGCTGTTAATGAATTAATGACTCCGTTACCAATGATTAAAGTGAATTTGTTGAAGGCCGGGATATTCCCAGGTTGTGAAAAAGACTGTTACTTCTGTTCAACCATGCAATCCGAGTGCCCACTGTTGAAATCAGGAATCCAACGCCTGATGGATATCCAAGAGATCCTCTTTCAAAAGACTCCTGTTGCTACTATCACTCATGTTACTCCTATTACCTTTGTTACTCCAATCAATGACATTGCTATAATCACCATCTCCGACAATCTTTCCAAGACCTGCAAAAGGCCTGTTAAGATTACACCTGATCCTAAGTTTGTACCGCTGAAAATTACCATGCCGGGGCCTATCCTGTATAAGTCCAACAAGACGATACCATGGAATTACGGAGGAGAGATCTTCTACCATGGTGTCAAACAGATCGAATCAGCCGAAGAGAATTCCGAGGAAGAAACCTCTGATGTAGGGAATATTGCAGGAACGAGTAAGATAACTCGTAGCAGAAGGATCTTCTCTCCGAAGATTTCTCCTCCACGAGCAGTCTTCGGACCCTCAAGAGCTTCTGTGCCTGTCAAGGCATCTGTGCAAAGTCCCGTAATTGAAGAAATTAATGCTCCCGAAGCTAGACCCTCTGTTGTTACCACCGATAAAGGTAAGGGGATCCAAGAAGCGCCTGTCAGGACGAAGGCTCAGACTGTGGTTATCCTCGAGACCACCCAAAAAGAGATGGAAGAAATCTTAAAGATAATCAAGAAGAGCGACTATGATGTCGTAGAGCAGCTAGGGCAAACCCCTTCAAAAATCTCCATGCTGGCTCTCTTACTCTGCTTCGAGGCTCATGCCAAAGCCTTGATCAAATTTCTAAAGACGGCACACGTGCCTCAAGAAACTTCTGCGGACCAATTTCAAGAGTGCGTGGCTAGCCTTACAACCGATAATGGTCTTGGTTTTTCTGATGCTGATTTGACCCCTAAGGGAAGAAAGCATAACGATGCGCTGCATGTCTCGGTAGAGTGCAGAGGGACCATGCTTACTCATGTTCTGGTGGATACTGGTTCATCTTTAAATTTTCTACCAAAAAAGGCGCTGGACAGATTGGACTGTGAAGGTTTGACCCTAAAGCCTAGTAATATCGTTGTTAGAGCCTTCGACGGTTCTAAGAGGATGGTTCACAGAGAAGTGGACATTCCAATCAAAGTGGGTACATAAATTTTCAACTATACTTTTTATGTGATGGACATCCGTCCTTCATATTCATGCTTGTTGGGAAGGCCATGGATCCACAACGCTGTGGCAGTCACTTCTTATCTACACCAATTGCTAAAGTATCTGGTCCATGGTAAGATCATAACGGTTCATGGTGAGGAGGAGTATATGATAAGTCACCTTAACTCTTTTCGTTATGTGGAGTTAGATGGCGAATTCATAGAAACACCTTTCCAACACTTTGAAGAGGTTTCTCCTGAAGTCGCAGTAGAAAAGACAATGACTGATGTGCCTATCATTTCCAAGCCAGTGTCTCGGATGGCATCCCTTAAAGATGCGGAGGCTGTAATCAAAGAAGGAAGAAGTACAGTGTGGGGGCAACTGCCAGATTTTCCTCACGAGACAGACAAGTTCGGATTATGTTTCACTGCCGTTGGCCAGAAAGCTGTGCGTCGCTCCCGAGCTGGAGGACCACCCTTAAAAATCACTCACCATGGAATTCATGCCTTATAAGATGATGATGAAGAGGACGACTTTGAAGATTGGATCTTTCCAACCATTGAAGGAGGATTAAGCAACTGGGAGGCGAAAGACTTTGTTCCCATTACTTTCATCAATCAGTAATTTATCTTTGAACATTTCCTATTTGGTCTGTAATAATTAAACAATTTGTACACCCTTTTCTCCTTATGCCTTACCCGGGGCATATAGGTCCATTTGTAAGGGTTTTGATTCTTCATTTTCATATGCCATTTTTAATGAATCATGGACGTTTTCATCTATAAACTGTTGTGTTCATTTTCTTTCCTTTTACATTTTATTTTGTTTAAGGATGGCTATCCCTTACACACACCCACACTCACAAAATGTAGGTACCCATCCACTCCGGATTCCATGGGTGACTATTCTGCTTTGGCCTTCGGTGACTATGAAGATTTGGTCAATCATGCCGAGTACGAAGGTGATGAAGACTGTGAAGTGCCTGGAGAGTTAGCTAGACTTTTGCAACAAGAAGAGAGGGCTATTCTGCCCCATGAAGAGTTGTTGGAGACTATTAATTTGGGAACAGAGGAAGACAAGAAAGAAGTTAAAGTGGGTGCCAACCTGGAACCAAATGTCAAAGAGCGTTTAGTTCATTTGTTGAATGAATATGTTGAGATCTTTGCTTGGTCCTACGAAGATATTCCGGGACTGGATACAGATATTGTGGTTCACCGTCTCCCTACAAGAGAAGACTGTCCACCAATCAAACAGAAAGTCTGCCGAATGATGCCCGACATGTCCGAAAAGATCAAAGCTGAGGTGATGAAATAGTTCAATGCTGGTTTTCTGGCTGTTACTTCCTATCCACAATGGGTTGCTAACATTGTGCCCGTGCCTAAGAAGGACGGTAAAGTCAGAATGTGTATGGACTACAAAGACCTAAACAGGGTTAGCCCTAAAGATGATTTTCCACTATCACAGATTGACATCTTGGTTGACAACATAGCTCAACACAAGGTATTTTCCTTCATGGATGGATTATCGAGATACAACCAGATCAAAATGGCCCCCGAAGACATGGAGAAGACTACTTTTGTTACGCAGTGGGGTACCTTCTGCTATAAAGTGATGCCATTCGGACTAAAGAATGTCGGGGAAACCTATCAGCGAGTCATGGTAGCTTTGTTTCATGACATGATACATCATGAAATCAAAGTCTATGTAGACGACATGATAGCCCGTTCACAAACAGAAGAAGAACACCTTGACCATCTGCAGAAGCTGTTTGTCAGGTTAAAGGAATATAAGCTCAGACTGAACCCTAGCAAGTGCACTTTCGGAGTTAGGTCCAGTAAGCTTTTGGGATTCATCGTCAGTAACAAAGGCATCGAGGTTAATCCTGCTAAAGTCAAATTTATACAAGAAATTCCTTCCCCTCACACTGAAAAGGAGGTTAGAGGTTTCTTGGGACGCTTAAACTATATTGCAAGGTTCATCTCTCACCTAACATCTACCTGTGAGTCAATCTTCAAGCTGTTGAAGAAAGATCAGGTGGTTGAATGGAATAATGATTGTCAAGTTGCTTTTGATAAGATCAAGGAGTATTTGCTGGAACCTCCTATCTTGATGCCACCCGTCGAAGGAAGACCTTTAATCATGTATCTGACTGTTTTGGAAAACTCAATGGGGTGCGTACTGGGCCAACATGACGAGTCTGGCCAAAAAGAGCATGCCATTTATTACCTTAGCAAAAGGTTTACCGACTGTGAGACTCGCTACTCACTGCTCGAGAAAACTTGCTGCGCTTTGGTATGGACTGCTCGCCGGCTAAGGCAGTATATGTTGACACATACCACTTTGCTGATTTCTAAAATGGATCCGATTAAGTATATCTTCGAGAAGCCTGCTTTATCCAAAAGAATCGCTAGATGGGAAATGATCCTGACAGAGTATGATATCCAGTACACAACCCAAAAAGCTATAAAGGGGAGTGTACTAGCTGACCATCTAGCTCATCAAGCCGTCGAAGATTACCAATCTATGAGGTTCAATTTCCCTGACGAGGACATTATGACACCGGACAACATTGAAGGTAACAGACCGTATGATGGACCTGAACAAGGATCCCGATGGACCCTGTACTTGGATGGTGCTTCAAATGCACTTGGCAACGGTATCGGCGCGATACTTATCTCTCCATAAGGTTGCCATACACCTTTCACTACTAGACTCTGCTTACACTGTACCAACAACATGGCCGAGTATGAAGCTTGTATCTTTGGTCTCAAGGCCGCAATTGACTTGGGAATCAAATCTATGATTGTGTTTGGGGACTCAACTTTGGTTATCAGTCAAATCAAAGGAGAATAGGACACTAAACATCCTAATCTTATCCCATACAAAGAACATGTCCTGACATTGTTACCACATTTCGAGCAGT
The DNA here is from genome assembly GCA_948472305.1 of Vicia faba. Lineage (NCBI taxonomy): Eukaryota > Viridiplantae > Streptophyta > Magnoliopsida > Fabales > Fabaceae > Vicia > Vicia faba. The sequence continues at coordinate 1,172,629,139 of OX451739.1, forward strand.
TTACCTTTGAGCACTCCCCGCGAGAAGAAAATCAGCTAGCAGATGCTCTGGCTACAATGTCTTCCATGTTTAAACTCAACTGGGATAATGAGGCTCCCCAAATCACCATCGAGCGAATGGATGAACCTGCGCACTGTCATGAGATTAATACCGAAAAAGTAGTGGAACAACCCTGGTTTCATGAAATCAAAAGGTATCTCCAGACTCGAGAATACCCTGAAGGAGCTTCAGTCAATGAAAAAAAGTTCTTAAGGTGATTTGCTGCCAAGTTCTTCCTGAGCAATGGTATCTTATATAAGCACAACCATGATTGTGTTCTACTTTGTTGTGTGGACAAGGTTGAAGCAGAGTTGATCATGATCGAAATACATAGTGGCACATTTGGCACCCACTTAAGCGGACATACGATGGCTAAGAAGATCCTAAGGGCAGGCTACTACTGGTCTACCATGGAAGCTGATTGCCATCAATATTCCCGTACTTGTCATAAATGCCAAGTCTACGCTGATAAGGTACATATTCCTCTAGTCCCTCTCAATGTTCTAACAGCTCCTTGGCCATTCACAATGTGGGGAATCAACATGATTGGAGAGATCAAGCCTACGACATCCAATGGACATCGCTTCATCTTGGTGGCTATTGATTATTTTACCGAGTGGGTCGAAGCAGCTTCCTTCACCTTCGTTACAAAGAATGTGGTTGCCCGCTTCATCAAGCAGAACCTCATTTGCCAATACGGTATCCCCGACAGGATCATCATGGACAACAGTAAAAATTTGAACAACACTGTGATCACTGCTCTGTGCGAGCAGTTCAAGATTCAACATCACAATTCATCTCCCTATCGGCCAAAGATGAACGGTGTTGTTGAAGCCGCGAACAAAAATATCAAGAAGATCATTCAAAAGATGACAGTCACCTACAAGGACTGGCATGAGATGTTACCGTTTTCTCTGCACGGATATCGTACCACGACGCGTACTTCAACTGGGGAAACCCCATTTTCTTTGGTATATGGCATGGAGGCTGTTTTACCCATGGAAGTTCAGATTCCTTCTTTGAGGATTATGAAGGATGTTGGTTTAAATAAAGACGATTGGATTCAGACCCGGCTTGATCAACTTAATTTGATCAACGAGAAGCGACTTACGGCTGTTTGTCATGGTCAGACATATCAAAAACGGATGATCAAGGCTTTCAACAAGAAAGTCAGGCGTCAGGTATATCAAGTCGGAGATCTTGTAATCAAGCGGATCATCTTACTGCAAAGTGATCCCAGGGGAAAATGGACTCCTACTTATGAAGGACCGTTTGTGATCAAGAACATATTTTCTGGTGGAGAAATGATTCTGACCACCATGGACGGAAACGACCTGACACACCATGTGAACGCAGACATAGTAAAAAAATACTACGCATAAATGACCCGACAAGTTGAAAACCCGAAAGGGCAACTTGGGAAAAAATGGGCATCCTGGTGAATCGAAAACCCGAAAGGGTGGTTCAGGCAAAAATTAGGGATAAATAAAAAAAATATGTACACCCGACAAGTTGAAAACCCGAAAGGGCGAATTGGGTAAAAAAGGGTTTCCCGGTGGATCGAAAACCCGAAAGGGCGGTCCAGGCAAAAGTTAGGGAATTAAAGCGTATGACTATGTCTCGTCGGATCACTTTAAGGACAATCTCTTTACGACCAATACTCCAAGCTTCTGATCAATCCAATCATCCACGGACGAAGAAACGAATGGACAAGATACTCAGAGTTGTGAAGGTTATAGCAGAATAGGAACCCCATGGAATTATTGCACATAGCCATCTTTCTTTGTATAAAATTTTTCTCAATTTTTCGACAACATTCTCTTACTAGGATGTCTGTCTCCTTTGAACAAAGATACTTACAAAAGTTAATACAAAGATATTTCAAAGTGCAGAAATTTTCTTGCCTTTCCTTTCTTTCTACACTTATGTTTTATTTGAAAACGTCCAATGGTTTGTTAAATAAGCATATGCATTTGAATATAATCACTGCTTACAAATAAAACAAAATAAGAAAGGATAATTACTGATGGGTCGAAAGTATAGGGAAACGTCTTTAGGATATTCCAGAAGAAATCCCCTATAGTATGTCATTCAGATCCTCAATAGAGCTAAAACCGTGAAATGCATATCCCCAGCGGAGTTAAGCTTAAAAAATTCCCATCAGAGTTAAGTTTCTAAAAAACTCCCGATCCCCAGCGGAGCCAGAATACTCTAAACTTTCTTCCCCAGCAGAGTCCAAAGTTTCAAATCTTAAACCCCGGTGGAATATTATCCAACGTCCTCCAATTCCCCAGCAGAGTTTTTCCATAAAACAGGAATCCCCAGTAGATTGGCATACAAACCAAGCTCCTGATTTCCCCGGTAGAATAAACATTCTCTCCACAGAGTTATTTCCCAGCAGAACAAAATTTTCTTGTTCTCATTTCTCCAGTTGGAGCCTTCCAAGTTTTAATTACCCCATTAGAAATCATCATCAGTAGTCCAAAGGATTTCTAATCTTCAGCAATCAAAGATTTTTGGAATCCCCAACATCGGTCAAGGATTTACTTTCCCCGGCAGCAGTCAAAGATTTCATTATCTTTAGCTATCAAGGATTTATTTTCCTCAACAAGACAGCTAATCAGCTTACATGCACATACATTACATTCATATATCATGAATGTTTATAGAACACATTTTATTGCATCATACATGGCATGCAACATAACTTTGTGTTTTAGCTAACATTCTACCCTTTCAGGATAAGATTAAAAGCTACCTTTAACAAATATTCAAAGATTTCAGATACAGTACATATACACTCCAAGACATGGAAGTCATTTTGCTACTCATTCAGATCTCCTATTCAGATACAGTATGGATACACCCCAGACACGACGGTCATTCTATTACTCATTCAGAATTTCAAGTCAAGATACAGTATGGATACACCCCAGACACGACGGTCATTCTATTACTCATTCAGACTTCAGCAATCAGATACATACTAGATACGCTTCAGACACGGAAGCATTTCTATCTCTCATTCAGATTCAACTATCAAATTCAAATTCAGATACACTCCAGACACGGAAGTCATTCTGTCACTTGTCCAGATCCCAGTTACAGTATGGATACATTCCAGACACGGAAGTCATTCTGCTACTCATACATATCTCAACTTCAGATACAGTCCAGATACGCTCCAGACACGGTTTCCATTCTGTCACTCATACAAACCTATTCCCCAGCCCATAGATGTCCCAGACACAGATGTCTTTCTGTCGTTTATTCAGACTTCAGATCTGAGATACAATATAGATACACTCCAGACACGGCAATCATTCTGATATTCGTTCAAGAATCAAATACAGTTACAGCTCGGATACACTCTAGACATGGACGCCATTCCTTTCCTCATACGAATCCAATCTCTAGATACAACTTGGATACGTTCCAAATACGGATACCAATCTGGTGTTCATTCTCCTGTTTTTCAACGAAAAAGTTTTGGATGGCATCTCTAAGCCCATCTCCAGTAAGATTCTACCATCTCCAAATGGAATCTTTAAGCCCATTCCCTCAGCTACACATTTTGACGAGTGCAAATTTACGGACACTCTAGTGTCCAATCCTCTTTTACCTTCGAGTCACGAAAGGCAAACTTGCCAATCTAACTCTTCAGGTTCAAGAAGATTGAACAGGGGCAACTGTTGTACCCCAAAAGTTTCCCTCTCATTTTATCAACATTTCTCATCACAAGGCTCTTTGGACTCAAGACCAAGCTAGAGCTTGCTCTGCTCAAGACATCTCCTTGCACTGATGACCTAAATTAGGGTTTGAGTTTGCACAAGGATTTTTGGACCTTCAATGTTCAAATTGACTTTCATACTTCATATTGGACTCATAAGTTTGTCCATACCAAGTTTCAAGTCTTGAATCAAATTTTTGCCCAGTGAATTGGATAGTTGACCTAAAAATCAGTTGTATTGGGAAAAAGTCAATTGTGGCCAATTTACAGTCAAACCTCATGAATTTTGACCCACATCAACATTATGAACTCATATGAACCATTTGATCAAGTTTGGACCACAACTCCACAATAAATTTGTTCAGATCACCAAAAGGGCAAAATGGTCATTTTTAGGGTTTTAACTGTACAAAGGCAATTTCTGACTTTTGACCTAGCCAAATGGCAAATTGGGTTCAAGCAGGGACTCAAGGACTCAATGGCATCATCTTGACCTATTCAACAAGTTCAAAAGACCTCAATTGCATTGGATTGACAGATGAATTTTCAGTCAACTGATCAAAATTTGACTATACACTGAAAAGTCAAACTTTGACTTTTTGGTCAAAATCAAGAGCCAAGGGTCATTTTTCATAAAGATGTGTCAAAATATGAAACTTGTTCATCAAGAAACCCAAAATTGCAAATTAGGGTTTGAAATTGAAAAATTTCATAACTTAGAATTTTTCTAAGTTATGAAATTTTCTTATTTTTTCCTAACTTTGCCCAACATTTTCCCCTTGATGCAAATGGATTCAAACAAAACCTCCAACATGAAAGTTGTAGTCCTCCACAAATTCTACAACCTTTATTCACAAAGTTTTCTCAAAAGAAGCTTGGATCTTAAGTTATGATTTTTGGAACAAGGGTCCCTAAAACTTTTAACTTAGTGAAATTTTGCCCTAGTTTAGGCAGGATTTTGACCTATCTTCTTGGCCATTTTTCACATAGTTCCAATTGGAATATCAAGTTGAATTTCAAAATTGATTATAGAGCATGTTGCAAGCTTTCCAAATTGTCCAAGAACTCCTCAAACACATTTGTGGTTAGGGGGAATCGAAGGCTTGAAGTTGGCAAAAACTCACTTTTCATCCATGGGATATTCATGTCCATACAAGTTGCATTTTCAAGTCAGCATGCCTTACACTAGTTTACAAGCCTCTAAACTACTTCTCACTCAATAATTAAATGAAAATACATCAGTCCAAGCTTTTGTTTTGGTCATTTGGACATTGTACACAAAATCAAGCCCTAAGTAGAAAAAGGCAAATTTCCATTTTTGCTTAAGTATGCTTTATGTCAAACCACAATCCTTGAGCATTGGTCCAAGATCTCTTGCAGAAAAACAAATCCACAAATTAGAGGGGCCGAGGGTAGAGATTACAAGGTATTTGATAGCCTGTACAGGCCTGTTCCAATCACTTCCACATTTTACTTCAAAAACAAGAAAATTGTCAAAAACCTTAGAACTTGAACATCAGCCAAGATAAACTTATGCAAGCATTTTGAACATCTTTCTCATACCCCTTTGAGCCAGAAACACGATTGCTTGAGCCTCTAAACACCCCATAGCCAGAAATCACATTCTCTTGGCAAAACAGGGCAGAACCTGCAATTTGAGTTCTATAGGTCATTTGGATCGTGCGTTTTGCCCCCAGTTGCTTCAAACACCTTCCATTCAACTCATCCAAGCTATCCCAAACCTCAAACACCAACTGTAACTCCATTTACGGTGTTTGCCATTTTCATTTTAAGCTTTTGCAGGTTGAGTTCTATAGGCTGATTCATGGACATTCAAGACAAGCAGGCTATTGGAGAAGGTCAAGTGAAGTTCAAGCAAGCTCCCAGACATCTCAAGCCTTGTTGAAAAGCACTACATTTCCCTACACGAAGTCAGCTGGAACAGGTTTTTGTCCACTTCCTATCTCTCTATTTAGGAACATTTAGCTTTAGGTTTGTGAATAAAAAATGTAGTATTCATTGCCATGAAGCTGTACATATGCTCAGTTTTCATTTATATTAAGTGTGCTAAGAGAATTTCATCCATGAACATGCTGAAAAAACTAGGTCAGATTTTAGGGCCAGAGAAATTCTCTTTGGTCTTTGAGAGTTAAGACAAGTTGTTTATATGGTTGGAATCGTCTTGAAATTCTCTACAAGTTTGATGTTATGTGTTTTTGCAATAGAGCTCGTATACAGGATCTGGTAGTTTGTACAGGGGACACACGCGTTTTTTCAAAAGCCAGAGGTTGAAGATGAAGTTTTAGGCTGGGCTTGGCCTGGCTGCTTTTGACACCCCCCTTTTTTCTTTTTGCACCCCCTGGCCTAATTTCTTGTAACTTTATATTTTTGCATTTTTGTTTTCATTTCTGATTTTATTTATTTATTTCCAAATATAAAAAATGCTCAAAAATATTTTCATAATTTTTTTCACTTTTATTTTGCATTTTATTTTTATTTTTCTAACATAGAAAACATTTTAAATACTTTTATCTTATTTATTAAAACTTAGAAATAATATATAAATCATACTTTTATTTTTGTTCTTTATTTTTATTCACATTAAAAATATTTTTCTAAATATACTTTATTTTGTACATATTTTTATTTTATATTGTACATATTTAATATAATTAATATACATATCTATATATATCTATATATCTATCTATCTATCTATCTATCTATCTATCTATATATATATATATATATATATATATATATATATATATATATATATATATATATATATATATATATATATATATATATATATATATATATATATATATATATATATATATATATATATATATATATATATATATATATATATATATATATATATATATATATATATATATATATATATATATATATATATATATATATATATATATATATATATATATATATATATATATATATATATATATATATATATATATACTTTTATTTTATTAGATATTTTAGAGTAAAAATATAAAATATTACACTTTTATTTTTATTATTAAATATACTTAATAAATACCTTTTTTACTTTTTTTTATATAATAATTTATTTTTATTGTATATAAATAAAATAATTAACATATTTATTTTCTTAAAGAAAATTAGGGTTTTACCCTTTACCTAATAAAAATAAATCTTTTTATTTATTTCTTTATTTTTCACATTAAATATTTTTACATACATAAGTAAACAAAAACTTTTTTTTGCATATTTCATTTCATTTGATATATTTATTTATTTATTTTATTTAAATATTGTCCATTTATTATTTATGCATTTGAATTCAAAGATTGTACCCCCATCCCCATAATCATGTTGTAATAGCTTAGACTTTTAAATTCTCGCACTTTACGCTTTCAATTATGCCATGATTAGAGAATTATGGTTTGTATGCAAAAATCAAAATCAACAAATAGCTTGACCTAATCAAAGACAAATATGCATGAAAATTAAGCACAATGCACACTTGCACCCCTAGGGTTACAATCCACTTGTTGCCTTAAAAAATGGGCCATGTTACGCATGTTCGGTACTTTGGCAAAACAAAAACAAAACAAAAGATCATAGTCCCTCGATGACGCTATCTTGGTTGCCTAAAACAAAATGATCAAGTCCCTCAAAATTTTGCCAAAAAATACCCAATTGCTATCATGGTCTATACGATGACCCGCGCCTGTCCCGTTTAACATCCTAACACAAGGTTGTTCACCAAATGCAATGGTGAAATAACACTGTCAAAAGGGTTAAAAACATTAGGAAAGATCTTTGAGTAAAATAGGGTAGACAACTCTTAGTTACTTGATTAAAGCTTACAAAAACATCCTTGCTACTTTCAAAATACACCTCACAAACACAATTTCAAAATATTTCCCAAATCAAACTTTCAAGCATTAAAATCTTTTCAAAAGAGAAAACCACCTTTGTATACATTCAAACAAGAATCATTACAAAGGTTTCCACAATGATGGCCTCTTTTCAAAACATCTTTCAAAACCACACACAAAGCACCATTTCAAACAATTGAAAAGCAAAAGCAAGTGATCTAAACAAGTAACTAAGAGCCCATAGATAACCATGGATGAAAAGGGTGCTTGCACCTTCCCTTTTCATAATCTAATCCCCGAACCCAAGAAAACATATCAAAGGTCTTTCCTGTGCTTTTTGACCTTTCCTTAGGATAAAATAAAAAGTCGGTGGCGACTCTTGCTAAACCGAAACATTTGCAAACACAAACGCAAAACCTCAAGTCAATTCTCCCACCGTATCACAGTCATCAACTAGGGATTGGTGCTTCTAAAATAAAATTGGTTTTCAAAGGTCTCAAATTACTTTCATGGTTCATCACAGGTCCTCAATAATGCCTATGTCAAGTTTCAAGTCTTGCATCACATGTTTGCTCAGTCAATTGCTCAGATGACTGAAAATCAACTGTATTGGGTAAAAAGTCAACTATGGTCAACATATAGAGAAACTTCAATATTTTTTGTCAACATCAACATTTTGAGGTGATATTCATCATTTTATCAAGGATTGATCATGATTCCTCAATAAAATCCCTCAAATCATCAAAGGTCAAAAATTGCCAAATTAGGGTTTTGACTGAAGATGACTGATCATTGAGTGTTGGCCTAGTGCATGACCTAATGGCTTGAAGCGTGATATAAAAATCTCAAATACAAAATCTTGACCTAATTACATGGCTCAAGACATTTCCAAAGATACAAGTGATTGATAGTTAAGGAATTGAATCAATTGATGAAAAGTCAACAGTCACACAAAAGTAAAACTTTGACTTTTTGGTCAACATTGGAATTCATAAATAAAGAATCATCAAGATATTCAAAAATATCAAACTTTATCATCAAGAATAAAAAAAGTCAACAAAAGTCAAAAGTTGGAAAATTTTCCAACACTTAGAAAAATTTCAAGTGTTTTGTTCTTAACAAAATCACTACTTCATGGCCATTTTCCACTAAGATCCAAGTTGATTCAAAGAAAACTTTCAACATGAAAGTTGTAGGGATTGAAGAATTCTACATATTTGTGAATGTCGGATGATCCTCAAAAAGTGCTTGGATTAAGAGATATGAGCCCATGAAGTTGTGACATTTTTATTTAACACAGAGAAAAATTTTCAACAAGTTTTGGTCAGTTTTTCATCTTAACTCCTTGGCTAATTTTCACCAAGTTCCTATTTTAATTTAGCCAAAGTGGTCAACATGAAATTTGTATACAATGTCTCAAGCTTTCCAAAATGTCCAAGGACACAAAGAGATCATGCTTGAGCTACGATATTCAAAGACATGAAGTTGGCATTCCATTCTTGAATTATAGGTCATTTTTGTGATGAACTTATAATCAAATCTCATAGCCATGCCTTGTAATCTCACTTTACAGGCCTCTAACCTATAAATCTATCCATAATCAGAATATTACACAAAAGTGTGAGCCATTATCCAATTGAGAAGCAAGGCAAGACTTCCATTTTGATAAAGTTTGCTTTATGCATTTTCTCAAGTATCCTTGAGCCTCTCACTTGTTTCCTCTGTATACACTCAACCCTAACATCAGAAGAGACTCCTATAGAAGATATCAACCACCCTAGAGGTGTTGTACCATGCCTTGGAACCATGACTTTAGAAGAAATTTCAAAGTTCCATCTCAACCAAGCCATAACTTGTTATCTCAAGATTTCGATTACTTCAAACTCTCAAAGCTTTTGCCTATAAATAGAGAGGCCATTTTCAATCCAAGGCACGAATTAACAACTCTAAAACACCCCTCAATATCTCTCAAATCAGAATTTGCCAAAACCTCCATTTTTGAGCTTTTGAAAACCTTAACTTCGAAACTCACCGCCCTTGCCATATCTTAGCAAGCTAACCATCCAAACACCTCATAATCATCATTTAGAACTTCTCCACACCCTTGTAACACTTCTGTAACATCATTATCACCATATTCCAAACTCAAAAACAATGTCTTGCAAGTTAACTTGGTTGGGGAGATTCAAACACTTTCAGTACAAAGTAAACATTAGAACACATTTAGGGAGGACCAAGGAAGATTTTAGCATAATTTATTTGCATCTGGAAGCATTCATGTGCGTTCTGAGTTTTCACTTCAAGAGGTAAGTTTCCCAAACTTTGATATCTTGATTTAAGCATCATTTGCAAATACATTCTATAGCAAAAATGTAGATATCATGCCTCTAAAGCTAACCATGTCCTTAGTTTTCATTTATATTGCTTGTGTGTTGAGAATTTTAGCTCTGACCAGTTAGGGTTCATTTTTGGTACTGAGCAAAATTCTTGATAATCTTTGAGTGTTAGTAAAAATAAGTGGCATGGTTGAATTCATGTTCAAATTTCAAGTAAGTTTGGTTTTAAAAGTTTTCAAAATGGTTGAGAAATGAGAGTTTTACAAAATCAAAGAAATGGAAGTTATTGTTGTCAATACAGGGAATAAGAAGAAGAAGGGTTGCGCGAAATAAAAATTTAAAAATTAAGTTCATTTTATGTTTATTGCAAGTGGTATATGACCAGATTTAATGGCAACCCCAGTGGCAGTGCGCACGTGTTTAAGTCATATCTATGCCCGGTCCTGGGTTCGATTTAGGCGTGGGGCATTTTATTTTTCTAACATCTTCACTGCAGATCTAGTGTGAACCAAGCATACACGCTCATCATGTACTCCTCATCAACACCATCAGATCATCATGCAATCAGATCCAACACACAAATCAACATGCCTATGGTGCACTCCAAGGAATTGTCCACACATGATCCAGCACAACGCCTAGACTCTCCTCTGTTTGTGCCTAACATTTTTGGTTTCTCACCCCCAACTGCTTTTACAAACGTATGCCCACTATATTACCTTTTTTTATTATTATTTTCTGCTACAAAAAAAAAACTGTTACTGGGCCTAACATTTCTTTTTTCTTTTACAGTGCCAAGCCCATTTAAATTTCTTTTTATTTTAAATTATTTGTTTTCTTTTTAATAATTTTATTTAAAATCAGAAAAAAATCATAAAAATGATTTAAAAAAAATTAGATTTAGGTTTTTAATTAATTATTTTAATTTCTGACAAATAAAAATTAGTTTATTTTAATCACCTTGATTTTATTTTATTAGAACTAGGTTTTTATACATCAATTATTTTTCTAAATAAAATATCAAAAGTACTTTCTAACAATTAATTTCTTGTTTTTTTTAATTCAAATTAATTTAGACTTCTTTTCTAATTGATTTAACCAAATTAGATTTCTTTTTAATTATTTAAAATTAATTGACCTTTTTTTTTCATTTATCATTAAATTTAATTTAGTTTCTTTAGGTTTTTACTAAACTTTTATTTAAAAATTAAATCAAATAATTAGGTTAATCATAAAAAAAATTCCATCAAAAATCACAAAATAATTTCTTTCCTCTTTTCTTTAATTTACAAATCTTCACATACTTTATTTCCCAATTATGTAATTGCTCAAAGCTTATAATAGATAAATTAGGGTTTAATACTTTTTCATCCCCATTCACAAATTTGTACCCCCATTTCCGTGGCCTTGTAATAGCGTAGAACATTTAAATTATGCAATTTACTGCTTTCCTTATTACTGTTAGTAATTAGGGTTTGTATGGCAAGATTAAAATCAATCATTAGAAAACTTAATCTCAAAGATAAATACTTGAAATCAAAACACTTCACACACACGCACCTCTAGGGTGACCCTTACTTGTTGCCTTCGGATAAAAACAGTCATGTCCCTCGAACGTGGAATGCTTTAGCAAAAACCCTCAGTTAAAAGATCGTAGTCCCTCGATGATCCTTCGATGTTTCCTTCGGTAAAAGATCTTAGTCCCTTACGACCAATTGCTAAAGCATCCTACAAGTTACCTTCTATGATTGTACGATGACCTACACTTGTCTCTCAAATCCAATGATATGACTTCCTACTAACTAATAGTAGGATAGCACTATCTAAAGGATGAGGAAAAGAACAAAGACTTTTTGAGTAGGTAGATCGCTTGCTCATAAACTAAAACAATCCTTACACTTCACACTTTCAAAACAACTACTTTCAAAACGCTTTATAAACACTCTTGAGGACTGATACAAGGGTTATTATAAAGAAAATTGCCTTACATTAGCATTTTCAAAACATCTTTTCACAAAAACAACACTTTCTTCCATAAATATTTTTGAAACAAATGTTTTGTATACATTCTCAACAATACGAGAAGCATTACAAAATTGCCACACTTGGGTATTTTCAAAATATTTTAAAACATAAACAAACACAAAGAATTTTTAAAAGTGATCAAGCAATTAAGAGCCCATATAAAACTACGGATGAAAAGGGTGCTAACACCTTTCCTTTTTATAATCTACCCCCCGAACTCAAAATTCTCAAAAGGTCTTTCCTGTTTTTTTCACCCTTTCCTTTATTGGATAAAAGAAAAGTCGGTGGCGACTCTTGCTATCCACAATATTTGCGATATAACTCAAACCCAAAAGTCAGTTCTTCCATCATATTACACTAGGCATGGGGTATCACCATTTGACCCAAATCGACCATTCTTTCCAGGGGATCCAGTGTTATCATTTGTCCCTCACCAATATGGTATTTCTTATTCCATGATGGTTAGGTTACAGTCAAACCTTTCCACGTATATAGAAAACGCAGTTGCCACTGGAAACCAAGGTAGTTATGCCCTAAGTGGTCGACTAGGTGGTGTTAGTTATATCCTGTAATCGACCATCTTTAAATACTACGTCTGTTATGGCTTTAAGGCAACAGGTGGATGAGAGTAATTTAGAGTTAGTGAATGTTTTAACTCAATAAATGGTAGTCGCCCTCAATCCTATAGTTGACCAAATAGGTAAATTGATCTACTCATTAGGGGTCTAACCAACTCAAACTCAAATGCGCCACAAGTTGTTGAGGGTTTTTGAAGAACTAGAGCGGCAACAATAAGCGTCTTTTTAGACTTCGAAGAGTGGAAACACCCACTCATGAAGAGGAATAATTCATTGAATAATATGAACATAGGTCGATCGTATTTAGGAGAAACCAAGATGTTGATCAAGTGTTAAGAAATGCCACTGTTGGACGTAACAACATAGTAAATATGGTAGAAGAAGTATTAACATGATCCGGAGTAAATGTTGGTCTCTGGAGGCCCAATTACTCTTCACTCTTTCCTGATTACATTCGACAGACAAAATTACCTAGGGGATGTAAGGTACCTAAGCTTACCAAGTTTGTTGGTGAGGCTAATGAGTCGACCATTGAATATATTGCTAGGTGTGAAACTGAAGATGGCTATATCGCCAATGACGAGGGCTTAAAATTAAGATATTTTTCTAATTCTTTGTCAAAGAATGCTTTTACTTGGTTTACGAAGTTGACTCCAAACTCCATACATAATTAGGAACAACTCAAGGGGATATTTCATGAATATATTTATGCTGGTCAGCCTAAGATAAGTTTGAAAGAATTATCCTCCACCAAGAGAAGGTCATATGAGTCAACGAAAGAGTATTTGAATGGGTTTAGGGTCCTAAAATCTAGATTCTTTACTAGGGTTCCTGAACATGAGCTGGTCAAAATGGTCGCTGGGGGGTTAGATTATTCTATTAGGAAAAAGTTTGATCCATAATCTATTACGGATATGTCCCAACTAGCTGATAAGGTTCGATATGTCGAACGTTTAAAAATAGAGAAAGCTAGGGTGTCAAAGGACCATAGAAAAGGAAAATTTCCTACATAGACACATAGGATTATTCCATAAAGTATGAGGATGAATACATGGAAGAAGGAGAGGTCAATATGGACGAATTGAAAGATGGGCCTCCATATGCATGTAAACCTATAAGTTCATCTAAGGGAAAGACGGTTGAAGGTCCAAAAAATGATAGCACTGATACTCAAACATATACTTTTGATGTGTCAAAATGTGATGAAATATTTAATGTTTTAGTTTCAGATGGTTAGATTATAGTGCCCCCAGGAACTAAGGATCCACCATTAGAGAAAAAACAAAAAAGAGGTTTTTTGCAAATATCATGATTTGTTGTGTCATAATACTTCTCAATATTTTCTTTTCAGGGATTAGATTCAAAAGGCTTTGAAATACGGTCGACTAAAATTTAGTGAGAAACCAAAGAATGCTATGAAGATCGCCTCGGATCCCTTACATGTGGCTGATGCACACTATGTAGAGCCATTTGAAGTGCTAGTGATAGAGGCTACTGAGGGTATCATAGAAAAACATGTAGACATTATCAACTCACTAGCAGCATTAACGCTCAAGGCGACTAATGGTCTTAAAGATGAACCGGCTCTGGCTACAGCGGTCGAGGCTACTAAGGGTCTCAAAAGTGGAAATGACAATATGTCTAAGCCAAATGAAGTGATGATGGTCGATTTTTCTAAAAATCCTGAAGGTGATTAGGACGACAAAGCAAAAATGGACTGTAAGGATGAAGAGTTGTCTAAGGAAACATTGGTTGAATTGATGCAAGTTATGTTTCCTAAACCTGAAGAGGAGTTCGTATATTTTTTGAACAGATGTAAGCTGAGTAATTCTAGATCCATGTTATGCCCAATTTGTAACGTGATCTATGACGAAGAAGCTGCAAAGAATATTGAGGCGCTGAAGAAAAAACACCATCAAGGAAAAATCCAAAAGTGGTGTTCGACCATGCTAAGGGGCCAAACAATGTTCAAGTGCCTCAAGAGAAAACCAAGTTTCCATATCTGAGAATGTTTGTGCCACTAAATAATGTGCCCTACAATAACTGGGTTCGTCCCGTTTATCCTAGGGGAAAACCAGAACTGGAAGGTGGTGAAAAAAGGGTCAGGTTCGGCTCACAAATGGGAGATGATGGAAAAAGGATCTAGTTCAAACTAACTTGTTGAAACGGGGACCATTCCAAAGAAATACCATTTTCCTCCCACCTACAAAGGGAAGAATCCTATGACGAGAACCCAATGGAGGAGGTTTAAGAGGAATAAGAAAGATGCAAGGGAGACTGCAACAAAATTTGTTCCACAAAAGAGGAATAAGAAAGTTGCGAGAGATGCTACAACAAAGGTTGTTCCACAAAAGGGTGAAAGTGCCCAAAAGGAAGTACAACATTGACCGGAAAAAGAGAGGCTGTCGATGCCAATTGTGAATGTGTCGCCAACAAAGGTTGAAGATATTGATGACGACAACATGGATGATGAAATATCAGATGATTTTGAAGATAGTTCAGAGGACGGCTCGGTAATTCACTGCAATATTGTGTAGGTGTTTCCCAATGAATATGGGTTTGCCTAAGAGGCATATGGGGATGAGGAAGAAGACATGTGTAAGGAAACAATAAGTCAAAAACCTATGTGTTATTATGTCATGAACAATGGGGTGGTAGAAGAACAACATGCAACGTTTGAGAAACCTACAACACACATGATGTATCATCTCAAACCTTTGTTCATAAGGGATAAGGTTGACTGATTCCCTGTGAACAAGGTGTTCGTTGATAGTGGCACTGCTATTAATTTGATGCCACAGTCATTATTGATGAAAATTGGTAAGTTCTACACAGACCTTAAACCATACAATATATTCATGTCGAATTATGAAGGAAAGACAAGTCACATGTTAGGTGTGATTCAAGTAAATATGTCAATTGGCTCAACTTTAAGGCCAACATTATTCATGGTGATAGCGTCCAAGGCAAATTTCAACCTGTTATTAGGACGCGAGTGAATACATGGAATAGGGGCGGTGCCATCGACCCTGCATCAATGTGTGTCTATATGGCGTCAGGATGGGATCGTTGCAGAATGGGATTGTTGAAAACATAGAGGCAGATCATTGTTATTTTATTGTTGATGCGAAGGTGGTGAATTGAAGGAATTTTGACAAAGAATTTGCAAATATACCACCGTGTGGCCCAAAAGATGCAGTTTTTAAGCCGTATCCTGATGCGATGAATTTCTTGACTTTACACCCCACTCATGGTTTTATTTATGTAACACGGTGGGAGAACTGACTTGGGTGTTTTGCATTTGATTGCAATTGTACGGATAGTAAGAGTCGCCACCGAATTTTCTTTTATCCAAAAGGAAAGGCTGAAAAGAACAGGAAAGACCTTTAGAGATGTTTTCTTGAGTTCGGGGGGTAGATTATGAAAAGGGAAGGTATTAGCACCTTTTTCATCCGTAGTTATCTACGAATCTTAGTTGCTTTCTATATCACTTGATTTTGTTTGAATATGCTTGTGGTGTGGGTTTTGAAAGTATTTTGAAAATGTTTTTGTAATGGTTCTCGTTTCTGTAAGAACGTGTACAAAGTGTTGTTTCGAAAATAGTTCAAAGAGGTGTTTATGGGATGTGTTTTTTAAAGTGATTTTGAAAAGGTGTCTTCTTTGTAATGGCTCTCGTTTCTATAAGAACGTGTACAAAGTGTTGTCTTTTTGAAAATATTTCAAAATGAGAGTGTTGGTGTATAAAATATTTTTGTTGTTGTGAGCAAGCGAGCAACTGGGAGATAATCTACCTACTCAAAATGTCTTAGATGTTTTTTCCCCCTCCTTTAGATGTTGCTATCTTACCATTATTTTGGTAAGAATCCCCATCGTTAGATGTGAAGGGACAAGCGCGGGTCAATCGTACAGTCATATAAGGCAACTTATGAGACGCTTTTAGCAATTTTCATAAGGGACTAGATCGTTTACCGAAGGCAACATCGAGGGTCATCGAGGGACTACGATCTTTTATCGAGGGTCTTTGCTAAAACACCCATATTCCAGAGACATGGCTATTTTTCCGATAGGCAACAAGTGAGATTACCATAAGGGGTGCATGTGTGAAAAGTGTATTTGATTGCATGCATTCAGTCTTGATTAGGGTTATCTATTTGTCAATTTCATGTCTTTCCATACACACCCTAATTACTAACAATATATGAAAGTAATAAAAGTGTGGAAAAGTAAAGTCCTACACTATTACATCATTAAGGGGATGAGGTGTACAAATTTACAAATGGGGATTGCAAGAAATTAAAGTCCTAATTATCTATTACAACCATATTGAAATAATATACAAGAAATGAAATGGACTTGTTTTGTTTTGTTTTTGTTAAGAGAAGAAATAAATTGGCTTAAGAAAATATTTTGATCTTTTGGTTCTAAAAGAAATAAAATAAAGCATGTAAATCTAAATTTTTTTTTTGGTGTTTTTTGTTTAATGAAAATAAAGGTGACAGTCAAAATAATAAAGAGAAAGAAAACAGAATCAACACATTGTTGAAATAAGAGAGATCAGAAGTTCTGACTCTGGTGTGCTGCAAAAAACAGAAATAACATGTTAGCGGAAATAGGGAAGGTCAGAAGTTCTGAGTCCGCTGGGAACAAAGGAGATTTTAGGGATTCTGATGCCGCTGGCAGCCTAGAAATGCTAATGTTACTGGGAAGACAGGAGTTTCTGGTTGTTGAGAGAGTATGGAAGTTATGATGTAGCTGGGAACCTAGAAGTTCTAGTGTCACTGGCAAGTCAGAAGTTCTGATTGTTTGAGAGGATGAAGTGATAATGCTTTTGGGTGAGGATATCTAAAAGTTCTGATCTAGGAGTATCGTCTGACAGATAAATGGGTAAAAATGTCAATAAATAAACCTAAAAAGATGCTTCTGGGGCTAGAACCCAGGACCCTTAGCTCTACTGTCTTATGCGCACACACTGTCTACCACTAGGGTGGTTGTACATTCGGTATCAGAAGCAAAAGCATAAATATGTATCACAAAGTAAACTCTGTTGATGAACTCCATTTCTTTATCCATGCTAATCAGAACATCTGCAACTTAGTCAAATCTCGACAGAATAGAAAATACAAACATAACAATTATGGTAGTTTTCCATCATGGTTTCAGAAGCATAAACAATGTCAAGACTATAAATCAGAAACAAGCATGTATATGCTAATCCTAGTTTGGTGTTCTCCCTATTTAGGCAGGCAAATACATGAAACCTCAAAATATGTACAACATCAGAATCAGGATATCTACATTGTATTTTGAACATTCAAATCTAACAATGCCTAAGTAATATGATGAGAGTCAACAGAAACTTACCTTGCAGCTGGAAAATGTTCTGTGAGCTAGAGCCTGGTTCTAACTGCTTGTAATGTTCTGATCAGCTTCCTCATGTACTCAGCATACGGGAACAACCTTTAACTTGGGTTATGAATGGTGTTTGGATGATTTGGTCAAGAAAAACTTGAGGGAAATTGGAGCTTGGATACAAGAATAAAAAGATAACATGTTTTGTATTTGTGTTTGCAGTTTTAGATTCCTGGAATTTTTAGCAAGGTTTCAAAGCTTTTTTCTTTTCAATTTTTCTGACCGGCTTCACTGTTGGAAATGAAGTTCAATTTATAGGCAATAACTTTGTAGCTTGGAGAAGTCAAAAGTAACACCATCATGATAGCGTGCTGACTTGTTCTTGAAGCAAGTTAAACAAGTATGGTGGTTAGCAGCTTTTAGTCGTGCCTAAGCTGGAATTATAAGCATGAATTAAGGAAAAGTATGCTCAAAAGCAAAAGCAAAGCATGGCCCCAACACACTCTTGTACAAAAGTTCTCTTTTTCAAGGACAACAATGTACTTGTATGCCACACGTGGGGAAATCCTTTGGATAAAAACTCAAAAGTGGTTGTGAGCATTAAATGATGATGAGATTTATCAAACCAGAAATCCTGAAATGTGAGATTATGCATCATAGCTTAATTCTGGGTCAGAAGTTCAGCATCAGGGCAACTTAGAACCAACATCTAACTTCTAGTCCTTTAATCTCTTTGCTCCAGCATGTTCTGAGCGAGTTCTCAGATTTTCCAGAAAGCTTGTGACATGCTTTATAAGCCCTCTTTGAATTACTCTTGCAATTTCTGACTGAACCTATGTGAAAACTGGCCCAGAAGGTGTAGACAACTTCTGACTTGAAAATGCTCAAAATTTACTAAGTGTTTAAGTTTCAGGGACGTGACTTTGAGGATGTATAACTTGAAATCACAGCATTTCTAGAAGAAGTTATCTTCTGCAGTGTTTTAGGTCTCATTGGGATCTAAAACTCTTGAGTTAGAAGTTCTTCCAGAATCAGCTTGCATCATGGTGATAATTTGATCAAAAGTTCTGAGCTTGTCATATTTCTTAAACACTTAGAAAAATTCTAAGTATTTAGAATTTTGACCTTTCCAAAGTAATTTGGACTTTTGAATTTCTTGATGAAACAAACTTCATATTTCTACATGTCTTGATGAAATATGATTCTTGAAACTTGATTTTGATCCAAAAGTCAAAGTTTGATATTTCAGTGTACAAATGACCAATTTGCCCTTGTGAATGACTTTCTTGGAAAATTTGTAATTCAAGGCTTGGACTTGGATGGAAGCAAACCTGAGGGTCCAGGGTGGTCCTTTGAGAAATGAGAGGACAAATTTTGGGGTACAACAGCTGCCCCTGTTCAATCTTCTTACGCTTGAAGAGTTAGATTGGCAATTCTGCCATTCATGACTTGAAGGTGGAAGATGATTGAACACTAGAGTGCCCAGAAATTTGCACTTGATGATGTCATGGTTGATTGTGTAGTGTTGTAACCCAAAATTTGCCCTCCCATATTTCTCTAAACATTGCAAGAAAAATCTCCAAGTGGCTCAAGATTGCTCAAGAGTTGGACAGTCAAGCTATCTCCTAAGGCAGTTAACCTCAAATTAGGGTTTTGTGTTGCATCAAGATCCTTGAGTACAAATGACCTCAAGTAATCCTTAATGTCCTAATATGTTATCAAGTTCATCCATGCCAAATTTGAAGCCTTGCAGAGGAAGTTTGCTCAGTCAATTGCTCAAAGGGTCCAAAAGTCGACTATGCTAGGGCAAAAGTCAATTGTGACCTATAAACAGTCAAACTTCAATATTTTTTGTCAACATTCTCATTTTGAATGATATTTCATCATTTGATAAATGGTTGATCATGATTCATCAAGGATTGCTCAAAATTCATCAAGACTCAAAAGTTGCTAAATTAGGGTTTTGTAGGAAAAGTCAACTCAACTTTGACCAAGCATAACTTTCTCATACTTTATGAGAAATTACCCATCCAAAGCTCATTTTTAATAGGATGCAATTTAATACAATACATATTCATACCCCAAGATCAAGAAATGCACTCACAAAAAGTTACAAATTTGGACATTATAGGTCATTTTTGAAAATAAAAACAAACACCTTTTTTTCCAAAGCTTATAACTTGAGCATGGAGTATCAAAATGAGATGAGACCAAAAGGGCTGGTTATAGGACATCTCAAGCTTTCTAAAAAGTCACGAGAACACTTCCAAAAGTTCAAAATTGAAGAAGTTATGCATTGTTGAAGTTGGGCATTTTTGCAAAATTGCCAAAAGTCAACTATCCCCAAAACTTCAAATTTTGTCAAATGGGCCCATTTTTTTCCACTTGATTTGATCTTGTCACACTACACACGTGTCCTAGCTTCAGCCTTGTGTCCATTTATAAAATTTTCTATTTTATTTAATTTTTTATTGAATTATTTCATTTTAAATCAATTTAAATCAAATAAAATCAAATAAAATCACAAAACTTGATTACATGAGATCTTTTTCTATTTTCAGGACCTAATCATCATCAATGTCATGATCAAACTCATATCAAGCATTCCATGTGCAAAAATATTGGATTTTTGGCAAATTAGGAAAATTATCAATGGTGGATCAAATCCAATCTCAAAGCATTGATGTGGAAAGATTCAAGACCAATTTGTTGACCTAATACATTGCAGCATACATATACAATCCAAGGCACACGAATTTGAGACCTAGAGGCTGCAAGAATATCAAGAACTAAACTTTTAAAAATTGACAAAAAGTGTGAGACTGAAATCAAGCTTGGAGGCACTTTCAGGATTTAACAATCATCACAATCGCTTCCTGGACATTCTCAGAAGCAAAACCAATCAGAATCACTCATTCTCCAGCCTCCTAAAGCACTGTAAGCATCTCACGGATCCGCCATGTTCTTGGATTCACAAACCTTCATTCTTGCATCCATTGTAAAGAAACGGTTGCATATTCTGGTTCACCACATCATTTGTTAACTTTCTGCTATAACCAATTTTATTTTCATGCTTTGTATCGTAAAACACCATTGTAGGGTTTTCTAGGTTTTTTTAAGGGTTCTTATTACAGGTAAAATTAGCTATCAAAAGGGGCATGGTTGAGACCAGGATGAGGAGGCGAGTATGACCATGCCTTTGGATTGCATTTTTGTGGCTCGTAGCAGATTTTGGAGATGGCATGGCTTATAGCTACAGACTATTGTTCGTTGCTATAGGTTAAGAGTGTTTTAGCCACTGTCCAACGACATGGACGATGGCGTGTCATGCTCCAATTTGCTTATTCAAATATAGCACGCTTTATTTTGTTTTCTGATCCATTAATGTGTTTTTGTCTTATTATTATTAGTTCTCAATATAATAACAACTAAAGCACAATGGTTGAGTGGCAAAGGCGTGTATCCAAAATCCAACAGGACCTGGGTTCGAATCCCAGGTCCCCCCATTTGCATTTGTTGTTTTTCTCTAGGCATTCCAGCACGCTTAAGGAGTTGTAGCGTACCATGCACCCTCACCCAATCACTTGTCAGATGGCCCCAGGCCAGATCTGGTGATCCAGAATGAACGCCTATGGTGGGATCTAGTCAACCAGTGCACACAGAATCAGGAAAGTCAAACGAGGCCATCTTGTGATGGGCCTCTGAATTGCCATTCTCACCCTCTTAAACAGGCCCAAACCTCCTAAACTCTTACTATTTTTATTATTTCTTTTAATTATTTATTGTTATTATTTTTAATTGTTAACCAACCAATCAAATCTTTTTTTCCTCATAAAATTAAAAACCAAAAAATGTTTTCTTATTTAAATTAAATTTTAGTATTTTCTTTTATTTAACAAACAATTTAATTAATTTAGTTTTAATTAGGAATAACTTTTAATATATTTTGCAATAATTAAAATTAACTTAGACAATTAGGTTTTATTAACAATGATCAAATTTATTTTTATTTCTTTAAATACCAAAAACCCAAAAATATTTTTATTAATTAATTTATTTATTAATTTGATGATTAACCTAGTTTAATTTCTTTCATAAATTCAAAATAACCAAAAAAAATCTTTTCTTGAATAACAAAGGGTCAAAACCCTGGAACTCGCCCGATTTAATTTCCCTCACACGATCCATTTTATTTTAATATTGTATTTGCTTCCGGAATGTAATAGCTTAATAGGACCATTTAATTATTTTTATCGCTTTATTTATTTTCCGCATTTTAAATTCAAGGGTTGCTTTTGGCGATGTAAATACCCGACGCCTTGTAATAGTTAGTTTAAATTCCGCAAGTTAATTTCCGCAACTTATAAACTGTTAGATGTTTGATAATAGGGAATGCATGACAAGATTGAATGTTTAACCTAAAATCAACATAGATAACCATTGACATGTACAAAGACAAAATAACTGAAAAAAACACACTCGCACATGCGCACTCTTAGGGTACACCCCACTTGGTTGCCTTTGTAACGCGGTCATTGAGTATAGGAAGTTTTAGAGGTCACCCTCTTGTCCAAAGATCATAGTTTCCTCGAAACGGTTGCCTTGGAAAAATGATCTAAGACATTAGGGTTACCGCTAAGGCGTCCTAACATTTGCTTTAGTGATCGCACGTCCCTTAATCGAATTGACCCTTAAATCTCCAACAACGATACTACCTACTCATCAATAGTGGGCTAGCATTGTCTAAAGGAAGATAGCATAGAACGATTCCTTTTTCGAGTAGGTAGATGGTTCTTAAGTACTTGCTCTTTCAAAATAAAACAAATTTTCACACTTACACTCCTTTTCAAACAAAAACTCTTTTCAAACCCACAAACACAAAGAAAAGCAAATTTTGAAAACACTTTGAGCAAGTACCTAAGAGCCTGTGGATAACCACAGATAGAAAGGGTGCTAACACCTTCCCTTTCTATAATTTACCCCCCGGACCCGAGAAACATCTCGAAAAAGGAATTTTTCTGTGCTTTTTTCCTTTCCTTGTTGGATAAAATAAAAGTCGATGGCGACTCTTGCTTACCGCGACATTTTGCGAAAACAAACGCAAAATGCAAACCAGCATTCCAAAAATAGTCAGTTCTCTCCCACCGTATCACAGAACTGGAGACTCTGCTGGGGATATCTAATAAGTGGGGTGTACCTTAGAATTAGATCATTGTGTTTTCAATTGTTTGCTTTGTATGCTTTATATTTGTGGGCTTGTATCAGAGTTACTATAGATCCTAACCCGGATCTGGGGGATACCCTTTAGGTAAGTAGCAATAAACTGTGAGGGAACTGTACGGTGTAGATCGATACGGTTGAAGCAGTAGCTACGTTGGTGTGGCACTTTAGATTGTACCAATATCCCTTGTGTTGGAACGAGGAGAATATGGGTCATCTAAGGGGTCATTAAGCACCGACTGACCTTAGAATCTTTAAATTGACCAACTTGGCCATAGAACAGTAGCAGTATGCTACACTCATTAAGACTAAACTCTCGCGATGATTCCAGCCGCAAGAAAAGGTTACTAAACTGGAATTATGACCGATCGAGGGTAGTCAGTGATATTGAGATCCTCTAGAACCCGGTTACTATTTTTAGGACAGGTTTAAACCAACTGAACTGAAAGAGGGTAGTACCTAAGCTCCTTGCCAGCCTGAAATCTAAGGGCTCTCTGTGTGACTTGTGTGCCCTTACCATGTTTGCTGTTTGTGGATACTTGTGGTGTGCTTTCTATCATGACATCATGACATCATAACATTGCATACATCTTGCATTGGACTAACCTATTTCAAAGACAAGAAGGATTCATCTTTGTTCTGTTTTGTAGGTCATGATGCCCATGCGTAGGAATACCATCCGGATCAACTTTGTCCAGGTTCCCACCATGCTTAAAGAATTGATTGCAAAGATGCCTGATACTACCTCCTTCATCAGAAGACATGGGTATCTTCTCAGTTTGGTTACCTCCAAATTGGACGAGCAAATGATGAGGGTTTTGGTCCAATTCTATTATTCGTTGTACCATTGCTTTACTTTCCAGGACTACCAGTTGGTTCCCATCTTAGAAGAGTTCTCTGATCTGCTCGGTATCTCTATTCTGGAGCAGATCCCATTTACTGGTTGGGAGAAGATCCTTAGGCCATAAGAGATTGCTTCTGCCCTTCATATGACAAAGGATGAGGTAATGGCTAATTGGGAGACTAGAAGTGGAGCAAAGGGCTTTCTGACTAAGTTCTTGGTTGGTAAGGCTAATTATTTCTGGGATAGTCTAGACTTCAAGGCATTCAAAGATATTCTGGCTCTTCTGATATATGGTTTGGTATTGTTTCCGAATCCTGATTCCTTTGTCAATGTGAATGCAGTGAAAATATTCATCTCTCGTAATCCTGTACCCACTCTCTTGGGTGACATTCTTCATTAGCTTTATGCCCGTACTGCTCGAAAGCGGGGAACCTTGATGTGCTGTGCTCCATTATTGGCGAGGTGGCTTATTTCACACCTTCCCAAATCAGTGCTGAAGAACAAAGAAGGCATGGGCTGGGCTTATAGGGTTATGTCTCTCTCTCTCATCATGACATCATCTGGACTATCAAGGGTATGGACGAGGTGGCCATTATTGATTGTTGTGGGGAATACCCCAATGTTCCACTGATAGGAACCCATGGAGGAATTTCTTATAATCCATGCTTGGCATTACGTCAGTTTGGGCGATCTAGAAGAGAAGGACCTCATGAATTGCTAATGCCTAATATCATCTTTGATTTTCAAGGGGATAGTGACGAGCAACGCCGCAGATCCATAAGGGCTTGGGATAGAGTTCACAGATCTGATCCACATGAGCTGGGTCCAAAGAATTCTCTTCCAATGGAGCCATATCTTATATGGGTTTGTATCCGTGCCCAAAAGTTGGGTATGCCGTATGAAGCTGTCCTGCCTATCATTGTTGAAGTTGCTAATGAAGAGGGGGTTCTTCCTACCATCCTCCATCCTTACATGCCCACTGACATTGGGGCACTGAAAAGGTCTTGGATGCAACTGAGAGAAGAGCGGGATGCTTACCGAGAAAAGTTTAACGAGCAAGAGCAGAAGATCCAGAAGTTGACTAGGAAGTTGGAGAGCAAGCGGATTCTCAATGACTACGTCTGCACCGACAAGAAGCGACCATGGGAGCACTGATTGTCCTTTGATTATTTCCTTTCATGTTTCCTTTTCAGTATTTCCATTCTTGTAACGCCTTAAGGGCAATTTGTTGAACAATTTGAATTTCAAAGTTTATCTAATAAAAATGTGTTTCATTTCTTGTTTACGAATTTGAATCTCTCGATTTTCTTTGAAATCATATCATACGCATTTCATCCCATGCACTTCATAACAGGTACCCATTACAGGTCTCTTATCTTCTTCGCTGTTTATTTCAGTATCATGTCTGCTGAACCATCAACTGAGCAAGCAATCAAGGCCCTATAGGCCCAGAATGCCTAATTCCAAGAGCTGTTCATGAATCTAGCTAAGGGTCAGCAAGATCTGAAGACCCTGATTCTGAAAGAGAAGAAAAAGAAGAAGAAGAGGACAGTCCTGTTTAACACAGGTCACAGGTTTGGAAACAGGCTACGGGATGAAGTTGATTTGACCACCTCATCTGGAGGGAAAGATAGTTAGGAAGAAAGGAGGGCTCCCAGCCCTGTGGTTTCTAACAATGAGACGGACTTCGACGAAGACCAGTATCCTCCGGCTGAGGATAAATACAAACAATTGGAAGACCGTTTGAGTGCGATGGAAGTTCAGAAAGTGCCTGGTCTGGACTTTGGTGATCTAGGTCTATCATCTGGGGTGGCGATTCCCCACAAATTCAAAGCACTAGCCTTTGCTAAGTATGACGGATTTTCTTGTCAGAAGCTGCACCTCCGGTCATATGTAAGGAAGATTCAGCCGTACACCGCTGATAAGAACCTCCAGATCCACTTCTTTCAAGACAGTCTCTCAGGGACTCAGCTTGAATGGTTTTACCAGTTGGACGGAGCCAGTATCCACAGTTGGGAAGATTTGGCTGCTGCTTTCTACAGGAAGTACCAATATAATGCCGACCTTGCTCGCACGCGTACCCATCTCCAAGGTATGTCAATGGGAACGGGCGAAGGTTTCAAAGATTATGCTCAAAAGTGGAGGGACCTCGCCGGAAGAGTGCAACCACCCTTGGCTGATCGGGAGCTTATGGATATGTTTCTGGGGATCTTGTCTGGTCCATTTTTCAACCATCTGATTGGAAGCTCTTCGTCTGGGTTTACAGAGCTGATTATGATCGGTGAGAGGATTGAGGCTGGTATTAAGGTTGGTAAGATACAAAAGGGTGCTTCATCGAGCACCAAGAAAAAGCCTTTTAAGAAAGAGTCCAGTGCTGTCTACAGTTCGAAAAGCCAGAATAGACCTGAACGCCGCCAAGCTGTTAATGCGGTTATTATTTCAAGACCTGCTGGTGCTCCTCAGTATAACAATCAGCCAAAGGCCGAGAGACCGTGAAGACAATTCGCTCAGCTCAACATGACTTTATCCCAGATTCTGCCGCAGTTATTAAAGACCAATCTAGTGATTCCAAGGGAAGCCCCGAAGAATCTGAATACAACATCACCGAAGTACAACCCTAATGCCCGCTGTGCCTTTCAATCTGATAGTCCGAGGCATGATACAGATGATTGTTGGGCTTTGAAGAACAAAATACAGGACTTAATTGATGCTAAGGTGATTGAGTTCGAGGCGCCCGAAAGACCTAATATTATGACTGCTCCTATGCCCAAGCATGGAGTGAATGCTATAGATGAAGACTCGTTTGTGGTTTCCATGAACGACATTGTTACCCCTTTGATGACTATGAAGAAGAACCTTTTGCTAGCCGGTTTATTTCCGGGCTGTGACGAAGGTTGCCGTATGTGTTATGCCCTACCAACCGGTTGCCCACTTTTGAAATCAGGTGTCCAACGCCTGATGGATAGTAAAGAAATTATGTTTGAGAAGACTGTTGTTCCCTTAGTTCATACTGAAGAAGTTGCTATTATCACCATTCTCGATAATTCTTCCAAGGCTTCCTCGAGAAAGCCTGTTAGAATTACATCTGTTCCAAGAATCGCACTTGTGATCATCAGTGTTCCGGGGCCCATCCCCTATACCTCTGATAAAGCTGTCCCTTGGCACTATGGGGCTGATGTTTATTTTCATGGAGTTAAGCAAGAGTTGGATGCTGATACTGACGTCAGCAATATTGTTGGACCTGCTAAAGTCACCCGCAGCGAAAGACTTTTCTCGCCTGATATCTCTCCACCAACTGCCCGAAAACCTGTTGTTATCACACCTGCCAGTGTACCTGCTAGTATTCATGTTCAAGTTCTTGTTCTTACCCCTATCGCCGAGTCATCTGACACTCGGGGCAAAGGGATTACCACTGATGTGCCTGCCCAGACGGAGGCACCGAAGACGATTACTGTTGAAGCTTCTAAACAAGAGATGGAAGAGATTCTGAAGATCATCAAAAAGAGTGACTATAATGTAGTTGAACAGCTGGGGCAAACCCCATCCAAGATTTCTATGTTGTCACTATTGTTATGCTCAGAGGCCCATGCCATGGCTCTGATTACCTTCTTGAAGACTGCTCACGTGCCACAAGAGACATCAGCTGACCAGTTTACAGATTGCATGGCCAATTTGACTGCTGATAATGGGTTGGGTTTCTCTGACACCGACTTAACTACTAAAGGGAAGAATCACAACGATGCCCTGCATGTCTCCATTGAATGCAGGGGCACTACTCTCGCTCATGTATTGGTGGATACTGGTTCTTCGTTAAACGTCTTGCCTAAGAAAGCTCTAGACCGATTGGATTACAAAGGGTTGGAGTTGAAACCAAGCAACATTGTTGTCAGGGCCTTTGATGGGTCTAAGAGGATGGTGCACAGAGAAGTTGATATCCCGATTAAGGTTGTTTCTCAGGTCTTCAACTCTACATTCTATGTGATGGACATTCGGCCATCTTATCCTTGTTTGCTGGGTCCTCCATGGATCCAAAAAGCCGGAGCCGTAACCTCAACGCTCCACTAGAAGCTGAAGTACCCGGTCAAAGGGAAGATTGTGACAGTACAAGGGGAGGAGGAGTACATGGTTAGCCACCTCAACTCTTTTCAATATGTAGAGATGGATGGGGAGTTCATTGAGACCCCATTTCAGCCTTTTAAAGAGGTTCCCCAGACATTGGCATCAGCTGAGACTGTGGTTGAAGATTCTCCTATGAAAATGGCTTCCTTAAAGGATGCCCGGGCTGTTGTTGAGAGAGGTGGGTGTGCAAATTAGGGCCAACTTCCTGATTTTACACAGAAGACTAACAAGTTTGGTTTGGGTTTCACTGCAGAAGCTCAAAGGGCTGTTTAGAATGCACGAATCGGAAGACCTCACGTGTTCATCAGCAACTCGGGAGTGAATGCCATTGAAGATGATGTGGAAGAGTCTGAATTTGACAGTTGGATCTATCCTACGACCGACGGTGGACCAAACAACTGGACAACAAAGGACTTCATCCCTATTACTTTTGTTACCCAGTAATGAAACTTTTGTTTTGAATTTGTAACAGACAATGTTTTAAACTTTACGGCCCAGTGTCTTACCCGGGGCACTGTGGCTTCATTTGTGAGGGCTTTATGTGTGTCATTTTCATATATCATTAATAAAAGCATTGGACGTTTCTTGCATTTCAAATTTTGCGCTCCTTGTCTTTCTTTATTATATATTGCAAAACAACTATTTTACACACACTCACATATACAGGTCCACATCCACTCTGGATCTCACTGGTAACGACTCTGCTACTTCCAGTTATGACTTCAAAAATCCGATCAACTTAGCCGAAGACGAAGGTGAAGATGATTGCGAAGTGGCTGGTGAACTTGTAAGACTGTTACTTCAAGAAGAGAGGGCTATACAGCCACATGAAGATCCAGTGGAATCAGTGAATCTGGGTACAGAAGCAGATAAGAAATAGGTCAAGATCGGTGCAAATCTGGAGCTTAGTGTGAAGCAACGGTTGATTCAGAAGCTGTGTGACTACGTTGAAATCTTTGCCTGGTCTTACGAAGATATTCCTGGGTTGGATACTGATATTGTGGTTCATCGCCTGCCTACTAAGGAAGACTGTCCTCCAGTAAAACAGAAGGTTCGCCGAATGCGTCCAGAGATGTCTGAGAAGATCAAGGCTGAAGTTATGAAACAGTTTGACGCCGATTTTCTAGCATTTACTTATTACCCTCAGTGGGTGGCCAACGTGGTTCCTGTACTGAAGAAGGATGGTAAGGTTCGAATGTGTGTTGACTACAGGGATTTGAACAGGGCAAGCCCCAAGGATGACTTCCCTCTACCTCATATCGATGTTCTGGTTGACAACACCGCTCAGCACAAGGTATTCTCCTTCATGGATGGTTTCTCCGGTTATAATCAGATTAAAATGGCTCCCGAAGACATGGAGAAGACCACCTTCGTTACTCAGTGGGGTACCTTTTGCTACAAGGTCATGCCTTTTGGGTTGAAGAACGCTGGGGCAACATATCAGCGTGCCATGGTTGCTTTGTTTCATGACATGATCCATCATGAAATTGAGGTATACGTCGATGACATGATCGCAAGGTCCTAGACTGAGGAAGAACACCTTGACCATCTGCAGAAGTTGTTTGACAGGTTGAAGATGTACAAGCTGAGGTTAAACCCGAACAAGTGCACCTTCAGGGTGAGATCTGGTAAGCTGTTGGGTTTCATCGTAAGCGACAAAGGTATTCAAGTGGATCCTACCAAGGTGAAAGCCATAAAGGAGATGCCAACTCCCAGAACAGAGAAAGAAGTCAGAGGCTACCTGGGACGACTGAATTACATTGCCCGATTCATCTCACACCTGACTGCTACTTGTGAACCAATCTTCAAGCTGCTGAAGAAAGATCAAGTGGTATGTTGGAACGATGAATGCCAGACCGCTTTCGAAAAGATTAAAGGGTATCTCCAAGAGCCTCCTCTTCTGATGCCACCAGTTGAAGGGAAACCTCTAATCTTATACTTGACAGTACTCGACAACTCAATGGGGTGTGTGCTGGGTCAGCATGACGAGTCTGGCCGAAAAGAGCATGCTATTTATTACCTTAGCAAAAAGTTTACCGACTGTGAGACCCGATACTCACTGCTCGAGAAAACTTGCTGCGCTTTGGCATGGGCTGCTCGCCGGCTAAGACAGTATATGTTGACTCACACTACTCTGTTGATATCAAAGATGGATCCAATTAAGTATATCTTCGAAAAGCCAGCCTTGTCCGGAAGAATAGCAAGATGGAAAATGATCTTGACTGAGTATGACATCCAATACACGACTCAAAAGGCAATCAAGGGAAGTGTGTTGGTAGACCATTTCGCACATCAGGCAATGGATGATTACCAGTCTATGAACTTTGAATTTTCGGACGAGAATATCATGTTGGTAATTGATTGTGAGACACCTGGACCGGATGAAGGACCCGAGGAAGGATCCCAATGGTCTATGTATTTCGATGGAGCTTCAAACGCTTTGGGTAATGGAATTGGCGCCGTGATCATATCTCCTAAAGGCTCTCATACTCCGTTTACCGCCCGACTATGTTTCAACTGCACCAACAATATGGCACCAACAAGCATGCATCATGGGTCTTCAAGCAGCAATTGACCTAAGGATTAAGTTTCTAAGTGTCTTCGGAGATTTCGCTCTCGTGATCAGTCAGATCAAAGGCGAGTGGGATACGAAGCACCCAAATCTTATTCCTTACAAGGAATTTGTATTGACATTGCTTCCCCATTTTAAGGAGATAACCTTTGAACACTTCCCTAGAGAGGAGAATTAGTTGGAGGACACGCTGGCTACGATGTCTTCTATGTTCAAAGTCAATTGGGACAACGAGGCTCCCCGGATTATCATTGAAAGATTGGAAGGACCTGCACATTGCTGTGATATTGAGACTGAAGAAGTAACAGAAAAACCCTGGTTTCATGAAGTAAAGAGGTATCTTGAAGCTCAAGAATACCCTGAGGGGGCATCTATTAATGACAAGAAGTTTCTGAGGAGGTTTACAACAAAGTTCTTCATTAGCAATGGCATCCTTTACAAGCGTAACCATGATTCAACCTTATTGCGTTGTGTGGATAAGAATGAAGCAGAAAGGATCATGGCAAAGTTACATGAAGGTACCTTCAGAACCCATTCTACTGGACATACCATGGCAAATAAAATCCTACGGGCAGGATATTATTGGTCCACAATGGAAGCTGACTGTTATCAGTATTCTCGGACATGTCACAAGTGCCAGGTCTATGCTGATAAGGTGCACATACCTCCAGTTCCTCTGAATGTCTTGACAGTACCTTGGCCTTTTGCAATGTGGGGCATTGATATGATCGACGAGATCATACCTACAGCATCCAACAGGAATCGTTTCATCCTGGTAGCGATCGATTACTTTACGAAGTGGGTTGAAGCGACTTCCTTTGCTACTGTAACCAAGAACGTCGTGGCATGGTTTATTCGGCACAATCTGATCTGTCGATATGGTGTACCAGAGAGGATCATTACAGACAACAGTACCAATATTAATAACAAGATAATCACTGAGCTCTACGAGCAATTCAAGATACAGCATCACAACTATTCTCCCTACCGGCCGAAGATAAATGGGGATGTAGAAGCAACTAATAAGAACATTAAGAAGATTGTGCAGAAGATGACAGTGACATACAAAGATTGGCATGAGATGTTACCATTTTCTCTTCATGGGTACCGTACCTCAGCACGAACGTCAACAAGGGCAACACCCTATTCCTTGGTATATGGCATAGAGGCAGTCTTGCCTATTCAAGTTCAGATACCCTATCTTCGGATAATGAAGGATGCAGGTTTGAGCGAAGATGACTGGATTCAGACCCGGCTTGATCAGCTGAACCTAATCGACAAGAAGATACTTACTGCTATTTGTTATGGTCAGACGTACCAAAAACGGATGATCAAGGCATTTAACAAGAAAGTCAGACGACAAGAGTATCAAGTTGGGGATCTAGTAATCAAGCGCATTGTTCTACCTCAAGGTGATCCCAAGGGCAAATGGACCCCTACCTACGAAGGGTCGTTTGTGGTTAAGAACATTTTCTCAGGAGGAGCTATGATTCTAACCACCATGGATGGTGACGACCTTCCTCACCCCGTCAATGCAGACATAGTGAAAAGATACTACGCATGAACAAAGACCCTCTAGGTTGACTGGCCTAGACAAAAATAAGGGCTTCCCGGCGAACCAAAAGGGTTCGGGCAAAAATAAGGGATGAAAATGAAAAGAATCTGTACACCCGGCAAGTCGAAAACCTGAAAAGGAGGCTTGGACAAAAAAGGGTATCCCGGTGGGCTGAAAACCCGAAAGGGCGGTCCAGGAAAAAATTAGGGATCAAAGCGTAATACTATGTCTCGTTGGATCACCTTGCATCCAGACTTCGGTATCGACTATCAAGCTCGAACGACACTAATCAATCTGATCTACCTTCAACCAACAGCAAAGTGATGAGATGCTCGAGGACATAAGGGAAATAGTAGAGTTGGAACCCAGTGGGATCATTCACATAGCTGTTTTGTTTTCTTTTCACAAACTATGTAAATTCTATTTGTTCGGCGGCGTTCTCTTACTAGGACGTCAGCCTCTTGTACAAAAACGCCTATTTTACAGGCTAAACTTCAAAATCAATACAGTTCATTTTCAAATAAATCTCAAACTGTTTTTCCTTTATTTGTTTTGTTTTGCAAAGAACGTCCAATGTTCATTTTTGATAAATGCATTTGACATTAATTGCTGATCATAAATATTTACATGCGAAACAAAAGATGAATTACGGGTAATATCAGAAGCAGGGGCAATAAGAAGTGTTCAAGCTGTATAGTTGCTCTGTCCACCAGGTACAAGGTAAATTAGGCTGAAGAATATGGCTAAGATACTTTCACTCCCCGCAGAGTAAGACAGTAATGATAGCTCCCTCAGCTGAGACTTACAACCATGAACGAATTAGCAATACTCTCCCCAAGCAGAGTTGGTCTACCATCAACCCTAAAATGGCTGGGTATCCCCAGAAGATCTTAATATTCCCTATCAGAGTATAAAGATATTCCTCAGCAAGTATAAGAGTATCCCCAACAGTCTTAATATTCCTCAACAGAGTATAAGAATGTTGCCCGGCAGAATACAAGATACCCCAGTGGAGTCAATATTTCCCAGCACGGTATGAAAAAAACTTTCCCAACGAAGTTGAAGCATCATCCCTAGTAAACTATGTAAGTTTATCCCCAACGGAGTACAAAAATAAATCTCCCCAGACAAGTTCAAAGGATCATTCCCAGCAGCATTCAGAGAATTATCCCCACAAAAGTCTAACAGGGTTATCCTCAGCAATTCACAACTGAAAGATCGCCCCCAGCGAAGTTCCTTCCTTTCACAAACAGGAATTCAATCCTCAACAGATTCAATATCACCAGCAACATTAATCCATCCCCAGCGGAGTTTATCGTTGAAATCGCCACCGAAGTTTATCGTTGAAATCCCCAGTGGAGTTTATCAGCGGAATCCCCAACGGAGTTTATCGTTAAAATCCTCAGCAGAACATCTCTCACTCACAGAGTAATTCCCCAACGAAGTTCTTTTCTCCTGCAGGTTTATTCTCACAATCATCTTCGTTCATCATCCCCAGCGGAAACGAAGAACTCAACTCTATTCTCCAGCAGCTCCGGGATTTATTTTCCCCAGCTAAAACATTATATTCCCATACGTCATGATACATGCATATACACATCATACGAATACAATCTCATTTATTTTTGAGAACATCATTGCCTGATCCATATCATGCATTGCATATGACTGACCTTTACCTTTTAGGAAAGATACAGTTAAGGTTCTTAGTTACATCGAAGACCTGACCGGTTCTTAAACCTCAATTGAATTATCCTCGGTTGAATTTCAGATAAGGTTCTCAATCTCGACAGTTTCCCTACGTCAAAGTGTGGAAGAGTGCTATAACCTCAACGATATACTACGTAGAATACTAGTCAGTTCCTAGATCTTGATGTTTTCCTCCGTCAAAGTGTGGTCGAGTGCTATAATCTCAATGGTATACTATGTTGAATACTAGTCAGTTCCTAGATCTTGATGAAGATGTTTCCCTACGTCAAAGTATGGACGAGTGCTATAACCTCAATGGTATACTATGTTGAACACTAGTCAGTTCCTAGATCTTGATGTTTTCCTCCGTCAAAGTGTGGACGAGTGCTATAATCTCAACGGTATACTACGTTGAATACTAGTCAGTTCCTAGATCTTGATGAAGATGTTTACCTATGTCAAAGTGTGGACGAGTTCTATAACCTCAACGGTATACTACGTTGAACACTAGTCAGTTCCTATATCTTGATGTTTTCCTCCGTCAAAGTGTGGACGAGTTCTACAATCTCAACGGTATACTACGTTGAAGACCAGACAGTTCCTAGATCTTGATGAAGATGTTTCCCTATGTCATAGTGTGGACGAGTGCTATAACCTCAACGGTATACTACGTTGAATACTAGTCTGTTCCTAGATCTTGATGTTTTCCTTCGTCAAAGTGTGGACGAGTTCTACAATCTCAACGGTATACTACGTTGAAGACCAGACAGTTCCTAGATCTTGATGAAGATGTTTCCCTATGTCAAAGTGTGGACGAGTGCTATAACCTCAACGGTATACTACGTTGAATACTAGTTAGTTCCTAGCTTGATGTTTTCCTCTGTCAAAGTGTGGACGAGTTCTACAATCTCAACGGTATACTACGTTGAAGACCAGACAGTTCCTAGATCTTGATGAAGATGTTTCCCTACGTCATAGTGTGGACGAGTGCTATAACCTCAACAGTATACTACATTGAATACTAGTCAGTTCCTAGATCTTGATGTTTTCCTCCGTCAAAGTGTGGATGAGTTCTATAATCTCAACGGTATACTACATTGAAGACCAGACAGTTCCTAGATCTTGATGAAGATGTTTCCCTATGTCAAAGTGTGGACAGGTGCTATAATCTCAACGGTATACTACATTGAATACTAGTCAGTTCCTAGATCTTGATGTTTTCCCCCGTTAAAAGAGACAACCCGTCAATGGAGACAACCCGTCAATGGAGACAACCCGTCAATAGAGACAACCCGTCAAAGGAGACAAAACCCCCTCTGGTCCAGTTAAATCGATTCCTAAAGATTTTTCTGATACCAATCCAGTCAAAGAAGACAAAACCACCTACCAACAATCTCCAAATGGCATCTGTAAGCCCATTCCCGACATCACCATGCTGATACCACTTCATGCGAGTGCAAATTTCTGGGCACTCTAGTGTTCAATCATCTTCCACCTTCGGATCACGAAAGGCCCGAAAGCCAATCTATATCCTCAGGTTTAAGAAGATTGAATAGGGGCAACTGTTGTACCCCAAAATTTTCCCTCCCATATTTCTCAAGACATGTCAAGAATCATCTCCAAATGGTTCAAAATTGCTCAAGAGTTGGACAGTCAAATCATCTCCTAAGGCAGTCAATCTCAAATTAGGGTTTTGTGTTGCATCAAGGTCCTTACATACAAATGACCTAAAGTGCTCCCCAATGTCCTAATATGTTCTCAAGTTCATCCATGTCAAATTTCAAGCCTCGCAGAGGAAGTTTGGTCAGTCAATTGCTCAAGAGCCCCAAAAGTCGACTGTGCTAGGGCAAAAGTCAATTGTTTCCCAAATACAGTCAAACTTCAATATTTTTTGTCAAAATTCTAATTTTGAAGGATAATTCATCATTTGATCAAGGTTTGATCATGATTCATCAAGGATTGCTCAAGATTCATCAAGATTCAAAAGTTGCTAAATTAGGGTTTTGTAGGAAAAGTCAACTCAACTTTGACCAAGCTTAACTTTCTCATACTTTATGATAAATGACCCATCCAAAGCTCATTTTGAATAGGATGAAATTATCTACAATCCATATTCACACCCCAAGATCAATAAATGCTCTCACAAAAAGTTACAAATTTGGACATTATAGGTCATTTTTGAAAGTCAACAAAAACACCTCTTTTTCAAAAGCTTATAACTTGAGCATGGAATATCAAAATGATATGAGACCAAAAGGGTTGGTTATAGGACATCTCAGGGTTTCTAAAAAGTCCAAGAACACTTCCAAAAGTTCAAAATTGAAGAAGTTATGCATTGTTGAAGTTGTGCATTTTTCCAAAAGTGCAAAAAGTCAACTATCCTCAAAACTCCAATTTTTGACAAAAGGGCCCACTTTTTTCCACTTGATTTGATCTTGTCACACCACACACGTGTCATATCTTCAATCTTGTGCCAATTTGTTAATTTTTCTATTTTATTTGATTTTTATTGATTTAATTCATTTTTAATCAATTTAAATCAAAATAAAATCTAAATATTAATAACTTGTGATCTTTTTGATTGATACAACTTTCAATTATCATGATGGACACAATCAAACTCGTATCAAGCTATCTCATGCACAAAATATTTGATTTGGGACAATTTTGGAAGCTTTGTTAATGGTGATCAAATCATATCTTCAATCATCAATTCACATGGATTAAAGGCCCAAAATTAAACCTAATTGCTTCCCTTATACTCACACAATGCAAAGCACACGAGGACACGACCTGAAAGCTGCCAAACCCAAAATACCAAAACTTGAAAAAGCTTGAAAAAGCTTGGAATCAAAATCTTGGTTAGAGGTAAATTTAAGGCAAAAGCTCAACACTATCTTCTTGCCTGATATCCACTGAAGCGATTGCAACCATTCACAAGCTCTGAAACCACCTGAAACGCACTGTAAGTCGTCCTGAACATAGCCCTGTACACGAAATTACAACCTCCTATTCTTGCATCTTTTTGACAAAACGTTGGTATAATCATGTTCATCATTAAATTCCTTAACTTTCTGCATCATTTGATTTTGTTTTCGTGAGCTATAGCACCATACCCGAATCTAGGGTTTTGGAGGTTCGTTTTTGGGCATTTGCTTTACAGGTAAAATTGGGACAAACAATGGGTATAGACATGCTCAGGAGGAAGAGACGATCACATCCATGTTCTTGGATTTAATTTTTATGGCTTAGAATGAATTTTAGAAGCAAGCCACAGATCTTGCTGTGGATAAAAATCCACAGGTAAGAAAACCAGAGATTTGTGGGGAAGACGAAGGCGTGTCTTCTTCCCATTGGCCTATTCAAATCTCGCGCCATAATTTTTTATTTTATTTCCAGGCATATTAAATGTTTTCCAATATAATATTGTCCACTTATTTCATTAACAATAAAACATAATAGCCCAGTTGGTGGAGGCGTTAGTGGAAAGTCCTATGGGACCTGAGTTCGAATCCCAGGTCCCCCAATATTTGTTGAATTTTATTTACAGGTGATTCCATGCAGCATCAGAAGCGTGACCTATCATATGTCTCCATCCAGATGGTTGCCAAATGGCTTCAGATCAAATCCAATGGCCAAAATTGAACATCCACCATGGTCTCTAGTCAACAGGCGCATACTGGATTGGAAAAGTCAAAGCAGGCCAGCGTAAATGGGCCAGACAATTGCTATTCAAACACCCTGATCCAGGCCCAGCACCCTTTTTTGGTTATTTCTTTTTTCTTTATATTTAATTGTTTTTGTTAATTTACTATTATTACTAACCAATTAAGATTTTTCTCATAAAATCAAAAACACAAAAAAATATTATTTTTATTTTTATTTATTAAAATTAAATGCATCACTTTATTTTTGTATATAAATATTAATCAATTAATTTAGTTTTTAATTAGGTATAATTTTAATATTTTTGCAATAAATTAAAATCAATGTAGAATATTAGGTTTTACTAACTTTTAACCATTTTATTTTATTTCCTTAAATATAAAAAAAAAATCCAAAAATATTTTCATTAAATAATTAATTTAATAATTAACTTAGATCTAGTTTCTTTTTAATTAAAAAATAAACCAAAAAACATGCTTTCTTTCAAAAAGGGTCAAAACCCTAAAAAATGCGCCGATTTAATTTTCTCGCACGCGATCCATATTTCCAATATTGTAATTGCTTCCGGTATGTAATAGCTTTTAATTAGGGTTTTAATTATTTATCGCTTTATTTTACTTTCCGCAATTTAAATTAAAGGGTTGCTTTTGGCGATGTAAATACCCGACGCCTTGTAATAGTTTAGATTTAATTTCCGCAATTTAAATTCCATAACTATACACTGCTAGATGTTTGATAATAGGGAATGAATGACAAGATCAAATGTATGAACTTAAAATCAACATAGCTCACCCATGACATGTATAAAGATAAATAACTGAAAATAACACACTCGCACATGCGCACTCTTAGGGTACACCTCGCTTGGTTGCCTTCGAACGTGGTCATTGAGTATAGGAAGTTTTAGAGGTCTCCCTCTTGTCCAAAGATCATAGTTGCCTCGAAACAGTTGCCTCGGAAAAATGATCTAAGACATTAGGGTTACCGCTAAGGCGTCCTAACATTGCTTTAGTGACAACACGTCCCTTAATCGAATTGACCCTTAAACTCCAACGACGATGCAACCTACTCATCCATGGTGGGATAGCATTGTCTAAAGGACATTAGCACAAATTAATTCCTTTTTCGAGTAGGTAGATGGTTCTTAAGTACTTGCTCTCTCTCAAAACAAAATAAAACTTTTCGGACTTACACCTTTCAAACAAAAACTCTTTTCAAACCCACTAACACAAAGAAAAGAAAATTTTGAAAACACTTTGAGCAAGTACCTAAGAGCCCATGGATAACCACGGATAGAAAGGGTACTAACACCTTCCCTTTCTATAATCTACCCCCCCAGACCCTAGAAACATCTCGAAAAAGGAATTTTTCTGTGCTTTTTTCCTTTCCTTGTTGGATAAAATAAAAGTCGGTGGCGACTCTTGCTTACCGCGACATTTTGCGAAATCAAACGCAAAACGCAAATCAGCATTCCAAAAACAGTCAGTTCTCTTCCCACCGTATCACACTGTGACATTGAGAATGAAGAGGTAGCGGATAAACCCTAGTTTCATGAGGTGAAGAGGTATCTTGAGGCTCAGGAATACATCGAGGGTGCATCTGTTAATGGCAAGAAGTTTCTGAGGAGGTTCACAGCAAAGTTCTTCATCAGCAATGGCATCCTTTACAAGCGCAACCATGATTCGACCTTACTGTGTTGTGTGGATAAGAATGAAGCAGAAAGGATCATGGCCGATTTACATGAAGGTACCTTCGGAACTCATTCCAGTGGACATACCATGGCAAAGAAAATCCTACGGGCAGGATATTATTGGTCCACTATGGAAGTCGACTGTTATCAGCATTCTCGGACATGTCACAAGTGCCAAGTCTATGCTGATAAGGTGCACATACCTCCAGTTCCTCTAAACGTCTTGACAACACCTTGGCCTTTTGCAATGTGGGGCATTGATATGATCGACGAGATCAGACCTACGGCATCCAACGAGCATCGTTTCATCCTGGTAGTAATTGATTACTTTACGAAGTGGGTTGAAGCAGCTTCCTTTGCTACCGTAACCAAGAACGTCGTGGCACGGTTCATTCGGCACAATCTGATATGTCGATATGGTGTACCAGAGAGGATCATTATGGACAATGGTACCAATATCAACAACAAGATGATCACCGAGCTCTGCGAACAATTCAAGATACATCATCATAACTCTTCTCCCTACCGGTGGAAGATGAATAGGGCTGTCGAAACGGCTAATAAGAACATTAAGAAGATTGTAAAGAAGATGACAGTGACATACAAAGACTGGCACGAGATGTTACCATTTGCTCTTCATGGGTACCGTACCTCAGCGCGAACGTCAACAGGGGAAACACCCTATTCCTTGGTATATGGTATGGAGGAAGTCTTTCCCATTGAAGTTCAGATACCATCTCTTCAGATCATGAAGGATGCATGTTTGAGTGAAGATGACTGGATTCAGACCCGACTTGATCAGCTGAACCTAATCGACAAAAAGAGACTTACTGCTATTTGTCATGGTCAGACGTACCAAAAACGGATGATCAAGGCATTTAACAAGAAAGTTAGACGACAAGAGTATCAAGTTGGGGATCTGGTGATCAAGCGCATCATTTTAACCCAAGGTGATCCCAGGGGCAAATGGGCCCCTACTTATGAAGGGCCATTTGTGGTTAGGAACATTTTCTTAGGTGGAGCTATGATTCTAACCACCATGGATGGTGACGACCTTCTTCACCCCGTCAATGCAGACATAGTGAAAAGATACTACGCATAATCAAAGACCCGCTAGGTTGACTGGCCTGGGAAAAAATAAGGGCTTCTCGGCGAACCAAAAGGGTTCGGGCAAAAATAAGGGATGAAAATAAAAAAATCTGTACACCCGGTAAGTCGAAAACCTAAAATGGCGGCTTTGGCAAAAAAGGGTATCCCGGTGGACTGAAAACCCGAAAGGGAGGTCCATGCAAAAATTAGGGATCAAAGCGCAACACTATGTCTCATTGGATCACCTTGCATCCAGACTTCGGTATCGACTATCAAGCTCGGACGACACTAATCAATCCGATCCACCTTCAACCAAGTAGCAAAGTGATGAGATGCTCGAGGACATAAAGGCAATATCAGAGTTGGAACCCAGTGGGATTGTTCACATAGCTGTTTTGTTTTTCACAATTTGTGTAAATTCTATCTGCTCGGCGGCGTTCTCTTACTAGGACGTCAACCTCTTGTACAAAAACGCCTATTTACAGGCCAAACTTCAAAATCAATACAATTCATTTTTCAAAGAAATTTCAAACTGTTTTCTCTTTATCTGTTTTGATTTGCAAAGAACGTCCAATGTTCATTTTTGATATATGCATTTGACATTAATTGCTTCTCATGAATATTTACGTGCGAAACAAAAAGTTGATTATTGGGAATATCAGAAACAGGGGCAAATAAAGATTGTCCAAACTGTATGGTTGCCCTGTCCACCAGGTACAAAGGTAGATCCAGCTAAAGAATATGGCTAAGATACCTTCACTCCCCGCAGAGTAAGGCAGTAATGGTAGCTCTCCCCCAGCTGGGACTTGCAACTATGAACAAATCAACAATGCTCTCCCCAAGCAGAGTTGATATACCATCAGCACTAAAAAGGCTTGATATCCTCGACAGTCTTAATATTCCCTAGCAGAGTATAAGAATGTTCCCCGACAGAATACAAGATACCCCCAGTGGAGTTAAAATTTTCCCAGCGCAGTCTAAAAAAGCTTCCCCAACGGAGTTGAAGCATCCTCCCCCAGTAGACTCTGGAAGTTTATCCCCAGCGGAGTACAAAATAAATCTCCCCGGCCGAGTTCAAAGGATCACTCCCAGCAGAATTCAGAGGATTATCTCCACAAAGGTCTAACAGGTTATCCCTAGTAACGTCGCCACTGAGAGATCGTCTCCAGCAAAGTTCTTCCCTTTCATAAACAGGAATTCAATCCTCAACAGGTTCAATATCACCAGCAACGATAATTCATCCCGACAAAATTTATCAGTGGAATCCTCAGCAGAGCATCTCTTCCCCACAGAGTAATCTCCTCATCAGTTTATACCCCAACGGAGTTATCTTCTCCTGTAGGTTTATTCTCCAGCAGCTATCCGGGATTTATTTTCCCCAGCTAAAACATTACATCTCCATACATCATGATACATACATATACGCA
The DNA here is from genome assembly GCA_948472305.1 of Vicia faba. NCBI lineage: Eukaryota > Viridiplantae > Streptophyta > Magnoliopsida > Fabales > Fabaceae > Vicia > Vicia faba. The sequence goes on from OX451739.1 coordinate 1,172,670,942, forward strand.
TCATATAACACAATCTCACTTATTTTGAGAATATCATTGCTTGATCCATATCATGCATTGCATATGACTGACCTTTACCTTTCAGGAAAGTTGCAGTTAAATTCTCAGCTATGTCGAAGACCTTCTCTGGTTCATTCAGATCTACCCTAAGATCTCCCTGATTCGTATTCCAGTTGAAGATATTCCAAGACTTTCGTCTGGTTCAGTTAAATCGACCCTAATATTTTTCTGATTCTTATCCAGTCAAAGTTAATCCAAGACCTTCTCTGGTTCAGTCAGATCGACCCTAAGATCTTCCTGATTCGTATTCTAGTTGAAGATATTCCAAGACTTTCGTCTGGTTCAGTTAAATCGACCCTAAGATTTTCTGATTCTTATCCAGTCAAAGTTAATCCAAGACCTTCTCGGGTTCAGTCAGATCGACCCTAAGATCTCCCTGATTCGTATTCCAGTTGAGGATATTCCAAGACTTTCGTCTGGTTCGATTAAATTGACCCTAAGATTTTTCTGATTCTTATCCAGTCAAAGTCAATCCAAGACCTTCTCTGGTTCAGTCAGATCAACCCTAAGATCTCCCTGATTCGTATTCCAGTTGAAGATATTCCAAGACTTTCGTATGGTTCAGTTAAATCAACCCTAAGATTTTTCTGATTCTTATCCAGTCAAAGTTAATCCAAGACCTTCTCTGGTTCAGTCAGATCGACCCTAAGACCTCCCTGATTCGTATTCCAGTTGAGGATATTCCAAGACTTTCGTCTGGTTCAGTTAAATCGACCCTAAGATTTTTCTGATTCTGATCCAGTCAAAGTAAATCCAAGACCTTCTCTGGTTCAGTCAGATCGAACCTAAGATCTCCCTGATTCGTATTCCAGTTGAAGATATCCCAAGACTTTTGTATGGTTCAGTTAAATCGACCCTAAGATTTTTCTGATTCTGATCCAGCCAAAGTTAACCCAAGACCTTCTCTGGTTCAGTCAGATCGACCCTAAGATCTCCCTGATTCGTATTCCAGTTGAAGATATCCCAAGACTTTTGTCTAGTTTAGTTAAATCGACCCTAATATTTTTCTAATTCTAATCAAGCCAAAGTTAATCTAAGACCTTCTCTGGTTCAGTCAGATCGACCCTAAGATCTCCCCTGATTCGTATTCCAGTTGAAGATATTCCAAGACTTTCGTACGGTTCAGTTAAATAGATCCTAAGATTTTTTCTGATTCTTATTCCAGTCGAAGCTCAAACCACCTATCAACAGTCTCCAAATGGCATTTGTAAGCCCATTCCCGACATCACAAGGCTGATACCACTTCATGCGAGTGCAAATTTCTGGGCACTCTAGTGTTCAATCATCTTCCACCTTCAGATCACGAAAGGCCCGAAAGCCAATCTATATCCTCAGGTTTAAGAAGATTGAACAGGGGAAGATGTTGTACCCCAAAATTTTCCCTCCCATATTTCTCAAAACATTGAAATAAAAATCTCCAAGTGGCTCAAGATTGCTCAAGAGTTGGACAGTCAAGCTATCTCATAAGGCAGTTAACCTCAAATTAGGGTTTTGTGTTGCATCAAGATCCTGGAGTCCAAATGACCTCAAGTACTCCCCAATGTCCTAATATGTTATCAAGTTCATCCATGTCAAATTTCAAGCCTTGCAGAGGAAGTTTGCTCAATCAATTGCTCAAAGGGTCCAAAAATCGACTGTGCTAGGGCAAAAGTCAAATGTGACCTATAAACAGTCAAACTTCAAGATTTTTTTGTCAACATTCTTATTTTGAAGGATATTTCATCATTTGATCAAGTGTTGATCATGATTCATCAAGGATTGCTCAAAATTCATCAAGACTCAAAAGTTGCTAAATTAGGGTTTTGTAGGAAAAGTCAACTCAACTTTGACCAAGCATAACTTTCTCATACTTTATGATAAATGACCCATTCAAAGCTAATTTTTAAGATGATGCAATTTCCTACAATCCATCTTCATATCCCAAGATCAAGAAATTCACTCACAAAAAGTTACAAATTTGGACATTATAGGTCATTTTTAAAAGTCAACAAAAACACCTTTTTTTCCAAAGCTTATAACTTGAGCATGGAGTATCAAAATGATATGAAAACAAAGGTTTTGGTTAGAGGACATCTCAAGATTTCTAAAAAGTCTAAGAACACTTCCAAAAGTTCAAAATTGAAGAAGTTATGCATTGTTGAAGTTGGGCATTTTTGCAAAATTGCCAAAAGTCAACTATCCCCAAAACTTCAAATTTTGTCAAATGAGCCCATTCTTTTCCACTTGATTTGATCTTGTCACACTACACACGTGTCCTAGCTTCAGCCTTGTGTCCATTTATCAATTTTTCTATTTTATTTGATTTTTTATTGAATTATTTCATTTTAAATCAATTTAAATCAAATAAAATCACAAAACTTGATTACATGAGATCTTTTTCTATTTTCAGGACCTAATCATCATCAATGTCATGATCAAACTCGTATCAAGCATTCCATGTGCAAAAAGATTGGATTTTTGGCAAATTAGGCAAATTATCAATGGTGGATCAAATCCAATCTCAAGGCATTGACATGGAAAGATTCAAGACCAATTTGTTGACCTAATACATTGCAGCATACATATACAATCCAAGGCACACGAATTTGAGACCTAGAGGCTGCAAGAATATCAAAAACCAAACTTGCAAAAATTGACAAAAAGTGTGAGACTGAAATCAAGCTTGGAGGAATTTTCAGGATTTAACAATCATCACAATCGCTTCCTGGCAATTCTCAGAAGCAAAACCAATCAGAATCACTCATTCTCCAGCCTCCTAAAGAACTGTAAGCATCTCACGGATCCTCCATGTTCTTGGATTCACAAACCTTCATTCTTGCATCCATTGTAAAAAACGATTGCATATTCTGATTCACCACATCATTTGTTAACTTTCTGCTATAACCAATTTTATGTTCATGCTTTGTATCGTAAAACACCATTGCAGGGTTTTCTAGGATTTTTTAGGGGTTCTTATTACATGAAAAATTAGCTATCAAAAGGGGCATGGTTGAGACCGGGATGAGGAGGCGAGTATGACCATGCCTTTGGATTGCATTTTTGTGGCTTGTAGCAGATTTTGGAGATGGCATGGCTTATAGCTACGGACTGTTGTCCGTTGGTATAGGTTAAGAGTATTTTAGCCACGGTCCAATGACATGGACGATGGCGTGTCATGCTCCAATTCTCTTATTCAAATATAGCGCGCTTTATTTTGTTTTCTGATCCATTAATGTGTTTTTGTCTTATTATTATTAGTTCTCAATATAATAACAACTAAAGCACAATGGTTGAGTGGCAAAGGCGTGTATCCAAAATCCAACAGGACCTGGGTTCGAACCCCAGGTCCCCCCATTTGCATTTGTTGTTTTTCTCCAGGTATTCCAGTGCGCTTAAGGAGTTGTAGTGTACCGTGCACCCTCACCCAATCACTTGCCAAATGGCCCCAGGCCAGATCTGGTGATCCAGAATGAACGCCTATGGTGGGATCTAGTCAACCAGTGCACACAGAATCAGGAAAGTCAAACGAGGCCAGCTTGTGATGGGCCTCTGAATTGCCATTCTCACCCCCTTAAACAGACCCAAACCTCCTAAACTCTTACTATTTTTATTATTTCTTTTAATTATTTATTGTTATTATTTTTAATTGTTAACCAACCAATCAAATCTTTTTTTCCTCATAAAATTAAAAACCAAAAAATGTTTTCTTATTTAAATTAAATTTTAGTATTTTCTTTTATTTAACAAATAATTTAATTAATTTAGTTTTAATTAGGAATAACTTTTAATATATTTTGCAATAATTAAAATTAACTTAGATAGGTAGGTTTTATTAACATTGATCAAATTTATTTTTATTTCTTTAAATACCAAAAACCCAAAAATATTTTTATTAATTAATTTATTTATTAATTTGATGATTAACCTAGTTTAATTTCTTTCATAAATTCAAAATAACCAAAAAAAATCTTTTCTTGAATAACAAAGGGTCAAAACACTAGAACTCGCCCGATTTAATTTCCCGCACGCGATCCATTTTATTTCAATATTGTATTTTCTTCCGGAATGTAATAGCTTAATAGGACCATTTAATTATTTTTATCGCTTTATTTATTTTCCGCATTTTAAATTCAAGGGTTGCTTTTGGCGATGTAAATACCCGACGCCTTGTAATAGTTAGTTTAAATTCCGTAAGTTAATTTCCGCAACTTATAAACTGTTAGATGTTTGATAATAGGGAATGCATGACAAGATCGAATGTTTAACCTAAAATCAACATAGATAACCATTGACATGTACAAAGACAAAATAACTGAAAACAACACACTCGCACATGCGCACTCTTAGGGTACACCCCACTTGGTTGCCTTTGTAACGCGTTCATTGAGTATAGGAAGTTTTAGAGGTCGCCCTCTTGTCCAAAGATCATAGTTGCCTCGAAACGGTTGCCTCGAAAAAATGATCTAAGACATTAGGGTTACCGCTAAGGCGTCCTAACATTTGTTTTAGTGATCGCACGTCCCTTAATCGAATTGACCCTTAAATCTCCAACAATGATACTACCTACTCATCAATAGTGGGCTAGCATTGTCTAAAGGAAGATAACATAGAAAAATTCCTTTTTCGAGTAGGTAGATGGTTCTTAAGTACTTTCTCTTTCAAAATAAAACAAATTTTCACACTTACACTCCTTTTCAAACAAAAACTCTTTTCAAACCCACAAACACAAAGAAAAGTAAATTTTGAAAACACTTTGAGCAAGTACCTAAGAGCCCGTGGATAACCACGGATAGAAAGGGTGCTAACACCTTCCCTTTCTATAATTTACCCCCCGGACCCGAGAAACATCTCGAAAAAGGAATTTTTTTGTTCTCTTTTCCTTTCCTTGTTGGATAAAATAAAAGTCAGTGGCGACTCTTCCTTACCGCGACATTTTGCGAAAACAAACGCAAAATGCAAACCAGCATTCCAAAAACAGTCAGTTCTCTCCCACCGTATCACATGTAGGGAATGGGCTTAAACGATTAAATTTGGAGAAATGATGGATAGTTGTTGGAGATGGGCTTATAGATGCCATCCCAAGGTGATTAGTGATGGAAATTAGACTAAGTCTAAACTTGACTTCAACTGGAAAAGAATCAGAATAAATCTTGGAGTGATTTATCTGAACCAGAAGAAATGTCTACCGGAAAGAATCAGGATAAACCGTTGAGAGATTTAAACTGAAACAGTATAGGTCTAGAGAAGAATCAAAATAAATCTTGGAATGACTTATCTGAACTAGAGAAACTGTCTGTGGGAAAGAATCAGGATAAATCGTTGAGAGATTTAAACTGAACCAGTAGAGGTCTTGGGATGAGTATCAGAATAATATCCATAAATGAATTATATCTGACTCGTATCTAAAATATGTACTGAATGAGCATCAAAATGAAATCCATATTTGGGCTTTAGTGATTAAGCTGTTATCTGGTCGGGTCCAGGCTTCAATTTGAATCTAAGGTATACTATTATCTGGTCGAGTCTAGGCTTCATAGTAACTGACATGGTAAACTACTATCTGGTCAGATTCTAGGCTTCACAATGCTTTATACTGTTATCTGGTCAAAATCCAGGCTTCACTCTATCTTTGAAGAAGTGAACTACTATCTGGTCAGATTCCAGGCTTCGCAGCACCTTATTATGTTATCTGGTTGAAATCCAGGCTTCACAGTGTCTTTGAAGAAGTGAACTACTATGTGGTCGGATTCCAGGCTTTGCAGCACCTTATACCGTTATCTGGTTGAAATCCAGGTTTCCCAGTGTCTTTGAAGAAGTGAACTACTATCTGGTCGCATTCTAGGCTTCGCAACACCTTATACCGTTATCTGGTCAAAATCCAGGCTTCATAGTGTCTTAAATTGTTGATTGACTATTATCTGGTCAGTTTCCGGGCTTCATAGCTTACTTAACTAGAATAGAAATCTTAGTATTGATTGGACCAGAGAAAGGTTTCGAATTAACTTTGATTGGCATAGTAATTAGGAGAATCTTAGTAGCGATTCAACTGACCCAGACGAAAGTCTTGGAATATCTTCCACTGGCATAGTAATTAGAGAGATCTTAGTGTCGACCTGTCTGACCCAGGGAAAATCTTGGGTTAACTTTGACTGACATAGTAATCAGAGAGATCTTAGTGTCGATCTGGCTGATCCAGAGAAAATCTTGCAAGGACATCCTTCTGTGGAAAATCCCGGAATTGCCCTTCGTTAGACGTAGCTTGTTGATGTGATCTTTTCCCTGAAAGGTAAAGAGTTAGTTGTATGCAATGTCATGATGTATGCATTGCGTAATGATGTTCTCAAAATAAATGAGATTTGTGTTATATGTATTTTGTATACATGTGATATGAATGTTGTTGAAATGTAATTTTGTCTTGGAAAATAAATCCTTGACAAGTGTTGGGGAGTTATTAAATCCCGGATTGTTATTGAAGAGTAGGTGTGTCTTCAAACTTTTCTTAGAACGTTTCCACTGGGGATTCCTGTTTTATTATTTAAGGAGAACTCCGCCAGGGAATGCTGAAAGCTGTGTAGAGAGTGTTGATTCCTGCTTGGGGAAAAGAGTTCAGGAGTCTCAGTTGTCCGTTGCTCTACTGGGGAATCGAAGTTGAACTGATGTTTGGTCGGGTCCAGGCTTCACAGTAACTTGCTGGTAATTGTAGAGTAGTCTACTGGGAAATATGAGTTGTGGTCCCTTGATTTGTAGTATTCGGAGAGGCCACCTCAAGCTGGGGAACCCTGTCATTTGTTGGGGAAATAAACCCTGTTTCTTAGTCTGTTGGAGAGGCGGCGACTTCACTGGCAGAAATCCTCGAGGATTCTTGAGGACGACTTAGCTTGGTAAAAGGTTTTCAGAGATTGAAACTCTGGCTGGGGGTCATCCTATAAGAGGTATTTTGGGGAGATTTGTCACTTCCTCTAGTAGTGAGTGTTTGTGGCACTTTCAGGAGATGTTGGACTGTACGTAACCCATTCAATTCCCCAAGTGATGGAGATGGTGACCTACCCCTGGTTATTCTGCATTTCTTGAGAGATTTCTGGGAATCTTGACTTGACTGCCCCAGGTGTATTGGATAGTGATATGTCATGCCCCCTTGTTTATAGGAGATTTTTCATTGGAAGTGTCATCCCATTTGAAGTGATTTTGTTCACCGAGAGAGCTTTCGTTCATCAGATATTCATTGTGTGAATTTCTCTACTGTCAAACAAATATCCATATGCAAACAACGATATTCAAATAATGCAAAGTTTATGCTTGTCTTGAAATTTTGAAAATGCATTTTTAGCAAGTGAAGAAATTTTGTAAAAAAATTCAAACTCAAGATTTAGAGTAAAGCCTTATAGGAGTCAAGATACCTTTGTAACAGTATGCTTTTGAACTAACCCACACTTCAATTAGGACTTTGAAAGGTTGTATCGTGGTCTGGTTCACAGTTTAATAAACAAAGGATAAGGCTCAAAGTGTATTTGTACCCGCCCATTCTTCGTGATGTTCTTCAATCCTAAACTCAGTTAATTGCACGTTTGAACTCCAATTGAGTCTGGAATGACATTCTGGTGATGGTTCAGACAAGTTTAGTTTATCGGAAGGCAGTCATTTTTTGCAACATTTTTCATGTTGTTGAGGATTTGTAGTGACTTCTTTTTTTATTATCCCTAATTTTTGCCTGTCTGTTCTTGTTTTGAGATTATAGTCAGCGGGATGCCCTAGTTTTTCTTAAGTCTCTTTTGTAGGTTTTGGCTTAGTGGGCTTTTTCTTTTTGAGAGATAATAACTGCCTATGTGATAGGGAACCATCATTGTCTTTTGATTCCAGAGGAATGTTTTTGATTCCATTCGTTGTATTACGAAGGGAAAGTTTGCGATTGAACGCGCATTTGAATTAACTGAGAGACTACCCTGCCCCAAGTTTTGATTAAAGGTTTCAATTTGTGTAAGAAAGAAAACTTCTACTTCTTTGGCTCAAAGGGGGTTGAATAGGGATTATCTTCCTTATAACTCCAGTGTTTAGGATTTGAAAGAATGCATATACATCGTCAGCATGGTCTGTTCAAAAGCATACTGTATGAGATTAAGGCATTGTTTTCATCATCCTCCATCTAAAGGCTTGTAACTTTTAGCAAGTGTTAAATGTCATAAGGAGAGTAAAAAGCATAGTTTAAATATAGTGAAAACGAATGGATGAATTCAAGACAAACATATGCAATTCATTAAAGAAACAAAGTTTGACATTAATAGATAAGTGTTTGAACAAGAAAAAGAAATTACAACTGAAAATTCAAATGAACAAAAGCCTCTTTGTCTGAACTTGTCACTTTAGGTGGTGAGCCTTTGAGGGACGGAAGAAGAATTCCAGTTGACCATATGGTGCAAATTCTAGCGTTCCTTCATCAATCAGGTCTTGAATTTTATTTCTCAATGTCCAACAGCTATTAGTGTCATGTCCAGGACTGTTGGAGAGGTACGCACGTCTTTCATTTAGATTGTACCTTGGAGAGGCTGTGTTGGGATTCTGAGGAGGGTCTTTTAACATAACTAGCTTGGCCTCCAACATGTGTTGCAGTGCTTGAGCCAATGACATATTGACTTCGGTGAAGCATCTTTCAGATGTATTCTGCTTATGCCGATTACCCTGTTGTATTTGGCGAGATTGCTGTTGGACCCGTGAGGTAGTAGAAATTTGGAAACATCTAACCTCTTGTCTTCTCGGAGGTTGATCAATGACTTGGTCCCCAACCTCGACTATTTGTTTCATACGGTTGCATCTGTCTTGATGGAGCTCGTTGACAATGGTCCTCAGCTCTTCTTGTCCCCAGGCTAGGATTTGGATAAGAGCCATCTGTCCCAACATTTAGATTCTCATTGCTCCTATCTCAACCTGCACCTGTTCAACCTAGTCATCCTTGTTGTCATTAGGACGTTTCTTGGTCATATTCCCAGCGAGGAGTACTTTCAATTCTTCCTTCCCCTTGGATAGGTTAAGGAACATTTCCATGAACTGAGCCTCTTGAGTTTGAAGATCTCTGTTGTCTTGTTGGAGAGCCATTGCTGAAATAAACAGCGAGAACATGAGAGACCTGTACTGGAGACTACCTGTTATGCAGTGACATGTATGATATGCAAATGTTTTCAAGGATCTCTCGCGGTAAATGTTAGTAGTCACTTACAATTTTGATTGAAGAACTTTGTATCGGTGGATGTCCTTCCATGAGAATTAAGCTTGCCATGTCAAGTGGGTTGTATCCCTTGACTCAAATTTGTCGTACTTGATCCTTGACGGTGTTTGGTCAAAGGAAAATAAATCCTCTTGCCCCTTGATAGACGTATGGTTTAATGTAACCCTGCATCAAAAGCCCTCGAGATCCTTGAAATGGTTATTGAAAATGTTATGATATGATGTTATGATGTTATGTACAAGTATGCAAATTAAGCAAGTTTATATAATCATATACACACAAAGCAGACAAGTCCTTAGGTTTAGGCTTGCGTGGAGTTTGTAGGAAAGTACCCTCTTTTAGTTGGCTCAACCTATCCTAGTTAATAATAACCGCGTTCTAAGGGATCTCAATATCACTGACCTTTCTTTTAGGCATAGTCCCAGCATAATCAATCTTTTCTTGCGGCCGGGATATCCCAAAAGTCTAGTCTCAATGAGTGTAGTATCGAGTATCAACCAATTTTCAGCTTTACACTGAAACCGGCTATCTCACTACTTCCTAATGGCCAAGTTGGTCCAGTAAGATTCTAAGTTCAGTTAGTGCTTTATGACGCCGCTCAGCGGCCTCATATTCTCCTCGATTCAACACAAGGGATACCGGTACCAACAAATGCATCACACTAACGTAGCTATTGCTTAGACCATGTTGGTATACCCCGTACAGTTTCCACAATCTATTGCTACTTACCTAAAAGGTGCCCCAGATCCGAGTAGAGGATCGAAACAAACCCAAACAAGGAACTAATAATGTAAGAGAGCAATTCAAACAAAGAAAGCAGGTAAAGGTGATCTAGCCCTAAGGTAACCCCACTTTTAAATACTTTCCCTAGCATAGTCGCCAGTTCTGTAACGCGGTGGGAGAACTGACTTGGGTGTTTTGCGTTTGATCGTAATTATGCGGATAGCGAGAGTCGCCACCAACTTTTCTTTTATCTAAAAGGAAAGGCTAAAAAGAACAGGAAAGACCTTTAGAGATGTTTTCTTGAGTTCGGGGGGTAGATTATGAAAAGGGAAGGTATTAGCACCCTTTTCATCTGTAGTTATCTACGGGCTCTTAGTTTCTTGTTAGATCACTTGCTTTTTCTTGAATGTGCTTGTGGTGTGGGTTTTGAAAGTATTTTGAAAATATTTTTGTAATGGTTCTCGTTTCTATAAGAACGCGTACAAAGTGTTGTTTCAAAAATAGTTCAAAGAGGTGTTTGTGGGATATGTTTTTGAAAGTGATTTTGAAAAGGTGTCTTCTTTGTAATGGATCTCGTTTCTATAAGAACATGTACAAAGTGTTGTCTTTTGAAAATGTTTCAAAGTGTTGCTCCTCCATTTTTAGCTTCGACTGAGTTTGGTTTCCCTTTGGAACATTCTCCTTCGACTCAAAGAGGAAGAGTCTCTGGTAGCCTCCTTTGACTCAAAAAGGAAGGGCCTCTTGTATCCTTTTTCGACTCCAAGAAGAAGAGTCTCTTGTAGCCTTTTTCGACTCAAAGAGAGAAAAGCCCCATTTTGATGTCCTTCGACTCAGAGCTTGGTGGATTCCTACTGGCCTCCTGCAGCTTCCCTTCGACATATGCATAGCCTCTATACCATGAAATGTCTGGATGTTCCAATCGAAGGTTATACCTTGGTGGCCCATCTGAAGAATTGCAAGATGCATATGTGGTCTATTCGAAGGACATTTTGAAAGAAACATTGTTATCTGAAAAGAAGTCTAGTCGAAAGCTAGAGCCAGTTGGTCAAAACAAAGGAGAAGTAGTCCAGATGCTAGTAGTATCAGGTACAAATCTGTTGCACTGGCCACAACGCTCCAAAACTGCTACAAACCAGTCCTGCCACGCTGCCCCCATATTTGCACCAAATTGGTATATTAAAACTATACCTCGAAGGCTACAAGAACAACATATCCAATTTGTTCAAATTTCTTTTGTTTTCCCTCCCAAACCTCAGCCAAACTCATCTATAAATAAGAGTCTCCATCACACGTTTTAGGGGCCTGATAGTTGAAAAAAAACTCTGTTTGTGAAGAAATTACCAAATTCTCAAAAACTCTCAAACACTATTAAAAATTCTCAAACATTCCCAAACACTCAAACTTTAAACAACTCAGATCCCTTCATACATAAGAAAACCTTTCGACTCAATCCCCAACTGCCAGATAGTTAACCACTACTGACTGCCTAAACAAAACAGCAATGAAACTATCTTCGGGAAGGTTCCAGCGAAGCTCCATCCATCATCGAAGAAGCCACTTCCAAGTCCTACGACTAAGCACTTCAAGAGGTACATTTTCCCCTAAACTAAAAAACTTTGCTCACTTAAATATCATTTGTGAATGTAAATAAAAGGAAAATGTAGATACCCTATCTAGGAAGTTGATCATGCTTTCGACCCTCACAGCTTGTATACTGAGAATTTCAACCCTGACTAGTTAGACTTTGGATCATGGTTCCCAATAATCTTGTGCTAACCCCTAATTCGTAGATGTCGAAAGTTACACTTGTTGGTTTCATTTTCAAGTTTAGACAGGTTTCCTGTATCTTTTGACTGGCTAAACATTGGAGCCTTCTCGAAATCTAAACTTGGGAACTTTGCATTCCTGCAATCAAAGGAGACATAAAAGAGTTTGAAACGAAAGGTGTGCATTCCATGATGACTCCTAAAGCCTGTCAAAAGAAATAGCAGAAAGGGTGAGTCGAAAGTTACCGACTAACACTCCTGCAGTCGAAGGAAACAAAAAAGGCAGATTCGAAAGGAGCCATGAAGATTTGAGTCGAAGGGTGCTACTGCCTAGGTCAAAGAGCTCATTTTCCTTTCTTTTATTTTGTTTTTGCCTTTACATTTTCTTGCCTTTCAATATGGTTGTAATAGTGTAAGATATTTATTTCCTGCATTTTTATTGCTTTATACAAATGTTAGTAACTAGGATATATGGTAAGATAAAACTAACAAATAGGCCACCCTAATCAAAGACTAAATGTATCTAAATAAAACACATTTGCACACTTACACCCTTAGGGTAATTCCACTTGTTGCCTATAGGAAAATAGTCATGTCCCTCGAACATGAGCGTTTTAGCAAAAGACCCTCGATAAAAGATCATAGTACCTCAATGACCCTCGATGTTGCCTTCGGTAAATGATCTAGTCCCTAAAACAACATTGCTAAAACGTCCCATATGTTGCCTTCTATGACTATACAAACGTCCCAACGCCCGTCCCTTCACATCCAACGATGGGGCTTCTTACCAAACAATGGTAAGATAGCCACATCTAAAGGAGGAGGAAAAGCACATTTAAGACCTTTCGAGTAGGTAGATTCGCTCCTAGTTACTCGCTTGCTCACAACAACAAAAAAACATTTTATACACCCACACTCTCATCTTTGAACTATTTTCGAAACAAACACTTTGTAGGCGTTTTATAGAAATGAGAACCATTACGAAGTTCCATTTTCAAAATACTTTCAAAAAACACATCTCACAAACAAACTTTTGAACTATTTTCGAAACAAACACTTTGTAGGCGTTGTTATAGAAACGAGAACCATTACGAAGTTCCATTTTCAAAATACTTTCAAAAATCACCACCACAAGCACACATTCAAACAAAAGCAAGTTGACCTAGCAAGTAACTAAGAGCCCATGGAAAACCATGAATGAAAAGGGTTCTAATACCTTCCCTTTTCATAATCTACCCCCCGAACCCACGGAAACATCTCTAAAGGTGTTTCCTGTGCTTTTTCACCTTTCCTTTTTGGATAAAAGAAAAGTCGATGGTGACTCTTGCTAACCGCAACATTTGCGATAAAATGCAAAACCCTCAAGTCAATTCTCCCACCATATCACAAAACTGGCGACTCTGCTAGGGACATATTCTAAAAAAGTGGGGTTACCTTAGGGTTAGATCACCTTTAATCGCTTTCATTATTTGATTTGTGTGCTTTATATTTAGTTCTTTGTATTGGGCTTGCTTTGATCCTCCACCCGGATCTGGGGTACCTTTTTAGGTAAATAGCAATAGATTGTGGAGACTGTACGGCGTAGACCGATATGGTTGAGATAATGGCTATGTTAGTGTGACGCAATTATGGGTACCGGTATCCCTCGTGGTGAATCGAGGAGAATACGGGGCCGCTGAGTGGCGTCTTGAAACACTAATTAACTTTAGAACCCTAATTGAACAAACTTGGCCAATAGGACGTAGTGAGGTAGCCCGTTTCGGTGTAAAGCTGAAAATTGGTTGACACTCGATACTACACTCATTGAGGCTAGACTTTAGGGATATCTCGGACGCAAGAAAAGATTGTTGTGTTGAGACAATGCCTAAGAGAAAGGTCGGTGATATTGAGATCCTTTAGAACCCGATCATTATTTCTAGGACAGGTTGAGCCAACTAGACTTCAAGAGGGTACTCACCTACAAAACTCATGCAAGCCTAAAACATATGGATCTGTTTGTTGTGTGTGTATATGTTTTCTTGTACATAAACATCATAAACATCATCAATATCATATGCATGCTCACTAACCATTTCAAGGATTTAGAAATTTATCTTTGTTTTTTTTTTTGTAGGATATGAATTCTCTCCGAAGAAACACCATCTGAATAAGCTTTGTGAAAAACATCCTCAACTTCAAGAGCTAGCCTCAAGAGTGCCCGGGGATTCTTCTTTTACCAAGAAGTATGGTCGACTCCTCAGTTTGGCTACATCCAACTTCTAAGCAGAGATGATGTGTGTACTATTCCAATTTTTAGATCCCGTACACCATTGTTTCACTTTCCCGAACTATCAGTTGGTACCTACACTGGAAGAGTTCTCTCTACTCTTAGGGGTGCCCATGCTTAATCAGATACCGTTCACCGGTCTAGAAGGGATTCTAACACCTGAAGTCATCGCCGAAGCTTTACATGTGAAGAGGGCCGACGTCATAGCCAACTGGGAGACGAGAAGTGGGGTTAAAGGTTTTTTAGCTAAGTTTCTATTGGAAAAAGCTCGTTCATTCTGGGACGACATGGATTTCCAAGCTTTCGAAGACGTGTTAGCTCTCCTCATTTATGGTTTGGTTCTGTTTCCCAATTCAGACCAATTCATAGACGTTAATACCATCAAAGTCTTTCTCTCTCGCAATCCTATACCCACCTTACTAGGAGACATCTTGCATTGCCTTCATACCCGTATCATGAAGAAAAGAGGTACCCTTTTATGTTGTATACCCCTACTCTCTAAGTGGTTCACTTCACACCTGCCTCAATCAACATTGAAGAAAGAGCAAAGATTGATTTGGTCTCAAAGGATGATGTCTCTCACTCACTCTGATATTAGTTGGTGCTCAAGATCTTTGGAAGATATCCCTATCATTGACCGCTGTGGGGAGTTCCCTAATGTACCTCTGCTAGGTATTAGGGGAGGTATCACCTACAACCCGTGCTTAGCTCTTCGGCAGTTTGGGTATTCCCGAAGAGACGGCCCTCATGAGATGCTCATCCAGGGTTTGGGATTTGACTACAACAAAGAAGACCAAGGTTATCGCCAGAGGTTTACACGTGCTTAGGGAATGGTGAACAAGGTAGACAGTAGGACTTTGGGACATAAAAACTCTATCCCTCTCGAGCCTTACCTTAAGTGGGTACGGGCTCGTGCCCAGAGTCTCTTAATGCCTTACCCTTCCATCCTTCATGTCATCATTGAGCCCGTTATTGAAGGAGACGTCCCATACACCGTTCTTTATCCTGACATGCCTACTTCTCTCGAAGACTTGCAGAAAGCTTGGATTCAGTTAAAGGAAGAACGAGACGCCTTTGAAACCCAGTACTACGCCAGTGAAAAGAAGGTTCTAGAGCTCTTCAAACTGCTTCATGAAGAGAAAAATATGAATACCAACATTGCTCCAAAGAGGATGCGTTCAGTCTTTTTGTCTTAGGAGTTTTTGCTGTATTTTGTTTCTTTCTTTGTAAGCCCAAGGAGGCATGATGTATTCAAACTTGGTTTTATTTAATATGACGTGTGTTCTTTTTTGGTTTGGACAAAGTTTAAATCTCTAAATTTCCTTGAAATCATTTTCATATTGCATCTTCATTCATCATAACATCATACAGGTTTCTCATAACAGGTCTCCTTATCCTTCTACTGTTTATTTCAAAGAGATGGATGTTGAACAGACTATGAAAGATCTTCAGGCGTAGAATGCCCAGTTTCAACAAATGCTCATGGCTCTGACAAAAGGATAAGAGGAGTTGAAGACTCTGCTAGCCAAAGATAAGAAGAAGAAAACGAAGAAACCAACCGGAGTTGTGATCATGGGAAGAAGGTTTAAAGGGAAGACCAGGCGAACCTTAGACTTTGCAACATCATCAAGTGAAGGAGATAACCAAGGAGCCGAGACCCCAAGAAGTGAACGACGACCCAGTATCCGAAGGAGAGAAAGAGCCTGATTATTCTGAGGAACAATATCCTCCTGCTGATGATAAATACAAACAGCTAGAGGATCGTTTGAATGCCATGGAGATTCAATGGGTACCCGGTTTAGACTTTGAAGAATTAGGACTCATCTTGGGGGTTGTCACCCGACAGAAGTTCAAGGTCCCAACTTTCACCAAGTATGATGGTGTCTCTTGCCCGAAACTACATCTGAGGTCATATGTCAGAAAGATTCAACCCCACACGGCTGACAAGAATCCGTGGGTGCATTTCTTCCAGGACAGCTTATCGGGGATTCAGTTGGATTGGTTCTACCAATTAGAAGGGTCCAATGTCCGCAACTGGGAAGAGTTGGCTGCCACTTTCTACAAACAGTATCAGTATAATGCTGATTTGGCTCCGACTAGGACACAGTTACAAATTATGTCTATGGGAACAGATGAGGGTTTCAAAACCTATGCTAAAAAATAGAGAGATCTCGCAGGCAGGGTCCAGCCCCCTTTATCCGACAGAGAATTAGTGGATATGTTCCTTGGCACCTTGTCAGGACCATTTTTCAATCACCTGATTGGGAGTTCTTCATCTGGGTTTACCGAATTAATCATGACTGGTGAGTGGGTCGAAGCCGGTATAAAAAGCGACAAAATTCAAAGAGATACATCCTCAAGTATGGTGAAGAAACCTTTTGTTGGAAAGAAGGAGGCCAGTGCTGTGTATGACCATAGGAATAAAAAAAAAACCGACCGTCATCCGACATAGGGGCTGTCATGATCTCTAATCCTATGCCAAATTAGCAGCGAAATTATCAGCGCAAACCAGAAGCGCCCATGAGACAATTTACCCGGATTAACATGACCATGTCTCAGGTTTTGCCACACCTTCTCAGGACCAATCTAGTAAATTTAAAGGAAGCTCCCAAGAATCCCAATACTGCTTCTCCCCGCTACAACCCGCAAAATAACAGGAACAACCCGCTGGAACCAGCAAAATAACAAGAAGTGGAAGAGTCTTCTCACTTGAGATTTCACCAAAGACCGTTGCTACTCCTGTGATCATCACTACTGCCACTCCTACCGACACCGCCAGTGATACTCCTACTTTTATCCATAATGCCGATATAGGGGGCAAAGAGGCTTTGGTTGAGCCTGCCCAAGCAAGAGAACGTCCCGAAGTCATCCTTGAAGCTTCTAGAAAAGAAATAGAAGAAATCCTGAAGATAATCAAGAAAAGTGACTACAATATTGTAGAACAATTGGGGCATCCCTCCTCGAAGATATCATTGTTGTCCTTACTTTTGTGCTCTGAAACTCACGCCAAAGCCTTGGTAAAGTTTCTTAAGACCGCTCACGTGCCTCAAGAGACCTCCATCGACCAATTTGAAGACTGTGTGGCCAGTCTAACTGCTGATAACGGATTGGGCTTTTCTGATGCTGATTTAACCTCTAAGGGAAGGAAGCACAACGATGCCTTACATATTTCCATTGAATGCAGGGGCACCACACTTGCCCATGTTTTGGTGGATACCGGTTCATCATTGAATGTCTTGCCCAAAAATGCCCTCGATCGACTGGATTGCGAGGGGCTCATCTTGAAACCTAGAAACATCATAGTAAGGGCCTTTGATGGTTCCAAGAGGACAGTGCACTGAGAGGTTAGTATCCCCATAAAAATTGGGACTCAGAACTTTGAATCAATTTTCTATGTGATGGACATCCTCCCTTCATACTCTTGTCTATTGGGTCGACCCTGGATCCATGGTGCTGGTGCCGTCACTTCCACCCTACACCAAATGCTAAAATACCCGATCAGAGGGAAGATTGTCACAGTTCACGGAGAAGAGGAATACATGGTTAGCCATTTGAACTCTTTCAGGTATGTCGAAATGGATGGCGAATTCATAGAGACTCCATGTCAGAACTTTGAGGAGGTTCCAGCAACGGTCGCAACAACCAAGTCTACTCCAAAGGTCCCGAAGATTACCAGACCTTCGCTAAAGATGGCTTCATTGAAAGACGCTCGAGCAGTAGTTAAAGAGGGAGGATGTACTATCTGGGGTCAGCTTCCGGATTTTCCTTATAATTCCGACAAATTTGGGTTGGGGTTCACTTCAGAGGCTCAGAAAGCTGTCCGACGTTCTTGCGCAGGGGGGCCACCTCTGCGTATCAGCAATCAAGGAGCCAATGCAATAGAAGATAGTGATATCAGTTGTGACATGGATGAATGTATTTTTCCAACTATCGGCGGAGGGCTTAACAATTGGGAGGCCAAAGATTTCACTCCTATTACTTTTATTCAAGAGTAATTGTCTTTTAATATTTTCAGGCTTGTAATATTTAAACAATTCAGACTTTTTTAACCTTGTGTCTTACCCGAGGCACAATGGTCCATCTGTAAGGGTTGTCACTTCATTCTCATATGTCATTGATGAATCGTGGACGTTTTTGCATCAAATTTTGTTTTCTTTGTCTTTTCTTTCTTACATTTTTATTTATTTCAAAGGTAGCTATGCTCTTACACACACTCACATATTGACAATGCAGATCTACATCCACTCAGGATCCCATGGGTAACAGTTCTGCTATGGCCAATTGTGACTTTGAAAATCCGATCTATCAAGCTCACGATGAAGGTGAGAAAGATTATGAAGTGCCAGGAGAGTTGGCCAGGTTGTTGCAACAATAAGAAAGGACCATTCAGCCACACGAAGAGCCGTTTGAAACAATTAAATTGGGAACTGAAGAAGATAAGAAAGAGGTCAAGGTGGGTGCCAACTTGGAACCTAATGTCAAGGAGCGTCTGATTCAGCTATTGCACGATTACGTTGAGATCTTTGACTGGTCGTACAAAGACATGCCAGGACTGGATGCAGGCATTGTGGTACATCATCTGCCTACAAAGGAAGATTGTCCCCCAGTAAAGCAAAAGGTTCATGGTATGAGACCCGATATGTCTGAAAAGATCAAAGCAGAAGTTATGAAGCAATTCAATGCTGGATTTTTGGTTGTCACCTCTTATCCCCAATGGGTGGCCAATGTTGTTCCTGTACCTAAAAAAGACGGTAAAGTGAGGATGTGTGTGGACTACATAGATTTGAATAGGGCAAGCCCCAAAGATGATTTCCCACTTCCCCACATCGACATCTTAGTTGACAATACGGCGCAACACAGAGTGTTTTCCTTCATGGATGGCTTCTCGGGTTACAACCAAATCAAAATGGCGCTTGAAGATATGGAGAAAACGACCTTTGTTACACAATGGGGCACTTTCTGCTATAAGGTCATGCCATTCGGACTGAAGAATGCAGGGGCAACCTACCAACGCGCCATGGTAGCTTTATTTCATGACCTGATACATCATGAGATAGAGGTCTACATGGATGATATGATATCCAGATCGCAGACGGAAGAAGAGCACCTTGATCACCTACAGAAACTGTTCGAGAGGCTGAAGAAATACAAGTTGAGATTGAATCCAAACAAGTGTACATTCGGAGTACGGTCTGGTAAACTCTTGGGTTTTGTCGTCACCAATAAGGGTATAGAAGTTGATCATGACAAGGTTAAAGCGATACAAGAAATGCCGTCTCCTTGTACTGAGAAAGAAGTCAGAGGGTTCTTGGGACGTCTGAATTACATAGCCAGGTTTATTTCTCACCTGACAGCTACTTGTGAACCAATCTTCAAACTCTTGAAGAAAGATCAAGTAGTCAGATGGAACGACGAATGCCAAGTTGCTTTTGACAAAATCAAAGAATACCTACAAGAACCTCATGTGTTGTTGCCACCTATTGAGGGAAGGCCATTGATCTTATATCTAACTGTTTTAGAAAACTCAATGGGGTGTGTGTTGGGGCAGCATGACGAGTCTGGCCGAAAAGAGCATGCTATTTATTACCTGAGCAAAAAGTTTACCGACTGTGAAACAAGATATTCACTGCTCGAGAAAACTTGATGCGCTCTGGCATGGGCTGCTCACCGGCTGAGACAGTATATGCTGACCGACACTACTTTGTTGATATCTAAAATGGATCCGATAAAGTATATCTTTGAGAAGCCCGCTCTTTCTGGGAGAATAACGAGATGGAAGATGATCCTGACAGAATATGACATACAGTATACTACCCAGAAATCTATAAAGGGCAGTGTATTGGCTAATCATCTTTCTTACCAAGCTGTAGAAGACTATCAGTCCATGAAGTTTGAATTCCCGGACGAAGACATCATGACGTTAGACAACTGTGAAGAAATCAGGCCATAGGACGGACCTGAACAAGGATCCCGATGGACCCTGTTCTTTGATGGGGCATCCAACTCACTTGGCAATGGTATCAGCGCCGTACTCATATCTCCAGAAGGATGTCATACTCCCGTTACTGCCAGACTTTGCTTCAACTGTACAAACAACATGGCAGAATACGACGTGCATCTTCGGTCTCAAAGCTGCTATAGACTCGGGGATCAAATATTTGGATGTATTTGGAGATTCAACTTTGGTCATCAGTCAGGTAAAAGGGGAATGGGACACCAATCACCCCAACCTAATCCCTTATAAAGAACATGTGTTGGCATTGTTGCTGCATTTTGAGAAGATTACCTTCGAGTATTTCCCGCGAGAAGAAAATCAGCTAGCAGATGCATTAGCTACAATGTCATCTATATTTAAACTTAATTGGGATAACGAGGCTCCTCAAATCACCATTGAGCGGATGGATGAACCAACCTACTGTCACGAGATTAATACTAAAGAGGTAGTGGACCAGCCTTGGTTTCATGAAGTCAAGAGGTATCTCGAGTCTCAGGAATATCCATAAGGAGCTTCGGTGAATGACAAGAAGTTCCTAAGAAGGTTCTCGGCTAAATTCTTCCTTAGTAATGACATTTTGTACAAACGCAGTCATGGCTCTGTATTACTTTGGTGCGTAGACAAGGTTGAGGATGAAAGGATCATGGGTGAACTACACGAAGGAACTTTTGGTACTCATTCCAGTGGGTATACAATGGCAAAGAAAATCCTACGGGAAGGCTATTATTGGTCTACCATGGAGGCAGATTGCTACCAACACTCTCGGACTTGCCATGAGTGTCAGATTTATGTGGATAAAGTGCACGTACCTCCGGTTCCTCTAAACGTCTTGACGGCTCCTTGGCCCTTTGCTATGTGGGGAATTAATATGATTGGGGAAATCAAGCCAACGGCCTCCAATGGACACCGTTTTATCTTATTGGCCATCGACTATTTTACAAAGTGGGTTAAGGTAGCTTCTTTTGCTCCCGTTACTAAGAATATGGTCGCTCGGTTCATCAAACAGAATCTCATCTGTCGGTACGGTATCCCAGAGAGAATCCTCACTGATAATGGTACAAATTTGAATAATACTATGATCACCACCTTATGCGAGCAATTCAAGATTCCACATCATAATTCTTCCCCTTACCGGCCAAAGATGAATGGTGATGTAGAAGCTGCTAACAAAAACATTAAGAAGATCATACAGAAAATGACAGTCACATACAAAGACTGGCATGAGATGCAACCGTTTGCTCTCCATGGGTATCGTACCATAGCTCGCACATCAACTGGGGCAACACCTTTTTCTCTCGTGTACGGCATGGAAGTTGTCTTGCCCATTGAGGTCCAGATCCCCTCTCTAAGAATCATGAAGGATACTGGTTTAAATGAAGAAGATTGGATTCAGACTCGGTTTGACCAACTAAACTTGATTGATGAGAAGAGGCTTACAGCTATCTGTCATGGTCAGATGTACCAAAAACGCATGATCAAAGCTTTTAATAAAAAGGTCAAACGTCAGGTATATCGGGTCAGTGACTTGGTAATCAAGCGTTGATCCCAAGGGAAAATGGACCCTTACATATGAAGGGACGTTTGTAATCAAAAGCATTTTCTCTGGTGGAGCAATGATCTTGACTACTATGGATGGCGACGACCTCCCACACCCTGTAAATACGGACATAGTTAAAAGATACTACACATGATCAAAGACCCGCTAGGTTGACTGGACTAGGAAAAAATAAGGGCTTCCCGGCGAACCAAAAGAGTTCGGGCAATAATAAGGGATGAAAATAAAAAAATCTATACACCCGGTAAGTCGAAAACCCGAAAGGGCGGCTTGGGCAAAAGGGGTATCCCGGTGGACTGAAAACCCGAGAGGGAGGTCCAGGAAAAATTTAGGGATTGAAGCGTATGACTATGTCCCGTTGGATCATCTGGAAAACAATCTTCAGCTTTAACCAATCAACTCAATTGGCTATAAATCAATCCAATCTACTTCGTCGAGGCGACCAGCGGACAAGACATTCAGAGACATGAAGGCTATAGTAGAACGGGAACCCCATGGGATTATTTCACATAGCTATCTTTTCTTTGTATCAATTTTCATTTTTTTACGACGACATTCTCTTGCTAGAATGCTTGTTTCATTGTACAAAAAACACTTGTTCAAGTTAATACAAAGATATCCCTTTTGAAAGTGAAAAACCATCTGTTTTTCTTTATTTCTATGATTTATTTACAAAAACGTCCAATGATTTATTTTTGAACATATGCATTTGAACGTGATTACTGTTACAAATAAACAAAAAGAAACGGAAAGACAATTACTAATGACTTTAAGAAATAGAATAATATTTGTAAGCCATTCCATAAAACCCTCGCTGGTACTTTCTCCAGCCAGAGCAAAAATTTCCAACCACTGATCCAAAGTGTCCCCAATGAATTTCCTAACTTCTCAGGTTTCCCCAGCAGGACATCACAAGCAATGTTTGGCTTTTCCCTTCTGCAACAGAGTTTTTACTTGGAAACTCACCCATCAGTGCTTCAAAAGGGATTTATTTTCCCCGCTTCCAGCAATGCTACGGCACATACAATCTTTAATTTCCATACATTTGCATCCATACGTCATAACATTGACAACTCAAGTACATACAGCGCAATCTCATTTATTTTGAGAGGCAAACATCACATCATGCATCACATACATCATAGCATTGCATACAATTAACTCTTCACCTTTTTACAGGAAAGAGACATTAGACAGTTATTATCAACAAACTTCCGACAGACACAAATTTTCAACAAGTCAAATATAGATCAGTTTCCGAGAAAAGGTTGGTTTTTGCTGGTTCAGATAAATCTCTCAACGGTTTATTTTGATTCATCTCCAAATTATTTCACTGGTTCAGATAAATCTCTCAACGGTTTATTATGATTCATCTCCAGATTATTTCACTGGTTCAGATTATTTCACTGGTTCAGATAAATATCTTAACGGTTTATTCTGATTCATCTCCAGATTATTTCACTGGTTCAGATAAATATCTCAACGGTTTATTCTGATTCGTCTCCAGATTATTTCACTGGTTCAGATAAATCTCTCAACGGTTTATTCTGATTTGTCTCCAGATTATTTCACTGGTTCAGATAAATCTCTCAACGGTTTATTCTGATTCGTCTCCAGATTATTTCACTGGTTCAGATAAATCTCTCAACGGTTTATTCTGATTCGTCTCGAGATTATTTCACTGGTTCAAATAAATCTCTCAATGGTTTATTCTGATCCGTCTCCAGATTATTTCACTGGTTCAAATAAATCTCTCAACGGTTTATTCTGATTCGTCTCCAGATTACTTCACTGGTTCAGATAAATCTCTCAACGGTTTATTCTGATTTGTCTCCAGATTATTTCACTGGTTCAGATAAATCTCTCAACGGTTTATTCTGATTCATCTCCAGATTATTTCACTGGTTCAGATGAATCTCTCAACGTTTTATTCTGATTCGTCTCCAGATTATTTTACTGGTTCAAATAAATCTCTCAACAGTTTATTCTGATTCGTCTCCAGATTATCTCACTGGTTCAGATAAATCTCTCAACGGTTTATTCTGATTCGTCTCCAGATTATCTCATTGGTTCAGATAAATCTCTCAACGGTTTATTCTGTTTCGTCTCCAGATTATTTCACTGGTTCAGATAAATCTCTCAACGGTTTATTCTGATTCGTCTCTAGATTATTTCACTGGTTCAGATAAATATCTCAACGGTTTATTCTGATTCGTCTCCAAATTATTTCATTGGTTCAGATAAATCTCTCAACAGTTTATTCTAATTCGTCTCCAGATTATTTCACTAGTTCAGATAAATCTCTCAACGGTTTATTCTGATTTGTCTCCAGATTATTTCACTGGTTCAGATAAATATCTCAACGGTTTATTCTAATTCGTCTCCAGATTATTTCACTGGTTCAGATAAATCTCTCAACGGTTTATTCTGATTCGTCTCCAGATTATTTCACTGGTTCAGATAAATCTCAACAGTTTATTCTGATTCGTCTCCAGATTACTTCACTGGTTCATATAAATATCTCAATGGTTTATTCTGATTCGTCTCCAGATTATTTCACTGGTTCAGATAAATCTCTCAATGGTTTATTCTAATTCGTGTCCAGATTATTTCACTGGTTCAGATAAATCTCTCAACGGTTTATTCTGATTCGTCTCCAGATTATTTCACTGGTTCAGATAAATCTCTCAACAGTTTATTCTGATTCGTCTCCAGATTATCTCACTGGTTCAGATAAATCTCTCAACAGTTTATTCTGATTCCTCTCCAGATTATCTCACTGGTTCAGATAAATCTCTCAACGGTTTATTCTGATTCGTCTCCAGATTATTTCATTGGTTCAGATAAATCTCTCAACAGTCTATTCTGATTCGTCTCCAGATTATTTCATTGGTTCAGATAAATCTCTCAACGGTTTATTCTGATTCATCTCTAGATTATTTCACTGGTTTAGATAAATCTCTCAACGGTTTATTCTGATTCGTCTCCATATTATTTCACTGGTACAGATAAATCTCTCAAAGGTTTATTCTAATTCATTTTCTGTAAAAAAAAAAGAAAAAAAAGAGAGATCGAGTTCAAACTTTCCGTCAATAATCGTCTTTGGATGGCATCTATAATCCCATCTCCGATAATTCTCCTTTTCTTCTCCAAATGGCATCTTTAAGCCTATTTCCTTATGCAATCGACCAGTGCATCATCGAGCGCAAATTTCTGGGCACTCTAGTGTTCAATCATCTTCTACTTTCAAGTCGCGAACAAAAAACGCGTCAATCTCGCTTTTCAAGTTTAAGAAGATTAAACAGGGGCAGCAGTTGTACCCCAAAATTTGCCCTCTTACTTTTTCAAGAATCTCTTCACAAGATTTCTACTGGGCCAAAATTGCACAAGTTTTGATCAGCTCAAGTCGCCATGGATCATATTGGATTTTCAAGCATTAGGCCAATGAGGAAGCTATTGAAAGAGTAAAGCAGATAAATTTGACTGCTTTTGATAAAATCAAAGAAAATAAGTTTGCTTCGACTGGTGCTTAACTTCGACAGAAGTTGCTCCTCCATTTTTAGCTTCAACTGAGTTTGGTTTCCCTTTGGAACATTCTCCTTTGACTCAAAGAGGAAGAGTCTCTGGTAGCCTCATTCGACTAAAAAGGAAGGGCCTCTTGTATCCTTTTTCGACTCCAAGAAGAAGAGTCTCTTGTAGCCTTTTTCGACTCAAAGAGAGAAAAGCCCCCTGTTGATGTCCTTCGACTCAGAACTTGGTGGATTCCTACTGGCCTCCTGCAACTTCCCTTTGACATATGCATAGCCTCTATACCATGAAATGTCTAGATGTTCCAATCGAAGGTTATACCTTGGTGGCCCATCTGAAGAATTGCAAGATGCATATGTGGTCCATTCGAAGGACATTTTGAAAGAAACATTGTTATCTGAAAAGAAGTCTAGTCGAAAGCTAGAGCCAGTTGGTCAAAATAAAGGAGAAGTAGTCCAGATGCTAGTAGTATCAGGTACAAATCTGTTGTGCTGGCCACAACGCTCCAAAACTGCTACAAACCAGTCCTGCCACGCTGCCCCCATATTTGCACCAAATTGGTATATAAAAACTATACCTCGAAGGCTACAAGAACAGCATACCCAATTTGTTCAAATTTATTTTGTTTTCCCTCCCAAACCTCAGCCAAACTCATCTATAAATAAGAGCCTCCATCACACGTTTTAGGGGCCTGATAGTTGAAAAAAAACTCTGTTTGTGAAGAAATTACCAAATTCTCAAAAACTCTCAAACACTATTAAAAATTCTCAAACATTCCCAAACACTCAAACTTTAAACAACTCAGATCCCTTCATACATAAGAAAACCTTTCGACTCAATCCCTAACTGCCAGATAGTTAACCACTACTGACTGCCCAAACAAAACAACAATGAAACTAGCTTCGGGAAGGTTCCAGCGAAGCTCCATCCATCATCGAAGAACCACTTCCGAGTCCTACGACTAAGCACTTCAAGAGGTACGTTTACCCCTAAACTAAAAAACTTTGCTCACTTAAATATCATTTGTGAATGTAAATAAAAGGAAAATGTAGATACCCTATCTAGGAAGTTGATCATGCTTTCGACCCTCACTGCTTGTATACTAAGAATCTCAACCCTGACTAGTTAGACTTTGGATCCTGGTTCCCAATAATCTTGTGCTAACCCCTGATTCGTAGTTGTCGAAAGTTACACTTGTTGGTTTCATTTTCAAGTTTAGACAGGTTTCCTGTATCTTTTGACTGGCTAAACATTGGAGCCTTCTCGAAATCTAAACTTGGGAACTTTGCATTCCTGCAATCAAAGGAGACATCAAAGATTTTGAAACAAAAGGTGTGCATTCTATGCTGACTCCTAAAGCCTGTCAAAAGAAATAGCAGGAAGGGTGAGTCGAAGGTTACCAGCTAACACTCCTGCAGTCGAAGGAAACAAAAAAGGCAGATTCGAAAGGGGCCATGAAGATTTGAGTTGAAGGGTGCTACTTCCTGGGTCGAAGAGCTCATTTTCCTTTCTTTTATTTTGTTTTTGCCTTTACATTTTCTTGCCTTTCAATATGGTTGTAATAGTGTAGGATATTTATTTCCTGCATTTTTATTGCTTTATACAAATGTTAGTAACTAAGATGTATGGTAAGATAAAACCAACAAATAGGCCACCCTAATAAAATACTAAATGCATGTAAATAAAACACATTTGCACACTTACACCCTTAGGGTAATTCCACTTGTTGCCTATAGGAAAATAGTCATGTCCCTCGAACATGGGCGTTTTAGCAAAAGACCCTCTATAAAAGATCGTAGTCCCTTGATGACCCTCGATGTTGCCTTCGGTAAACGATCTAGTCCCTAAAACGACATTGCTAAAACTTCCCATATGTTTCCTTCTATGACTATACAAATGTCCAAACGCCCGTCCCTTCACATCCAACGATGGGGCTTCTTACCAAATCAATGGTAAGATAGCCACATCTAAAGGAGGAGGAAAAGCACATTTAAGACCTTTCGAGTAGGTAGATTCGCTCCTAGTTACTCGCTTTCTCACAACATAAAAAACATTTTATACACCCACACTCTCATCTTTGAACTATTTTCAAAACAAACACTTTGTAGGCGTTCTTATAGAAACGAGAACCATTACGAAGTTCCATTTTCAAAATACTTTCAAAAAACACATCTCACAAACACACTTTTGAACTATTTTCGAAACAAACACTTTGTAGGCGTTCTTATAGAAACGAGAACCATTGCGAAGTTCCATTTTAAAAATACTTTCAAAAATCACCACCACAAGCACACATTAAAACAAAAGCAAGTTGATCTAGCAAGTAACTAAGAGCCCATGGAAAACCATGGATGAAAAGGGTGCTAATACCTTCCCTTTTCATAATCTACCCCCCGAACCCACGAAAACATCTCTAAAGGTGTTTCCTGTGCTTCTTCACCTTTCCTTTTTGGATAAAATAAAAGTCGGTGGCGACTCTTGCTAACCGCAACATTTGCGATAAAATGCAAAACCCTCAAGTCAGTTCTCCCACCGTATTACAGAACTGGCGACTCTGCTGGGGACATATTCTAAAAAAGTGGGGTTACCTTAGGGTTAGATCACCTTTACTCGCTTTTATTATTTGATTTGTGTGCTTTACATTTAGTTATTTGTATTGGGCTTGCTTTGATACTCCACCCGGATCTGGGGTACCTTTTTAGGTAAATAGCAATAGATTGTGGAGACTACGACATAGACCGATATGGTTGAGATAATGGCTATGTTAGTGTGACGCATTTGTGGGTACCAGTATCCCTCGTGGTGAATCGAGGAGAATACGGGGCCGCTGAGTGGCGTCATGAAGCACTAATTAACTTTAGAACCCTAATTAAACAAACTTGGCCATTAGGACGTAGTGAGGTAGCTGGTTTCGGTGTAAAGCTGAAAATTGGTTGACACTCGATACATACACTCATTGAGGCTAGACTTTTGGGATATCTCAGCCGCAAGAAAAGATTGTTGTGCTGAGACAATGCCTAAGAGAAAGGTCGGTGATATTGAGATCCTTTAGAACCCGATCATTATTTCTAGGACAGGTTGAGCCAACTAGACTTCAAGAGGGTACTCACCTACAAAACTCATGCAAGCCTAAAACATAGGGATCTAGTTATTGTGTGTGTATATGTTTGCTTGTACATAAACATCATAAACATCATCAACATCATATGCATGCTCACTAACCATTTCAAGGATTTATAAATTTATCTTTGTTTTTGTTTTGTAGGATATGAATTATCTCCGAAGAAACACCATCCGAATCAGCTTTGTGAAAGCACATCCTCAACTTCAAGAGATAGCCTCAAGAGTGCACGGGAATTCTCCTTTTACCAAGAAGTATGGTCGACTCCTCAGTTTGGCTACATCCAACTTCCAAGAAGAGATGATGTATGTACTATTCCAATTCTTTGATCCCGTACACCATTGTTTCACTTTCCGGGACTATCAGTTGGTACCTACACTGGAAGAGTTCTCTCTACTCTTAGGGGTGCCCATGCTTAATCAGATACCGTTCACCGGTCTAGAAGGGATTCCAACACCTGAAGTCATCGCCGAAGCTTTACATGTGAAGAGGGTCGACGTCATAGCCAACTGGGAGACGAGAAGTGGGGTTAAAGGTTTTTTAGCTAAGTTTCTATTGGAAAAAGCTCGTTCATTCTGGGACGACATGGATTTCCAAGCTTTCGAAGATGTGTTAGCTCTCCTCATTTATGGTTTGGTTCTGTTTCCCAATTTGGACCAGTTCATAGACGTTAATGCCATCAAATTCTTTCTCTCTCGCAATCCTATACCCACCTTACTAGGAGACATCTTGCATTGCCTTCATACCCGTACCATGAAGAAAAGAGGTACCCTTTTGTGTTGTATACCCCTACTCGCTAAGTGGTTCACTTCACACCTGCCTCAATCAACATTGAAGAAAGAGCAAAGATTGATTTGGTCTCAAAGGATGATATCTCTCACTCACTCTGATATTTGTTGGTGCTCAAGATCTTTGGAAGATATCCCTATCATTGACCGCTGTGGGGAGTTCCCTAATGTACCTCTTCTAGGTATTAAGGGAGGTATCACCTACAACCCGTGCTTAGCTCTTCGGCAGTTTGGGTATGCCCGAAGAGACGGACCTCATGAGATGCTCATCCAGGGTTTGGTATTCGACTACGACAAAGAAGGCCAAGGTTATCGCCAGAGGTTTACATGTGCTTGGGGAATGGTGAACAAGGTAGACAGTAGGACTTTGGGACATAAAAACTCTATCCCTCTCGAGCCTTACCTTAAGTGGGTACGGGCTCGTGCCCAGAGTCTCTTAATGCCTTACCCTTCCATCCTTCCTATCATCATTGAGCCTGTTATTGAAGGAGAGGTCCCGTACACCATTCTTCATCCTGACATGTCTACTTCTCTCGAAGACCTGCAAAAAGCTTGGATTCAGTTAAAGGAAGAACAAGACGCCTTTGAAACCCAGTACTACGCCAGTGAAAAGAAGGTTCTAGAGCTCACCAAACTGCTTCATGAAGAGAAAAATCTGAATACCTACATTGCTCCAAAGAGGATACATTCAGTCTTTTTGTCTTAGGAGTTTTTGTTGTATTTTGTTTCTTTCTTTGTAAGCCCAAGGAGGCATGATGTATTCATACTTGGTTTTATTTAATATGACGTGTGTTCTTTTTTGGTTTGGACAAAGTTTAAATCTCTAAATTTCCTTGAAATCATTTGCATATTGCATCTTCATTCATCATAACATCATACAGGTTTCTCATAACAGGTCGCCTTATCCTTCTACTGTTTATTTCAGTGAGATGGATGTTGAACAAACTGTGAAAGATATTCAGGCTCAGAATGCTCAGTTTCAACAAATGCTCATGGCTCTGACAAAAGGACCAGAGGAGTTGAAGACTCTGCTAGCCAAAGAGAAAAAGAAGAAAACAAAGAAACCAACCAGAGTTATGATCATGGGAAAAAGGTTTAAAGGGAAGACCAGGCGAACCTTAGACTTTGCAACATCATCAGGTGAAGGAGATAATCAAGGAGCCGAGACCCAGGAAGTGAACGACGACCCAGTATCCGAAGGAGAGGAAGAGCCTGATTATTCTGAGGAACAATATCCTCCTGCTAATGATAAATACAAACAGCTACAGGATCATTTGAATGCCATGGAGATTCAGAGGGTACCCGGTTTGGACTTTGAAGAATTAGGACTCATCTCGGGGGTTGTCATCCGACAGAAGTTCAAGGTCCCAACTTTCGCCAAGTATGATGGTGTCTCTTGCCCGAAACTACATCTGAGGTCATATGTCAGAAAGATTCAACCCCACACGGCTGACAAGAATCTGTGGGTGCATTTCTTTCAGGAGAGCTTATCGGGGACTCAGTTGGATTGGTTCTACAAATTAGAAGGGTCCAATTTTCGCAACTGGGAAGAGTTGGCTGCCGCTTTCTACAAACAGTATCAGTATAATGCTGATTTGGCTCCGACTAGGACACAGTTACAAAGTATGTCTATGGGAACAGATGAGGGTTTCAAAACCTATGCTCAAAAATGGAGAGATCTCGCAGGGAGGGTCCAACCCCCTTTATCCGACAGAGAATTAGTGGATATGTTCCTTGGCACCTTGTCAGGACCATTTTTTAATCACCTGATTGGGAGTTCTTCATCTGGGTTTACCGAATTAATCATGACTGGTGAGCGGGTCGAAGCCGGTATAAAAAGCGGAAAAATTCAAAGAGATGCATCCTCAAGTATGGTGAAGAAACCTTTTGTTGGAAAGAAGGAGGTCAGTGCTGCATATGACCATAAGAATCAAAACAAAACCGACCTTTGTCCGACAGTAGGGGCTGTCATGATCTCTAATCCTGCACCAAATCAGCAGCAAAATTATCAGCACAAACCAGAAGCGCCCATGAGACGATTTACCCTGATTAACATGACCATGTCTCAGGTTTTGCCACACCTTCTCAGGACCAATATAGTAACTTTAAAGGAATCTCCCAAGAATCCCAATACTACTTCTCCCCGCTACAACCCGAACGCCCGATGTTCCTATCATTCTGAAAGCCCGGGGCACGATACAAATGACTGTTGGACCTTAAAGAATAAGGTGCAAGATCTTATCGATGCGAAAGAGATTGAATTTGAGCCCCCAGAAACGCCTAATGTAATAACGGCACCAATGCCCAGACATGGCCAAGGTATCAACGCCATTGATAATGATTGTTTTTTTCCTCTGTGAATGACTTGGTTACTCCTATGTTGACCATTAAACAAAATCTACTGCGAGCCAGCTTGTTCCCAGGTTGCGATGAAAATTTCTGCCTTTGCAGATCTCTGCCGAATGGTTGTTTGTTACTTAAGATAGACGTCCAGCGCCTGATGACTAGTAGAGAAATCCTATTTGAAAAGCTCCCTCTTATCAAAAGCTCTTATCAAGATGTTTCGATAATCACCATTTCCGACAATCCTCCCAGGGTCTCCACCAAAAGACCCTCCAGGATTACATCTGCTCTCAGATCTGCACCATTAATCATCACTATGCCAAGACCAATACCATACTCCTCAGATAAAGTTGTTCCCTGGAGTTATGAGGCTGACATTTATTACTACGGCGTCAAGCAAGATCAGTTGGCTGTCACAAATGAAGTTGCGAGAGATATTGATCCTGATATCGGTAATATCACTGGAACCAGCAAAATAACAAGAAGTGGAAGAGTCTTCTCACCTGAGATTTCACCAAAGACTGTTGCTACTCCTGTGATCATCACTACTGCCACTCCTACCGACACCGCCAATGATACTCCTACTTTTATCCATACTGCCGATATAGGGGGAAAAGAGGCTTTGGTTGAGCCTGCCCAAGCAAGAGAACATCCCGAAGTCATCCTTGAAGCTTCTAGAAAAGAAATAGAAGAAATCCTGAAGATAATCAAGAAAAGTGACTACAACATTGTAGAACAATTGAGGAAGACCCCCTTGAAGATATCATTGTTGTCCTTACTTTTGTGCTCTGAAACTCACGCCAAAGCCTTGGTAAAGTTTCTTAAGACCGCTCACGTGCCCCAAGAGACCTCCACCGACCAATTTGAAGATTGTGTGGCCAGTCTAACTGCTGATAATGGATTGGGATTTTCCGATGCTGATTTAACCTCTAAGGGAAGGAAGCACAACGATGCCTTACATATTTCCATTGAATGCAGGGGCACCACACTTGCCCATGTTTTGGTGGATACCGATTCATCATTAAATGTCTTGCCCAAAAATGCCCTCGATCGACTGGATTGCGAGGGGCTCATCTTGAAACCTAGCAACATCATAGTAAGGGCCTTTGATGGTTCCAAGAGGATAGTGCATGGTGAGGTTAGTATCCCCATAAAAATTGGGACTCAGACCTTTGACTCAATTTTCTATGTGATGGACATCCGCCCTTCGTACTCTTGTCTATTGGGTCGGCCCTAGATCCATGGTGCTGGTGCCGTCACTTCCACCCTACACCAAATGCTAAAATACCCGATCAGAGGGAAGATTATCACAGTTCACGGAGAAGAGGAATACATGGTTAGCCATTTGAACTCTTTCAGGTATGTCGAAATGGATGGAGAATTCATAGAGACTCCCTGTCAAAACTTTGAGGAGGTTCCAGCAACGGTCGCAGCAACCAAGTCTACTCCAAAGGTCCCGAAGATTACCAGACCTTCGCTAAAGATGGCTTCATTGAAAGACGCTCGAGCAGTAGTTGAAGAGGGAGGATGTACTATCTGGGGTCAGCTTCCGGATTTTCCTTACAAGTCCGACAAATTTGGGTTGGGGTTCACTTCAGAGGCTCATAAAGCTGTCCAACGTTCTCGCGCAGGGGGGCCACCTCTGCGTATCAGCAATCAAGGAGTCAATGGAATAGAAGATAGTGATAGCAACTGTGACATGGATGAATGGATTTTTCCAACTATCGGCGGATGGCTTAACAATTGGGAGGCCAAATATTTCATTCCTATTACTTTTATGTATTTCATGCATTCAGTCTTGATTAGGGTTATCAATTTGTCGATTTCATGTATTTCCATACACACCCTAATTACTGACAATATATGAAAGTAATAAAAGTGCGGATAAGTAAAGTCCTACACTATTACATCATTAAGGGTATGGGGTGTACAAATTTACAAATGGGGATTGCAAGAAATTAAAGTCCTATATTGAAATAATATACAAGAAATGAAATGGACTTATTTTGTTTTGTTTTTGTTAAGAGAAGAAATAAATTGGCTTAAGAAAATATTTTGATCTTTTGGTTCTAAAAGAAATAAAATAAAGCATGTAAATATAAAAAATGTTTTTGGTGTTTTTTGATTAATGAAAATAAAGGTGATGGTGAAAATAAAAAAGAGAAAGAAAACAGAATCAGCACATTGCTGAAATAAGAGAGATCAGAAGTTCTGACTCCGGTGTGCTACAAAAAAACAGAAATAACATGTTAGCGGAAATAGGGAAGGTCAGAAGTTCTAAGTCCGCTAGGAACAAAGGAGATTTTAGGGATTCTGATGTCGCTTGCAGCCTAGAAATGCTAATGTTACTGGGAAGTCAGGAGTTTCTGGTTGTTGAGAGAGTTTGGAAGTTCTGATGTAGCTAGGAACCTAGAAGTTCTAGTGTCACTGGAAAGTCAGAAGTTCTGATTGTTTGAGAGGATGAAGTGATAATGTTGTTGGGTGAGGATATCTAGAAGTTCTAATCTAGGAGTATCTTCTGACAGAGAAATGGGTAACAATGTCAATAAATAAACCTAAAAAGATGCTTTTGGGGCTAGAACCCAAGACCCTTAGCTCTATTGTCTTATGCGCACACACTGTCTACCACTAGGGTGGCTGTACATCCGGTATCAGAAGCAAAAGCATAAATATGTATCACAAAGTAAACTCTGATGATGAACTCCATTTCTTTCTCCATGCTAATCAGAACATCTGCAACTTAGTCAAATCTCGACAGAACAGAAAATTTATACATAACAATTATGGTAGTTTTCCATCATGGTTTCAGAAGCATAAAAACTATCAAGACTATAAATCAGAAACAAGCATGTATCTGCTAATCCTAGTTTCCTTACGAAGTTCTGAACTGGTGTTCTCCCTATTTAGGCAGGCAAATACATGAAACCTCAGAATATGTACAACATCAGAATCAAGATATCTACATTGTATTTTGAACATGAAAATCTAACAATGCCTAAGTAATATGATGAGAGTCAACAAAAACTTACCTTGCAGCTGGAGCCTGGTTCTGACTGCTTGTAATTTTCTGATCAGCTTCCTCACGTACTTAGAAGATGGGAACAACCTTTAACTTGGGTTATGAATGGTGTATGGATGATTTGGTCAAGAAACACTTGAGAGAAATTGGAGTTTGAATTCAAGAATAAAAAACTAACAGGTTTTGTATTTGTGTTTGCAGTTTCGGATTCCTAGAATTTTTAGCAAGGTTTCAAAGCTTTTTTCTTTTCAATTTTTCGACCGGCCCCTTTCAATTTTTCTGACCGGCCTTCCCAGTTGCAAATGAAGTTCAATTTATAGGCAAGAACTTTGTAGCTTGGAGAAGTCAAAAGTAACACCATCATGATAGCGTGTTGGCTTGTTCTTGAAGCAAGTTAAACAAGTATGGTGGTTAGCAGCTTTTAGCCGTGCCTAAGCTGGAACTATAAGCATGAATTAAGGAAAAGTACCCTCAAAAGCAAAAGCAAAGCATGAGCCCAACATACTCTTGTACAAAAGTTCACTTTTCAAGGACAACAATGTACTTCTATGGCACACGTGGGGAAATCCCTTGGATAAAAACTCAAAAGTGGTTGTGAGCATTAAATGATGATGAGATTTATCAAACCAGAAATCCTGCAATGTGAGATTATGCATCATAGCTTAATTCTGGGTCAGAAGTTCAGCATCAGCGCAACTTAGAACCAAAATCCAACTTTTGATCATTTAATCTCTTTGCTCCAGCATGTTCTGAGCGAGTTCTCAGAATTTACAGAAAGCTTATGACATGCTTTGTAAGCCCTATTTTAATTACTCTTGCAACTTCTGACTGAACCTACGTGAAAAATGGCCTAGAAGGTGTAGACAACTTCTGACTTGAAAATGCTCAGAATTTACTAAGTGTTTAAGTTTCAGGGACGTGACTTTGAGGATGTATAACTTGAAATCCCAGCATTTCTAGAAGAAGTTCTGTTCTACGGTGTTATAGGTCTCATTGGGATCTAAAACTCTTGAGTTAGAAGTTCTTCCAGAATCAACTTGCATCATGGTGATAATCTGATCAGAAGTTCTGAGCTTGTCATATTTCTTAAACACTTAGAAAAATTCTAAGTATTTAGAATTTTGACCTTTCCAAAGTAATTTTGAATTTTGAATTTCTTGATGAAACAAACTTCATATTTCAACATGTCTTGATGAAATATGATTCTTGAAACTTAATTTTGATCCAAAAGTCAAAGTTTGACTTTTCAGTGTGCAAATGACAAATTTTCCCTTGTGAATGACTTTCTTGGAAAATTTGCAATTCAAGGCTTGGACTTGGATGGAAGCAAACCTAAGGGTCCAGGGCGATCCTTTGAGAAATGAGAGGGCAAACTTTGGGGTACAACAATTTGGTACCAAGAAAAGTTAGACACATATACAGCTATAGAAGGGGAGTTTGAGCCCACTGGGTGGGAAAAGGACGAAATCATGATGATGCCTGAGGCGAATGCTCTGTCAAGGATTTTGGCCTATATGGACAAAAACAGAATAAATGCGGCCTTAGAGGCTAAAGATGTTTCAAATATGGCACCTGAGGCCATCATGGTGGAAGATCTTGGAGACACAAGCCAAACAACAGCTTCAGAATGCCATAGGCTTGATTATATATATGAAGAAGAGCCTTTGGGGTTTGAGAAAGATCTAAGAGACAATGCTTTGAAGATGCAAGCATAAGATCCCTTGGAGGAAGTCGACCTGGGTGATGGTTCAATTAAGAGAATTACGTACATTAACACCAAGATCGACAACCAGATGAAGGATCAAGTGATCGAATTACTTAAAGAATTCAAAGACTGCTTTGCATGGGATTACAATGAGATGCCTGGTTTGAATGAAGAAATGGTGGAGATGAAGCTGCCCATAAATCAGGGAAAATGACCAATCAAGCAAATGCCAAGGAGATTCGTGCTAGAAAGGTTGTCCAAAATAAGAATAGAAATCGAATGGTTGTTGAAGAGCAAGTTCATCAAGAAAACCATGTATGTTGAATGGTTAGCTAATATAGTCCATGTAATAAAGAAAAATGGAACTTTGAGAATTTGCATAAACTTTAGAGATTTAAATAAAGCCACCCCAAAGGACGAATATACAATGCATGTGGCAGAAATGTTGGTCGATTCGGCCACAAGATATGAATATTTGAGTCTTTTGGATGGATATTCAGGCTATAATCAAATTTCCATCGCTGAAGATGATACCCACAAAATTGTGTTTCAATGCCCTGGGGTGTTATGCACATATGAGTGGGTCGTCATGCCTTTTGGTTTGAAAAATGCAGGGGCGACTTACCAAAGAGCAATGAACTCAATGTTTCATGATTTCATAAACACCTTCATGCAGGTGTACATTGATGACATTATAGTCAAATCACCCTTAAGAGCTGGTCATTTAGACCATCTTAGAAAATCTTTTATTTGAATGAGGAAATATGGATTAAAAATGAATCCATCAAAGTGTGATTTTTGTGTTCGTGCAGAAGATTTTCTGGATTTTGTTGTGCACAAGAAAGGCATAGATATTAATCAGAACAAAACCAAGGCGATTTTGAATACCAAAGCGCCAACAACAAAGAATGAACTCCAATATTTGTTGGGAAAGATAAATTTCCTAAGTCGGTTCGTGTCAAACATGAGTGGAAAAACTTCGACATTTTCTCCTTTGTTGAAATTAGGCCAAGAGTCTGAACTCAAGTGGGAAAACGAACACCAAGAGGCATTCAATCTCCTGAAATATTATTTGATGAAGCCTCCAATACTGGCACCTCCAAACAGAAACAAAGGCATGAAACTGTATATTGCAACGTCAGAGTCGACACTGGGAAGCATGTTGGCCCAGGAATATGAAAATGGGGTCGAAAGGGCCATTTATTACCTTAGTCGAGTACTAAATGACGCTGAAACTAGATATAATGCAATTGAAAAACTATGTTTATGTTTGTATTTATCATGTACTAAACTCAAGCATTATATAAAACCAATCGAAGTTTCTGTTTATTCTTATTTTGATGTTGTGATCGGTGGATCTGGAACTGACTGTTTAACGCTGGTTCGCGAAATGTCGCGGAAGCAAGAGTCGCCACCGTCTTTTATTTTCTCCAAATGGAAAGGACAAAAGCACAGAAAAATTCCTTAAAGAGATTGCTCTCGGTTCGGGAGGTAGATTATAGAAAGGGAAGGTGTTAGCACCCTTTCTATCCATGGTTATCCATGGGCTCTTAGATACTTGCTCATTGTGTTTTCAAAAATGGTTTGTTTGCTTTTCAACTATGGGTTTTAAAAAGTTTCTTTGAAAATTCCAGTTCGACTCTTGTATCGGTCCTCAAGAGTGTTTGAAAAAATGCTTTCGAAAGCTTTATGAAAAGGTGTCGGTGTGAAAAGTATTTTTTGATTTGTTTTGAAATTTAGAGCAAGTATCTAGAGTCGTCTACCTACCCTAAGGAATTCGTCTGTGTAAATGTCCTTTAAAGTAGTGCCATCCCACCATTGAGAGGTAGGTAGCACCACCGTTGGAGGTGTTCGGGTCAATTCGAGATTCGGGACATGGTGATCACCAGAGCAATGGGAAGACACCTTAGAAGCTACCCTCATGCCAGGTTCCCGGATCATGAGGACTTACTAAGACATCCTCTACTCGACGATCACCTTTCGAGGCAAGGCAACAGTGAGGCGTACCCTAGGGGTGGTGTGTGATTTGTGTGTCGTTTTCAGTTATTTTTGTCTTTTGTCATGTTAAAGGTGATCTAACGTTTGTTTTTATTTTATCCATACATTCTTTCATTCCATTATTTAACAGTTAAAATATTGCGAGAAATAAAAATTCTAAGCTATTACAAAAGGCGCGGGTCCACATCGCCAAAATTTCTCGAACTCGATTTGACAGAAAAATAAAGAATTAATGAAAATAAAGAATTAAAAGTGCGGCATATTAATTTACATAGCTTTGGGAGAGATACATAAATATTAAACAAAAAAGAAATAAATATGCGAATTGAAATTTAAATCGAAACGAGGGCGTTGGACCCTTTTTGCAAAACTAAATTAAATGATGAAATTAATTAATTAAAAAGAAAAGAAATTGTTTTTTGGCATTTTTTAGTATTTATGTTTAATAGGAAAAAAAATTAATTGAAATTAAATGCTAACCCTAATTCTATTTATTTAATTTATTAAAAAGAAGATTAAAGTTTTACCCTAAAATTAACCCTAATTAATTTACATGCAATTTAATTATAAAAATAAATATTTAATATTTTAATTATTATGGAAGAAAAATAAAAAAAGGAATGAAATTATCATAAATCCTAATTCTATATTTTTTAGATTTTTATTATGAAAACATTACAATTAAACCCTAAATTAAAACTAAAATTAATTAATGGACTTTATTTACAAAAAAGAAAAAAAATACTAGTTAAATAAAATATATTTAATTTTTCATCTTTTCTGATTTTTTTTACGGTTTTTTTGTATTTTATGAAAACATTAAATTAATTAAATAAACAATAATTAAAAGAAAATAAAAATTATAAAAATAAAGAAAGTAAAGAAAATTTGCAAACCAAGGGGGGGTATCTGTTCCCAAAGTGGAGGTGAGATTGTGGTAATTCTAGCCCATCAAGGTCCTGGCCTTGTTGACTTTATTGACCACGTGTAGCTTCGTTGACTTATGCCTATGGTGCTCTCCAGATTCTAGCCTTCTGATTGATCTTGAGATAGACGTGGCAAGCTTGATTTGGAGGATGCACGGTGTTCCTTGGTCACGAAATTACATACAAACGCGTTAGTAAAAATAACATGAAAGGGATGGGGGACCTGGGGCTCGAACCCAGGTCCTAGAGATTGCCAGTTTTATGCCTTGCCAATCGTACTGAACGCGCTTCTTGTATATTAAATAACTGAAGAATAATATAATGAGAAAATAATGGTTAATGGAAAGTCAGCGCGCGAAATTTGAATGCTCCAATGGTGCCCTTCCACGCATCATCTTCTTCCTCGCTTATTTGTTTTCCTGAAAATATCAAAACATTGGCAACGGTTTTAACCCGTTCCCTAAGACACCATTACAGAAAATAACGATTAGGCCATGGATGCTCATAAATTGAGCGCGAGGGTGGCCTTGTGATCGTCCAATCATGCTGAATCCAGTTATGGTACTGTGGGGTTCTAATTTTTCCTGAACTGGGAAACCCCAATTCAAAGTTCTTCAAACCCTAAAAAACGATAATGGTAGATTCGCGTAGGGTGCATAAAAATTCAATCAAACATATGGGTTAGCTTCAGAATTGAATATTGAATATGAATCAAGCATCAAAAATTATTAAAAGTGCATGAATCGAGATGCAAGATTATGAGATTTTTTCTGTACAGGGCGAGGTCGTGTTACCAATCTAGGGTGTTAGAACGATTGGTTTTGATTGGAAAACTCTCCTTGAAGCTTCGGGAAGCTAATGAGATGAAAATCTTGCCTTGAATCGCCCTAGGACTAGGTTTTCAGAATTCACTTTTTAAGCAAAAATTTCAAGTTCTTTGGATGCTTTTCTGCGCAGCTGAGTGGTCCTTTGCATTAGGGTTGTGTTATATGCTTATGTATGAGTGAATTAGGTCAAGAATCTGATCAAAAGAATCCAAGAATTGATTATTCAATATTTGATTTTCAAGCCTTAGTTTTTTCAATCTTTTCCATGCAATTTGATATCAAATCATGCCAAAACTTTCCCTAATTGATCATGCACGAATTTGAGTGTCCAATGAGAGCATTTTCTAGACAAAAAGATTTTATTTCATTAGTTTAGCATTTTTTCATATTTTATTTAGTTTAAATGAATTATTAATAATAAAAATTCAAATAAATAAATAAAAATGGAGAAAAACTTCCCTTTGGGCCAAATGGTCGTGCACATGTCTTGGGTGATGAATTGTGGAAGAAAAATAGGCCCATTAGCAATTTTAGGTCATTTGAATCAATGTTGACTTTTCAAAATATCCAAAACTTTCCCAACTACCACAAGGCATAACTTGCTCAATTTTTAAGCTTTGCTCATGTTCTTGGACATTTTGGAAAGGTCTTTGAGTCCTCTAACCAATGCCTTTGGTCCCATGTCATTTTAATTTACCAATCTCAAGTTATGGCCTTTGACTTAAAGTCCCTTTTTGTTGACTTTTGAAAATGACCTATAATGTTGAAATTGATAACTTTTTGCGAGAGCATTTCTTGGACTTGAAGTATGAAGATGAGTTGTAGGAAATGTCTTTCTCTTCAAAATGAGCTTTGGATGGAATTTTTCTGATAATCCATGTGAAGGTTATGCCCTGGTCAATTTACAGTTGACTTTTTCAACTATCCAAATAAGGAAACTTTTGCATCTTGATGATTTTTGAGCCAAGCTTTGAGAATCATGATCAAGAATTGATCAAATGATGTTTGTGGCTTCAAAATGAGATGTTGACCAACAATTTGAACTTTTGACTGTCAAATGACCATTTTGCCCCTACAGTTGACTGTAGTGCAATTAGGGTTTTTGACTGTGCAATTTTGTGCTGAAAGTCTTGAAACTTTGTATGAGGATGCTTGACCATATTTGTAGGCATGTGGGACTTGATTGGCCCCTTGGAAACTTCATTTTCTTGATCAGAACCAAAACCCTAATTTTGACTGTTTAGGAAGCCCTTACACTATGCAACCCTTGGGGAGATTTTGAGGCTTGGCTTGGCAATTCTTTGAAGAATATGAGAGGGCAAATTTTGGGGTACAACAGTTGCCCCTGTTCAATCTTCTTAGACCTGAGGATGCAGATTGGCTGACGTGCCTTTCGTAATCCGAGGGTAGAAGATGATTGAACACTAGAGTGCCCAGAAATTTGCGCTCACATAGTAGCAGTGTGATGGTGGGAATGGGCTTATAGATGCCATTCAGAGATTGATGGATAGGATGATGGGCTTATAGATGCCATCTGGATGTTGATCGCGTAATAGATTCCTTAGCGAGAACCCGCATACCTACAAAAGAAAAAATGAGTACCTGTCATGTTGCAGGAGCTGGTTTTCAGATGCTTGATATAGATGTGTCCTGACTGGTTACAGGAGCTGGATCTGGAGCTTCAAACGGCGATGAATGAACCAGGAGTGGTTACTACCTCAACAGGAATAATGAGAGAACCTTGGATGATTTTAACCTCAGCAGCAATCATTGAGAAAATCTTGGTATTACCACCTCCGTAGGATCGGGAAGAGAACCATAGGCAATTATAATCTCAAAAGTGGACGTTTGAGAAAAACCTGGAGTGGAATTATCATCTCCGCAACATTGGGGAGAGAACCATAGGAAATTATAATCTCAAAAGCGGATGTTTGAGAAAAACCTGGGTTGGAATTATCATCTCCGCACCGTTGGGGAGAGAACCATAGGAAATTATAATCTCAAAAGCGGACGTTTGAGAAAAACCTGGGTTGGAATTATCATCTCCGCACCGTTGGGGAGAGAACCATAGGAAATTATAATCTCAAAAGCGGACGTTTGAGAAAAACCTGGGTTGGAATTATCATCTCCGCACCGTTGGGGAGAGAACCATAGGAAATTATAATCTCAAAAGCAGACGTTTGAGAAAAACCTGATAACTTCTACTGAGTCTTCATCAGAAAAATCTGTTGGGAGTCGATTTAGCTGGACTAGAGAAGGCCTTGGACTGGATAAGAAATCTTTGGAGTTGATTAACTGAACCGGTCTAGGTCTTGAAAGATGATTGAGAATTTAACTGAATCTTTCCTGAAAGGTAAAGGTCAGTCATATGCAATGCATGATATGAACCAAGCAATGATGTTCTCAACATAAATGAGATTTGTAAGATATGATGCGTCTATGCATGCTATAATGATGTATGTGATGTTTAGGAATGTATGTTTTCATCTAGGAAAATGAATCCTTGACGGGTGCCGGGAAGTCATATCCTGGGCTGATGTTGAAGAATAAATTTCGCTTCCGCTGGGGATGATAGCTGCAAGAATACCGGCAGGAGAAGATGACTCCGTTGGGGGATAAACTTGGCGAATGGAATATTCTGCGGGGAGAAAAGTACTCTGACGATCTTGCTGGGAGGCAATACTCTGTGGGGATAGAGATGCTTTGCTGAGTTATTGATAATAGCTTGCTGGGGATATCTTTGCTGTATCGGAAGTGTTAATAGACTTCGCTGGGGATAAGAAAGAACTATGTTGACGACGACCTTTCTGTGGCTTTTGGCTGAGGATAACCCAGTTATATCCTGTTAAGGAAATAACTCTTTGAATAAAGCCGGACGACGCGTTCGTGCTCTGCGAGGGATAAGCTTCCAGAATCTACTGGGGATAAGCTTACTGCTTGGGGATATGAATTCCAACCTTCCTGGGGAACTGGATTGGACTCTTCTGGGGAAGTTTTGAACTGCGGGGGAAGTGATTCCTTTGAATGTCTGGTATGCCGCCGGGGAACAATCTTTAGGTCAAGACTGCCGGGGATGCTTGTTATGAACATATATGCTGCTGGGGAAGGTTTGGGTTTTGCGGGAGGATACCCAACTTCCTTAAGGTTTGATAACTTGATTGCTTGAGGAGAGTGTACTGACTTGCTTACTTTCTGGGGAATTGAGATACGCCGGTTATGTTCTTTAGCTGAACCTACCTTGGTACCTTGGAGGACAGAACAATTAGATTGCTCAGACAACTCTTTATTGCCCCTGTTTCTAATGTTACCTGTAATTAATCCTTTGTTTCGTATGCAAATATTTATGAGTTAGCAAATTATTGTCGATGCATATATCACAAATTGAACCTTGGACGTTCTTCGCAAAACAAAACAAAAAAAGAAAAACAATTGGCACTTTTAACTGAAAAGTATATTTGTATTGATTTTGAATGGCCTGTAAATAGGCGTTTTGTGTACAAGAGGCTGACGTCCTAGTAAGAGAACACCGCCGAACAAGAGAGTTTATACAATTTTTGTACAAGAGAAAATAAAACAGCTGTGTGAAATATGAATGATCCACTGGGTTTCAACTCTGCTATTGCCTTTATATCTCCGTGCGTCTCATCACTCGATGACCTAAACGAAGATGAAGCTGACTGATCGATGCCGTCTGAACTTGATGTAGATACCAGATTCTGGATGCAAAGTGATCCAATGAGACATAGTATTACGCTTTTATCCCTAATTTTTGCCTGGACCGCCCTTTCGGGTTTTCAGTCCACCGGGATACCCATTTTTGCCCAAGCCGCCTTTTTAGGTTTTCGACTTGCCGGGTGTACAGATTTTTTTCATTTCATCCCTTTATTTTTCCCGAACCCTTTTGGTTCGACGGGAAGCCCTAATTTTTGCCTAGGCATGTCAGCCTAACGGGTCTTTTTTCATGCGTAGTATCTTTTTACTATGTCTGCATTGGCGGGGTGAGGAAGGTCGTCACCATCCATATTGGTTAGAATCATGGCTCCTCCTGAGAACACATGTTTAACTACAAATGGCCCTTCGTATGTAGGGGTCCATTTTCCCCTTGGATCACTCTGAGGAAGGATGATTCGCTTGATTACCAGATCCCCAACTTGATACTCCTGTGGTCTGACCTTTTTGTTAAATGCCCTGATCATCCATTTCTGATACGTCTGACCATGACAGATAGCAGCAAGTCTCTTTTCATCAATAAGGTTGAGCTGATCAAGTCGTGTCTGGATCCAATCATCCTCGTTCAGATTTGCATCCTTCATCATCCGGAGAGAGGGTATTTGCACTTCGATCGGTAAGACTGCCTCCATACCGTAAACCAAGGAGAAAGGAGTTGCCCCGGTTGACGTCCTAGCTGAGGTACGGTACCCATGTAGAGCGAATGGTAACATCTCGTGCCAATCCTTATAAGTCACTGTCATCTTCTGCACGATTTTCTTGATGTTCTTATTTGCTGCTTCGACAGCCCCATTCATCTTCGGTCTGTAGGGAGAAGAATTGTGGTGCTGTATCTTGAACTGTTCGCAGAGCTCAGCAATCATCTTGTTATTCAGATTGGTACCGTTGTCTGTAATAATTCTCTCTGGGACGCCGTACCGACAGATCAGATTATGCCGAATGAACCGTGCCACAACAGTCTTGGTTACCGTAGCGTAGGATGCTGCTTCGACCCACTTCGTAAAATAATCAATCGCCACTAGGAT
This sequence comes from Vicia faba, assembly GCA_948472305.1. Lineage (NCBI taxonomy): Eukaryota > Viridiplantae > Streptophyta > Magnoliopsida > Fabales > Fabaceae > Vicia > Vicia faba. The sequence continues at coordinate 1,172,715,512 of OX451739.1, forward strand.
GAAGCGATGCCCGTTAGATGCCGTAGGTTTAATCTCACCGATCATGTCTATGCCCCACATTGCAAACGGCCAAGGCGCAGTCAGAACATTCAGAGGAACCGGAGGAACATGCACCTTGTCTGCATAAATCTGGCACTTATGGCATGTCCTGGAATGTTGGTAGCAGTCAGCTTCCATGGTGGACCAATAGTACCCTGCCCGAAGGATCTTCTTAGCCATAGTGTGTCCACTGGAATGTGTACCAAAGGTCCCTTCATGTAGCTCTTCCATGATTCTTTCCGCTTCAGTCTTATCCACACAACGCAGTAAGGTTGAATCATGGTTTCGCTTGTACAGGATGTCGTTGCTAAGGAAGAACTTTGTTGCGAACCTTCTCAGGAACTTCTTATCGTTGACAGATGCACCTTCAGGGTATTCCTGAGCTTCCAGATATCTCTTCACCTCATGATACCAAGGCTTCTCAGTGACCAATTCAGTCTCGAGATCACAACAGTATGCCGGTTCGTCTAGTTTCCATATGATGATCCGGGGAGCCTCATTATCCCATTTAACTTTGAACATAGAAGACATTGTAGCTAACGCGTCCGCCAGCTGATTCTCTTCTCTTGGAAAGTGTTCAAAGGTTATCTCTGTGAAGTGGGGGATCAAGGTCAACACACATTCTCTGTAGGGAATCAGGTTTGGATGTTTCGTATCCCACTCTCCTTTGATCTGATTGATCACAAGAGCGGAATATCCGAAGACACTCAGAAACTTGATCCTTAGGTCGATCGCAGCTTGAAGACCCATGATGCACGCCTCATACTCCGCCATGTTATTGGTACAGTTGAAACATAGTCGGGCAGTGAGTGGAGTATGAGTACCTTGTGGAGATATGATTATGGCGCCGATACCGTTTCCCAAAGCGTTGGAGGCTCCGTCAAAGTGCATAGACCATCGGGATCCTTCCTCAGGTCCTTCATCCGGTCCAGGTACTTCACAATCAGTTACTATCATGATGCTTTCATCCGGAAATTCGAAGTTCATTGACTGATAGTCATCTACGGCCTGATGTGCCAAGTGGTCTGCCAATACACTTCCCTTGATGGCTTTCTGGGTCGTGTACTGAATGTCGTATTCTGTCAAGATCATTTTCCATCTTGCAATTCTCCCAGACAGAGCAGGCTTTTCGAATATGTACTTTATAGGATCCATCTTTGAGATCAACAAGGTAGTGTGAGTCAGCATATACTGTCTCAGCCGGCGAGCAGCCCATACCAAAGCGCAGCAAGTTTTCTCAAGCAGTGAGTATCGGGTCTCACAGCCGGTAAACTTTTTGCTAAGGTAATAAATGGCATGCTCTTTTCGGCCAGACTCGTCATGCTGCCCCAACACACACCCCATTGAGTTGTCAAGCACCGTTAGATATAGTATCAGAGGTCTCCCCTCAACCTGTGGCATAAGGATAGGTGGTTCTTGGAGATACTCCTTGATTCTGTCAAAAGCAGCCTGACATTCATCATTCCAACGTACTACCTGATCTTTCTTCAGCAGCTTGAAGATTGGCTCACAGGTAGCAGTCAGGTGCGAGATGAACCGAGCAATGTAATTCAGGCGTCCTAAAAAGCCTCTGACTTCCTTCTCTGTCCTAGGAACTGACATATCTTGAATAGCTTTGACCTTAGCAGGGTCCACTTGAATTCCTTTGTCACTTACCACGAAGCCTAGCAATTTTCCAGACCTTACCCCGAAGGTGCACTTGTTCGGGTTCAATCTCAGCTTGTATAGTTTCAAACGGTCAAGTAATTTCTGCAGATGATCTAGATGCTCTTCCTCAGTCTGGGACCTTGCGATCATGTCGTCAACATATATTTCTATTTCATGATGGATCATGTCATGAAATAAGGCAACCATGGCACGTTGGTAGGTTGCCCCAGCGTTCTTCAACCCGAATGGCATGACCTTGTAGCAGAAGGTCCCCCACTGAGTAACAAATGTAGTCTTTTCCATGTCTTCTGGTGCCATCTTGATCTGATTGTAACCTGAAAAGCCATCCATGAAAGAGAACACCTTATGCTGAGCTGTATTATCAACAAGGACATCAATGTGAGGTAGAGGGAAGTCATCTTTGGGGCTGGCCCTGTTCAGATCCCTGTAGTCGACACACATTCTGATCTTACCGTCCTTCTTAGGTACCGGCACCACATTAGCAACCCACTGAGGGTAAGAAGTCACTGCAAGGAACCCAGCGTCAAACTGTTTCATAACCTCGGCTTTAATCTTCTCGGACATCTCTGGACGCATCCGGCGGACCTTTTGCTTAACCGGAGGGCAATCTTCCTTAGTTGGCAAGTGATGGACCACAATATCGGTGTCCAACCCGGGCATGTCTTCGTAGGACCAAGCAAAGATCTCCATATAATCATGCAGCATTTGAGTCAACCGTTACTTCACGCTGAGCTCTAGGTTGGCACCAATATTTACCTCTCTCTTGTCTGCCTCTGTACCCAGGTTTATTGTTTCCACTGGCTCCTCATGGGGTTGAATTGCCCTCTCTTCCTGAAGCAACAGTCTTGCAAGCTCGCCAGGCACTTTGCAATCATCTTCACCTTCGTCTTCGGCTAAGTTGATCGAATTTTCGAAGTCATAACTGGCAGTAGCAGAGTCGTTACCAGTGAGATCTAGAGTGGGTTGAAACCTGTATGAGTGAGTGTGTGTGTAAATACAACTGTTTTGAAATATATGTAAAGGAAAGAAAGACAGAAAAGGAGCATAAGATTTGTAATGCGAGAAAACGTCCAAGATTTTCATTTATGATATATGAAATGACAATTTATGTGCCCTCACAAATAAAACCACGGTGCCTCGGGTAAGACATCGGGCCATAGAGTTTATTATTGTTTATTACAAAATAACCAAATTTCTTGGCCAATTTTCATCAAATTCCAATTGGATTCTTCAAAAATGGAAAACATGAAAGTTGTAGAGGATGTTTCAATCTTTCTAAAACATCCAATAACATGAATTTATCATACTTGAGCTAGGAGATTCAAGGGCATGAAGTTGGGCATCCATTCTTGAATTACAAGACATTTTAGTGAAGAACACATAACAAAACCCTTATTCTATACTGCATAAGCTTGTGTTGCAGGCCTTCTTACTTGCCAATCCCACCATAATTTAATACTTACAACCACTCTTGAGCTATTACCCAAGTATTTAAGTCATTGTCAAAAAGATCTTTCCATTTATGGCATAAAGGCACCATTGTTATTCTTGAAAAGAAAGATTTTTGTACAAAGTTTGTCTTGAGACCATACTTTGTTTGTTTCTGATTTTACTCCACCATAAATCATGGAAATTAGTCCCTCTAAACCAGCAACTTTGGTACTTCATCTTGGGACTATGACAAAACTTTTATGTTTGTAATCCAACCTAGTCATACCTCCATAATTTGTAAACCAAATCAACTTGTTCAAAAAACCCTTTGCCTATAAATAGAGGGAGCATTTGCAAGAGAGAGAGGTCAGAAAAATAGAGAGAAAAACCATAATTTTTGTTGATAAACCCTAAAAAAATCTTATATTTACAAAAGCCATAACAGTCCACAAAGCTTCCACTCTTGAGTTTTAAAGTCCAAACCTTTGAACCTCTCATACTTTGCAAATTCTGTCCAAACATCTAAGCACCTCACATACATTACTTAGAAGTTGTTCAAACTCAAGAACAAGCTTCTGTAACATCTCTATTTTCCAAGCTCAAGAACACTCAAGGCAACAACTCAAGCTCAAAACACAAATTCCAGCTGCAAGGTAAGTCTTGTTAACTTTAAACCCTTCATTTCAAGCATCATTAGTTGATTCATCTTTGAAGATAAAATGTAATAACCATTACCCTTTAAGCTAACCTTTGTTTATCTTCCATTCTTGTAATTTATGTATTGAGAACTAACCCATGTATGCAGCAAATCAAAAATAGAGTGAAAAAATGACAGTATGATTCGACACATACCTATATGAGTCGACATATCTTAGTGAAAACATAGGTTATGAGTTGACACATAGCCTATTGAGTCGACACATACTGCTATACATGCCCAAAATAGAAGGGAAAAAAAGAGTGTCTGAGTCGACACAAAGCACGTATGAGTTGACACATGTAGTGTATGGGTCGACACATACCATTATGTATCGACTCATACTGAGTTGATTTGGAAAAACAGGGGCATGGGGAGATTATGTGTCGATGCATAAGAGAATGTGTCGACACATAATGTTTAAAAAGGCATTTTTCTTTATTTTTCCTTTGTTTTTACATATTCCACTTAGTTTTTTCATGGCTATTAAATATGGTTGTAATATTTAAGCTCCTACCCATCCCCATTTGTAAATTGTACCCCTTCCCCCTAAACGATGTAATAGTGTAGGACCTTATTTTTCGGTAATTTACCGCTTTCAAATACAAATGCTAGTATTAGGGTGTGTATGGAATGAATAAAATCAATCCTAGACAATCCTAATCCAAGACAAAACAATGCATGAAAAATAAACACTTGCACACTTGCACCTCTAGGGTTAACTCCACTTGTTGCCTTAAAAAATGGTCATGATATGCATGTGAGACATCTTAGCAAAAATAATAGAAAATACAAGATCATAGTCCCTCGATGATGCTACAAATGTTTCCTTATAAGTGATATTGGTCCCTTAAGAGAAATGCTAAGGTATCTCGCAAAATTGCTATTCATGACTATACGATAACCCGTGCCCGTCCCTTCACATCCAAAGATAGAGCTTCTTACCAATCAATGGTAAGATAGAAATATCAAAGGAAGTGAGAAATGAACAAAATATTTTTGAGTAGGTAGAACATTCTTAGTTTCTTCCTCACAATCCATCTTCAAAAAATAAACATTTTTCAAAACACACCAAACACTTTCAAAACATGAAATATTTTCAAAAAGTTCAACACTTTGTATGCATTCTTATAGAGACGAGAATCATTACAAAGTTTTCCTAAACGAAGGCGCTTTTCAAAAATACTTTCAAAACCCACCACAAACACATTTCACACAAAGCAATTTCAAAAGTGATCTAGCGAGCAACTAAGAGCTCATAGATAACTATGGATGAAAAGGGTGCTAACACCTTCCCTTTTCATAATCTACGCCCCGAACTCAAGAAAATATCTCAAAGGTCTTTCCTGTTCTTTTCACCCTTTACTTATTGGATAAAAGAATAGTCGGTGGCGACTCTTGCTATCCACAACAATTACGATCAAACGTAAAACAACCAAGTCAGTTCTTCCACCGTATCACAGAACTGGCGACTCTGATGGGGAAGAATTAAAAGTGGGGTTACCTTAGAGCTAGATCACATTTTATTTTCTTTCATTGTTTGATTTATTTTCTTTACATTATGGATCCTTGTTTGGGTTTGTATTGATCCTCTACCCGGACCGGGGAACATTATTAGGTAAGTAGCAATAGATCGTGGAGACTGTGTGGGGTATACCGACATGGTTGAAGCGATGGCTACGTTAGTGTGACACATTTGTTGGTACCGGTAGCCCTTGAGTCTAGTCAAGGAGAATACGGGGCCGCTGTGTGGTGTCATGAAGCACTAACTGACCTTAGAACCTTTAATCGAACAACTTGGCCATTAGGAAGTAGTGAGATAGCTGGCTTTGGTGCAGTTCAAAGTTGGTTGATACTCGATACTATGCTCATTAAGATCATACTTTTGGGATATTTTGGTCTCCAATAAAGAGGCTTATGCTGAAACAATGCCCGACGAAGAAAGATCAATGATATTGAGATCCCCTAAAACCCGACTACTTTCTAGGACAGGTTAAACCAACTAAACTTCAAAAAGGGTACTTACCAATGAAACCTCATGCAAGCCTAAACCTAAGGACTTGTTTTATTTGTGTGTATATACTTGTACATAACATCATGACATCATACCATGGTATTTTTGCACTAACCATTGCAAGGACCTGGATATTTATCTTTGTCTTATTTTGTAGGACAAGGATCCCACTTGCAGGAATAATGTTCAAATTAACCTCATCAAAATTCCTCCTCAACTTAAGGAACTGGCATCAAGGGTCCCCAATGATTCTCCCTTCACCAAGAAATACAGTTGTCTCGTCAAATTGGTTACAACAAGCTTTGAAGAGGATATGGTGAAAGTGCTATTCCAATTCTTTGACCCTAAGAACCATTGCTTTACCTTTCCTGATTACCAACTTGTGCCTACTATAGAAGAGTTCTCTCAACTCTTGGGAATTCCTATTCTTGATCAACTACCCTTCAACGATATTGAAAGAGACCCAAGACCTGAAGAGATTGCTCGAGCTCTACACTTACCTCAGTCTGACATTATGGCCAATTGGGAAACATGAAGTGGTGTCAAAGGGTTTCTAGCCAAGTTTTTGTTTGAGAGGGCTCAATATTTTTGGGATGCTCTGGATTTACAATCCTTTGAATAAGTGTTGGCTCTTCTCATCCATGGGATGTTTTCTATTTCCCAATCCTGAAAAAATCATAGATGTGAATACAGTCAAAAATTTTCTATCTCACAATCCGATGCCTACTTTACTTGGGGATATCTTGCATTCTCTTCACACTCGCACCATGAAGAGAAAAGTACTTCTTATGTGTTGCACTCCTCTATTGGCTAGGTGGTTTATTTCGAACTTACCCCAATCTGTTATGAAGAACGAGCAACACTCAAGATGGTATAGTAGGTTGATGTCACTCACACATTTTGATATTTATTGGTGTGTTTGATCTATGGAGGACATTACTATTATTGACCGTTGTGGGGAATTCCCTAATGTCCCTCTACTTGACATTAGGGGAGGTATTACCTACAATCCTTGTTTGGCTTTGCGACGGTTTGGATATGCTAGGAGGGAAACCTCATGATGCACTTGTCCAAGGAATTACATTTGACTATGAGAGCAATGTGCAAGGTTATCGTCAGAGATTCATATGAGCTTGGGGCATGGTTAACAAGGTTGATAGCAAGACGCTGGGGCATAAGAATTCCATTCTTTTGGAGCCTTATCTCAAGTGGATGCAAAATCGCGCCCAAAACCTTATGATGCCTTACGAAGCCATCCTACCTATCATCATGGAGCCTGTTGTCGAAGGAGATGTTCCATATACTGTCCTTTATCCTGATATGCCTACTTCTCTTGAAGATTTGCAAAGAGCTTAGATTCAGCTAAAGAGGGAGCGAGACACCTTTGACACCCAGTTTTATGCAAGCAAGAAGAAGGAATTAGAGCTCACGAGACAACTTCATGAGGAGAGGAGCCTGAATGCCTACATTGCTCCAAAGAGGAAGCATCCATAGGAAATTTGAGCCATTGTTATTGTATTTTAGTTCATTTTGTTTCTTTTGTTTCAATGTAAGCCCAAGTGGCATGCTATAATCAATTTAAACCTATTAATACAATTAAAGTTTATTCCCTCTTGTCTAAACAAATTTAAAATCTTCTAAGTCCTTGAAATCATTTGCATACGCATTTTCATGCATCATAACATAAACAGGTTTTCCACAACAGGTGTTGTGATATGGTGGGAGAACTGACTTGGGTGTTTTATGTTTTATCGCAAATGTTGCGGTTAGCAAGAGTCTCCACCGACTTTTCTTTTATCCAAAAAGGAAAGGCTGAAAAGAACAGGAAAGAACTTTGAGATTGTTTCTTGAGTTCGGGGGGTAGATTATGAAAAGGGAAGGTATTAGCACCCTTTTCATCCATAATTATCTATGGGCTCTTAGTTGCTTGCTAGATCACTTACTTTTGTTTGAAAATCTGCTTTGTGGTGGTTTTTGAAAGTATTTTGAAAAGGCACCTTCGTTTAGGCAAACTTTGTAATAGTTCTCGTTCGTAAGAGCGTATACAAAGTGTTGGACTTTTGAAAATATTTCATGTTTGGAAAATGTTTTGAAAGTGTTTTTTGAAAGTGTTTGGTGTTTGTTTTGAAAATAAGCAAGGATGTTTAATTTGAAAGTGAGAAAGCAACTAGGAACAATCTACCTACTCAAAAGTCTTTGTTCATTTCTTCCTTTCCTTTGATATTGCTATCTTACCATTGATTGGTAAGAAGCCTTATCTTTTGGATGTAAAGGGACGGGCGTGAGCCATCGTATAGTCATGATAACAATGTTGTAAGATGTCTTAGCATTTCTCTTTGAGGGACTAAGATCATTTTGAAAGGCAACATTGATAGCATCATCGAGGGACTATGATCTTGTATTTTTTATTGCTTTTTGTTAAGACATCTCACATGCATAACATGACCATTTTTGTAAGGCAACAAAGTGGAATTACCCTAAGGGTGTAAGTGTGAAAATGTGTTTGATTTACATGCATTGTTTATCTTGAATTAGGGTTTGCTACTTAATTATTTTAGTCTTACCATACAACCCTAATTACTAGCATTTATATTAAAGCGATAAATTGTGGAAAATAAAATTACTACGCTATTACATCATTAGGGGAGGGGGTATACAAATTTACAAATGGGGATTGTAAGAAAATTAAACCTAATTATCTATTACAACCATATTGAATATTGTACAAAAATTGAAAATATAATACAAGAATATAAATGGAAAAAGAAATGATTTTTATTTGGTTTTCATGAAAGGGTTTAGTTTTGAAAATTAAGAAAATGATTAATAAAAATTAAATTAAATTAAACCTAAATTAATTAAGGAAAGAAAATAAGTTAAAACATTTTTTAGGGCTTTTTATGAAAAGGTTTTAAGTTAATAATAATAATATTGGGAATCAATTAATTAAAAAAACCTAAATGCTAATTTAATTTTAAATAAAAAAGAAAAAAATAATTAAATCTAAATCTAATTACTAATTAAAAAAAAGAAATTAAAACGTTAAGAAAATATTTTTGTTCTTTTTGTTTTATAAAGAAAATAAAATATAAATGAGCATTTTTAAATATGTAAATAAACAAATAAAATATTTCTGGATTTTTTATTAATAAAAATAAATAATAATAATAATAATAATAATAATAATAAAAAACAATAAGAAAACTGAAATAAAATAAAAATAAGAAAAAGAAAATAAAAGTAAATGCAATAATAAAAAGAAATTGGGCTAGCATGCAAAAGTAACAGGGGGGTTAGAAGTCAGCAAAAAAAAACAAAGCCCATTGACTTAGGTCCATGCCCTGCTGTTTGAAACAAAAAAAAAGGAAAAAAATGTGAGAAAAAATGCATAAAAGGTAGCGCTGGGACTTGAACCCATAACCTCTAGCATACACGCGCGCTACCTTTGCCACTGAAGTGGCTCTACATCCGGTAACATTGATGAAATAATAAATACATAACATTAGTCAGGTCCTGAATGTGACTTCATCTTCAACCTCTAGCCTGAGCATCTGTAACTTCACCATTTCTCAACAAAAATGAAATATGCAAACATGAAAGTTGCTCTATTTTTCCATACGAATCCAACCATATAAATATTGTAAGCTATAAATCAAAGATGAATGAGAATTTATAAAAGTACCAAATTCTGATCTAAATTTTTTCAGAGATTCAAACCTAAAATTCTCTAAGCTCAATCAATATAAATGAAATCTATGGACATGTACAGTTTCAGGGCAATGATGTCTACATCTTATCTTCATAAATTCAAGCCTAACAATACCTAAATGAGAAGATAGAAGTTCAGAAAATGTACCTCAAAACTGGAAATCATGAAATGAGTTTGAGCTGCTTTCAAGGAGTTGTGATGATCAGGTTAGCTTTCTCAAGTTCCCAGGAAGCTAATGCAACACTTACTTGATGTTGGGAGTGTTTAATCATGCTAGAGAAGTCAAGGTGCAAGCTCTGTTTTTTGGTTATGGAAGTTGATGAAGAAGATTTTACAGTCGTGTAACAGGGTGATGGATTGTTTGTAGATGATGTTTAAGAACTTCTGGAAGTGAAAAGCCAAGAAACGCATGAGTGGATTCTGAGTTTGGAGATTTTGGTCAGAATGTGCAACAATGAAGGTTTGTTATGCAATTCTAAGTTTGTGAGAGTTTGAGAGCTTCTGCCTTCGTTTATCCTCTTGCAATAGACTTGTATAATTATAAGAAAAAGGTTAGAGCACTTGAGGTTGACAGATCTGTGAGATATAGAGTTATGGCTATGTTACTTGATTTTGAAGAAAAGTGGAAAACATGGTTTCAAGGCATAGTACAAGCATGGCCTGAGTTTATGGGAGGCTCTAAACATGTTGATTTTGTCTTTGAAATTGCTTATACTCATATGAAGCAAGTTTGGAACTCTATGCATTGACTTTTACAATAAAGCTTGCTTTTCCAAAATGGAAGTGTTACCTTTGTGCCATTAATGGAATAACCATTTGGAAAATGCCTCAAATTATTGGATCAAAGCTCTAACAATTGTTTAAACATTTAATTATGGACTGAAAGGCAAGTTAGAAGCCTGCAAAGTGATATTTGTACAGTATGCTTAAAGATTGGATCAAGTGTTCTTCACAAATTTCCCTTGTAAAACAAGAATGAAACCCTAACTTCATGGCTTCGATTATATTAGCACAAACATGATCTCAATTAGTTCTTGGAAATTTTGGAAAGCTTGTAACATCCTATACAACCTCTATGTTGGACATTTTTTAATATTCATCTTGGAACTATGTGAAAAATTGCCATGAAGTTAGGTCAAAATCCTGCCTAAACTAGGGCAAAATTCCACTAAGTTTTCAAGTTTCATGAACATGTCTTCTTAAAATCATAACTTCAAAAACATGAATTTCTAGAAAAATTTGTGTTCTACAATGATTTAGATGTCATTGAGATATAAAAATTTCATGTTTGAAGTTTCCTTTGAATCATCTTGAATCATGGTAGAAATTTGGCTCAAAGTTATGAAAAAAATGTGAATTTCCAACACAAAAATTTCTAAGTTTAGAAATTTTGACTTTTCAAAATGAAATCTTGACTTTTTGATTTCTTTATGAACAAGTTTCATATTTTTACATGTCTTAATGAATTGTGATCTTTGATACTTGATTTTGACTAAAAAGTCAAATTTTGACTTTTCAGTATACAGTTGACTTTTCATCAGTTGACTTAATTCATCTGTCAACCAATTGATCTTGAGGAATGTTTTGAGCCATTCAATTAGGTAAAAATTAAGTATTTGAAACCTTGAGATCATAACTTAAACCAATAAATCATTTTGTAGGTCAAAAATCAGAAATTTCACCTTCTCAGTCAAAACCCTAATTTTGACCATTTTGCCCTTTTGATGATCTGATCAAATTTCTTGAGGAATTGTGATCCAAACTTGATCAAATGATATATATGGGTTCATAATGTTGATATGGAAAAAAATTATGAAGTTTGACTGTAAATTGACCACAGTTGACTTTTCCCCTAATACAGTTGATTTTAGGTCAAATGATCAATTGACTGAGCAAAAATGTGATCCAAGACTTGAAACTTGACATGAGAAATATTGAGAGTCCAAAATGATCCATGAAAGTCATATGAGGCATTAAAAGTCCATTTGTCCTTGTGCAAACTCAAACCCTAATTTTCAATTATCAGTGCTTGAGGAGGTGTCTTGAGCTGATCAACCCTTGTGCAGTCTTGAATCAAAAGAGATCTTGTGAGAGATTACTTGAGAAATGAGAGGGAAAATTTTGTGGTACAACAACTGCCCCTGTTCAATCTTCTTAAACCTGAAGAGTTAGATTGTAGGATCCGCCGTTCATGACTTAAAGGTGGAAGATGATTGAACACTAGAGTGCCCAGAATTTTGCACTCGAAGATGGATTGGGAATGGGCTTATAGATGCCATTTAGAGGAACGATGGTAAATACTGGAGGAAGTATCAACACAAATCTTTGGTCGATTTATACTAAAAATCGATGTTTTACCTATGGGAAAAAAGGGTTAGTAAAATGCAGATGTATGCATGATGTTCACAAGATGAATGAGATCATGCTAAATGCATTTTATATGTATATGCTATGATGTATGAATGTGAGATGTATGTTTATCCAGGAAAATAAATCCCTGACTACTGCTGAGGAATTCCTAGGAAGTTGAATCTCGGATTGCTGTTGGGGATGAAGAATATACATATCTTCAAACTTTGTTGACATAATGCTTCCACTGGGGAATATCTCTTGAGTGTTAGTTGTTATCTGGTCGGGTCCAGGCTTCATAACAAATTGCTGAGGATGAGGAAGTCAACTGCTATTTGGTCGGGTCCAGGCTTCACGGTAACTTACTGGGGAAGAATAAATTAACTGTTATCTGGTCGGATCTAGGCTTTGTAGAAGATTTATTGGGAGAGTGAAGTTAGGATGTTATTTGGTTGGATTCCCAGTTTCACAACAACATGTTAGGGATAAGGAAGTTAACTGTTATCTGGTTGGGTTCCAGGTTTTGTAGTAACTTACTAGAAAGGATGAAGTTGAACTGATATTTGGTTGGGTCTAGGTTTCATAGTAACTTGAAGTGGTAATTACTATCTGGTCGGGTCCAGGCTTCATAGTTTTTGAAAAGTTATACTATTATCTGGTCGAGTCCAGGATTCATAGTGTCTGCCTGGGGATTGTAGTTAATTATTATCCGGTCGGACTCCAGGCTTCACAATAACATACTTGAAAAGATGAAATTGAAAATTGATATCTGTTTGGATCCAGGCTTCACAGTAACTTGTCTGAAGAGATAGGGTTGAACTAATTTCTGGTCGGGTCCAGGCTTTACATTAACTTGTTTGGAACTTAGTTGTTATCTAGTTGGATTCCAGGTTTCACAACAAACTTCTGAGGGGAATTGCTATCTGGTCGGATCCAGGTTTCATAATAAATTACTTGAAAAGATGAAGTTGGAAACTAATATCTGGTCGGGTCCAGGCTTCACAGTAACTTGTTGGGATAGAGGCAAACTCTACTGGGGAAAAGAAGTTAAACTCTGGTTTGGTTGAGTCCAGGTTCTTCTATATCTTGAAGGATTAAACTATTATCTGGCCGGGTCCAGGTTTCATAGTATTGGAAAGTTGTACTATTATCTGGTCAGGGCCAGGCTTCATAGTATCTGAAAGGTTTTCGCTATTATCTGGTCGGGTCCAAGCTTCATAGTATCTTGAAAATTGTACCATCATCTAGTCGGGTCCGGGCTTCATAGTATCTTTTGGAGATAGTAAAGGCTTTGTTGACAACTTTATTGTGAATTAGGGATTGTGGCCCTATGATTTGTAATATTCTGAAAGGAAAACTCAAGCTGGAGAGGATAAACTCAGCCCAGGAAGACAGACTCATCTTAGGGAGGATATACTCAGTTGGGGATAACATACTCAGCTGGGGAGGATAGACTATGCCGGGGGAATTTGCTGTCTGTTGATTGTTGTATGTCGTATGTTTGGGAAATAAACCATGTTGGGGAAGTAAACCCTGTTGATGAATACTTGATGAACTGCTGATGAGGTGAGTTCTTTGAGGAAGATATCCACAAGGATTCTACTTGTAGGATCAACTTAGCTGGGGAGAGAGCTGCCAAGAGATTGAGACTCTGGTTGGACATCATCCTATGCAAAGAGACTAGGTGGGTAACTTTGTTGAGGGAAGAGGTTTATTGTATGGATAATTCTAATGAAATAACTCTGCGGGGATATTCCATATACATTAAAGAGATGTATGTTGTTGCTTAGCAGGACACACATGCCAAATAGTTTTAATTACATTCACATGCATTGTTAGAACATAGTTTGATTCTACAACCCATGATTAGAGTTTTGATGATAACAAAATACAAAGAATAAATAAATTCAAAGATATATATAAAAAAACAAATATGCTTCTTGAAATTATGTTTTGTACATACAGAAGTTCTGATGGAATCAGCATCAGAAGATCAGCAATATGTGTTACACGCTGAAGCTACCAGATTATACGCTGAAGCTTGATGACTAGAATCTGCGCATAAACAATTACTCTCTAACTCTGATCAAAGACATCTTTACCAAGTCATCAACACTCTGAAGCGTTATCAGCAATTGAAGCAAAGAAGACTCTGAAGCATTATTAATTATTCAAGATAGAATTAAATTCTAACGGCTTTCTTCAGACAAGATCTTCTTCAAAAGGAAAGTACATTATTATCATTAAACTTGCTTTATGGACAACGTATCTTTGCCCTTCCTATATAAACAAGTCCGCTTGAGAAAAGAAGCACGCACACAATTTGAAAGGCCTTCCAAACCACGCATATTCAAAGGCTTTAGAAAATTCATTTTATTCCAAGCTTAATTTGTGTAAACTATCACAGTTGTGATATACTGTTTTGTTAGAAAACAACAACACACTCTTGTTCATTTCTTGTAAAAGATTTCCTTGAGATAAACCGGTTTGTGGTTATACTCAAGAAGACTTTAACAGTTGTTAAAGTAGCTGTTGTAATTCTTTGAGAATAGTGGATTAAGACCTCGTTGGAGAGAGGCGAAATCACCTTGACGGGTGGACTGGAGTAGTTTGAGATCAAACGAACCAGGATAAAAATACTGTGTCTTAAAGCTGTATTTATTTGATCCAAGTTTTTCAATTCAACCCCCCCCCCCCCCCCTTCTTGTGTTTTTTACATCTTCAATTGGAATCAGAGCGCCTGGTTCTGAGCATATAACACTTAACCGTGTCAGTACAAGATCCAGCGTCAGAAAAACATAATGGTAGGACCAAGTCAAAACATCAGCAATGACAACAATGAAGAAAGGGACAGATTCAATGGCAAACCTCCAGTCTTTGATGGAGAGAACTTTGACTACTAGAAAGACAGAATTAAGAGTTTCTTTCTGGCCCATGATGCTGATCTGTGGGACATGGTGACTGATGGATTCACGCACCCAGTGGATGGACGTGGTCAGAAGATTGATAGGAAAATGATGTCTGATCAGCAAAAACGTGAGTTCAGAAATCATCACAAGGCCAGAACAATTCTTCTCAGCGCCATCTCTTATTCAGAATATGAGAAGATATCAAATAGAGAAACTGCCAAGAATATGTTTGACTCTCTGAGAATGACACATGAAGGCAACATTCAAGTCAAAGAAACCAAAGCCCTTGCGCTCATTCAGAAGTATGAGGCATTCAAGATGGAAGATAGTGAATCAATAGAAACTATGTTTTCAAGATTTCAAATTCTTGTTGCTGGTCTAAAAGTTCTTGACAAAGGGTATTCCACTGCTGATCATGTTAAGAAGATCATTAGAAGCTTGCCAAAACAGTGGAGGCCAATGGTCACGGCGCTTAAGATAGCCAAGGATCACAACAAAATCCCTCTGGAGGAACTTGTCAGCTCCCTCAGAAGTCACGAGATAGAGCTAGAAGCAGATTAACCTCAAAATAAAGGTAAGCCATTAGCTTTAAAATCTAACAGAAAATCTGACTCCAAAGTTTTGCAGGCTATGGAAGAAACCTCTGATGGGTCCTCATCAGAAGAAGATGAACTGTCTCTCCTCTTCAGAAGGATGAACCAATTATGGAAGCAGAGGCAAAGGAAGTTCAGGAATCCCAGAAGATCAGAAAATCAAAATGAATCTTCCTCCAGATACAGAAAGTCAGACTCCTCCTCTGGACACAGAAGATCTGAAGGTTCTTCAAGACACAGAAAGCCAAACAACAAAGACATCATCTGCTATGAATGTAATGAGCAAGGGCACTACAAAAGTGATTGCCCAAAGCTTCAGAAGGAGAAGCCCAAAAAGAAGTTTAGCAAGGAAAAGAAGAAAAGTCTCATGGCTACATGGGATGATTCTGACACATCTGAAGCTGACTCAGAATCAGATGATGAAAGAGCAAACATAACTGAAGACAGTGAAGCTTTTGAGTCAGACTCTGAATCAGATACAAAAGAGGTATTCCCTGACTTTACTATAAACTTTACTAAGGCTGAACTAGCTGAAAGCCTTAATGAAATTCTGGAAAGATATCAGCAGATCAGAGTCAAATTCAGAAACCTGAAAAGGAATCTTGCTTCTGACTCCGATAAGACCGAGAGTCTCAAATTGGAGAATTCTGAGTTAAAAGATAAAATTTCAAAATTAGAAAACCAATTGCAAAACTCTCAGAAGGAAATAATCCCTGAAACTCCCAGCAATGATGATGAGATCATCAAGGAGTATGATCACACTTTCAGAATTTTCTAGATAAAAACATAGACAGAAGCAAAATGGCTTCAATGATCTATGGAGTTAGCAGAAATGGCTGAAAAGGGATAGGATATCAAGGTAAGGTACCTACACCAAAAAATGCCATGGATTTAGTTATAAAACATACTCCACTTAATTCACACTTTATATATGGGCACACACATGACATAAAATATACAAGTAGTGATTACTCTGTCAAACCAAAGTTCAACCAAAGTTTTGGTAAAACTAACAAATCAAGACCCAAGAAAATGTGGGTACCTAAAGATAAAATAATACATGTGGCGGATATCTTTAGCAGCAAAACAAAGACACCAATCATGGTACCTGGACTCTGGCTGCTCACGACACATGACGGGAAGAAGGCATATGTTCCAAAGCCTAGAACTTAAGCCTGGAGGCCACGTAGGCTTTGGAGGCAATCAGAGAGGAAAGATCATTGGCTCTGGAACAGTAGGTAATGGAAATCTTCCCTCTATAAGTAATGTCTTATTAGTTGATGGATTAATGCATAACCTGTTATCCATAAGTCAATTAAGTGATAACGATTATGATATAATCTTCAATCAAAATTCATGCAAAGTTGTTAGTCAGAAAGATGGGACTATCCTATTTAATGGAAAGCGGAAAAACAACATATATAAAATCAAACTTTCTGAACTGAAAAGACAGAACGTAAAGTGTCTTCTGTCTGTTAACAACGAGCAATGGATCTGGCACAGAAGATTGGGACATGTTAGTATGAGAAGAATATCTCAGATTAACAAAATCAATCTGGTCAGAGGACTTCCTAACCTGAAGTTCAATTCAGATGCTCTGTGTGAAGCATGTCAGAAGGGCAAGTTTGCAAAACCAGCTTTCAAATCCAAAAACGTAGTTTCCACCTCTAAGCCATTAGAATTTCTGCACATTGACTTATTTGGACCAGTTAAAACTGCTTCAGTCAGTGGCAAGAAGTATGAGTTAGTAATCGTAGATGACTATAGCAGATGGACATGGGTAAAGTTCTTAAGGCACAAGGACGAGTCACACTTTGCGTTTGTTACCTTCTGCAACCAAGTTCAAAATGAAAAGGATCTTAGAATCGTCAAAGTCAGAAGTGATCATGGTGGAGAATTTGAAAACAAATATTTTGAGTTATTCTTTAATGATAAAGGCATTCTGCATGATTTCTCTTGTCCTAGAACTCCCCAGCAAAATGGAGTTGTAGAACGAAAGAACAGAACATTGCAAGAAATGGCCAGAACCATGATCAACGAGACTAATGTTGCTAAGATCTTCTGGGTAGAGGCAATAAACACATCGTGTTACATTCAGAATAGAATCTCCTAAAGACCTATTCTGGAAAAGACTCCATATGAATTGTGGAAGAACAGAAGGCCCAACATTTCCTATTTTCACCCATTTGGATGTACATGTTTTATTTTGAATACAAAAAATTATTTGAACAAGTTTGACTCTAAAGCACAAAAGTGTATTATGTTAGGATATTCTGAACGCTCAAGAGGGTACAAAGTATACAATACAGAAACACAGATTGCGGAGGAGTCAATCAGTGTTCGTTTTAATGATAAGCTTGACTCTCAAAAGTCAAAGCAGAATGAATTCCTTGCAGGTATGGAAGTTGAACTCACAGGTACTGAAGACAAATCATCAGAAGCTCTGAACAGAGACACTCCCTCAACATCAGAAAGAGTCACTACAAGCAATCCAACACCTTCTGTTGATAAACTCCAGAAAAGACCATCCAGAAGCAACATGGATCACCCAGAAGAAACAATCTTAGGAAGGAAGGAAGATCCAATCAGAACAAGATCTACCTTCATAAACTCTGAAGAATCCCTCATAGGACTGGTTTCTCTAATTGAACCAACAACAATTGATGAAGCACTTCTGGACAATGACTGGATTCTAGCAATGAAAGAGGAGCTAAATCAATTCACAAGAAATGACGTATGGGATCTAGTTCCTAAACCAAAAGGATTCAACGTCATTGGTACAAAATGGGTGTTCAGAAACAAACTGAACGAACAAGGTGAAGTCATCAGAAACAAAGCACGA
Source organism: Vicia faba (assembly GCA_948472305.1). Classification (NCBI taxonomy): domain Eukaryota; kingdom Viridiplantae; phylum Streptophyta; class Magnoliopsida; order Fabales; family Fabaceae; genus Vicia; species Vicia faba. The sequence goes on from OX451739.1 coordinate 1,172,733,763, forward strand.
CTGGTAGCACAAGGTTATAGTCAGTAAGAGGGGATAGACTATACAGAAACCTTTGCTCCAGTCGCCAGGTTAGAATCTATCAGACTCTTAATTTCATTTGCTGTTAATAAAGGCATCACTCTGTATCAGATGGATGTTAAGAGTGCATTCTTAAATGGCTATATAGAAGAAGAGATATATGTGCACCAACCCCTTGGTTTTGAAAGTTCCAAAAATCCAGAATATGTTTTCAAACTAAAGAAGTCACTCTATGGCCTGAAACAAGCTCCCAGAGCTTGGTATGAAAGACTAAGTAACTTCTTGCTAGAAAAGGAATTCACCAGAGGGAAAGTGGACACAACCTTGTTCTGTAAGACAATTAAGAATGACGTCTTAGTATGTCAGATTTATGTTGATGACATCATATTTGGATCCACTAAACCCTCTATGGGAAGAAAGTTTGCTAAATGTATGCAGGCAAAATTTGAGATGAGCCTAATGGGGGAACTGAAATTCTTTCTGGGCATTCAGATTAATCAAACCCCAAAAGGAACTTACATTCATCAGAGCAAATATGTCAGAGAACTTCTGATGAAATTTGATCTCTCAGAGTGTAAGCCATCAAAGATTCTAATGCATCCCACGTGCATTCTGGAAAGAGAAGAGGTAAGTAAAAAGGTAGAACAGAAGGTCTACAGAGGTATGATTGGTTCTCTTCTCTATCTGACGGCTTCAAGGCCTGACATTCTATTCAGTGTTTGCATTTGTGCTAGATTCCAATCAGATACTAGAGAATCTCACTTAACAACAGTTAAGCGAATTTTCAAGTATCTGAAAGGTACTACTAATCTGGGTTTGTTTTATAGAAAATCAAGTGATTACAGCTTGATAGGATACTGTGATGCTGATTTCGCTGGAGACAGAGTAGAACGTAAAAGCACTTCTGGAAGCTGTCAGTTTCTGGGAGAAAATCTAATCTCATGGTACAGCAAAAGACAATCCACAATAGCTCTATCAACAGCAGAAGCTGAATACATATCAGCAGCTGGATGCAGCACACAAATGCTCTGGATGAAAAGTCAACTTGAGGACTTTAATATATTTTAGAGTAACATCCCTATCCTCTGTGACAATACTTCTGCTATTTGTCTCAGTAAAAATCCTATTTTGCATTCTAAGGCTAAGCATATAGAAATCAAACATCATTTTATTAGGGACTATATTCAGAAAGGGATTCTAAATTTTAAAATTTATCAACACAGACCATCAATGGGATGATATCTTTACAAAACCTTTTTCTGAAGATAGGTTCAACTTCATTCTGAAACATCTCAGCATGAAGCTCTGCCCAGAATAAAAACTGTTTTGATTCCATATCTTAACTTTCAGAACTTTTTTATTTTTCTGTGAACTACTGATCAATCTTCCTTCAGATCTTTAGAAGTACAAATTGTATCAGAATCTATCCATGAAGACCTGAGTGCTTCATTTCAAGGATAGAAATGTGTTGTTCACTCAAGCAAACAAGTGTCATCCAGTCATCAGCTATTTTTTGAGGCTAAACACGCGTTCACGTTTATGAAAAGTCAAAAGCGCTGATTGGATTCATTGGGACACATGTCATGGGTAACCGTTCCAATATCTTTCTGAATCCCCCAAAATCAGCTGTCATTAAATGCTCATAATCATTATAATTTATTTCTCTATCTTGTCGTTTATGTTTTCAAAATCTATTTAAACTCATTTCTCACTCTTTACACTTTTTCACTTTCACTTTCATTTTCTCTACAATCTAACTGATTTCAGTTTGCATCCTTTCTCAAAACCCTTTCAATTTCTTCTCAAAACCTACAGTGTGAACATGGCTTCCTCAAGCAACCCTACTTCCAGTACTCAGAATATAGATTCCTCCGAACAATATAAAGAACCCTTCAGAACTCTTCTCACACCCATCAAAAATATATAAGTACTCTCAGAATTGATTGTGGACTTTAACAGTCTTCAAGAGAACGGGTTTAATCTCTCTAAAGAAGTAAAGGCTCAAGGCTGGGATAGATATTTTGACCGAGTGGTAGGTCCAACATTCCCAATCCTTGTGAAGGAATTTTGGATTCATGCTTCTTCTTTCAACCATCAAGTTACTTCATACATAATGGGGAAGAAGATAGTCATAACTGACGACCTCGTTGCAAGATTAATATGCTACAATGGTGGTGGTATACGATGCATTGACATGGCTGAAAGATGCACTGATGTCGCTCTAATTGCTAGAGAAATCTTCACTCCGGGTCTTCCCTCCAGCAAGATAAGGGATCTAAAAGACCATCACAGAATATGGTCCAAGATTATTCTGGGATGCATAAACCACAGGAAGCCTACCAGCTCTCCTGACTACATCAATATTGATCAGCAATTTCTGATCTACTTCATCTCCCAAAAGATTAAGGTGAATCTGGTTGTTTAACCATCTAAGGACTAGTGTTAAGGAAACCAGAGAAGAGGAACACACAAAAAGGGACTGGATACCCCTAGAAAGGCTTATATCAGATATTATAACAGAGAATAAGCTGATTGATCATCTAACAGAAGCTCAGGAAATCAGCTCTTTGGAAGCTACTGTTGGCAAACAGTTGAATGCAAAGAATCTGAAAAAGATGAAGTTAATTGAGAACATCAAGAAGGAACCCAGTGCCACTTCTTTTGCAGCAATCTCCAGTAGAAGAATCCCTCTGGATAACTTTCCCATGTTCTCAGAGATTGATTCTAAACCTGAGATAATAGTCAGATATCTGGATGCATGCAAGGAGGATGGTACAACAGAAGATTTAAACATTCAGGATCTGCAGCAGAAGGCTCCAGAAGTTGTGCTGAAGAAAAACAAGAAAAGAAAGGCTGTAGCAGAAGGATCATCCCAGCGGACTCCTAAAAAGAGAGGTAATCCTTCTTCTGTAACTGTTTTAAATTCAATTTCTGTATCAACATCTATACCAATTCCCACTCCATCAGAAAACCCCACACCACAAACACTTGATGACTTTGACCCCTCAGAAACCTTAACTCTTAGGGGATCTCACTCCCTACCTTCAAATCCAAATATTGAAGCAACCCAACATGAACTTGCAAAAGTTCTATCTGATATAGATACCTTTGACCAACATATTTCTGCTCCCATGCCAGAAAATCCAAACTCTGAAACCACCACAAAAGCACCACAACCAGAAATTCCCCTCTCTCCACAACCAGAAATACCACTATCTCCATCTCCTCAACCAGAAATTCATCCACCTTCTCCACAACCTGAACCATTTCAACCAGCAGTTCAAACTTCTGAGGCTCAACCTTCTGAGTCCTGTGAACTAGAACCTCATAACGATCAATCCAACCAAACTGTTGATTCTGATACCATTCCCATTCCTGGAATCACTGAACCTCTGGCCATCCGTATGCCCCTAACCATTCTGGATATTCCTCAAATTCCCTCTTCACTAGAATCAACTCCACCAAACTCCCCAACTAGTCCAATAATTATCCTAGACTCTCCCACTCCCTTACCAAAGAACAAGTCTGATGACAACGCCAAGACTGTCATTGATTTAACAGTTTTTGAACGTCTTGCTGCCATAACCCACAAAACAGCTATACCAAAACCAAAACCATCTGAACCCTCTCCAGATGTTGGTACCAGCTTATTGATATTTGAAACAGAAGTACAAAAATGGATCACTTATCTGAAGCAAGCTAGTCTTGAGCTGATTGATCCTGCTGCATCAGACTACCTTTGGACAAGGTTTAGAAGATGGGTATCTTCTGAAACCCATAAAATACAAGAATAGAGCTACGGACTAGTTCAACAGAACTTCAACAACCTGCTAAAAGTTTTTGAAGATCAAGTTCTGAGAGGGCTACTTAAGGAAGAAGCTCTTCATCTGGACAATGCTCCCTGGTCTAAACATCGTCCAGTAGACAGAGTTCAACCAGAGTCAGAAGATCTCAATCTGACTGCCACTTCAGAGCAGATAGTTCCTGCTGAACAACTGGGTCAAAAAGAGGACATTGCAGAATGCTCTAAGAAGCATCCAGGTGATGAACATCCTCAAGCTTCCTCCTATGAAAGGCAAACTTTGGAAGAAGTGAAGAGAGCAGACATTATTATGCAGGAAAGGATGGATAAACAAGATGACAAAATTTTAGAAATCAAGAGCATGTTAACCAAACAAGAGGAAACCAACACCCAGATCAAGCGCCTGTTGGAAGCTTTGTTCACGCGTCTTCCTCCTCCATCTTAGATTCTCTTTATTTATCTGTAATCTTTTATACATTACTGTTGTTCTAAACTTCTTATCACTGCTTCTAATTAATATAAATCCTTTTTATTTCTGATTATATGTTCTTTTTGATAACTGACAAAAAGGGGGAGAAAGAACAAGATATTTTCAATAACGGATTACTGAGACATAAGTCTCAAACATATTCCTTCTTCTTAAAAACTTGGACAGGTACAAAACTCTGATGAAAGACGTAGTCAAATTCTGATGCTCAAGGACTCAGAGAATTTAAGGGAAGTAATCAACTCTGGGGGAGTTTTTCTACTTAAATTCTATACCTTTTATTCTTTATTTTTAATTGAAAAATCTGGATTTTGTCATCATAAAAAAGGGGGAGATTGTTAGAACATAGTTTGATTCTACAACCCATGATTAGAGTTTTGATGATAACAAAATACAAAGAATAAATAAATTCAAAGATATATATAAAAAAACAAATATGCTTCTTGAAATTATGTTTTGTACATACAGAAGTTCTGATGGAATCAACATCAGAAGATCAGCAATATGTGTTACACGCTGAAGCTACCAGATTATACGCTGAAGCTTGATGACCAGAATCTACGCATAAACAATTACTCTCTAACTCTGATCAAAGACATCTTTACCAAGTCATCAACACTCTGAAGCGTTATCAGCAATTGAAGCAAAGAAGACTCTGAAGCGTTATTAATTATTCAAGACAGAATTAAATGCTAACGGCTTTCTTCAGACAAGATCTTCTTCAAAAGGAAAGTACATTATTATCATTAAACTTTCTTTATGGACAACGTATCTTTGCCCTGCCTATATAAACAAGTCAGCTTGAGAAAATAAGCACGCATGTACGCACACAATTTGAAAGGCCTTCTAAACCACGCATATTCAAAGGCTTTAGAAAATTCATTTTATTCCAAGCTTAATTTGTGTAAACTATCACAGTTGTGATATACTGTTTTGTTAGAAAACAATAACACACTCTTGTTCATTTCTTGTAAAAGATTTCCTTAAGATAAACCGGTTTGTGGTTATACTCAAGAAGACTTTAACAGTTGTTAAAGTAGCTGTTGTAATTCTTTGAGAATAGTGGATTAAGACCTCGTTGGAGAGAGGCGAAATCACCTTGACGGGTGGACTGGAGTAGTTTGAGATCAAACGAACCAAGATAAAAATACTGTGTCTTAAAGCTGTATTTATTTGATCCAAGTTTTTCAATTCAACCCCCCTTCTTGTGTTTTTCACATCTTCATGCATATGTTCGTTCAATTTCAGTCATTGGTCAACTTTGCATTCAAAACAAAAACATAAAGTTTGTACTTCAAAGTATATTTGTATTGATATTTTGCCCATGAATAGGTGTTTTTGTACAAAGATACGGAGATCCTAGTAAGAGGAAACCTTCGAAAGGAAAACAAAATTGAAAACAAAAACAAATAGCCATGTGAAATGATCTCATTGCATTCCAACTCTACTATTGCCCCAATGTCTTCGAATGCCCCTTGCCGTTGACAGAAGTTGATTGGATTGTTCTTGGACCGTTTGAACTCAGACCTTGGTAATAAAGTCGACTGTGTTGATTCCACGAGACATAGTCATACGCTTTCAATCCTTAATTTTTTTCTGGACCGCCCTTTCGGGTTTTCAGCCCACCAGGATACCCATTTTTGCCCAAGTCGCCCTTTCGGGTTTTCAACTTGCCGGGTGTACAATCTTTTACATATATCCCTAATTTTTTCCCAAACCTTTTGGTTTGCCGGGATGCCCTTATTTTTCCTAGGTGTGTCAATCTAGCGGGTCTCTTATGCGTAGTATTTTTTAACTATGTCCGCGTTCACAGGATGCAGAAAGTCTTCACCATCCATGGTAGTCAGCATCATGGAAGGGCCAGAGAACACTCTCTTGACAACAAATGACCCTTCGTATGTAGGAGTCCATTTTCCCCTGGGATCACCTTGCGGAAGTATGATACGGTTGATCACCAGATCTCCAACTTGATACATTTGGCGTCTGAACTTTTTGTTGAAAGCCTTGATCATCCATTTTTGATACATTTGACCATGACAAATAGCAGTAAGTCTTTTCTCATCAATCAAGTTTAGTTGATCAAGTCAGGTCTAGATCCAATCTTCTTCATTCAACCCTGCATCCTTCATAATTCTTAGAGAGGGGATCTGAACCTCAATAGGCAAGACAGCCTCTATGACGTATACCAGAGAATAGGGTGTTTCCCCGGTTAATGTGCGAGCTGTGGTACGATACCCGTGGAGGGCGAATGGTAACATCTCATGCCAGTATTTGTATGTGACTGTCATTTTTTGTATGATCTTTTTAATGTTTTTATTTACGGCTTCGACAACACCATTCATCTTCGGCCGGTAAGGGGAAGAATTGTGATGCTGGAACTTGAATTGCTCGCATAAGGCGGTGATCATAGTATTGTTCCAGTTCATACCATTGTCTGTAATGATCCTCTCCGTGATACTATAATAACATATGAGATTTTACTTGATGAACCGGGCGACAACATTTTTGGTAACGGAAGCGAAAGAGGCTGCCTCAACCCACTTTGTAAAATAGTCAATGGCTACTAAGATGAAGTGGTGTCTATTGGAGGCGGTTGGCTTGATTTCCCCAATCATATCAATCCCCCACATAGGAAAGGGCTAAGGAACCGTCAAGACATTCAGAGGAACCAGAGGTATGTACACCTTGTCAGCATAAATCTGACATTTGTGGCAGGTTCGAGAATGTTGATAGCAATCTGCTTCCATGGTAAACCAATAATAGGCTGCCCGTAGGATTTTCTTTACCATCGTATGTCCACTGGAATGGGTGCCAAAAGTGCCTTCATGTAACTCCGCCATGATCCTTTAAGCTTCAACCTTGTCTACACACCGAAGTAACACAGAGTCATGGTTGCGTTTGTAAAGAATGCCATTAGTAAGGAAGAATTTAGCAGAGAATATCCTTAAGAACTTCTTATCATTGATTGAAGCTCCTTCTGGATATTCTTGAGTCTCGAGATACCTCTTGACTTCGTGAAACCAAGGCTGGTCAACTACTTCTTCAGTGTTAATCTCGTGACAGTGTGCAGGTTCATCCATTCGTTCAATGGTGATCTGGGGAGCCTCGTTATCCCATTTAAGTTTAAACATAGATGACATTGTGGCTAGTGTGTCTGCTAGCTGATTTTCTTCTCGCGGGAAATGCTCGAAGGTAGTCTTTTCAAAATGTGGGAGCAATGTCAAAACATGTTTTTTGTAAGGGATAAGGTTGGGGTGTTTGGTGTCCCATTCCCCTTTGATCTAGCTGATGACCAAAGCTAAATCTCCGAATACACTCAAGGATTTGATCCCTAAGTCTATGGCAGCTTTGAGACCAAAGATGCACGCTTCGTATTCCGCCATGTTGTTTGTGCAATTGAAACAAATTCTTGCAGTAAAAGGAGTATGACACCCTTCAGGAGATATGAGTACAACATCAATACCATTGCCGAGTGCGTTAGATGCCCCATCAAAAACCAGGTTCCATCGGGATCCTTGTTCAGGTCCGTCATATGGCCTGAACTCTTCATAGTTGTTTATCATCATGATGTCTTATCTGGGAATTCGAACTTCATGGACTGATAGTCTTCTACAGCTTGGTGAGCAAGGTGATCAGCTAGTACACTACCCTTTATTGCTTTTTTGGTAGTATACTGTATGCCATATTCTGTCAGGATCATCTTCCATCTCGCTATTCTCCCAGAGAGGACAGGTTTCTCGAAGATGTATTTTATTGGGTTCATTTTAGATATCAACAAGGTAGTATGGGTCAGCATATACTGTCTTAGCCGGTGAGCGGCCCATGCCAGAGCGCAACAAGTTTTCTCGAGCAGTGAATATCTTGTTTCACAGTCGGTAAACTTTTTGCTCAGGTAATAAATAGCGTGCTCCTTTCGGCCAGACTCGTCATGCTGCCCCATCACACACGCCATTGCATTTTCCAAAATGGTCAGATACATGATCAATGGTATTCCCTCGACTGGTGGCATCAAAACAGGTAGCTATCAGGTGAGAAATGAATATGGCAATGTAGTTCAAGCGTCCCAAGAATCCTCTGACTTCCTTCTCAGTACGAGGAGCATGCATCTCTTGTATTGCTTTCACCTTGGCAGGATCCACTTCAATACCTTTATTGTTGAAAACAAAGCCTAAGAGTTTACCAGACCTCACCCCAAATGTGCATTTATTTGGGTTCAACCTCAGCTTGTACTTCTTTAGCCTCTCAATAGTTTCTGTAAATGACCAAGATGCTCTTCTTCTATTTGAGATCTAGCTATCATGTCGTCCATATAGACCTCTATTTCGTGATGTATCATGTCGTGAAATATAGCTACCATGGAATGTTGATAGGTTGCCCCAGCATCCTTCAGCCCGAATGGCATAACCTTGTAGCAGAATGTGCCCCACTGTGTAACAAAGGTTGTTTTCTCCATGTCCGCAGGCGCCATCTTGATTTGGTTGTAGCCTGAGAAATCGTCCATGAAGGAAAAAACTTTGTGGTGTGTCATATTGTCAACTAGAATATCAATGTGGGGAAGTGGGAAATCATCCTTAGGGCTTGCCCTATTCAAATCTCTGTAGTCCATGCACATTCGTACCTTGCCATCCTTTTTGGGCACAGGAACAACATTGGCAACCCATTGCGGATAGGAGGTGACAACCAAGAATCCAACATTGAACTGTTTCATGACTTCTGCTTTAATCTTCTCTAACATATCTAGTCGCATTCGACGGATCTTTTATTTTACTGGTGGACAATCCTCTTTTGTAGGTAGACGATGTACCATAATATCCGCATCAAGTCCCGACATGTCTTCATACGACCAAGAAAAGACCTCAACATACTCGTGTAGCAACTGAATCAGACGCTCCTTGACACTGGGTTCCAGATTGGCACCCACCTTGACCTCTTTTTTGTCTTCTTTGGTACCTAGATTGATTGTATCCACGGGTTCCTCGTGGGGCTGAATGGTTCTCTCTTCTTGTTGTAGTAATCTAGCAAGTTCCTCGGGTACTTCACAATCTTCCTCACCTTCGTCTTCGGCTTGGTAGATTAGATTTTCTGAGTCACAAAAAGCCATAGAAGAACCGTTATCCATGGGATCTCGAATGGATGTAGACTTGCATTGTGAGTGTGAGTGTGTGTAAGGGTATAGCTATATTTGAAAGAAATGAAAATGTAAAAGAAAAAACAATGAGCATAAAGTTTGTATGCAAAAACATCCATGATTCATTGATGTCATATGGAAATGAGATAATAACCCTTACAAATGGACCATTGTGCCTCGGGTAAGACACAAGGTTTTAAGAGTCTGAATTGTTTTAGTATTACAGATCCAACAAAATGTAAACATAGATTACTGTGGGATAAAAGTGATCGGGACGAAATCTCTAGCCTCCTAGTTGCTGAGCCCTCCACTGACAGTTGGGAAGATCCAATCCTCCAGGTTGCATCCATCTTCATCATCCTCTACCGTGTTAACTTCACAATTGCAGATCTTCAGGGGTGGTCCTCCAGCACGAGCGCGGCGTACAGTCTTCTGAGTACCTGAAGTGAAACCTAGGACAAACTTGTCAGACTTGTATGGGATATATGGGAGTTGTCCCCAAATAGTGCACCCACCTTCTTCTATTACCGCTTTTGCATCCTTCAAAGATGACATCTTGAGTGGAGGCCTTGTGGTCTTGGGAACAACCCTGGTTACTGCCACATCTTGCGGGAGTTCCTCAAAGTGTTGGAATGGAGTTTCAATAAATTCACCATCTAACTCCATATATCTGAAGGAATTGAGATGACTGATCATATACTCTTCTTCTCCATAAACAATGATAATATTCCCTTGATTTGGATACTTCAGCATTTGGTGTAGCGTAGAAGTAGCAGCGCCATCATTGTGAATCCATGGTCATCCTAGAAAGCAGGAGTATGAAGGGCAAATATCCATTACATAAAAAGTTGAATCAAATGTTTGGGTTCCAACCTTTATGGGGATATCCACTTCCCCATGCACCATTCTTTTCGAGCCGTTAAAAGCCCTTACTACTATATCGCTTAGTTTCAATGTCAATCCCTCACAGTCAAGCCTATCAAGAGCCTTTTTAGGCAATACATTCAGAGACGATCCAGTGTCCACCAAAACATGAGCCAAGGTTGTGCCCCCACATTCCACTAAGATATGCAATGCCTCATTATGCTTCCTTCCTCTTGGTGTTAAATCAGCATCCGGAAAACCTAGACCATTATCTGCAGTCAAGCTGGCTACGCAGTCTTGGAACTGGTCGGCAGATGTTTCTTGGGGTACATGGGCAGTTTTCAGAAATTTTACAAAGGCTTTTGCATGCGCCTTGGAACATAGTAATAAAGCCAGCATGGAAATTTTTGATGGAGTTTGCCCCAGTTGTTCAACTACATCGTAGTCGCTTCTTTTTATGATCTTTAGAATTTCCTCCATCTCTTTCTGGGAGGTCTCAGGGATATCCAATGATTGTGCCTTCGTCTGGACAGGCTCAATCAGAATACTTTTACCTCGAGTCTCGGTGAACTTGGCAGCAGGAATGTCAGTAGGAGTGATAGCAGGGATTATATTAGCTTTGTCATTTGGAGCATTGGTGGAGATGATTGTAGGACTGGGAACAGCTTTTGGAGGAGCAACAACAACAGGAATGATTACGGGCCCAGAAACTGCTTTTGGGGGAGCAATTTCTGGAGAGAATATCCTTCCGCTTCGGGTAATCTTACTAGTCCCTGCAATATTACTGATATCAGAGTCAACTTTCTCAGAACTTGAATCTCCGGTGGCTGGCCAATCTTGCTTGATACCGTGGTAGTAGACATCCCCTCCATAATTCCATGGTACGGTTTTGTCTGACGAATACGGGACTGGTCCAAGCATTGTAATCATCCAAGGAGTTACTTTTGGAACTGATGTAATTCTAACGGGTCTTTTAGTGGAGACCCTGGAAGAATTGTCGGAAATGGTAATGATAGACACATCATCAAGAGGAAAAGGTGGAACATAAGTCTTTTCAAACAAAATTTCCTTGTTATCTGTTAGGCATTGAATGCATACTTTCAACAAAGGACAGCTGGTTAGTTAGGGCAAACAAAAATGACAGCTTTCATTACAGCCCGGGAAAACACTGGCATTCAATAAGTTCTTGTTGATAGTCAGGAGTGGGGTCATAAGTTCATCAACTGAAGTAACAAACATATCTTCTTCAATGGCGTTGGCATTATGGCCATGTTTGGGCATAGGGGAAGAAATGACATTTGGCTTTTCGGGAGCATCGAATTCAATCTCTTTGGCTTCAAGAAGATCTTGTACTTTGTTATTTAAAGCCCAAAGTTGTTAGTGTCATGTCCGGGACTCTCAGAGTGGTATGCATAGTGGGCATTGGGATGATAGTGAGGAGAGGTTGTGTTAGGGTTCTTTGGAGCTTCTTTTAAAGTAACTAGGTTGGATCTTAACAGATGTGGTAATACTTGAGATAGGGTCATGTTAATTTTGGTGAATTATCTGACTGTTCTTTCCATTCTTAGTTGGTTATTTATTTTCTAATCAGGCGCAGGTTTAGGAATCATAACAGCCCCCACCATTGGACGAAGTTCGGCCCTATCTTGATTTCTCTGAGGATAAACAACAACCACTTCTTTCTTTCTGATAAATGGCTTCCTCACAGCAGTAGAGGATGCATCTTTTTGAATCTTTCCACTTTTTATCCCGGCTTCTACCCTTTCTCCAGTCAATATTAGTTCAGTAAAACCTATCGATGAACACCCAATTAGGTGATTGGAGAAGGGACCATACAAGGTGCCCAAAAACATGTCTACTAATTCTCTTTCATATAGGGGAGGTTAAACTCTTCCATCCAAGTCTCTCCATTTTTGCGCATAGTCCTTGAAGCCTTCACTTGAAACCATGGCCATACTATGGAGTTGAGTACGGGTAAGCGCAAGATCAGCGTTGTATTGGTATTATTTGTAAAAGGCTGCAACAAGATCTTACCAATTGTGAACATTGGCTCTTTCTAGCTGATAAAACCAGTCAAGTTGAGTTCTAGACAGACTGTCTTGGAAGAAGTGTACCCATAAATCTTTGTCAGCGGTATGGGGTTGGATTTTCCTCACATAGGACCGGAGATGAATTTTAGGGCATGAGACTCTGTCATATTTGGCGAATACAAGTGCTTTTTATTGTACCCCAAAATTTTCCCTCCCATATTTCTCAATACATTTCAAGTGAGGTCTCCAAATTGCTCAAGGAAGTCCAAGGGTTGACTAGACAAGCTCTCTCCTAAGGCAGTCTACCTCAAATTAGGGTTTCATGTTGCATCAAGATACTTGAGTCCAAGGGATCCCAAATTATCACCATTATCCTAATATGTTCTCAAGATCATTCATGTCAAGTTTCAAACCTTGCAGAGGAAGTTTGCTCAGTCAATTGCTCAAAGGCCTGAAAATCGACTATGCTAGGGCAAAAGTCAATTGTGGCCCATATACAGTCAAACATCAAGATTTTTGGTCAACATCCTCATTTTTAAGCATCATTCATCATTTGATCAAGTTTTGATCATGATTCATCAATGATTGCTCATAATTCATCAAGAACCAAAAGTTAATAAATTAGGGTTTTACAGGGAAAGTCAACTCAACTTTGACCAAGCATAACTTTCTCATACTTTATGAGAAATGACCCATCCAAATCTCATTTTGAATAAGATGAAATTCTATACAATCCATATTCATCTCCCAAGTTCAAAATATGCACTCACAAGAAGTTATGAATTTGGACATTATAGGTCATTTTGAAAAGTCAACAAAAACACCTTTTATGCCAAAGCTTCATACATGGACATGGAATACCAAATTTAGATGAGACCAAAAGGGTTGCTTAGAGGAAATCTCAAGATTTCTAGAAAGTCCAAAAACACCTTCAAAGAGTCAAAATTGAGGAAGTTATGCATTGGTAAAGTTGACCTTTTTTGCAAAATTGCCAAAAGTCAACTATGCCTCAAATTGCAATTTTTGCTAAATGGGCCTAACTTTTTGCACTTGTCTTGAGTTGGTAGCATGGTCCACGAGCCCTAGATCTTTCCACTTGTCTTTATCTTGTTTTTATTATTTATTTTGGTTTTTATTTGAATTAAATCAATTTTAATCAAAACAAATCATGAAAAATCTAAAACATTGAAATCTCAAGATCTTGTACATGTTTCAGGTCCTATATCCAGCTAGCATAAGATTGAATTCATGTAAAGCCTTGGTGTGCACAAAAAGATTGAGGTTGGCTTATTTTTGGAAGTATCTTCAAGTGAATCAAATCCAAATCAAAATCAACAATGGAGAAAGATTGAGATCAGGTTTTCAACCCTAATTCAATCATTGATATATATATTGAACAATTGCAGACCTAAAGCAAGAGGTTAGAGAGGCGTGAGAGGTTAGAACAAACTTGAAAAAAATCACAAAAAGTGTTGAGTCGAATTCATAGTTCCAGGCAATTACGAGGCTTCCTGACCATCCCAGTCGCTTCCTGGGATCACAAGCAAGTGAAACCAATCAAGAACAAGTCTTTTCCAGCGCCAAAATGCACTATAAGTCACCCACGACCTTAGTTTAATTTTGAAATCGAATTGTGTAATTTTGGCATCTATTGCATGAAATATTTGTATATTCTTGATCCCTGGAACATTTGCAAACTATCTGTAATATTCAATTTCATTTTGGTGGACTGTATCAAGAATTGCCATTGTTAGGGTTCTTGGTTTTGTTTTAGGGTTTTTATGTGCATGCAAAATTAGCCCCCATGAAGGGTATCATGATATTCATGATGCCAAGACGGTTTGATTCATGGCATTTGAAGTCATTTATCGTGCCCATGGAGGATTTTAAGATGAACCAAGGTTGTAGCTACGGACATACGTCCGTAGGTAAAAGTCCCTGCATCTTTTAGCCACGGAGAGAGGACAGGGATGATGGCGTGGCAAGCTCTTATTGCTTCGTTTAAAAATGCGCGCGTTGAATTAACATATTATGCCTTTTTAATATTTAATTATTGTTTTGTCTTTGATGTACAAATAAGACGCACAACTCAGTTGGTGGCCAGGTCATTGGAAAACGCTTTGGGGCTTGGGTTCGAATCCCAGGTCCCCCTAATTATTCCATATTATTTTGCTTCAGGTAATCCAGCGTGCACACAAGCCAAGAGAGCACCATGTATCCTCAAGATCCAACCTCTGGATCTTCAGATGGCCAGATCTAAAGGCCATCATATACAAGTCCACCAAAGCCCTCAGTCAACGCATGGCAGGAGATCTTGGAAGTCAAACGTGGGTCACTCTCTTTTGGGCCCAAATTTGCTATACACCCCCCCCCCCCCAATTACTGAGCTCAGGCCCATTTCCTTTCTTTTTCTCTTTATATTTCTTTTAATTAATTAATTAATTAATTTTTTACTAACATAAAAAATAATTCTTTTTATCAAAAAAATCACAAATAATATTTTTTCACCCAATTAGATTTAGGGTATTTATTTTTTATACAAAAATTAATTGAATTAGGTTATTTAATTTTAGGGTAATTTTAATTCCTTTTGTAAATAATTAAAATTAATTAGAACAATTAGGGTTTTAACTTAATTATATTTTCTTTTTTTCTTAAAATAACCAAAAACACAAAAATAGGTTAAATTTAGTTATTTTCTTTAATTAATTTAATTGCTAATTAATTTTGTATTTAATTTAAAAAACATAATTCTTTTTCTTAAAAACAATTAAAAAACAAACAAAATAATTTTTCTTTCGATTAGGTTAGACTGGGTCAAAACCCTAATTTCTTATCGTTCTTAATTTCTTCGCTCACGCTTTATTATTATTTTTACCATATTAATGTAATTGCTCACAAGTTGTAATAGATTAATTAGGACCTTTTACTTTCATTTATCATTTTTTTAAAGGGTTTGTTTTTGGCTATGTAAATACCCGAAGCCTTGTAATAGTGTAGCTTTACTATCCGCACTTTAAATTCCGCAAAAAATTAATTGTTAGATGTATGAATATTAGGGATGCATGATAAGAATGCATGATTAACTTTAAAACGGTTAGCTAACCCTAAATGTGCAAAGATAATAAACTTGAAATTGAATCACTCGCACATGCGCACTCCTAGGGTACACTCCCACTTCAGTTGCCTTCGGTAAACGGTCATTGAGTATAGGATATTTTAGTGGTCACTCTCTTATCCAAAAGATCAAAGTTGCCTCGGAATTGTTGCCTCGAATAATTAATCTAAGACATTAGGGTTACTACTAAGACGTCCTAACATTGCTTTAGTGACCGCACGTCCCTTTCGAATTGACCCTCAAAGCTCCGACGATGGTGCTACCTACTCACTAATAGTTGGATAGCGTTGTCTAAAGGAAACAAACATAGAATAATTCTTTTTCGGGTAGGTAGATTAGTTCTTAAGTACTTGCTTAATCCAAACAAACTTTTTTGCACTTACACTCCTTTTCAAACAAAGTTTTCAAAACACTTCGTAACACTCTTGAAGATAGAAGCAAGAGTTAAATCGAAGTCAAAACAAAAAATTTTCAAATCACAAACACATAAGCAATTTTGAAAATGATGAGCAAGTACCTAAGAGTCTGTAGATAACTACAGATAGAAAGGGTGCTAATACCTTCCCTTTCTATAATCTACCCCCCCGTACTCAAAATCTCGAAAAAGGAATTTTTCTGTGCTTTTTTCCTTTCCAGTTGGATAAAATAAAAGTCGGTGGCGACTCTTGCTTACCGCGATATTTTGTGAACACAAACGCAAAACGCAAACCAGCATTTCAAAACAGTCCCGGTTCTGGCCACAGAACTGGCGACTCTACTAGGGACTATATAAGTGGGGTATACCTTAGGATTAGTTCATCATATTGCTTATATTGTTTGATTTGATTGCTTTATCTTTGTGGGCTTTGTATCGGAGTTACTATAGATTCTAACCCGAATCTGGGGAACACTTTTTAGGTAAGTAGCAATAAACTGTGAGGGAACTGTACGTCGTAGATCGATACGGTTGAAGCAGTAGCTATGTTGATGTGGCACATTGGTTGGTACCGGTATCCCTTGTGGAGGAACAAGGAGAATATGGGGCTTCTATATGGGTCATTAAGCATCAACTGAACTTAGAACCTATAATTGACCAACTTGGCCATAGGAAGTAGTGAGATAGCCGATCTCGGTGTAGAGCTGGGAACTGGTTGATACTCGATGCTACACTCATTGAGACCATACTCTCGAGATAGTTCCGACCGCAAGAAAAGATTGCGTGAGCTGAAACCATGACCGATGGAGGATGGTCAGTGATATTGAGAACCTCTAGAACCTGGTTACTATTATTAGGACAGGTTGAAACCAACTGAACTTCAAGAGGGTAGTACCTAGACTCCATGCAAGCCTGAAACTTAAGGGTTATTGTGTGACTTGTTTGCCTTTACCATGTCTTCTATCTGTGATACCTGTTGTGTGCTTTTATCATGACACCATGCACCATGACATAGCATGCATATTTAATTAGACTAACCATTTCAAAGACCGGGGGATTTATCTTTGTTCTGTTTTGCAGATTATGGCTTCAGTACACAGAAATACCATTCGAGTCAACTTCGTGCAAATCCCTGCTCAACTCAGAGAGGTAGTCTCAAAAGTTCCTGATACTTCTTCATTTGTTAGAAGACATGGTCATCTCCTTAGCCTGGTCACTTCAAAGTTGGATGAGCAAATGATGAGTGTGTTGTTCCAGTTCTTTGATCTGTTGCATCATTGTTTCACCTTCCCGGATTATCAGCTAGTTCCTACTTTGGAGGAGTTTTCTGACTTACTAGGGATATCTATCCTCGAGCAGACACCCTTCACAGGTTTGGAGGAGGTTCCTAGACCTGAGGACATTGCTTCAGCCTTACATCTAAAAAGGGTTGATGTAGTATCTAACTGGGAGACACGGAGCAGGGTTTAAGGTTTCTTGGCTAAGTTTTTGATCGATCAAGCTCAATAGTTCTGGGATAACTTGGACTTTCAAGCATTTGAAGAAATCTTGGCTCTCCTCATCTACGGTTTGGTTCTTTTCCCGAACCCAGATTCCTTCATAGACTTGAACATGGTCAAAATCTTCTTGTCACGTAATTCAGTGCCTACTCTTCTAGGTGACATTATGCATGCTCTCTATACTCACACTGTGCAAAGAAGGGGGGACCTCATGTGTTGCACGCCGCTGCTGACGAGGTGGTTTATTTCGTACCTCCCCAGGTCTGTATTGAAGAATGAGGAAGGTGTAGGTTGGGCTTACAGAATCATGTCCCTTGCTCATACAAACATCCTTTAGAGTTCTAAAGATATGGAAAGAGTAGTTGTCATTGATCGATGTGGGGAATACCCTAATGTCCCGTTGCTTGGAATTAGAGGGGGAATAACCTATAGTCCTTGTTTGGATTTACGACAATTTGGACGCTCCGGAGAGACGGTCCTCATGAGCTGCTTCTTACAGACATTGTCTTTGACTACAAGGGGGATGTGAATGAGCATCGCCGAAGGTTTATACGAGCCTGGAGCATGGTGAATAGGTCTGACCCTCACGAGCTAGGACTGAAGACTTCTCTCCCTATGCAACCTTACCTCCAGTGGGTTCGAGCCTGTGCTCAAAAGCTAGGGATGCCTTATGAAGCTGTTTTGCCCGTGATTGTGGAGCATACTAATGAAGAAGGGGTTCCTTATACCATGCTTTATACCTACATGCCTACTGATCTTGGGGAATTAAAGAGATCCTGGATTCAACTGAAAGAAGAAATAGATACCTACAGGGAGAAGTATCATGAGCAAGAGAGGAAGATCTTGAAGCTCACGAGGCAGCTTGAGAATGAAAGGACAATCAATGATTATGTCAGCACGAAGGGAAAATGACCATGGGATTTCTGATGTCTTTTATTGTTTCTAGTTTAGATTTGCTTTTCAGTTTATTTCTTTTGTAATGCCTTAAAGGCATTGTTAAACATTGTTACAAGTTTAATCTAATAAAGTATGTTTTATTTTGTTTTACAAAGTTGAATCTCCCAAAGTCTTTAAAATCATTTCATATGAATCCCATTACCATGCACCTCATTACAGGTACCATTACAGGTTTCTTATCTTCTTCGCTGTTTATTTCAGCACAGAATGTCTTCTGAAACGCCTACCGATCAAGCCATCAAGGCTCTTCAAGCACAAAATGCTCAGTTCCAGGAGATGTTCCTGAACTTGGACAAAGGGCAGCAGGATTTGAAGACTCTTATCCTGAAGGAGAAGAAAAAGGAGAAGAAGAAGGTGGTCCTCCTGAATATGGGTCACAGATTTGGGAATAGGTTGCGACAGGAAACTGATTTGTCTCATTCATCTGGAGGAGGATATAACCAAGAAGAAGGAAAGGGTCCTAGTCCTGTAGTCTTTGATAATGACACTGATTTTGATGAAGACCAGTACCCTCCTGCTGAGGACAAGTATAAGCAACTTGAAGACCGACTAAGTGCTATGGAGATTTAGAAGATACCTGGTCTGGACTTTGGAGATTTGGGATTGGCATCTGGGGTGGTGATCCCTCACAAATTCAAAGCTCCTGTCTTTGCTAAGTATGATGGAGTATCTTGTCCAAAGCTCCACCTCCGCTCATACGTCAGAAAAATTCAACCCTATACTTCTGATAGAAACCTGTGGGTTCATTTCTTTCAAGATAGTATGTCAGGGACTCAACTTGAATGGTTCTATCAATTGGAAGGAGCTAATGTCCGCAACTGGGAGGACCTTGCTGCTGCTTTTTACAAGCAATACCAATATAACACCGACCTTGCTCCCACGCGTACTCAGCTTCAGGGTATGTCTACGGGTACAGGTGAAGGCTTTAAGGACTATGCTCAGAAGTGGAGAGATCTGGCTGGAAGAGTCCAACCCCTCTGTCTGATAGGGAGTTGGTAGATATGTTTCTTAGGACTTTGTCTGGTCCATATTTCAATCATTTGATCGGCAGTTCGTTGTATGGGTTCACTGAATTGATTATGACTGGGGAGAGAGTGGAAGTTGGTATCAAAAGTGGCAAGATACAAAAAGGTGCTTCATCAAGTACAGAAAAGAAGCCTTTAAGAAAAGAAGCTAGTGCAGTTTACAGCTCGAGGAGCCAAAACCGACTTGAACACCGACAAGCAGTTAATGCCGTAGTAATATCAAGACCTACTGTTGCCCCACAGCGCAACAATCAGCAAAGAGTAGAGAGACCACAAAGACAGTATACTCGGCTCAGTATGACTTTATCTCAAATTTTGCCACAATTGTTGAAGACTAACCTGGTAACTCTGAGGGAAGCTCCGAAGAATCCTAGTACCACATCTCCGCTGTATAATCTGAACGCCCGCTGCGCCTATCACTCTGATAGCCCAGGGCATGATACAAATAACTGCCGGGCCTTGAGGAATAAGGTGCAAGATTTGATTGAAGCTAAAGAGATTGAGTTTGACGCACCGGAGAAGCCTAATGTCATGACTTCTCCTATGCCTAAGCATGGAGTAAATGCTGTGAATAATGATTCATTTGTGACCTCTGTGGAAGACATTTATACTCCGTTGATGACAATAAAGAAGAATTTATTGTTGGCTGGTTTATTTCTGGGTTGTGGCGAAGGTTGCCATCTATGTTCCATCCTGCCTGCTGGTTGCCATTTATTGAAATCAAGTGTTCAACGCCTGATGGATAACAAAGAAATCTTGTTCGAGAAGACTTCGATTCCATTGATTCTTGTTGAAGATGTTTCCATAATAACAATTTCCGCCAATCCTTCTAAGGCTTCCTCGAGGAAGCCTATTAGGATTACATCTGTTCCGAGAGTTGCTCCATTAATCATTACTATTCCTGGACCTATCCCTTACACTTCGGATAAGGCTGTCCCGTGGCACTATGGGGCCGATGTGTATTATCATGGGATCAAACAAGACTTGAAGATTGAAGAAGTTGATACTGAGATCAACAATATTGTCGGGTCTAGCAAGGTCACCCGAAGCGGAAGACTCTTTTCTCCTGAGATCTCCCCTTCGACTGTTCAAAAGCCTGTTGCTATTCCATCTGTCAGTACATCAGCCATTGTTCCTATTCTTACTCAAGTTATCACCCCTATCGCCGAGCCATCTGACACTCGGGGCAAAGAAGTCACAGGTGAGCCTTCCCGAATGGAGCACCTAAAAAGATTATTGTAGAAACCTCTAAGCAGGAGATAGAGGAAATTTTGAAGATTATCAAGAAAAGCGACTACAACATAGTCGAACAGCTGGGGCAAACCCCGTCGAAGATCTCCATGTTATCCTTATTGTTGTGCTCAGAAGCCCATGCAAAGGCTTTAATTGCTTTCCTTAAAACTGCGCATATACCGCAGGAAACTTTTACTGATCAATTCAAAGACTGTGTGGCTAGTTTGACCACCGACAACGGGTTGGGTTTCTCTGACACAGATCTGACTGCCAAAGGAAGGAATCACAATGACGCTCTGCATGTCTCGATCGAGTGCAGGGGCACTACTCTGGCCCACGTGCTGGTGGATACTGGGTCCTCATTGAATGTTTTACCCAAGAAAGTGTTAGACCGGTTGGACTGTGAAGGGTTGGTTCTGAAGCCAAGTAATATTGTGGTTAGGGCCTTTGACGGATCCAAAAGGATGGTGCACGGGGAAGTGGACGTCCCTGTTAAAGTTGACTCTCATAATCTTGCATCTACGTTATATGTGATGGACATCCGACCATCTTATTCTTGTTTGTTGGGTCACCCGTGGATTCATAAGGCTGGGGCAGTAACTTCTACGCTCCATCAGATGTTAAAATATCCAGTATAGGGGAAGATTGTTACAGTACGAGGGGAAGAGGAATACATGGTGAGTCACCTTAACTCTTTTCGGTATGTGGAGATGGATGGGGAGTTCATTGAAACCCCGTGCCAGAAATTTGAAGAAGTTTCCCAAACTCTAGCGTGGACTGAAATTACTACTGACAAACCTCTGATGAAGATGGCTTCCCTCAAGGATGCCAGGGCTGTTATTGAAAGAGGTGGGTGTGCAAATTGGGGCCAACTCCCTGACTTTGCACACAAGACTGACAAGTTTGGTTTGGGTTTTACTGTAGAAGCTCAAAGGGTTGTTCGGCGCACATGGATTGGAAGACCTCCCCTGTGTATCAGTAATCCGAGAGTGAATGCAATTGAAGACGATGAAGAAGAGTCAGAGTTCGACAGCTGGATTTACCCGACTACCAATGATGGCTTGAACAATTGGACGGCGAAGGACTTTGTGCCCGTTTATTTTGTTACACAGTAATAGACTTTTGTTTTGAAATTTGTAACAGACAGTTTAAAACTTTACGGCCTGGGGCCTTGCCTGAGACATTGTGGCTTTGTTTGTGAGGGCTTATTATTTGTCATTTTCATATATCATCAATAAACATTGGACGTTTTCTTGCATTACAAATTTTGCGCTCCTTGTTTTTCTTTTCAATTTTTCACTTTATCAAAACGGCTATTTTTCTTACACACACTCACATATCATAATACAGGTCCACATCCACTCTAGATCCCACTGATAACGACTCTGTTAGAAAAAAGTTTGAATCTACTACCCTAAGTTTAAGTTTTGATGATAACAAAATACAAAGATATATAAATTGTATGATTCATGTAAGACATATACGCTACCTAAAAAATTACATTCTTTTTTACAGAAACTCTGATGGGTATCAGCAAGAGAATATCGTCATCAGCATCAGAAGATGAAATATCAACATCAGCATCAAAAGATGTTATATCAGATGCCAGAATCAGAAGATTAACATGTGCTTACGTTGAAGCTTGATGAACAGATTTGCGCTTAACAATCTGAACTCTGATCAAGACAACAACAATTCATCAGCACCTAAGCAGCGTCATAATAAGCCAAATCCAGGACACGCTTAAGTGGCAACGGTACTGTGCATTCAAGATGCTTTATTATCAACGGCGACATTCCAGACAAGATCTTCTCAATTTGGAAAGAATGTTATTGGCATTGAAACGGAATTAACTGACTCCAACGTAATCATTTCCAATGCTATATAAACAAGTCAGTGAAGATTGAATTGGCTAATGCTCTACAACTCTCTACACGCCAAAAAGCTATTCATCATCTTCCTCACTCTCAGTTTGCTAAAGCTCACAAATTCTTTACTCAATTATTTTAGCACTCTAGTTCTTATAAGCTTAACGTGTGTAGTATCACAGTTGTGATAAACAGTTTTTGTAGAAAACATTCAACACACTTAGATTTCAATTATCTGTAAGAAAGTATTACCTTGAGAAACCGGATTGTGGTTTGACTCAAGAAGGCTTTAGCAGTTGTTAAAGCAGTTGTAATATTCAGTTGAATATAGTGGATTAAGACCTCGTTGGAGAGAGGCGAAATCACCTTGACGGGTGGACTGGAGTAGTTTGAGATCAAACGAACCAGGATAAAAATACCATGTTGACTGCAATTGATTTCCAATTTTTACAATTCAACCCCCCTTCTTGTGTTTTTCACTTCTTCAATTGGCATCAGAGCGCCTGGTTCTGAGCTAAAACACTTAACCGTGTCAGTACAAGATCCAGCGTCAGAAAAACACAATGGCAGGAACATATCAACACACCAGCAATGACAACAATGAAGACAAAGACAGAATCAGCGGCAAACCTCCAGTCTTTGATGGAGAAAATTTTGATTACTGGAAAGACAGAATTGAAAGCTTCTTTCTGGCACATGATGCAGATCTATGGGACATGGTGACAGATGGATACACGCACCCAATAAATGCAAGCGGTCAGAAGATTGACAGGAAAGCAATGTCTGATCAACAAAAGCGTGACTTCAAAAATCACCACAAGGCCAAAACCATTCTTCTCAGCGCCATCTCTTACGCGGAATATGAAAAGATCTCTAACAGAGACACAACAAAGAACATGTTTGACTCACTCAGAATGATGCATGAAGGTAACATTCAGGTCAAAGAAACTAAAGCTCTTGCGCTCATTCAGAAGTATGAGGCATTCAAAATGGAAGAAAGTGAATCCATTGAAACAATGTTCTCAAGATTCTAAATTCTGGTGGCTGGTCTCAAAGTTCTGGACAAAGGATACTCTATTGCTGATCATGTCAAGAAGATCATCAGAAGCTTGCCAAAACAGTGGAGGCCAATGGTTACAGCGCTGAAGCTAGCTAAAGATCTCAACAAAATTTCTCTGGAGGAACTTATCAGCTCCCTCAGAAGTCATGAGATAGAGCTAGAAGCTGATGAACCTCAGAAGCAAGGTAAGCCTTTAGCATTAAAATCTAACAAAAAATATGAGTCTAAAGTTTTGCAGGCAGTTGAAGAAACATCTGATGGATCCTCATCAGAAGAAGACGAACTTTCCCTCCTCTCCAGAAGAGTGAACCAACTATGGAAGCAGAGGCAAAGGAAGTTCAGGAATCCCAGAAGATCTGATCAGAATGAGTCCTCTTCCAGATATAGAAGGACAGATTATTCCTCTGGATACAGAAGATCTGAAGGCTCCTCAGGAAGAAGAAAGCCAAACACCAAGGACATCATCTGCTATGAATGAAATGAGCAAGGACACTACAAGAGTGACTGCCCAAAGCTTCAGAGGGAAAAGCCCAAAAAGAAGTTTGGAAGAGAAAAGAAGAAAAGTCTCATGGCTACATGGGATGACTCTGACTCGTCTGAAGGTGACTCAGAATCAGATGATGAGAGATCAAACATAGCTCTCATGGCCAACATTTCAGAAGACAGTGAAGCTTCTGAATCAGACTCAGAATCAGACACTGAAGAGGTATTTCCTGACTTTGCAATTAATTTTACTAAGGCTGAACTTGCTGAAAGCCTTAACGAAATTCTGGAAAGGTACCAGCAGATTAGAGTTAAATTCAGAAACCTGAAAAGGAATCTTGAATCTGACTCTGATAAGACTGAGAGTCTTAAATTGGAAAATTCTGAGCTGAAAAATAAAATTTCAAAGTTAGAAAATGTTTTACAAAACTCTCAGAAGGAAACAATTTTTGAAACTCCCAGCAGCGCTGATGAGATCATCAAGGAGTATGATCAGAGCTTTCAAAAGTTCCTTGCTAAAAGCATAAATAGAAGCAAAATGGCTTCAATGATCTATGGAGTTAGCAGAAACGGCAGAAAGGGAATAGGATACCAAGGTAAGGTTCCTACACCAAAGAATGCCATGGATTTAACTATTAAACACACTCCTCTGAACTCACATTTTGTGTATGGTCACACACATGACATTAAATATACTAGCAGTAAGTATTCTGTGAAACCAAAATTCAACCAGAGTTTTGGTAAATCTAACAAATCAGGACCCAAGAAAATCTGGGTACCTAAGGATAAAATAATACATGTTGCAGATATGTTTAGCAGCAAATCAGAAACACCAGTCATGGTACCTGGACTCTGGCTGCTCACGACACATGATGGGAAGAAGGCATATGTTCCAAAGCCTGGAACTTAAGCCTGGAGGCCACATAGGCTTTGGAGGCAATCAGAGGGGAAAGATCATTGGCTATGGAACTGTAGGTAATGGAAATCTTCCCTCTATAAATAATGTTCTGCTAGTAGATGGATTAATGCATAATCTGTTATCCATAAGTAAATTAAGTGATAACGGTTATGATATAATCTTTAATCAAAAATCATGTAAAGCTGTTAGTCAGAAAGATGGGACTATCCTATTTAATGGAAAGAGGAAAAACAACATTTATAAAATCAAACTTTCTGAACTGAAAAGTCAGAATGTAAAGTGTCTTCTGTCTGTTAACAACGAGCAATGGATCTGGCACAGAAGATTGGGGCATGTTAGTATGAGAAGAATATCTCAGATTAACAAACTCAATCTAGTCAGAGGACTTCCTAATCTGAAGTTCAATTCAGATGCTCTGTGTGAAGCATGTCAGAAAGGCAAGTTTGCAAAACCTTCTTTCAAATCTAAAAATGTTGTTTCTACCTCTAAGCCATTAGAACTTCTGCACATTGACTTATTTGGACCAGTTAAAACTGCTTCAGTCAGTGGCAAGAAGTATGGGTTAGTAATCGTAGATGACTATAGCAGATGGACATGGGTAAAGTTCTTAAGACACAAGGACGAGTCACACTCAGTGTTTGTTACCTTCTGTAACCAAGTTCAGAATGAAAAGGATCTTAGAATCGTTAAAGTCAGAAGTAATCATGGTGGAGAGTTTGAAAACAAAGATTTTGAGTCATTCTTTAATTACAAAGGCATTCTGCATGATTTCTCTTGTCCTAGAACTCCCCAACAAAATGGAGTTGTAGAACGAAAGAACAGAACATTGCAAGAAATGGCCAGAACCATGATCAATGAGACAAACGTTGCTAAGATCTTCTGGGCAGAGGCAATAAACATAGCGTGCTACATTCAGAATAGAATCTCAATAAGACCTATTCTGGAAAAGACTCCATATGAATTGTGGAAGAACAGAAAGCCCAACATTTCATATTTTCATACATTTGGATGTACTTGTTTTATGTTAAATACAAAAAATTATTTGAACAAGTTTGACTCTAAAGCACAAAAGTGTATTATGTTAGGATACTCTGAATGCTCAAGAGGGTACAGAGTATACAATACAGAAACACAGATTGTGGAAGAATCAATCAGTGTTCGTTTTGATGATAAGCTTGACTCTGAAAAGTCAAAGCAGAATGAAGTTTTTGCAGGTATGGAAGTTGAATTTACAGATTCTGAAGACAAGTCATCAGAAGCTCTCAACAAAGACACTCCTTAAACATCTGAAAGGAGCACTGCAAGCAATCCAGCAACAACTGCTGATCAACCTCAGAAAAGACTACCCAGAAGCAGCTTGGATCACCCAGAAGAAACTATCTTAGGAAGAAAGGAAGATCCAATCAGAACAAGAGCCAGCTTCAGAAACTCTGAAGAATCCCTCATGGGACTTGTGTCTCTGATTAAACCTTCTTCTATTGATGAAGCACTTATGGACAACGACTGGATTCTAGCAATGCAAGAAGAGCTGAATCAATTCACCAGAAATGACGTATGGGATCTTGTCCCCAGACCAAAAGGATTCAACGTCATTGGAACAAGATGGGTGTTCAGAAATAAGTTGAACGAACAAGGTGAAGTTATCAGAAACAAAGCACGACTGGTAGCACAAGGTTATAGTTAGCAAGAGGGGATAGACTATACAGAAACCTTTGCCCCAGTCGCCAGGTTAGAATCTATCAGACTTTTAATTTCGTTTGCTGTTAATAAAGGCATCACTCTGTATCAGATGGATGTCAAGAGTGCATTCTTAAATGGCTATATAGAAGAAGAGGTTTATGTGCACCAACCCCCTGGTTTTGAAAGTACAAAAAATCCAGAATATGTTTTCAAACTAAAGAAGTCACTATATGGTCTGAAACAAGCTCCCAGAGCTTGGTATGAAAGACTAAGTAACTTTCTGTTAGAAAAAGAATTCACCAGAGGGAAGGTGGACACTACCTTATTCTGTAAGTTAGTTAAGAATGACATCTTAGTTTGTCAAATTTACGTTGATGATATTATTTTTGGATCTACTAATCCTTCTCTTGGAAGAAAATTTGCTAAGTGTATGCAGGCAGAATTTGAGATGAGCCTCATGGGAGAACTGAAATTCTTTCTGGGAATTCAGATCAATCAAAATCCTGAGGGAACTTACATTCATCAGAGCAAATATGTCAGAGAACTTCTGAAGAAATTTGACCTCTCAGAATGTAAGTCATCAAAGATTCCAATGCATCCCACGTGCATTCTGGAAAGAGAAGAGGTAAGCAAAAAGGTAGAACAGAAGGTCTACAAAGGTATGATTGGTTCTCTCCTTTATCTGACGGCTTCAAGGCCTGATATCTTATTCAGCATATGTATTTGTGCTAGATTCCAATCAGATCCTAGAGAATCTCACTTAACAGCTGTTAAGCGAATTTTCAAGTATCTGAAAGGTACTACTAATCTGGGTTTATTTTATAGAAAATCTAGTGATTACATCTTAGTAGGTTACTGCGATGCTGACTTTACTGGAGACAGAGTAGAGCGTAAAAGTACTTCTGGAAGCTGCCAGTTTCTGGGAGAAAATCTGATCTCTTGGTCCAGCAAAAGGCAATCCACAATTGCTCTATCAACAGCAGAAGCTGAGTACATAGCAGCAGCTGGATGCAGCACACAAATGCTCTGGATGAAAAGTCAGCTTGAAGACTTCCAGATTTTTGAGAGTAACATCCCTATACTCTGTGACAATACTTCTGCCATTTGCTTAAGTAAAAATCCTATTTTGCATTCTAGGGATAAGCATATAGAAATAAAACATCACTTCATTAGGGACTATATTCAGAAAGGAACTTTGAACTTAAAATTTATTGATACAGACCATCAATGGGCTGATATCTTCACTAAACCACTTTCTGAAGATAGGTTCAACTTCATTCTGAAACATCTCAGCATGAAGCTCTGCCCAGAGTGAAAATGTCTTAATTTTATATATTAACCTTCATAATGTGTTTTATTTTTACTGTGAACTTCTGATCAATCTTCTTTCAGAAAGATAGACATGCAGATTGTATCAGATTCTATTCTTAAAGATCTGAGCGTTTCAGCTCAAGGATAGACGTGCTGCTCACTAAATCAAATAAGTGTCATCCAATCATCAGCAAATCTCTGAAGCAGAACACGCGTGCACGCTTCTGAGAAGTCAAAACGCTGATTGGATGCATTGAGACACATGTCTGGTAACCGTTTCAAATATCTTTCTCAAATCCCCCAAAATCAGCAAGCATTAAATGCGTGTAATCATGAGTTAAACTGTAATCATGAATTAATTCTCTTTCTTAAAACCGTTTACGTTTTCAAAGCACTTTTTTGAAATATATTTAAGCACATTAACATCATTCATTAAACTTTTACCGTTTCTTACAATCATCCAAAATATTTTCTGCATTCTTCTTGTGTGTTCATCCTTTTTCAAAAGAAACCCTTTCTCAAACTTTTTTTCAGAAAACCCAGTGTAAACATGGCAACTTCTAGCACTGTTTCTGCAGGTTCTCAGAAGGAGGCTTCATCTGAACAATACCAAATTCCCTTCAGAACTCTACTTACACCCGTGAAGAACTTGGAAGTTCTGTCTGAACTGATTGTTGATTTCACCAGCCTGAAAGAAAATGGATTCGACTTGACAGAAGAAATTAGGGCACAAGGATGGGAGAGATACTTTGATAGGTTGGTGGGTCTAACGTTTCCAGTTTTGGTCAAGGAATTCTGGATTCATGCGTCTTCATCAACACATCAAGTTACCTCCTATATCATGGGAAAGAAGATTGTGATCACTGAGGATCACATTGCAAGATTGATTGGATACACAGGTGGTGGTATCCGCTGTATAGACATGGCAGAAAGATGCTCAGATGTTGGTGTCATTGCAAGAGATATTTTCACCCATGGGGTTCCCAGCAGCAAAATTAGAGACTTGAAGGATCATCACAGAATATGGGCGAAGATTATTCTGGGGTGCTTCAATCACAGGAAGCCCACAAGCTCTCCTGATTATATAAACATAGATCAGCAGTTTCTGATCTATTTTATTAATCAGAAGGTAAAGATTAACTTGGCTCATCTTCTGTTTAATCACCTCAGGACCAGCGTCAAGGAGACAAGAGAAGAAGAAAGGACAAAAAGGGATTGGATACCCTTTGGCAGGTTAATATCAGATATTCTAACTGAGAATAGGCTGATTGAACATCTTATAGAAGCACAAGAATTAAGCTCTATTGAACCTACTGTTGGCAAGCCTCTGAATGCCAAGAATCTGAAGAAAATGAAACTGATAGAGAATATCAGAAAGGAGCCCAACGTCACTCCTCTTGCTGACATCACCAGCAGAAGAGTCCCTCTGGACGACTTTCCAATATTCTCTGAGATTGACTCTAAACCAGTTATTGTTCTCAGATACTTGGATGCTTGCAAGGATGATGGCACAGATCCCACTCTGAACATTAAAGATCTGCACCAGCAAAATCCAGAAGTTACTGCGAAGAAGACGAAGAAAAGAAAGGCTACTTCAGAAGGACCATCCCAGCAGACCCCTAAGAAGAGAGGTAATCTATCTGCTGTTAATGTTTTAAATTCTTCTGCTATTCCGACATCAATCCCAACCCCAGCTTCATATGAAATCCCAATCCCCATACCAACCATTGATGACACCGAACCAGAGGCTGACCCTTCTGAGTCACTAACTCTCAGGAGATCCCGCACCAAATCCCAAAATCCAAAACCCACAACATCAACAGAATCAGAACTTGACAAAGTTCTTTCTGAAATTGATCAACGTTCTTCTGCTCCCCTCTCAGAAAATCCAAACACTCAACCAGAAACTCCCCACTCACCACAACCAGCAACTACACTATCTCCAATACCAGAGCAACCAGAAATTCCACCTCCTTCTCCACAACCAGAAATTCCTCCTCCCTCTCCACAACCAGAACTTCATCCACTTTCACCTCAACCATCATCTCCACAACCTGAGTTTCAACACTCTGAAACTCCATCACCTGAACCTCAAACCCCTGGACCTCTCTCCCCTCAATCCTTTGAACCACAACCCTTGGCAATTCAGCTGCCTTGTGGTACAACTGTAAACATACCCCAACTTCCATCCTCACCAGAAACTACCCCTCCAAATACTCCAAACAGTCCAATAATCATTTCTGATTCTCCCACTCCATCTCCCAAACAAAATAAAGATGACCACAACAAGACCTTCATTGACCTCACAGTCCTTGACCGCCTTGCTGATCCTAAAAACAAAATAGCCATTCCCAAACCCAAACAACTAGATGTTGGCTCTGGCATTTTGAATTTTGAAACAGGCTTGCAGAATTGGATTGCTTCTCTAAAGCAAGTTTGTCCTGGAATGATTGATCCTGCTGCTTCAGACCAACTCTGGACACAATTCAGAATGTGGGTACGCGCTGAAGCCCTCAAGCTGCAAGACATCAATTATGAACAGGCTCAACAGAACTTCAGCAAGCTGCTGAAGGAAGCTGAAAGTCAGCTGCTGAAGGAGGAAGTGCTACTTCTGGATAATGAGCCATGGTCTGAAAAGCGTCCAGCTTCAAAAGTGCAGCCAGTAGAAGATCAGATAATTCAAGCTGAAGAGGTTAGTCAAGCAGAAGATGTTGCAGAAAGCTCTCAGAAGCATCCTGTTTCTGATGTCTCTCAAGCTGCTTTGGACAGGAAGACTCTTAAAGAGCTGAAGCAGAATGATATTCGTCTGCAGCAAAGAATGGATGAGAATGATCAGAGGATGAAGGAAAGGATGGATGTGCAAGATGGCAAGATTGATACAGTTGTCAGCATGGTGCATCAGCAGAAGGAAACTGCTGATCAGATAAAGAACATGCTAGAAGCTCTGTTCACACGCTTTCCACCCCAACCTTAGTTTTTCATTCATGATGTTTTCATTTTTTTCTTTCCATGTTTTCTGTACTCTCTTCTAAGCCTTGAATTAAATATAACAGTTTTTCTGCTCTGATCGTTTTAGCTTATATTACTTACACTTTTTGATTGCTGATAAAAAGGGGGAGAAAAAGAATGATATTTTTCAATAAAGGATTACTGAGACAAAAAGTCTCAAACATTCTAACACTCTGATATACTTGAATATTTTTTTGTTTTGCATAAGCTTACAGGTACAAGAAGTTAATCATCTCTGATACACTGAAGCTCTGATGTTCTGATGTTCAAAGAAAGTCAATAAAGATCTGATCCTGAAGGATTCAAGGAATTAAAAAGGGAAGTAATAAACTCAGGGGGAGTTTTTATGATCATAACTCTGATAGTTGTTTTCTTATCCCCTTAAGCTCTGATACCTTTTATTCCTCCTTATCCTTGATAATATTTATTTCTGATACAATTTATTAATTAGGTATATCTGATACTTTTCTCGCTAATTTTCAATTGAAAAATTCTAGTTTTTGTCATCATCAAAAAGGGGGAGATTGTTAGAACAAAGTTTGAATCTACTACCCTAAGTTTAAGTTTTGATGATAACAAAATGCAAAGATATATAAATTGTATGATTCATGTAAGACATATATGCTACCTAAAAATTACATTCTGTTTTACATAAACTCTGATGGGTATCAGCAAGAGAATATCGTCATCAGCATCAGAAGATGAAATATCAACATCAGCATCAGAAGATGTTATATCAGATGCCAGAATCAGAAGATCAACATGTGCTTACGCTGAAGCTTGATGAACAGATCTGCGCTTAACAATCTGAACTCTGATCAAGACAACAATAATTCATCAGCACCTAAGCAGCGTCAAAATAAGCCAAAGCCAGAACACGCTTAAGTGGCAACGATACTGTGCATTCAAGATGCTTTATTATCAACGACATCATTCCAGACAAGATCTTCTCAATTTGGAAAGAATGTTATTGGCATTGAAACAGAATTAACTGACTCCAACGTAATCATTTCCAATGCTATATAAACAAGTTAGTGAAGATTGAATTGGCTAATGCTCTACAACTCTCTACACGCCAAAAAGCTATTCATCATATTCCTCACTCTCAGTTTGCTAAAGCTCTCAAATTCTTTACTCAATTATTTTAGCACTCTAGTTCTCATAAGCTTAACGTGTGTAGTATCACAGTTGTGATAAACAGTTTTTGTAGAAAACATTCAACACACTTAGATTTCAATTATCTGTAAGAAAGTATTACCTTGAGAAACCGGTTTGTGGTTTGACTCAAGAAGGCTTTAGCAGTTGTTAAAGAAATTGTAATATTCAGTTGAATATAGTGGATTAAGACCTCGTTGGAGAGAGGCGAAATCACCTTGACGGGTGGACTGGAGTAGTTTGAGATCAAACGAACCATGATAAAAATACCGTGTTGACTGCAATTGATTTACAGTTTTTACAATTCAACCCTCCTTCTTGTGTTTTTCACTTCTTCAGACTCTGCTACTGCCAGTTATGACTTCGAAAGTCCGATCAACCAAGACGAGGACGAAGGTGAGGATGATTGTGAAGTGCCTAGGGAACTTACTAGACTGTTACTTCAGGAAGAGAGGGCCATACAGTCGCATGAAGAGCCAGTGGAATCAGTAAATTTGGGCACGGAAGAAGACAAGAAAGAGGTCAAGATCGGTGCAAATCTGGAGGCTAGTGTCAAGCAGCGGTTGATACAGATGCTGCGTGATTATGTTGAGATCTTTGCTTGGTCTTATGAAGATATGCCTGGGTTGGATACTGATATCGTGGTACACCGCTTTCCAACCAAGGAAGACTGTCCTCCAGTGAAGCAGAAAGTTCTCCGTATGCGCCCAGAGATGTCTGAGAAAATCAAAGCTGAGGTCATGAAACAGTTTGATGCCGATTTTCTAGCAGTTACTTCTTACCCGCAGTGGGTTGCCAACGTGGTTCCAGTTCCGAAGAAAGATGGTAAGGTTCAGATGTGTGTGGATTATAGGGATCTGAACAGGGCGAGCCCCAAGGATGATTTTCCTCTGCCTCATATCGATGTTTTGGTCGACAACACCGTACAACATAAGGTCTTCTCCTTTATGGATGGGTTTTCTGGTTATAATCAGATTAAGATGGCCCCCGAAGACATGGAGAAGACAACGTTCGTTACGTAGTGGGGTACCTTTTGCTACAAAGTCATGCCGTTCGGATTGAAGAATGTGGGGCAACATATCAGCGCGCCATGGTTGCTTTGTTCCACGATATGATTCACCATGAGATTGAGGTTTACGTTGATGACATGATTGCAAGGTCCCAGACCGAAGAAGAACATCTTGACCATCTCCATAAACTATTCGACAGGTTGAAGATGTACAAGCTGAGGTTAAACCCGAACAAGTGCACCTTCGGAGTGAGGTCTGGTAAGCTGCTGGGTTTCGTCGTTAGTGATAAAGGTATTCAAGTGGATCCTGCAAAGGTGAAGGCTATACAGGAGATGCCAGCTCCCCGAACAGAAAAGGAAGTCAGAGGCTTTTTGGAACGTTTAAACTACATTGCCCGATTCATTTCGCACTTGACTGCTACTTGTGAGCCAATCTTCAAGCTGCTGAAGAAAGATCAAGTGGTAAAGTGGAATGATGAGTGTCAGGCCGCTTTCGAAAGGATCAAGGAATATCTCCAAGAGCCTCTTATTATGATGCCTCCAGTCAAAGGAAAACCTTTAATCTTATACTTGACAGTACTCGATAACTCGATGGGGTGCGTGCTGGGGTAGCATAACGAGTCTGGCCAAAAAGAGCATGCTATTTACTACCTTAGCAAAACATTTACCGACTGTGAGACCCGATACTCACTGCTTGAGAAAACTTGCTGTGATTTGGCATGGGCTGCTCGCCGGCTGAGACAGTATATGCTGATTCACACTACTCTGTTGATATCAAAGATGGACCCAATCAAGTATATCTTCGAAAAGCCTGCCTTATCCGGAAGAATAGCAAGATGGAAGATGATCTTGACCGAGTATGACATCCAGTACACAACCCAGAAAGCAATCAAGGGAAGTGTGTTGGCGGATCATTTGGCACATCAGGCCGTGGATGATTACCAGTCTATGAACTTCTAATTTCCGGATGAGAACATCATGTTGGTGACTGACTGTGAAACACCTGGATCGAATGAAGGACCTGAGGAAGGATCCCGATGGTCTATGTATTTCGACGGAGCTTCAAATGCATTGGGTAATGGCATTGGAGCCATAATCATATCTCCTGAGGGTTGTCACACTCTGTTCACCACCCATTTATGTTTTAACTTCACCAACAACATGGCGGAGTATGAAGCATGCATCATGGGCCTTCGAGCAGCTATTGACCTAAGGATTAAGTTCTTGAGTGTATTTGGAGATTCCGCTCTCGTGATCAGTCAGATTAAAGGAGAGTGGGATACGAAGCACCCAAATCTTATCCCTTATAATGAGTATGTATTGACGTTGCTTCCACACTTCGAGGAGATAACCTTTGAACACTTCCCCAGAGAGGAAAACCAGTTAGCGGACACTCTAGCTACCATGTCTTCTATGTTCAAGGTCAGATGGGACAACGAAGCTCCTCAGATTACCATTGAGAGGTTGGACGAGCCCGTGCATTGCTGTGACATTGAGACTGAAGGGGTAGCAGATAAACCCTGGTTTCACGAGGTAAAGAGGTATCTCGAGGCTCAGGAGTACCCCGAGGGTGCATCTGTTAATGATAAGAAGTTTCTGAGGAGATTCGCGGCGAAGTTCTTCATCAACAATGGTATCTTTTACAAGTGTAACCATGATTCAACCTTACTGGGATGTGTAGATAAGAACAAGGCAGAAAGGATCATGGCGGAGTTACATGAAGGTACTTTCGGGACTCATTCCAGTGGACACACCATGGCGAAGAAAATCCTATGGGCAGGATACTATTGGTCCACTATGGAAGCCGATTGTTATCAGCATTCTAGGACCTGTCATAAGTGCCAAGTCTATGCTGATAAGGTGCACGTACCTCCAGTTCCTCTGAACATCTTGACAGCTCCTTGGCCTTTTGCAATGTGGGGAATCAACATGATTGGTGAGATCAGACCTAATGTGTCTAACGGGCATCGTTTCATTCTGGTAGCTATTGATTATTTCATGAAATGGGTTGAAGTAGCTTCCTTTGCTACAGTAACCAAGAATGTTGTGGCGCGGTTCATTCGACATAGTTTGATCTGTCGATATGGTGTACCAGATAGGATCATTACGGACAACGGTACAAATCTCAACAATACGATGATCACCGAGCTCTGCAAACAGTTCAAGATACAGCATCACAACTCTTCTCCCTACTGGCCGAATATGAATGGGGATGTTGAAGCGGATAATAAGAACATCAAGAAGATTGTGTAGAAGATGACAATGACATACAAAGGTTGGCACGAGATGTTACCATTTGCTCTTCATGGGTACCGAACCTCAGCACGGACTTCAACAGGGGCAACACCGTACTCCTTGGTGTATGGCATGGAAGTAGTTTTACCCATTGAGGTCCAGATACCCTCTCTCCGGATTATGAAAGATGCAGGTTTGAGTGAGGATGATTGGATTCAGACCCGGCTTGATCAGCTAAACTTAATTGATGAAAAGAGACTTACTGCTATTTGTCACGGTCAGACGTATCAAAAATGAATGATCAAGGCATTTAATAAGAAAGTTAGACGACAAGAGTATCAAGTCGGGGATCTGGTGATCAAGCGCATCATACTGCCGCAAGGTGATCCCAGGGGCAAATGGACCCCTACTTATGAAGGGCCATTTGTGGTTAAGAATATTTTCTCGGGAGGAGCTATGATTCTAACCACCATGGATGGTGACGACCTTCCTCACCCCGTCAATGCAGACATAGTGAAAAAATACTACGCATAATCAAAGACCCGCTAGGTTGACTGGCCTAGGCATAAATAAGGGCTTCCCGGCGAACCAAAAGGGTTCAGGCAAAAGTAAGGGATGAAAATATAAAAATTGTACACCCGACAAGTCGAAAACCTGAAAAGGCGGCTTGGGCAAAAAAGGGTATCCCGGTGGACTGAAAACCCGAAAGGGCGGTCCAGGCAAAAATTAGGGATCAAAGTGTAACACTATGTCTCATTGGATCATCTTGAAACCAGACTTCGGTATCCACTATCAAGTTCGGACGATGCAAATCAATCAGATTTACCTTCAACCAAGTAGCAAAGTGATGAGATGCTCGAGGATATAAAGGCAATAGCGGAGTTGGAACCCAGTGGGATTGTTCACATAGCTGTTTTTCTTTGTTTTTTTGGGTACAAATTACATAAATTATATCATTTGACGGCGTTCTCTTACTAGGACGTCAGCCTCTTGTACAAAAGCGCCTATTTACAGGCCAACTTCAAAATCAATATAATTCATCTTCACAAGAAATTTCAAATTATTTTCCTTTTTTTTGTTTTGTTTTGCAAGAACGTCCAATGTTCATTTTTGATATATGCATTTGACAATAATTGTTGCTCATAGATATTTACATATGAAACAAAAGACGATTACTCGTAATATCAGAAATAGGGGCAAACAAGAAATGTCCAGACCTTATAGTTGCTCTGTCCACCAGGTATAGGGATAGACCTTGTTGGAGAAAACATTTGAAGGTACATTCACTCCCCGCAGAGTAAGAAAAGGACAATGGTGTTAACTCTCCTCAGCTGAGGCTCGCAACCGCGAGTGAGTAGGTAAGATTCTCCCCAAGCAGAGTTTATCTATCACCGCCACTAAAAGATTATCCCCAGTGGAGTTCATTTCTTTCACAAACAGAAACTGAATCCCCAACAGAGTTCATCATCGCCAGCAATGATAATTCATCCCCAGCCGAGGTTGTTCCTCCAAATCAACATGTCCTATAATAGAGCATCTCTTTCCCACATAATCATTTTCTCGCCGGTTTATTCTCCAGCAGGATTATTCTCACAATCATCTTCATTCACTATCCCCAGCGAGAACGAATAATTCGACTTTTGTTTTCTCCAGCAGCAATCTGGGATTTATTTTCCCCAGCTAGAGATTGTCATAGAAACATTACATATCCATACATCATGACATGCGCATACGCATCATACAACACAATCTCATTTATTTTGAGAACATCATTTGCTCAATGCATTTCATACATCATGACATTACATACGACTAACTCTTTACCTTTCAGGGAAAGATGCAATCAAAATTCTTACAAGTTTTCTCTGGTTCAGTCAAATCGATGCTAAGATTGCTATTTCAGTTTAAGCTATGAAGCCCGGATCTGACCGGATAGTACCTTGATTTCTACATCATATTATGAAGCCCGGAGAACGACCAGATAGAAGTATCGAACACCGCAAAGCCTGGATTTGACCAGATAGTGGTTTATCTTTAAGCTATGAAGCCCGGAGAACGACCAGATAATAGTTTAATCCCCAACAAGACATGAATCCCGGATTACAATCGGATAACAGCTCAGCAAGTTACTGTGAAGCCTGGATTACGACCAGATAGCAATACCAAGAACACCATGAAGCCTGGATTACGACCAGATAGTGGTAAAAGACACTGAAGCCTGGATTACGACCAGATAACAGTGAGGGACACTGTGAAGCTTGGATTACGACCAAATAGAAGTTTACCCGGCCAATTACTATGAAGCCCGGATTCGACCGGATATTAGTAGGCCCAAAACCAAAGGGAAGCCCAGATTACAACCGGATAACCATTTGATCTCTTCTGAAGCCTGGATTTCGACCAGATAAGAAGTGAGGCATCGTGAAGCCTGGATTACGACCAGATAATGATAAAAAGACTGAAGCTTGGATTACGACCAGATAACAGTACAAGATACTGTGAAGCTTGGATTTCGACCAAATAGCAGTTTACCTGGACAATTACTAAGAAGCCCGGAGTCGACCGGATATAAGTGTGCCCTAAATCCAAGTTGAAGCCCGAATGCGACCTGATAACAACTTAATTCCTTTTGAAGCATGGATTACGACCAGATAGGAATTGAGAAATTGCGAAGCCTGGATTACGACCGGATAGCAAGTTTAATCTCATCTCCCTAGTAAGTCACTATGAAGCCTGGATCATAACCAGATAGTAGTTCTTTTTCCAAGAGACGATTTCCCAGTAGAATAACGGACGACCGAAGCTCCTAAAATTCTATTTCTCTCAAGACAAAGATCAACTTTCCCCAGCAGAATCTTCCTCAATAGCAGGTATACAAGCTCTCGCTAAGGAATCTCTTATGCGATCGACACTTTTCAGATGGCATCTTTAAGCCCATCTCCCGTCATCAATCTCCAAGTGGCATCTATAAGCCCATTCCCGACATCACAAGACGATTACCACTTCATGCGAGTGCAAATTTCTGGGCACTCTAGTGTTCAATCATCTTCCACCTTCGGATCACGAAAGGCAAGAAAGCCAATCTACATCCTCAGGTTTAAGAAGATTAAACAGGGGAAGCTGTTGTACCCCAAAATTTTCCCTCCCATATTTCTCAATACATTTCAAGTGAGGTCTCCAAATTGCTCAAGGAAGTCCAAGGGTTGACTAGACAAGCTCTCTCATAAGACAGTCTACCTCAAATTAGGGTTTCATGTTGCATCAATATACTTGAGTCCAAGGGATCCCAAATGCTCACCATTGTCCTAATATTTTCTCAAGGTAATTCATGTCAAGTTTCAAACCTTGCAGAGGAAGTTTGCTCAGTCAATTGCTCAAAGGCCTGAAAATCGAATGTGCTAGGGCAAAAGTCAACTGTGGCCCATATATAGTCAAACTTCAAGATTTTTGGTCAACATCCTCATTTTGAAGCATCATTCATCATTTGATCAAGGGTTTATCATGATTCATCAAGGATTGCTCATAATTCATCAAGAACCAAAAGTTGTTAAATAGGGTATTGTAGGGAAAGTCAACTCAACTTTGACCAAGCATAACTTTATCATACTTTATGAGAAATGACCCATCAAAAGCTCATTTTGAAGAGGATGCAATGCTCTACAATCCATCTTCAGATCCCAAGTTCAAAATATGCACTCACAATAAGTTATGAATTTGGACATTATAGGTCATTTTGAAAAGTCAACAAAACACCTTTTTTTGCCAAAGCTTCATACATGGACATGGAATACCAAATTAAGATGAGACCAAAATGGTTGCTTAGAGGACATCTCAAGATTTCTAGAGAGTCCAAAAACACCTTCAAA
This sequence comes from Vicia faba, assembly GCA_948472305.1. NCBI lineage: Eukaryota > Viridiplantae > Streptophyta > Magnoliopsida > Fabales > Fabaceae > Vicia > Vicia faba. The sequence goes on from OX451739.1 coordinate 1,172,772,934, forward strand.
GAGTCAAAATTGAGGAGTTATGCATTGGTGAAGTTGACCTTTTTTGCAAAATTGCCAAAAGTCAACTATGCCTCAAATTGCAATTTTTGCTAAATGGGCCTAACTTTTTGCACTTGTCTTGAGTTGGTAGCATGATCCACGAGCCATAGCTCTTTCCACTTTTATTTATCTTGTTTTTATTATTTATTTTGGTTTTTATTTGAATTAAATCAATTTTAATCAAAACAAATCATGAAAAATCTAAAACATTGAAATCTCAAGATCTTGTACATGTTTTAGGTCCTATATCCAGCTAGCATAAGATTGAATTCATGTAAAGCCTCGGTGTCCACAAAAAGATTGAGTTTGGCCTATTTTTGGAAGTATCTTCAAGTGAACCAAATCCAAATCAAAATCAATAATGGAGAAAGATTGAGATCAGGTTTTCAACCCTAATTCAATCATTGATAGATATTGAACAATTGCAGACCTAAAGCAAGAGGTTAGAGAGGCGTGAGATGTAAGAACAAACTTGAAAAAAATCATAAAAAGTGATGAGTCGAATTCATAGTTCTAGGAAATTACGAGGCTTCCTGACCATCCCAATCGCTTCCTGGGATCACAAGCAAGCGAAACCAATCAAGAACAAGTCTTTTCCAGCGCAAAAACGCACTGTAAGTCACCCACAACCTTGGTTTATTTTTGAAATTGAATTGTGTAATTTTGGCATCTATTGCATGAAATATTTATATATTCTTGATCCCTGGAACATTTGCAAACTATCTGTAATATTCAATTTCATTTTGGTGGACTGTATCAAGAATTGCCATTGTTAGGGTTCTTGGTTTCGTTTTAGGGTTTTTATGTGCAGGAAAAATTAGCCCCGATGAAGGGTATCATGATATTCAGGATGCCAAGATGGTTCGATTCATGGCATTAGAAGTCATTTGTCGTGTCCATGGAGGATTTTGAGATGAACCAGGGTTGTAGCTACGGACATACGTCCGTAGGTAAAAGTTCATGCATTTTTTAGCCATGGAGAGAGGACAGGGATGATGGCGTGGCAAGCTCCTATTACTTTGTTTAAAAATGAGCGCGCTGAATTAAGATATTATGCCTTTTTAATATTTAATTATTGTTTTGTCTTTGATGTACAAATAAGACGCACAACTCAGTTGGTGGCCAGGTCATTGGAAAATGCTTTGGGGCCTGGGTTCGAATCCCAGGTCCCCCAAATTATTCCATATTATTTTGCTTCAGGTAATCCAGCGTGCACACAAGCCAAGAGAGCACCATGTATCCTCAAGATCCAACCTCTGGATCTCCAGATGGCCAGATCTAAAGGCCATCAGATGAAAGTCCACCAAAGCCCTCAATCAACACATGGCAGGAGATCTTGGAAGTCAAACGTGGGTCACTCTCTTTTGGGCCCATATTTTCTATTCATGCCCCCCCCCCCCCCACAATTACTGATCTCGGACCCATTTCCTTTCTTTTTCTCTTTATATTTCTTTTAATTAATTAATTTATTTATTTTTTACTAACATAAACAATTATTCTTTTTATCAAAAAAATCACAAATAATATTTTTTCACCCAATTAGATTTAGGGTATTTATTTTTTATACAAAAATTAATTGAATTAGGTTATTTAATTTTAGGGTAATTTTAATTCCTTTTGTAAATAATTAAAATTAATTAGAACAATTAGGGTTTTAACTTAATTATATTTTTTTTTCTTAAAATAACCAAAAACACAAAAATAGGTTAAGTTTAGTTATTTTCTTTAATTAATTTAATTGCTAATTAATTTTGTATTTAATTTAAAAAACCTAATTCTTTTTCTTAAAAACAATTAAAAAACAAACAAAATAATTTTTCTTTCGATTAGGTTAGACGAGGTTAAAACCCTAATTTCTTATCGTTCTTAATTTCTTCGCTCGCGCTTTATTATTATTTTTACCATATTAATGTAATTGCTCACAAGTTGTAATAGATTAATTAGGACCTTTTACTTTCATTTAGCGTTTTTTAAGGGTTTGTTTTTGGCTATGTAAATATCCGAATCCTTGTAATAGTGTAGCTTTACTTTCCGCACTTTAAATTCCACAAAATATTAATTGTTAGATGTATGAATATTAGGGATGCATGACAAGAATGTATGATTAACTTTAAAACGGTTAGCTAACCCTAAATGTGCAAAGATAATAAACTTGAAATTGAATCACTCGCACATACGCACTCCTAGGGTACACTCTCACTTCGGTTGCCTTCGGTAAACGGTCATTGAGTATATGATATTTTAGTGGTCGCTCTCTTGTCCAAAAGATCAAAGTTTCCTTGGAATTGTTGCCTCGAATAATTGATCTAAGACATTAGGGTTACTACTAAGACGTCCTAAAATTGCTTTAGTGACCGCACGTCCCTTTCGAATTGACCCTCAAAGCTCCGACGATGGTGCTACCTACTCAGTAATAGTTGGATAGCGCTGTCTAAAGGAAACAAACATAAAATAATTCTTTTTCGAGTAGGTAGATTAGTTCTTAAGTACTTGCTCAATCCAAACAAACTTTTTCGCACTTACACTCCTTTTCAAACAAAGTTTTCAAAACACTTCATAACACTCTTGAAGACAGAAGCAAGAGTTAAATCAAAGTCAAAACAAAAACTTTTCAAATCACAAACACAGAAGCAATTTTGAAAATTATGAGCAAGTACCTAAGAGCCCGTAGATAACTACGGATAGAAAGGATGTTAATACCTTCCCTTTCTATAATCTACCCCCCGTACTCAAAATCTCGAAAAAGGAATTTTTATGTGCTTTTTTCCTTTCCAGTTGGATAAAATAAAAGTCGGTGGTGGCTCTTGCTTACTGCAACATTTTGCAAACACAAACACAAAACGCAAACCAGCATTTCAAAACAATCCCGGTTCTGGCCACCGTACCACACTTTGAATTTTGGAGGAATGACAATCCCTGATACTAAGCCCAACTCCTCAAAGTCCAAACCAGGAACTTTTTGGATTTCCATTGCAGTCAACCGTTCTTCTAGATTCTTATACTTGTCATCAGCTGGAGGGTATTGTTCTTCAGAATGGTCTTCTTCTCCCTCTTCCTCTTCTGATTCTGACGAGGCAACTGTTTCTTTACCCTTCCTATCTTGGTTGTCTTTCTCACTGGATGTTGTGGAAAAGTCTAAGGCCCTTCTTGTCAGCCCTTAGAATCTTCTTCCTATGTTCAGAATTCTGGTTATTTTCTTCGTCTTCTTTTTCTTCTCCTCAACCAGGAAGGTCTTCAACTCTTCTTGTCCTTTGGCCAGAGTTAAGAACAACTATTGAAATTGTGCATTCCGAGCTTGGAGGTCCTTCATTGTTTGCTCGAGATCCATCTTACTGAAGTAAACAGTAGAGAGATGAGGAGACTTGTTGCAAGAAACCTGCTTATGTTATGATGAATGGTAAATGCATATGCAATGATTTCAAGGATTTTAAAGATTCAAATTTGTTTTAGACAAAAAGGAAACACACGTTATATTAATACATTAAAGCTCGAGTACATCAATGCCTTCTCGGGCAAAAAAAATACAAAAACTCTAAGATAAAAAGGTTGTACGCATCCTCTTTGGTGCGATGTAGGCATTCAGAGTCCGCTCCTCATGAAGTTGCTTAGTGAGTTCCAAAACCTTCTCGCTAGCGTAGAATTGGGCTTCGAAAGTGTCTCACTCCCCCTTGAGTTGTATCCAATCTCTTTGTACATCTTCAAGAGAGATGGGCATGTCAGGATGTAGGATAGTGTATGAAACATCTCCTTCCATAACAGGCTCAATGATTACTGGGAGAATGGAGGGATAAGGCATCATAAGGCTCTGAGCAAGAGTTCGTACCCATTTGAGGTAAGGCTCAAGAGGGATGGAATTATTATGCCCCAATGTCTTGCTATCTACCTTGTTCAACATCCTCCAAGCTCGGATAAATCTCTGGCGAAGACCTTTATCGTCGTTCTCGTAGTCAAATACCAAACCTTGAATGAGCATCTCATAAGGGTCATCCCTTCGGGCGTAACAAAACTGTCTTAAGGCTAAGAAGGGGTTGTAGGTGATACCTCCTCTAACGCCAAGTAAAGGGAAATTACGGAATTCTCCATAACGGTCGACAATAGTAACATTCTCTATGGACCGGGAACACCAATGAATGTCTGAATGTTTGAGCATCATCAACCTTTGTGACCACTTTGAACCTTGCCCGTTCTTCAATAAAGATTGGGGAATATGCGAAATAAACCATCTTGCCAAGAGAGGGGTACAACACATAAGGATACCTATTTTCCTCATAGTGCGAGTGTGAAAAGAATGTAGGATGTCCCCTAGAAATGTAGGCACCGGGTTACGAGACATGAAGATTTTGACAGTGTTCGTATCTATGAGTTGGTCAGGATTTGGAAACAAAACCATCCCATAGATGAGGAGAACCACAATTTCCTCAAAGGCTTGCAAATCCAAGGAGTTCCAACAGTTTTGGGCTTTCTCGAACAAGAACTTTGCTAGGAAACCTTTGACACCACTCCTTGTTTCCCAATGAGTAGTGACATCAAATGAGTGCAAGTGTAGAGCTTGAGCAATCTCTTCTGGCTTTGGGTCTCTTTCTGTACTGTTGAAAGGTAGCTAGTTGAGAATGGGAATTCTCAGGAGTTGGGATAATTTTTCCAAAGTAGGCCCAAGTTGATAATCGGGAAATATGAAGCAATGGTGTAAAGGATCAAAGAACTGAAAAAACACCTTCATCATATCCTCATATGTGTTGGAGGTGACCAAGTTGAGTAGGCGACCATGTCTCTCGGTGAATGGAGAGTTTTCAGTAATCCTTGAAGCTAGCTCCTTAAGTTGTGGAGGGATCCTTACAAGGTTGACTTGAATAATTTTCCTGCAAAGAGAATCCATATCCTACAAAACAAGAACAAAGATGAATCCCAAAATCCTTGAAATGGTTAGTGAATGTGTATGATGTTATGATGCTCATGATGTTATGTACAAGTATGTATATACAAACAAATCAAACAAGTCCTTAGGTTTAGACTTGAATGGAGTTTCATAGGTAAGTACCCTCTTGAAGTTTAGTTGGCTCAACCTGTCCTACTAATAGTAACCGGGTTCTAAGGAGCTCAACATCACTGGTTTGTTTCCTTGGTCATTGTTTCAGCACAAGCCTCTTTAGTGGCGACCGAAATATCCCAAGAAACTAAACCTCAATGAGTGTAGTATCGAGTATCTACCAACTTTGTACTGCACCAAAGCCGATCATCTCACTACATCCTAAAGGCCAAGTTGGTCAAGTAAAGGTTATAGAAATTCATTAGTGCTTTATGACATCACTCAGCGGCCCCGTATTCTCTTTGATTAACTCAAAGGATACCGGTACCCATAAATATGTCGCACTAACGTAGCTATTGCTTAGACCATGTCAGTATACCCCGCATAGTTTCCATAATGTATTGCTACTTACCTATAATGTATCCCAAATCCAGGTAGAGGATTCAAACCCAAACAAAGAACCATAATGTAAAGCAAACAAGTCAAACAATGAAAGCAAGTAAATGTGATCTAGCCCTAAGGTAACCCCACTTTTAGAATTCTCCCCAGCAGAGTTGCCAGCTTTGTGATACGGTGGGAGAACTGACTTGGGGGTTTTGTGTTTGATCGCAAATGTTACGGTTAAAGAGAGTCACCACCGACTTTTCTTTTATCCAAAAGGAAAGGTGAAAAAGCACAGGAAAGACCTTTGATATTATTTCTTGAGTTCGGGGGATAGATTATGAAAAGGGAATGTATTAGCACCCTTTTCATCCATGGTTTTCCATAGGCTCTTAGCTACTTTCTAGATCACTTTCTTTTGTTTGAAATTATGCTTTGTGTGGTTTTTGAAAGTATTTTGTAAAGAGGACATTGTTTAGGCAATCTTTGTAATGATTCTTGTTTGTAAGAATGTATACAAAGATGTTGATTCTTTGAAAATGTTTTCAATGTTTGTAAGATGTTTGAAAGTGTGTGTGTTTGTTTTGAAAATAGCAAGGATGTTTGTTTTGAAATGGAGCAAGTAATTAGGAGCAATATACCTACTCAAATGTCTTTCTTGTTCATTTTCTTTTCCTTTTACATTGTTGTCTTACCATTGATTTGGTAAGCAACCCTATCTTTGGATGTAAATGGGACGGGCGTGGGACATCGTATAACCGTACTTAGCAATGTTGCAAGGTATCTTAGCATTCTTTTTGAGGGACTAAGATCATTTATAAGGCAACTTAGATAGCGTCATCGAGGGACTATGATCTTGTTTTTTTTATTTCTTTTGCTAAGACACCTCACATGTATAATATGGCCATTTTGGTATGCAACAAAGTGGTTTTACCCTAAGGGTGTATGTATGCAAGTGTATTGGTTTACATGTTTGACTTGTCTTGATTAAGTTTTGCTATATGTTGATTTTAATCTTTCCATACACACTCTATTTACTAACAATAATATTGAAAGCGGTAAATTACATAATTTAAATGTCCTACGCTATTACAAAGTTTTAGGGGATGGGGGTACAAATTTATGAATAGGGATTGCAATTAATTAAAGTCTTAATTATCTATTATAACCATATTAAAATAATGTACAAGAATTGAAATGGACTTGTTTTGTTTTTGTTAAGAAACAAGTTTACTTAAGAAAATATTTTGATCTTTTTGTTCTCAAAGAAATAAAATAAAACATGTGAATATGAAATATTTTTGGTGTTTTTGGTTATTTAAAAGCTAAAATAAAATATATGAGAGACAAGGGAGTCAGAATCAGCACGTTGCTGAAACGAGAAGGAACAGAAGTTCTGACTCTGATATGCTGCAAAAGAGGAAGTGTTAGTGAGAAAGTGGAGGGTCAGAAGTTCTGGGCCTGGGTACACCAAATTCCGAGGTTGAGGGGTTCAGAAGCTATAGCGTAGTTGGGAACCTAGAAGTTAATATATCTCTGGCAAGTCAGAGGTTCTGATTGTTTGAGAGAGTGAAGTGATTATGTTGTTAAGTAAGGATATCTGGAAGTTCTGATTTAGGAGTATCGTCTGACAGATAAATGGGTAAAAAATGTCAATAAATAAACCTAAAAAGATGCTTCTGGGGCTAGAACCCATGACCCTTAGCACTAATGTCTTATACGCACGCTTTCTACCACTGGGGTGGCTGTACATCCGGTATTAGAAGCAAAAGCATAAACACATAACATAAAGTAAATTCTGATGATGAGCTTCATCTCTTTCTCCATGCTAATCAGAACATCTGCAACTTAGTCATTTCTCAACATAACAGAAAACACAAACATAGCAATTATGGCAGGTTCCCATCATGGTTTCAGAAGCATAAAAAATGTCAAGACTATAAATCAGAAACAAGCATGTATCTTCTAGTTCTAGTTTCCTTAAGAAGTTTTGGACCTATTTTCTTCCTATTTAGGCAGGCAAATACATGAAACCTCAGAATATGTACAACATCAGTATCAGGATGTCTACATTGTATTTTGAACATGCAAGTCTAATAATGCTTAAGTGATATGATGAGGGTTAGCATAAGCTTACCCTGCAGCTGGAAAATGTTTTGTGAGCTGTAGCCTGGTTCTGACTGCTTGTAATGTTCTAATCAGCTTCCTCACGTGCTCAGCAGGCTGGAACAACCTTTATCTTGGGCTATAAATGGATGGAAAATTTTAGAACAATCAAGAAGCAAAGTTATGACTTTTTGAGAACGTGTTACGGTCTGAAAACAGGAGTTAGGATGGTTTCTAAATGTATATCAGAAGCTGTATGGATGGTTTGGTCAAGAAACACTTGAGGAAAATTGGAGTTTGAAAGCAAGAATAAAAAACTAGCAGGTTTTGTATTTGTGTTTGCAGTTTCAGATTTATGGAAATTTTAGCAAGGTTTCAAGGCTTTTTCTTTTCAATTTTCTGACCGGCCCTTTCACAGTTGCCAATGGAGTTTAATTTATAGGCAAGAACTTTGTATCTTGGAGAAGTCAACAGTACCAACATCATGCTAGAGTGCTGGATTGTTCTTGAAGCAAGATAAACAAGTATGGTGGTTAGCAGCTTTTAGCCGTGCCTAAGATGGATTTGTAAGCATGAATTAAGGAAAAGTACCCTCAGAGGAAAAAGCAAAGCATGGGCCCAACATAAACTTGTACAAAAGTTTGCTTTTCAAGGACAACAATGGTACTTCTATCTCACACGTGGGGAAATCCTTTGGATAAAAACTCAAAAGTGGTTGTGGGCATTAAATGATGATGAGATTTATCAAACCAGAAATCATGCGCTATGAGAGTGTGCATCATAGCTTAATTATGGGCCAGAAGTTCAACATCAGCGCAACTTAGAATAAACATCCAACTTCTGATCCTTGAATCTCTTTGCTCCAGCATGTTCTGAGCGAGTTCTCAGACTTTCCAGAAAGCTTATGAAATGCTTTGTAAGCCCTTTTTGAATTACTCTTGCAACTTCTGACTGAACCTATGTGAAAACTGGCCCATAAGTTATAAATAAATTCTGATTTGAAAATGCTCAAAATTTACTAAGTGTTTAAGTTTCAGGGACGTGACTTTGAAGATGTATAACTTGAAATCCCAGCATTTCTAGAAGAAGTTCTATTCTGCAATATTTTAGGTCTTATTGAGAGATCTAAAACTCTTATGTTAAAATTTCTTCCAGAATCAGCTTGCATCATGGTGAAAATCTGGCCAGAAGTTCTGAGCTTGTCATATTTCTTAAACACTTAGAAAAATTCTAAGTATTTAGAATTTTGACTTTTTCAACATGAATATTGACTTATGATTTTCCTGATGAAACAAACTTCATGCCTTGATGAAAATATTATTCTTGAAACTTGATTTTGATCTAAAACTCAAAATTTGACTTTTCAGTGTGCAAATGACCATTTTGCCCTTGTAAATGACTTTCTTGGAAAATTTGTAATTCAAAGCTTGAAATTGGATGGAAGCAAACCTGAGGGTCCAGGATGATCCTTTGAGAAATGATAGGTAAAATTTTGGGGTATAACACCAGCGGACTCAGAACTTCTGACTTTACCTATTTCTATTAATATGATTTCTGTTTTTGCAGCACGCTAGAGTCAGAACTTCTGATCTCTTTTAGTTCAGCAATGCACTGATTCTATTTTCTTTTTCCTTATTATTTTTGCTATCACTTCTATTTTCACTAATCAAAAACACCAAAAATATTTTACATTTACATTCTTTATTTTATTTCTTAAAACAAAAAGATCAAAAATATTTTTCTTAAACAAAACTTATTTCTTTTCTTAGATAAAACATTTCCATTTCACATTTTCTTGTACATTCTTATCCATTCAATATGGTTGTAATAGTAACTTAGGGTTTAATTTTATTTGCAATCCCCATTTGCAAATTTGTACACCCCATCCCCCTAATGTTTGTAATAACATAGGATATTTACTTTCCGCACTTTTTATTGCTTTCATATATTGCTAGTAATTAGGGTGTGTATGGAAAGACATGAAATCAACAAATAGAGAACCCCAATCAAAGAAAAATCAAGAATGAAAACAATACACTTGCACACAAGCACCCCCTAGGGTAAATCCACTTGGTTGCCTTTACAAAATGGCCATATTACGCACGTGAGGTATCTTAGCAAAAACAAGCAAAATATAAGATCATAGTCCCTCGGTGACGCTATCCGTGTTGCCTTTCAAATGATCTTAGTCCCTAAAGAAAAAAATGCTAAGATACCTTGCAACATTGCTAACCGTGGTTATACGATGACCCACGCCCGTCCCTTCACATCCAACGATGGGGCTTCTCACCAAATTAATGGTAAGATAGCAACACCTAAAGGAGAAGTAAAAGAACATCTAAAGACCTTTTGAGTAGGTAGATTCGCTCCTAGCTGCTTGCTTGCTCACAACAAAAACATTCTATACACCGATACTCTCACTTTGAAACATTTTCAAAAGACAACACTTTGTATGCGTTCTTATAGAGACGAGAATCATTACAAAAACACATTTTCAAAATCACTTTCAAAAACATATCTCACAAACACTTTTTTTTGAATCATTTTCGAAACAAACACTTTTGTATGCGTTCTTATAGAAACGAGAATCATTACGAAGTTACATTTTCAAAATACTTTCAAAACCCACACCACAAGCACATTCAAACAAAAAGCAAGTGATCTAGCAAGTAAATAAGAGCCCATGGAAAACCATGGATGAAAAGGGTGCTAATACCTTCCCTTTTCATAATCTACCCCCGAACTCAAGAAATAACCTCAAAGGTCTTTTCTGTGCTTGTTAACCTTTCCTTTTGGATAAAAGAAAAGTCGGTGGCGACTCTTGCTAACCGCAACATTTGCGATCAAACGCAAAACCTTCAAGTCAGTTCTCCCACCATATCACAGAACTGGCGACTCTGCTGGGGAAAATTCTAAAAGTGGGGTTACCTTAGGGTTAGATCACATTTACTTGCTTTCATTGTTTGACTTGTATGCTTTACATTATAGTTCTTTGCTTAGGTTTGAATCCTCTAACCGGATTTGGGGATACCTTATAGGTAAGTAGCAATACATTGTGGAAACTGTGTGGGGTATACAGACATTGTCTAAGCAATAGCTACGTTAGTGCGACATATTTGTGGGTACCAGTAGCCCTTGAGTTAATAAAGGAGAATACGCGACCGCTGAGTGATGTCATGAAGCACTGATAAACTTTTAGAACCTTCACTTAACCAACTTGGCCTTTAGGACGTAGTGAGATGACCGACTTTGGTGCAGTCCAAAGTTGGTAGATACTCGATACTACATTCATTGGGGTTTGGGTTTTTTTAGATATTTTGGTCGCCATTAAAGAGGCTTGTGCTGAGACAATGCTCAAGGAAACATACTAGTGATATAGAGCTCCTTAGAACCCAGTTACTATTACTAGGACAGGTTTGAGCCAACTAAACTTCAAGAGGGTACTTAGCTATGAGACTCCATGCAAGCCTAAACCTAAGGTTTTGTCTGCTTTGTATGCATATAAACTTGTTTACTTTGCATATTTGTACATAACGTCATAACATCATACCATAGCATTTTCAGTAACCGTTTCAAGGATCTCAAGGGCCTATGATACAGGGTCACGTTGAACCAGACGTCTATCAGGGGGCAAGAGGATTTATTTTCCTCTAACCAAACGATGTCAAAGGTCAAAGCACAACAACTTGAGTCAAGGGCTACAACCCACTTGGCATGGTGATCTTAATTCTCGTGGAAAGACATCCACCGATACAAAGTTCTCCAATCCAAGCTGTAAGTGACTACTAACATTTACCCTGCGAGATCCTTGAAAACATGCATCCACATATCATGCATCATATCATGACAGGTTTCTCCCATACAGGTCTCCTTATCTTCCTACTATTTATTTCAGTAAGATGGATATGGAACAAACGGTGAAAGACATCCAGGCTCAAAATGCCCAACTTCAAGAGATGTTCTTGAATCTGTCCAAGGGACAAGAAGAGGTGAAAGCTCTCCTCACCAGGGGAATGATCATGGGAAATCCTGGGGACGATAGAGATGACCAGTTGGAGCGGCTACAAACTGAGATAGCCACAATGAAGGTCCAAATGATGGGACAATTGGTGGGCCAGGTGGCTCTTATCCAAAATCTGGCTTAAGGACAAGGAGAGCTGAAAGTTCTTGTCGACCAACTTCGTCAAGACGGTTGCAACCGTACGAGGCAAAAAACCAGGACTGGAAATCAAGTCACTACTCAGCCTCCCATGAAACAAGAGGCCGGAAGACCTTCCCAATTTGTTACTACCTCACGGATCCAACAACAACCTCGCCAACAACAACAAAAGAATTAGCGCAAGGAGGTCGCACATAAGAGACAATTTACCAGGATTGACATGTCGCTAGCTCAGGTGCTACAACACCTGTTGAAGATAGAGCTAATTACAATAAAGGTTCCTCCCAGGAATCCTAACACTGCTGCTCCTAGTTACCGTCCCAAAGAGAGGTGTGCTTACCATTCCTACGGTCCCGGGCATGACACGAACAATTGTTGGGCTCTGAAGAACAAGATTCAATACCTAATTGAGGAAGGAGTGTTGAAGTTTACACAAGATGATCAGTTGGAACTCTTCTATCACCCATCAAGGACATCCACATGGAGCAACAATCTGGGCGAGGAAATTTTCCGTTCATTTGAATTTTCAATTGTAATCTCTTTTGTTATTCAAACAAATTATCTATTAATGTCAAACTTTGTTTCATTAATGCATTGCATATGTTTGTCTTGAATTCATCCATTCGCTTTTATTATATTTCAACTATGATTTTTGCTCTCTTTATGACATTCAACTCTTGCTAAAAGTTACAAGCCTTTAGAGGGAGGATGACGAAAACAATGCCATAATCTCATACAGTATGCTTTTGAACAGACCTTACTGATGATGTACATGTGTTCTTTCAAATCCTAAACACTGGAGTTATAAGGAAGATAATCCCTAGTCAACCCCTTTGAGCCAAAGAAGTAGAAGTTTTCTTTCTTACACAAATTGAAACCTTTAATCAAAACCTGGGGCAGGGTAGTCTCTCGGTTGATTCAAACGCGTGTTTAGCCATAAACTCTCATCTCGTAATACAACGAATGACATCAAAAACATTCCTCTGGAATCAAAAGACAATGATGGTTACCTATCACATAGGCAGTCATTATCTCTCAGAAAAGAAAAGCCCACTAAGTCAAAACCTACAAAGGAGACTTAAGAAAAACTGGGGCATCTCGCTGACCGTAATCTCAAAACAAGAACAGTTGGGAAAACAAATCAAAAGAAAGAGGTCACTACAAATCCTCAACAACATGAAAAAAAATGTTGCAAAAATGACTGTCTTCCGATAAACTTAACTTGTTTGAACCATCACCAAAACGTCATTCCAGACTCAATTTGAGTTCAAACGCACAATTAACTGAGTTTAGGACTGAAGAACGTCACGAAGAGCGGGTGGGTACAAATACATTTTGAGCCTTTATCCTTTGTTTCTTAAACCGTGAACCAAGCCACGTTACAACCCTTCAAAAGTCCTAATAGAAGCATGGGTTAGTTCGAAAGCATACTGTGACAAAAGGTATTCTGACTCCTGTAGAGCTTTACTCTAAATCCTGAGTTGAATTTTTCTTACAAAATTTCTTTACTTGCTAAAACGCGTTTTCAAAAAGTTCAAGACAAACATAAACTTTGCATATGGCTATTTGTTTGGCAGCGGAGAAATTCACAAGCACCCCCTAGGGTAAATCCACTTGGTTGCCTTTACAAAATGGCCATATTACGCACGTGAGGTATCTTAGCAAAAACAAGCAAAATATAAGATCATAGTCCCTCGGTGATGCTATCCGTGTTGCCTTTCAAATGATCTTAGTCCCTAAAGAAAAAAATGCTAAGATACCTTGCAACATTGCTAATCGTGGTTATACGATGACCCATACCCGTCCCTTCACATCCAACGATGGGGCTTCTCACCAAATCAATGGTAAGATAGCAACACCTAAAGGAGAAGGAAAAGAACATCTAAATACCTTTTGAGTAGGTAGATTCGCTCCTAGCTGCTTTCTTTCTCACAACAAAAACATTCTATACACCGACACTCTCACTTTGAAACATTTTCAAAAGAAAACACTTTGTATTCGTTCTTATAGAGACGAGAATCATTACAAAAACACCTTTTCAAAATCACTTTCAAAAACATATCTCACAAACACTTTTTTTTGAATCATTTTCGAAACAAACACTTTTGTATGCGTTCTTATAGAAACGAGAATCATTACAAAGTTACATTTTCAAAATGCTTTCAAAACCCACACCACAAGCACCTTCAAATAAAAAGCAAGTGATCTAGCAAGTAACTAAGATCCCATGGAAAACCATGGATGAAAAGGGTGCTAATACCCTCCCTTTTCATAATCTACCCCCCGAACTCAAGAAATAATCTCAAAGGTCTTTTCTGTGCTTTTTCACCTTTCCTTTTGGGTAAAAGAAAAGTCGGTGGCGACTCTTGCTAACGGCAACATTTGGAATCAAACGCAAAACCTTCAAGTCAGTTCTCCCACCATATCACACCATGAAGAGCAAACGGTAACATCTCATGCCAATCCTTGTATGTTACTACCATCTTCTGTACAATCTTCTTAATGTTTTTGTTGTCCGCTTCAACTGCGCCATTCATTTTAGGTCTATAAGGAGAAGAATTGTGATGCTTGATTTTGAACTGAGTGCAAAGTTCGGTAATCATAGCATTGTTGAGGTTAGTCCCATTGTCAGTAATGATCCTTTAGGGGATACCATAGCGGAAGATGAGGTTATGTTTAATGAATCTGGCTACCACATTCTTGGTGACTAAGGAAAACGAGGCGGCTTCAACCCATTTGGTGAAATAATCAATAGCGACCAAAAATGAAGCAGCGTCCATTAGAAGTGGTGGGCTTGATCTCTCCAATCATGTCAATGCCCCACGTTGCAAATGGCCACGGAGCGGTCATGACGTTCAGAGGGATAGGAGGTACATGGACCTTGTCAGCATAAATTTGGCATTTATGGCAAGTTCTTGAATGTTAATGGCAATCAGTCTCCATGGTTGACCAATAGTAGCCAGCTCTTAGGATTTTCTTGGTCATCGTATGTCCGCTTGAGTGAGTCCCAAAGAGACCACCGTGCATGTCTTCCATAATTTCCTCTGCCTCCTTCTTGTCCACACATCGGAGTAGAGTAGAGTCATGGTTGCGCTTGTACAATATTTCTTTACTTAGGAATAATTTAGTTGAAAATATTCGTAAGAACTTTCTGTCATTGATGGATGCTCCTTCGGGACACTCTTGTGCTTCAAGATATCTCATCACCTCATGGTACCATGGATTTTTTGCGTCAGTGTGTTCATCGTGTTTTCTAGTAAACAACCGATGATCTTCCAAAAAGGGTAACTTTTTGGTTACTCGTAGGATGGATCTGTTTGATCCTAGGACATATTCTAATTTTTTATGTTGTTTGGACATAAACACTAATATGGGTGAAGAACGCACGTTCGACTGGGAAAGGGATGATTTTGAGTGAGGAAAGTAAATAGAAATAAGGGGTTGAGGAGAGGTTAGGTGCATGAATTTGGGTAAAAGTGCAGATAAAGTGCAAACAAGAAAAGAGGCAAGAAATGTAAAGAGAGAAATAAAAGACTTTGATTGTAAAATATGGTGTTTCAAACGTACATTTTTCAGTATTCCTTCTCACGCAGCTGGTACTTGAATAGTATTGAATAATTTGTACGATCAGTTGAACACACGAAAATCTACATAAACTTCCTATATTTATACTAAAACTAGGTAACCGTTGAGGAGTTGCCTTGCTCAAGGATAAAGATAAGTGTCTTCTGCATGCGCTTCGACCCCTATTTTCACGCCACGTTTCTTTCCTCAACTGCCAAGCGAATTGCTTTTCCCGCCTTTCTCCAGATTCAAAATCTTCTGGGGCAGATACGAAGTTTCCTTCTGGTTGAAGACCTTGGAGTCCCTTCAGTCGAAGGGATTAAGAACCTTCTGGTTGAAGACTCATTTTAACTTAGAATTTCTCTAAGTACTTTTCTACTTTGTTGAAGCTTTTCCAACTTAGACTTGTTCAATCTATTTTTGGCCCATAAGGCCAACTTATTGTAGGTGTCGAATTTAGGAGCTAACAAATTGTCCAAAGATCATAGTTGCCTCGAAACGGTTGCCTCGGATAAAATGATCTAAGACATTAGGGTTACCATTAAGGCGTCCTAACATTGCTTTAGTGACCACACGTCCCTTAATCGAATTGACCCGAAAACTCGAACGACGGTGCTACCTACTCCTCAATAGTGGGATAGCATTGTCTAAAGGACATTTGCACAGTTTAATTCCTTTTTTGAGTAGGTAGAGGTTCTTAAGTACTTGCTCTTTTGAAAACAAAAACAAAACTTTTTTGCACTTACACCCCTTTCAAAACAAAAACTCTTCTCAAATCCACAAACACAAAGAAAAGCAAAATTTTTGAAAACATAGTGAGCAAGTACCTAAGAGCCCGTGGATAACCACGGATAGAAAGGGTGCTAACACCTTCCCTTTCTATAATCTACCTCCCAAACCCGAGAAACATCTCGAAAAGGAATTTTTCTGTACTTTTGTCCTTTCCTTGTTGGATAAAATAAAAGACGGTGGCGACTCTTGCTTACCGCGACATTTTGCGAAAACAAACGCAAACGCAAACCAGCATTCCAAAACAGTCAGTTCTCATTCCCACCGATCACAGAACTGGCGACTCTGCTGGGGATTTATTATAAGTGAGGTGTACCTTAGGATTAGATCACTTATGTTTTCAATTGTATGCTTTGTACGCTTTATATTTGTGGGCTTGTATTGGAGTTCTATAGATCCTAACCTGGATCTGGGGATACCCTTTAGGTAAGTAGCAATAAATTGTGACGGATCTGTCCGGCGTAGACCGACACGGATGAAGCAGTAGCTACGTTGGTGTGGCACCTTAGTCTGTACCGATATCCCTTGTGTTGGAACGAGGAGAATATGGGTCTTCTAAGGAGTCATTAAGCACCAACTGACCTTAGAACCTTAAATTGACCAACTTGGCCATAGAACACTAGCAGTATGCTACACTCATTGAGACTAAACTCTCGCGATGATTCCGGCCGCAAGAAAAGGTTGCTAAACTGGAATTATGACCGATTGAGGGTAGTTAGTGATATTGAGATCCTCTAGAACCCGGTTACTATTTTTAGGACATGTTTAAACCAACTAAACTAAAAGAGGGTAATGCCTAAACTCCATGCCAGCCTAAACTTAAAGCTATATGTGTGACTTGTGTGCCTTCAAACTTGAACTACTTGCACATTCTTGTTATCTGACAACATGAGTTCCTTGCAGGTTTTGTTTACAGTCCTTATCCAATAATTTGGATTTATCACAGGGTTTACTTACAGCATCTGACACTTTTGCTTAAACGCATAGCATACACATCATAACATCATGCCTTAACATTTCTTTAACCATTTCAAGGATCTCAAGGGTCTGTGATGCAGGTTATGGTAAATCAAAAGTCTAGCAAGGGGCAAAGGGGATTTATTTTTCCTCTAGCCAATGTCATATAGAGATCAAAACGCGATAATTTGAGTCGGTGGCTATGACCCACTCGATATGGTGAGCTTGACTCTTGAAGAAGGGCTCTTAACGACACAAAGTTTCTTCTATCAAATTCTATCAAGTTTCTTGTTTACCCCGCGAGATCCTTGAAAACATTGTATACATATATCATACTTATCATTGCATTACAGGTACCATTACAAGTTTCTCATCTTCTTCGCTGTTTATTTCAGCAATCATCATGTCTACTGAACCTTCCACTGAGCAAGCTATCAAGGCCCTCCAGGCCCAGAATGCCCAGTTTCAAGAGTTGTTCATGAATCTGGGTAAGGGTCAGCAGGACCTGAAGACCTTGATTCTAAAAGAGAAAAAGAAGAAGAAAAAGAGGACCATCCTGTTCAACACCGGACGCAGGTTTGGAAACGGGTTGCAGAATGAAGTTGATCTGACCACCTCATCTGGAGGGAAAGACAGTCCACAAGAAAGGAGGGCTCCTAGCCCTATGGTCTCCGACAACGAGACAGACTATGATGAAGAACAGTATCCTCCTGCTGAGGATAAGTACAAACAGCTGGAAGACCGCTTGAGCGCTATGGAGATACAGAAGGTGCCCGGTCTGGACTTCGGAGATATTGGTCTATCATCTGGGGTGGTGATTCCCCATAAGTTCAAGGCACCTGCATTTTCCAAGTATGACGGAGCTTCCTGTCCAAATTTGCACCTCCGGTCATATGTGAGGAAGATCCAACCTTACACTGTTGATAAGAACTTGTGGATCCATTTCTTTCAAGACAGTCTTTCAAGGACTCAGCTTGAGTGGTTCTATCAGTTGGACGGAGCTAGTATCCACAGCTGGGAGGATTTGGCTACTGCATTCTATAGGCAGTATCAGTATAACTCCGACCTTGCTCCTACACGTACCCAACTCCAGGGTATGTCAATAGGGACGGGTGAAGGATTTAAGGAGTATGCTCAAAAATGGAGAGACCTTGCCAGAAGGGTGCAACCACCTTTAGCTGATCGTGAACTTGTTGATATGTTTTTGGGGACCCTGTCTGGTCCATTCTTTAACCACTTGATCGGAAGCTCTTCAGCCGGGTTCACCGAGCTAATACTGACTGGCGAAAGGGTCGAAGTTGGCATCAAAAGTGGGAAGATTCAAGAAGCTACACCTTCTGATGCTCAGAAAAGGCCCTACAATGGGAAGAAAGAGTCCAATGTTGTGTATGGTCAAAAGAGTCGTCATGACCAACACGTAGGAGAAATCTTAATCTCTAATCCTACACCTGCTCAACAAAGACAGGGGCATCAGCGTAAGGAGGTCATGCCTAAAAGACAATTCACTAAGATCAACATGTCACTGGGTCAAGCGCTACAACACATGTTGAAGGCAGAGCTGATTACGTTAAAGGCTCCTCTCCGGAACCCAAATACTTCCGCTCCTACCTATCATCCCAATGAAAGGTGTGCATACCACTCTGACAGTCCGGGACATAACACAAACAACTGTTGGGCTCTTAAGAACAAGGTCCAAGACATGATTGATGCCAAGGAGATCAAGTTTGACCCTCGGGAGACTCCAAACATAATCATTGATCCTATGACGAATCATTGAAAGCTTTTGTTCATTTGAATTTTCAAGTTGTAATCTCTTTGTTATTCAAACAATTATCTATTAATGCCAAACTTTGTTTCATTAATGCATTGCATATGTTTGTCTTGATTTGATCCAATCATTTTCATTACATTTAAACTATGCTTTTTACTCACTTTATGACATTCAACTCTTGCTAAAAGTTACAAGCCTTTAGATGGAGGATGACGAAACAATGCCATAATCTCATACAATATGCTTTTGGACAAACCTTGCTGACGATGTACAAGCGTTTCTTTCAAATCCTAAACACTGGAGTTATAAGGAAGATAATCCCTAGTCAACCCCTTCGAGCCAAAGAAGTAGGAGTTTTCTGTTTTAAACACAAATTGAAACCTTTAATTTAAACCTGGGCCAGGGTAGTCTCTCAGTTAATTCAAAAGATGCGCATTGAAGTCGCAAAACTCTCAGTTCATAATACAACGAACGACATCAAAAGCATTCCTCTGGAATCAAAAGACAGTGGTGGTTCCTTATTTCATAGGCAGTCAATCTCTCAAAAGAGAAAAGCCTACTGAGCCAAAACCTATAAAGAAAGCTTAAGAAAGTTGGGGCATCCCGCTGACTGTAATCTCGAAAACAGGAACAGTCAGGCAAAAGTTAGGGATAACAAATCAAAAGAACGAGGTCGCTACAAATCCTCAACAACATGAAAAATGTTGCAAAAATGACTGCCTTCCAACAAATTCAACTTGTGTGAACCATCACCAAAAACGTTGTTCCAGACTCATTAGGAGTTCAAATGCACAATTAACTGAGTTTAGGATTGAAGAACATCACGAAGAGCGGGTGGGTATAAATATACTTTGAGCCTTTATCCTTTGCTTCTTAAACCGTGAACAAAGCCACTTTACAACCCTTCAAAAGTCCTAATTGAAGCATGGGTTAGTTCGAAAGCATACTGTTACAAAAGGTATCGTGACTCCTGTAAGGCTTTGCTCTAAATCCTGAGTTTGAATTTTCTTAGCAAAATTTCTTTACTCGCTAAAACGTATTTTCAAAAAAAAAACTTCAAGACAAACATAAACTTGGCATTACTTGAATATCATTGTTTGCATATGGATATTTGTTTAATAGCGAGAAATTCACACAATGAATATCCAGTGAACAAAAGCTCTCTCAGTGAATAAAATCAATTCAAGAAGGATGACACTTCCATTGACGAATCTCCTATCAACAGGGGGACTCGACATGTCACTATCCAGCACACCTGGGGCAATCCAGTCAAGATTTCAAGAAATCTCTGAAGAAGTGCAGAGTAACCAGGGGCAAGTCTCCATCTCCGTCGCTTGGGGCATTGAACATCAATCTCAGTGAAGGGTTACGTACAATTAAACATTTTTTGGAAATGTCACAAACACTTGCTACTAGGGGCAATGACAAATCTCCCCAAAATCCTTCTCATAGGATGACTCCCAACAAGGGTTTAATCTCTGAAAACCTTTCCCCAACTGAATCAACCTCAAGAATCCTCGAGGACTTCCCCCAACGAAGATGTCACCTCTCTAGCGGACTGGCGACAGGGTTTATTTCCCCAACAACACCAGGATTCCCCAGCTTGAGTTTGCCTCTCCGACTACTACAAATCAAAGGACCACAACTCCTCTTCCCCAGTAGACTACTCTACAATCCCTAACAAGTTACTGCGAAACCTGGACACGACCAGATATCAGTTCAACTTCGACTCCCTAGTAGAGCAACGAATGACTAAGACTCTTAAACTATTTTCCCAAGCAGAAATAAACATACTCCCCACAGAGTTTTCAATATCCCCCAGCGGAGTTCTCCTCAAACAACAAAGCGAGGATCCCCGATGGAAACATTTTGAGCAAAGTCCAAGACAAAATTACACTTCAACAACATTCATAACATATGCATACAAAATACATATGACACAAATCTCATTTTATTTTGAGAACATCATTACACAATGCATACATCATGACAATGCATACATCATGACATTGCATACAACTAACTCTTTACCTTTTCAGGAAAGATCAATCAACAGGCAAAGATCTTCATCTTCTGAGATCCCTTCTAGAGACAGTTCAGATGCAATCCAGATATGGCTGACATTCTGATACTTATTCCAGATTCCTTCTAGAGACAGTTCAGATGCGATCCAGATATGGCTGACATTCTGATACTTATTCCAGATCCCTTCTAGAGACAGTTCAGATGCGATCCAGATATGGCTGACATTCTGATACTTATTCCAGATTCCTTCTAGAGACAGTTCAGATGCGATCCAGATATGGCTGACATTCTAATACTTATTCCAGATTCCTTCTAGAGACAGTTCAGATGCGATCCAGATATGGCTGACATTCTGATACTTATTCTAAATTCCTTCTAGAGACAGTTCAGATGCGATCCAGATATGGCTGACATTCTGATACTTATTCTAGATTCCTTCTAGAGACAGTTCAGATGCGATCCAGATATGGCTGACATTCTGATACTTATTCCAGATCCCTTCTAGAGACAGTTCAGATGCGATCCAGATATGGCTGACATTCTGATACTTATTCCAGATCCCTTCTAGAGACAGTTCAGATGCGATCCAGATATGGCTGACATTCTGATACTTATTCCAGATTCCTTCTAGAGACAGTTTAGATGCGATCCAGATATGGCTGACATTCTGATACTTATTCCAGATTCCTTCTAGAGACAGTTCAGATGCGATCCAGATATGGCTGACATTCTGATACTTATTCCAGATTCCTTCTAGAGACAGTTTAGATGCGATCCAGATATGGCTGACATTCTGATACTTATTCCAGATTCCTTCTAGAGACAGTTCAGATGCGATCCAGATATGGCTGACATTCTGATACTTATTCCAGATTCATTCAAAATACAGTCCAGATACGATCCAGATTCGGATGTCATTCTGTCACTCATTCAAAATACAGTCCAGATACGATCCAGATTTAGATGTCATTCTGTCACTCATTCAAAATACAGTCCAAATACGATCCAGATTTAGATGTCATTATGTCACTCATTCAAATTACAGTCCAGATACGATCCAGATTCGGATGTCATTCTGTCACTCATTCAAATACATTTCAGATACGCTCCAGATGCAGATGCAATTCTGACAATCATCCAGATTCAACTCTCAGATCCGGTTCAGATATGCTCCAGACATGGACGCCATTCTTTTGCTCATACAAACTCAGTCCCCCGATACAGTTCAATGGCATTCCAGACACGAATACCATTTCGATACTCATTCTTTTGGCCTACAACATTGCGGGTCAACAAACATTCTTGGATGGCATCTTTAAGCCCATCTCCAGTAAGACTCTACCGTCTCCAAATGGAATCTTTAAGCCCATTCCCGACATCACAATGCTGATACTACACCATGCGAGTGCAAATTTCTGGGCACTCTAGTATTCAATTATCTTCCACCTTCGGATCGCGAAAGGCTCGAAAGCCAATCTATATCCTCAGGTTTAAGAAAATTGAACAGGGGCAACTGTTGTACCCCAAAATTTGCCCTCTCATGTTTTCAAAGGTCTTCCCTTACATGGTTGGTCACAAACCCTTGCCTAAGGAAAAAGAAAATTTTTGAGTGGTGCTTTAAGTACCTTTCGATTGGCATTCTGAAAGACACTTCGATTGGTATTCTGAAGGAGCCTTTCCATTGGCATGGATAATTCCCTTCGAGTGGCATTATGGCCAATCCTTTCGATTGACATTCCAAAAATGCTTCAATTGGAATTATGGACAAGCATTTCGATTGGCATTATGTCAAGGACTTAGATTTGAATTCTGAAAGACCTTTTCGTTTGGCACCCTGGGCTAAGCCTTTCAATTGGCATGCCAAGGGATCCTTCGATTTAGCATTGTGTCAAGGCAGCTTCGACAAGCATGTTAACCATGTCCTTCGATTAGCATGAACAAGATCTTTCGATTGGCGTAGGAAAGGACTCTTCGATTGATAAATATCCTTCGATTGATATTTGGACAAGGGCCATTTGAAGAACTCCTTCCAGGCCATTTGAAAGAGGCCATCAAGAGGGCACTCAAAAAAACATGTCCAGGTACACTGAACATGAGAAAATGGCATGTTTTCCTTGCAAATATGGCAAGAATTCAATTGATTGTGGATTCAATTCCTGAGTTAAAGGCCAGATTCTTGCCTTTTCTATTCCTAACTCCACAAGAGCTGATTCGACCAGAGTGATTCTTTTCAAATCAAGCAGTCGAAGCAGAAGGAGTCTCAATCGAAGGGGTTGTGACATCGAAGATGGATTAATTCGAAGTGGAGCTTAGAGATATTGAAGAGAGTAGATTAGAAGGGAAGTGGATCTACAAAGGGAAAGTCAGCTTTCGATTTTCATCATGTTGGAGGCCCAAACAGCTCATAACAGGCTGGCAGTAACGCATGAAAGCAGATTGGCACGTGATTGAATCAAAAATAGAAAGTCTTTATGAAGAAATCAAATCAAATTCGTGTAAAGACATGGTGTGGACAAAAAGATTGAATTAGGCTATTTTTGGAATGATATTCAAAGTGAATCAAATCAAATCTCTTCATCATAATGGGCCAAGATTTGATACACAAATATTGACCTAAATTCCTTTGCCTATATAAACCCCATGCTCAAAAAGAAAAACGGGGGGGAAAGACACACAAAAACTCTGCAGAAACGGGAAAAACCCACGAAGACGGCCACACATACCTTGCCTTGCAAAAGCACCAGCCTGCCCCACGAAAGTCTAGACTCCATTGCAGGCACCTTTCGTCCAAATTCAGGCGCCTTCAGTGGGCCAAAAGCAGGAGTCATGCCTTTTGAATGAGCAAGCAGCTCAGGGGTGAAAGGGAATTCGCTTAATCGAAGGGACTAGGATCCAATATCACAGACCTTGTATTTTCAATTTCTAACAAACTTTTTTGCAGAATTCTAGATCGGAGAATGTCATATCCAGATCGAACGCCCCGTACGTGCAGTCTCGTGGGCACCTTCAATAAGCCCCTTGGATCGAAGGGCAACCCAAGATCCTTCGAATCCCATGTCCCCAAAAAAATACCTGACGCCTTGTAATAGCTTGGCTTTATTTTCTGCAATTTATTTTCTGCAATCATTAACTGTTACATGTTTGAACAATAGGCTATGCATGACAAGATTAACCTTTAATTTAAAATCAACAGTAGCTCACCACAACATGTACAAAGATAATATAAACTGAAAAACAATACACTCGCACATGCCACTCTTAGGGTACGCCTCACTTGGTTGCCTCGAACGTGGTCATTGAGTATAAGGAGTCTTAGAGGTCGCCCTCTTGTCCAAAGATCATAGTTGCCTCAAAACGGTTGCCTAAGATAAAATGATCTAAGACATTAGAGTTACCACTAAGGCATCCTAACATTGCTTTAGTGACCACACGTCCCTTAATCGAATTGACCCGAAAACTCCAACGATGGTGCTACCTACTCCTCAATAGTGGGATAGCACTGTCTAAAGGACATTTGCACAGTTTAATTCCTTTTTTGAGTAGGTAGAGGTTCTTAAGTACTTGCTCTTTTGAAAACAAAAACAAAACTTTTTTGCACTTACACCCCTTTCAAAACAAAAACTCTTCTCAAATCCACAAACACAAAGAAAAGAAATTTTTTTGAAAACATAGTGAGCAAGTACCTAAGAGCCCTTGGATAACCACGGATAGAAAGGGTGCTAACACCTTCCCTTTCTATAATCTACCTCCCTAACCCGAGAAACATCTCGAAAAGGAATTTTTCTGTGCTTTTGTTCTTTCCTTGTTGGATAAAATAAAAGACGGTGGCGACTCTTGCTTACCGCGACATTTTGCAAAAACAAACGCAAACGCGAACCAGCATTCCAAAACAGTCAGTTCTCATTCCCACCGATCACAGTTTGCATATGACTATTTGTTCAAACAGTAGAGAAATTCGCACGACGAATATCTAGTGAATAAAAACTGTCTCAAAAAGATCACCTCAAGGGGAAAAACACTTCCAACCAAGGGGCACGGCATGATCATTGTCCATCATCTGGGGCAGTCAAGTCAAGATTCAGAGAATCTCTCAAAGATGCCAAATAGCCAGGAGCAAATCTCTATCTAAGTCACTTGGGGCATTAGACATGGATTCCCGCAACGAATCTTGTATGATCAAACGAACATCTTCTGGTAGTATGGCAACACAACACTACCGAAAATGACAACTCCCTACACCCTGAGAGCGTGGACATAGTTAGAAAATACTGCGCATGAACAAAGACCCGCTAGGTTGACAGGCCTAGGCAAAAATAAGGGCATCCCGACGAACCAAAAGGGTTCAGGCAAAAATTAGGGATAAAAACAAAAAAAAGATTTGTACACCCAGCAAGTCGAAAACCTGAAAAGGCGACTTGGGCAAGAAAGGGTATCCCGGTGGACTGAAAATCTGAAAAGACAGTCCAGGTAAAAGTTAGGGATTAAAGCGTATGACTATGTTCCGTCATCTCGTCACTTGCCTACCAGAAGAAGATTTGTCATTTCAATCGGCAATTACCAAGCACCTCATAGGTTGGAATAATACTCGGTCCACAAGGCCTCCGCAGGCACCTTCTCCCGCAGGTACAGGGGCAGAAAAGTCTTGATGCAAAGTCATTGTCATATCCTCATCCCGCGTCCCAGTAACATCTACACTCCCTACAGAGTAAGAAAAGGACAGTGGTGTTAATTCTCCCTAGCTGAGGCTCGCAACCACGAATGAGTCGGTAAGATTCTCCCCAAGCAGAGGTTATCTATCACCAGCACTGGAAGATTATCCCCAGTGGAGTCTGGAAGATTATCCCCAATAGAGTCTAAAATATTATCCCCAGTGAAGTCGCCATTGGAAAATCATCCCCAGCGGAGTTCATTCCTTTCACAGACAGAAATTTCATCCCCAACAAGGTTCACTGTCACAGCAACAATAATTCATCCCCAGCTGAGTTTTATTTCTCCAAATCAGCAGAACTTTTAGCAGAGTATATACTCCCCATAAAGTCATTTCCTCGTCAGTCCATTCCCCAACGGAGTTATTCTCTCCTGCAGGATTATTCTCCCAATCATCTTCGGTCGTTATCTCCAGCGAGCGAAACTCTTTATTCTCCAACAACAGTCAGGGATTTATTTTCCCAAACTCGGACATACCACAATAGCAATTCATGTTCATATATCATGACGTGCGCATACATATTGCATACAGCATAATTTCATTTATTTTGAGAACATCATCATACAATGCATATCATGCATCATATACGATTAATCATGTACCTTTTCAGGAAAGATGATTATCATCAACAACTTCCAGCAAGTTCAAGATTAACTCCGGAAACTAAACAGAGTAATTATCTACACGATCAAATGCAGCTTTATACGGGTTCGTCACGAAGAAATCTTACACGGATTTCTCCTAAATGCAGCTTTACACGGGTTTATCCTCAAAAATCTTACACGGGTCCTTTCTCATATATTTCTGAATAAAGTTTTACACGAACTTACCACAAAGTAACCTTACCCATGTTCCTCCTGAAGTTTTACACGAACTTATCACAAAGTAACCTTACCCAGGTTCCTCCTGAAGTTTTACACAAACTTATCTCAAAGTAACCTTACCCCGGTTTATTCTGAAGTTTTACACGAACTTACCACAAAGTAACCTTACCCA
The DNA here is from genome assembly GCA_948472305.1 of Vicia faba. NCBI lineage: Eukaryota > Viridiplantae > Streptophyta > Magnoliopsida > Fabales > Fabaceae > Vicia > Vicia faba. The sequence continues at coordinate 1,172,799,455 of OX451739.1, forward strand.
TATTCCTCCTGAATATTTACACGAACTTATCACAAAGTAACCTTACCCAGGTCCCTCCTTACAATTTCCCGATGTAGTTTCACCCAGACTCATCCTGAAGCAACCTTACCCAGGTTCCTCCTTACAATTTCCCGATGTAGTTTTACCCAGACTCATCCTGAAGCAACCTTACCCAGGTTCCTTCTTACAATTTCCCGATGTAGTTTTACCCAAACTCCTCGCAAAGAAACCTTACCTAGGTTTCTTCCCGGTTCAGATGCAGTTTTACCTAAACTCCTCATGAAGCAGCCTTACCTAGGTTTCTTCCCGGTTCAGATGCAGTTTTACCTAAACCCATCATGGAGCAACCTTACCTAGGTTCCTTCTCAGTTCAGATGTAGTTTTACCTAAACCCGTCATGGAACAACCTTACATAGGTTCCTTCTCTTTCTCGATGTAGTTTCACCTAGACTCATCCTGAAGCAACCTTACCTAGGTTCCTCCTCAGTCCCGATGCAGTTTTACCCAAACTCCTCACAAAGGTTCCTTCTCGGTTCAGACGCAGTTTTACCCAAACTCCTCACAAAGCAACCTTACCCAGGTTCCTTCTCGGTTCAGACGCAGTGTTATCCAAACTCCTCACGAAGCAACCTTACCCAGGTTCCTTCTTATAACCCTACTATCCAGGTTTCTTTTCTCTTATCTCCAGACAGCAGTCCACAACACTGTAAGACCCAAACCTATCAAACACGATTGATTTCACCTTTCCCTAGTAGGTCGCGATGCAGCCTATACACGACTAGATACGTAGTTCACTTCCGCTTCCTCAAGCTGGAGTTAATTCCTCAGATGAATAACGGGTGACTGAAGCTCCTAAATGTCAACAAAGATGATTCCTCAGTTGAACAACGAATGACTGAAGTTCCTAAATGTCAGCAGAGATGATTCCTCAGTTGAACAACGGATGACTAAAGTTCCTAAATGTCAGCAGAGATGATTCCTCAGTTGAACAACGGATGACTGAAGTTCCTAAATGTCAGCAGATATGATTCCTCAGTTGAACAACGGATGACTGAAGTTCCTAAATGTCAGCAGAGATGATTCCTCAGTAGAATACAGATGACCGAAGTTCCTAAAATTCAACAGAGATGTTTCCTCATTAGAATACGGACGATCGAAGTTCCTAAAATTCAATAGAGATGTTTCCTCATTAGAATACGGACGATCGAAGTTCCTAAAATTCAACAGAGATGTTTCCTCAGTAGAATACGGACGATCGAAGTTCCTAAAATTCAAATTGATATGATTCCTCAGTAGAATACGGACGACCGAAGCTCCTAAAATTCTACTTCTCTCAACAAAGATCATCCCTCCCCAACGGAATCTTCCTCAACGACAGGTATACAAGCTCTCGCTAAGGAATCTCTTATGCAATCGAAAATCCTTAAGATGGCATATTTAAGCCCATCCCCTCGTTGACAATTTCCAAATGGCATCTGTAATTCCATTCCCGATATCGCAAGACAAGTACCACATCATGTGAGTGCAAATTTCTGGGCACTCTAGTGTTCAATCATCTTCCATCTTCGGATCACGAAAGACACGAAAGCCAATCTACATCCTCAGGTTTAAGAAGATTGAACAGGGGCAGCTGTTGTACCCCAAAATTTTCCCTCCCATATTTCTCAAAACATTTCAAGAAAGATCCCCAAGTTGCTCAAGGTAGTCCAAGGGTTGGCCAGACAAGCTCTCTCCTAAGGCAGTCTGCCTCAAATTAGGGTTTCATGTTGCATCAAGATACTTGATTCCAAGGGATCCCAAATGCTCACCAATGTCCTAATATGTTATCAAGATCATCCATGTCAAGTTTCAAGCCCTACAGAGGAAGTTTGCTTAGTCAATTGCTCAAAGGCCTGAAAATCGATTATGCTAGGGCAAAAGTCAATTGTGGCCCACATACAGTCAAACTTCAAGATTTTTGGTCAACATCCTCATTTTGAAGTATATTTTATCATTTGATCAAGGGTTGATCATGATTCCTCAAGGATTGCTCACAATTCATCAAAACCCAAAAGTTGCTAAATTCGGGTTTTGTAGGAAAAGTCAACTCAACTTTGACCAAGCATAACTTTCTCATACTTTATCAGAAATGACCCATCCAAATCTAATTTTGAAGAGGATGCAATTCCCTACAATTCATCTTCAGCTCCCAAGTTCAAAATATCCACTCACAAGAAGATATGAATTTGGACATTATAGGTCATTTTGAAAAGTCAACAAAAACACTTTTTTTATCAAAGCTTCATACATGAACATAGAAGACTCAATTGAGATGAAACCAAAGAGGTTGCTTAGGGGACATCCTAATATTTCTAAAAAGTCCAAGAACACCCTCATAAGGTTAAAATTGAGAGAGATATGCATTGTCAAAGTTGGACAATTTTTGAAAAAATGCATGAAGTAATTATTGACCAAACATGGATTTTTTTCCAAATGGGCCTATCTTTTCAAGTTTGAAACTCATTCCTAACATGGTCCACGACCTCTAAGCCCACCCATATATTTTTCTACTATTTATGCTATTTATTTTGATATTTTATTCATTAATATTCAGAATTAAATAAATAAATAATAGAAATAATATAAATTTTGATGTGAATCCATTTTGGGAAAGTTTTATGCTGGTTTATGTCAATTGATTTCGTGAAATAACTCTTAAAATATGTCCAGGTTCATCCACATGTGAAAATGGCATAAAATCATCAAATATGACATTTTTTCAAATTTTGATCATGGTCTTAAAACACAACATTATGAGGGAGATTCTTTCCATGCTTTCTTGTCTCCTCATTCTCCTCTATAAATATAGAGCCATACAAGCTTGAAAGGGACGAAAATCCTCTCTAAAAAGCTCTCAAAAAGCTCCTCAAAAAGCTCTCTAAAAGCTCTTCAAAAAGCTCTCCAGAAATCAAAGAATTGGTGCAAGTTATATCTCAAGGTTCTTGTCTCTATCAATTGACATCAAGCCTCAAACCATCCTATTGAAGTCCTCAAGATTCTTACAAGGCCCAAGAGCAATCCATCACACACCTAGCACGCCCCCCATTTGACAACACTGGTTTGGTAAAATTTTAAACTTTGAATCTCTAATTTTAATCATATTTTATGGTATGCTAACGTTTGTTTGAGTTTATATAGAACAATTATGGATGGTTGAATCGTAGGTTCCACGCAAGAATAAAAAAAACACCATAGTTAGAGCATGAAGCTTTCGAATATTCGGGCCTAGAGATTTCTGGTGATTGCACCCCCTGTTTACTTTTGCTACTAGGCCCATCTTTATTTTCATGTTTTATTCGTTTTATTTATTTCTTTTAATCCCTTTTATTTTTTTATCAATAAGCAAATATAAAAATCACATAAAATAGATTTAGGATTTTTCTTAATTAAATTTTAATTTTAGGTAAAACTTTAATTTCTTTTTGTAAATAACTTAAAAATAATTAGAATAAATATGTTTTATTACTAACTTAATTATATTTTATTTTTTCCTAAAATAACCAAAGAAACCAAAATAGGTCCTGTAATTATTTTTATTAATTAATTTAATTAACTAATTAATTGCATATTTAATTTAGAAAACTTATTTCTTTTATTAAAAACAACAAAAAAACAATTTTTATTTTAATTAGGTTAGAAGGGTCAAAACCTTAAATTCTCGTCGATCTTAATTCTTCTCGCGCGCTTTATTTTTATTATTTACCATATTGATGTAACTGCCTACAATTTGTAATAGTTTAATTAGGACATTTATTTACATTTAGCGCTTTATTTTCAAAGGGTTTGTGTTTGGCTATGTAAATACCCGAAGCCTTGTAATAGCATAGTTTCAATTCCGCACTTTAAATTCCGCAAATTATTAACTGTTAGATGTATGATATAGGGATGCATGACAAGAATGTATGATTAATTTTAAAACAGTTAGATCACCCTAAATGTGCAAAGATAAATAAACTGAAATTGAATCATTCGCACATGTGCACTCCTAGGGTACACTCCCACTTGGTTTCCTTCGGTAAATGGTCATTGAGTATAAGATGCTTTAGTGGTCTTCCTTTTGTCTAAACAAAGATCAAAGTACCGATTCGTAAAAGTTGCCTCGGAATGGTTGCCTTGGAATTGTTGCCTCGAATAATTGATCTAAGACATTAGGGTTATTACTAAGACGTCCTAACATTGCTTTAGTGACCGCGCATCCCTTTCGAATTGACCCTCAAACTCTAACGACGGTGCTACCTACTCACTAATAGTGGGATAGCATTGTCTAAAGGAAACAAGCATAGAACGATTCTTTTTTCGAGTAGGTAGATTAGTTCTTAAGTACTTGCTCATTCTAAACAAACTTTTTCTCACACTTACACTCTTTTACAAGCAAAGTTTTTTTTCAAAAAAACACTTCATTACACTCTTGAAGACAGACACGAGAGTTAAATCGAAGTCAAAACAAAAAATTTTCAAAGCCCACAAACACAAAGAAAACAATTTTGAAAATGATGAGCTAGTACCTAAGAGCCCGTAGATAACTACGGATAGAAAGGGTGCTAATACCTTCCCTTTCTATAATCTACCCCCCCCCCCCCCCCCCCCCCCCCCGTACTCAGAAATATCTCAAAAAAGGAATTTTTCTGTGCTTTTTTCCTTTCCTTGTTGGTTAAAATAAAAGTCGGTGGCGACTCTTGCTTACCGCGACATTTTGCAAACACAAACGCGAAACGCAAACCAGTAAAATTTCCTTAACGAAATAAGGAAACCACAATGGCCACCGTATCACACTTATCCCTGTTAGGTATTCCGGGTAGATGTATGCTATGTCTCGCCCATTGTCTTCATGTTTCGAGAACCCAAAATAGAATAGCAACTTCTTCCTAACTCACCCTAGGCTCAAGCCTATAGGTTGTGCGAAGAAACTCAGGAATGATCATGAAGATGCAACTCCTGCCAACCAGCAACATCCTCAAACAAAGGAAGATATCAACCTTCAGTTCGTGAACAAGGGCAATAAGATCTTTCGATCTTGTCCTAGTCTTACTTCAGAATACTTAGAATGGATGAGTAAGATGGAACAAGTACAAGCCTAAATCTGGAAAGATATGGGGATCTATGACTTGATCATGCTGTCGAAGATTGGGCTAGCTTATTGACCTCTCATGCTGGTGGCTTCACTGTATTTCTGGGACAACACCCATTTTACCTTCTATTTGCCTTGTGGAATGGTAACTCCAACTCTCTTCGATATAGCCTCCATTACTGGTCTTCGACCAACGGGTGACTACTTCGATTCTGAGGATCTTTCTGAAGTGGAGCACATAGCTTTTATGGATTTGTGGTTATCTCGTTTTGTTTTTTGCACTAAGTCACTTCAAGTGACTAAGAAAATGCTTACTCTTGCAACACAGCTTCACCATGGTTATCCTCTTTGTCTGGATGAGTTAATTCTAGCCAACCTGTATGAGTCCATCAGCAATGGTGTGACTCAACTTAAGTTTATTGGAGATAAGGAAAACTTACTTCTTTCCGGCCCCTTTTGGCTTCTGCAACTCTAGCTAAACGCCACTTTTGAATCTTTTCTTCCGCAGAAGAATAAGATTAACGAGAGGGCTCCAGAAGTCCTGAATAGAAAGGTCGAAGGGACTAGACTCGTCCTGTTGACTCCAACTGACGAAGGTCAACAATTCTAAAAGGTGTTCACCAGCTTTGTAATTATGTTTGTAAAGCGGAAGGAATTTGTTTCGACCATGGCTCCCTTTGCTAGTAAAAATGTTGGCCCATAATGGTTCATTCGACCATACCCTTCGTCTGACGAAGATGACTATGTGGATGAATATGTAGCTATCTGGGAGTCGTTTCTTTGACCGAGAATCATGCCTCTGAGATTCAAGAGTTCGAAGAATCAACTTAGCTTAATTGCTTATCAACCGAACCATGTCTCTCGACAATTTGGTATTATCCAGTCGCTCCCTTCACCAATCTGCTCTCGAGAAAAGCTTCTGTTGTTTTACAATGCAGACTACTCAGAGGATGCTGCTACCAGGCATATTGGTAGGTACGTTGGTCGAACCGTACTAACTCTGTTCGACTTCAATCTCAATTTCTTGTGTTCGCCTCTCTTTGAGGACTGGTGGAAGTAGTATTATAACGAAGAAGTTTTCGACGAAAAAGACTTTGCTGCTCACTTTCAAGAGGCGTTTTTGCTAGTCTCTGAAAAGATAAAAAAGGGTAATATTATTTAATCAAATGTTTTTATTGTCTTCAATATAATCATTTGACACCTAATTTGTCCTTGTTCATTTTCTAGCGGTCAAGAGGAGCATCACCAAGAAAGCCGCTGAAAGCGCAAAAGGAGGAGATCCTTCTGTGAAACCTTCACCCAAGGTAAACACTTTCTACTTGTTATGTATTTCTTTGACATATTACTTTTGACGCTAATGCTTTCGACTCCTTTCTTTCTGGTAATTTGAAATCAATTTGCAGAAAAGGAAAATTCAAGAAATTGAAATTTCCAGTGATGAAGAGGAGGAATCTCTTCCTGTCCCCTTAAACAGGCAAAAGTTAAAGAAAGCAGCCCCCGTTCCTGAGCCTCGTCCAAAGACTAAGATCAAGGTTAAAGTCATTGGGTCGAGACCTCCTCCTGTCGTCATCATAGAACCAACGGAGCAGGAGATAGCTGTTAGGCTGAACAATACTAGTGAGAGCGATAACTCAAGTCCCGACGCTGAAATTCCGCCTAAGGTAGTTACTTCGACCCCTCATGATTGTTTGTTGACTTCGACTTCTTTTTCCTTTTTCAATAGTTCTGATAACCATATTGTAATCTTCAAGACACTGCTGGTACTTCAAAGCAGAACCTTGTAGAAGAATCTGTCACCTTGATAAACAGTGAGGGTGATCCTACTTACAGGCCAAAAGGATCTTTTGTGAGTTCTGCTAGCAAAGTGAACCAAACTTCTGGGCATGAAGCCATTGGGAATCCTAATGAAGAAGTTCCTAGTGAAGGGCATGTGAATCCTGGGACTCCGCAAGCTAATGATGATGGACAGAAGGATGGGGAAGAGGAGGTGGTTGACGATGTGATCGAAACAGAGAAGGAAAACATGCCAGTGGGAGGAAATCAGACTGAAGATATTCTGGCGACTAATGAGGGAGAAAACCTTACAGGGGGAGCAGGAAACTTTGCGTGTGTTGAAGATGTTCCTCTGCAGATGCCTGTCGAAGCCAATGTGGCTCGTATTGTAAACGAGAGGGTCACTTTGACAGGCTCTCATACCAAGGAAGATTTGGCATTGCTGAAACGGCAAAATCCTCTTGGATACTTGACTGTCATCCTTGAGGGTAGAGAAAGTTCTTCTGATCAGAGTGCTTCGACTGCGTCTGGCAAATCCACTTCAACATCTCCTCTTGAAGAAGCACTTCAAAAGGTTAAGGCACATCTTTTCAAAAGAGATTTAATGCTGACCTTAGAGGGAGAACCTACAACTCCTTCCTTTTTGAAGACTACTTTAAGAGTTGTCGACCTTCTTGTTGCTTCGCATGACATTGCCAGTGTTATCTTGGATTTGATTTCCATCATCGATCAGGTTTCAACTGACTACAATCGTCGAAGGACTCTTACTCGTGAAATTGAGGAGGCCAATAGCCATGTAGCTGCTGCCTGGGGTGCTGCTGCTCCTTCAGCTTCAAAGCTGAAGGAGCTATCAAAGGCGCAAGAAGCTAGGCAAAAGAAGTAGAAGAACTTGATCAAAATACAAACATTATGAAGGCTCAGATCAGAGAGTTAGAAGCCAAGATTGCTGCCAACGATAAATGAAAGGAAGAACTTCTTGCTGTCAGCACTGATTCAGAGAGCCAAGAGGAACTCAACAAGGGATTAGCATATTCTGAACGAGCCCAAGAATTGGATGTCAAGATCGATACTCTTCATCATTTGAAAGCCCTGTGCGAAAGACGCTTCGAGCTACAGAAGATAAAATACCTCCAAATCAAGGCCAACCTCCTATTTTGATTTAGACTTTTTTGTTGTATGCTTATATATTTTGTAATGACTTTCAGCCATTTTGGCTTTATAATATATCTTCCATTTTGGCTTTTTAACTCGATTAAGATCAAGTATTGGTTACTCTAACCTCTTGAAGTGCAAGTCTATACTTTTTTAAGTATTTACCATTTACTCTCAAGAGCCTTTGGTCTTCATTTAACTCTTCGACCTCATATGCGCCACCAGATAATGTTTGGAAGATCTTAAAAGGTCCTTCCCATTTAGGAGACCATTTCCCCATATTTCTATCCTTTCGATCCATTGGGAAGATTACTTTCCATACCAGGTCTTCAGGCATGAATAACTTGGGTTTGACTCTTTTATTGTAAGATCTTTCCACCCTCCTCTTTTGTGACTTTAAGAGATCCAAAGCCCTCAATCTTTCTTCGTCCAAATCAATAAATTCATCTAACATCATATTCCAATAAACTTAGGAAGGGATGTCTTGATGTTCCTGAATTCTTATTGACTGTAGACAGATTTTTGCTGGTAGTACTGCATCATGGGCGTAAGTTAGTCGAAAGGGTATTGTTCTGGTAGCTTCCTTAGGAGACGTTCGACAGGCCCATAAAATTTGATCTAAAGTCTTGGGCCAATTTTTTGGTTTTTTTCCCACATGCTTCTTTATTAAGCTGATTATTACCTTGTTTTCCGCTTCGAATTGACCATTAGCCTGTGCATAATATTGCATTTTTGACCAATAAAGACTGACCCTTGATCAGTTGTTATTGTCTCATGGATTCCAAACCTGTATATAATATGCTTTTGAATGAATTCAATGACATTTTCCTGGTCTACATTGACTAAAGGAATTTCTTCAATCCACTTAGTAAAATAATCAATGCCCACCGATATGTACTTCTGGCTTTTAGATGACGCTGGTCGAATCTCTCCAATAAGATCCAAAGCACATCCCATAAAAGGCCAACGTTTCACAATTGAGTGAAGTTCGTTTGCAGGCACATGTTGGATACTTGTATGTACTTGACATTCCTGACATCCTTTTGCAAACTCAACATAATCTTTCAACATAGTGGGCCAATATAGTCCTTGTCGAAATAATAACCATTTCATTTTATGGCCCACTTGGTGTGCTCCACATGCCCTAACACGTGTAGTTGAAAGGGCTATGTATGCCTCTGCTTCATTTAGGAATTTTAATAGCACCCCTTCAGGCGTCTTTTTAAATAACTCGTTTCCCATTAGGGTATAACTCAACGCCCTGTACTTTATCTTTCGTTCTGTCGAAGCTACGGGATTTTTCAAATAATCCACTATAGGCTTTCTCCAATCTTTTTCTGTTAGATTATCTATGAATGAAATTTCGAAGTTTTCGTGATCAGCGTACCCCAACTTTGTTATTTTCAAATTCGTTGGATACAACTTGGTCAATGTCACTCTTCCTCTAACTTTGATTACCTGTTGTAATTTATCTTTCGAAATTTTGTACTCGAATGCAATCTATGCTAAGTCATTAGCCACTTGATTCTCCAGTCTTGGTATATGTCGGATGTTGATCTTTTCAAAGTTTTTCAACAAACGATTGACTATTACAAAATACATGATAAGATTTTCTCTTATGCATTTATATTCTTTTGTAACTTGTTTTATAACTAACTCTGAGTCTCCCATTATTTCGACTCGAGTTGCCCCCAATTCCAACAATATTTCAAGGCCTACAATTAGAGCCTCGTATTCAGCCTCGTTGTTCAAACAAGAACCTTCGATCTTGTACTTGAATGTTGTTGGAATTTTGTTTGGAGAAATAATTAGAACCCCTACCCCAGTTCCATCTTTATGAATTGAACCGTCGAAGTATAACTTCCAAGGATCGATCTCTAAGTAGTTGATTGATTCCTCTTTTATTGAGTGGTCAACTATAAAATCTGCTACAACTTGACCTTTTACAACCTTAAGAGGCATAAAAGTTAATGATACTCAGTTAATGCAAGTGCCCATTTTCCAATTCGACTGTGCAAGATGGGTTTCGACAACATATATTTGAAAACATCAAAATGAGACGAAATAAAAACATCAACCGGTTTAATATATTGCTTGAGCTTTGTACAGGAGAAGTAAAGACATAAACAGAGTTTTTCAACTTCACTATATCTAGTTTCGGCATCGTTTAAAACTCTACTGAGGTAATAAATGGGTCTTTCGACACTGTTTTCATCCTCTTGAGCTAACATGCTTCCTAAAGTTTTATCGGATGTAGCTATGTACAATATCATACTTCTATTTCTACAAGGAGGTACCATAATGGGTGGTTTGGCGAGGTATTCTTTGATCTTGTCAAAAGCCTCTTGTTGTCCTTGTCCCCACTTGAAGCCTCCTTTGTTGAGATGAAGTAGTGGTGAGAAGGCTTGCGTTCTCCCACTTAAGTTGGAAATAAATCTCCTCAGGAAATTTATCTTACCAAGTAGAGATTGCAACTCCTTCTTGTTAGTTGGCGCTTTCGCTTCCAAAATGGATTTGGTCTTGTTCTGGTTTACTTCAATTCCCTTCTTGTGGACCACAAAGCCTAAAAATCCCATGCTTTTACGCCGAAAGCACATTTTAGAGGATTCATTTTCAGACCATAGCGTCTCATCCTTTCGAAGGATTGTCGAAGATGGTCTATATGATTCTTCCCTGAAACAGATTTAACAACAATATCATCAATATAAATATGCATAAAAGTGTCAATAAAATCATGGAAGATTGAGTTCATTTCTCTTTGATATGTTGCCCCTGCATTTTTTAGGCCAAAAGGCATCACTACCCATTTGTAAGTGCCTAAAGCTCCAGGGTATCGAAAGGTTTTTTTCGACACATCCTCTTCAGCAATGAAAATTTGATTATACCCTGAGTATCCATCAAGCATACTCATGTATTTGAAGCCAGCGGCAGAATCAACAAGCATTTCTGCCACATGCATTGGATATTCATCTTTGGGTGTTGCAGCGTTTAAATCTCTAAAATCGATGCACACCCTTAAGGTACCATTTTTCTTTATAACAGATACTATATTTGCAATCCATTCGACATACCTGGTTGTTCGGATGAACTTGCATCTCAGCAGTCTTTCGACTTCCATCTTGATCTTCAACAAGACCTCAGGTGCAAAATGCCTTGGAGTTTGCTTGACAGGCTTTTCCCAGGTCTTATTGGTAGTTGAAGTTCTACCACTTTCCTGTCGAGACCAGGCATTTCATCATAATCCCATGCGAAGTAATCTTTGAATTCCTTCAACAATTGGATCATTTTGATCCTGAGCTCTGGATCTATCTTCGTGTTAATATATGTTGGCCTTTTCGCCAATCCTTCGCCCAGATCTATTTCTTCTAAAGGATCTTGCGCTAGCATTTTAACATTGTTTGCTAACAGATCCTTTTCAAAACCCAGAGGCTCATCATCATAGATAACATCTAGCCCTGGTTTTGTATTTCTTCCTCCTTCGCGTCAGGTGGCTCTGGATCAAGTCTTTCCCAGGACCCTCTGGAAGAAATACTTGCTCATTAGCCTCAATGGCCATGTATTTGACTTCAGCCTCTAAGGCCGCTATCATTCTACTTTCGGCTACATATGCTGAAATCTTTTGTAAAGCTTGTGATTCAATCATCATCACAGAATTCACTCCCCAGGCCTGTTGGCCGTATGTCATCAACTCCTCCATAATCAATGTTTGATAAGTCTTCTCTATCCCAATGGAAACCATGGTCGGAATGTAGGTAGAGGATGCAAAAGGCATTTGGTGTTGGCGCCAAATTAAACTCTGGAGGATTGCATGGCCCTATATGAGCCAAGTTTCTGTCGAAGATATTTTTTCCAACGTTATTAACTTCAACCAAGTAGTAGCTTTGGTCGGCTTCTATATTCTCTACAATGCCATCAGGACGCCAAATTGTGACCCGTTGATGCATCGAAGATGGCACTACACATATGCCATGTATCCACTCTCCACCTAAGAGCAGAGTATATTTGGGCTTCGCTGAAATGACCATGAACATAGTTGGTCGAAGTATTGTTCCCACCTTGAGGTCCAATTGCATCACCCTCATGGTAGTTCCAATACATCCCTCATAGTTCGACATAACCATGTTGTGGGGTTTGATATCTCCATCTCATTTGCCCATTTTCCTTAGCATAGATTGGGGGATTATATTTATTGTTGCTCCACAATCAACCAGAGTTTTGTTGATTGTTATTTCCCCTATCTTTGCTCTTATGAACAAAGGTTTTAGGTGATTTTTCATCGCCTCAGTAGGTGGCTCGAAGAATTCATTTTGCTCCTCGACGCAACCATTGTTCATCACATAATAGCACATTAGCTTATGTTTGGCCATCTCTTGTTCGACTTCCCAGTCGGTCTCTTCGACTTCGACTTGGCGGTCGTATTCTATGGGTAGCAATGATACTATATTTACCATAATATCTAAAGTAGCATCAGATTTAGAGTTACCTTCGTCATCTGATTCACCTCGATCTGGCCACTCCAATCTCCTGGAAATTGGTTTCCTTTCTAAAGGCTTTCGTTGTTTGCCTTTGTCCATTCTTTGTGGCACGTTGGTGCTTGACTCTGGTTGAGGCTCCTTTGTGGCCTCCCTTTCAGACTTTCGCCGTCTCTGAAATATTCTCCATTGGGAGTGAGAGATGGGGTTTTTTCCCTTATAGTTGCTCGACACATGAGCCACTTTGTTTGTAGTTGTAGTTTAGAACTCCTTCCTATATGCCAAGGATGACCCTCTTGGCACATCAAATGTTTGCCATTTCTCTTCATTGGGCCTTTTTCTGTGTGATGTCTTTAACTAAGTGTCCACGGGGACATTTTTCAGAGGCTTGAAAGTTGATGGCCTCTTCACCTGGTTCATTGGTCCTCTTCTAGGATCGTATGTAACTTCAGAAACCATGTAAGGTTGGGCATTGGTGGCCCTTTTCTCCTTCATTACCCTTATGCCCTGTATGTGTTATGTAGCCTTTTTGTCGAAGATGGAGCTGCATCTTGGACACAACATAACTTCAGACTTCTTCTTCTGGCATCGTTGTAGAAAGTCAGCCAAATTCTCATTTTCTTTTGGAAATGCAGTTTTATTCACTTCCTCTTGTCTCATGGCTTCCTCTAAAGCCTTGGCCTCAGATACTTCGACCATGTTGACTTGCATGTTGCTCTTGGCAGCGGGAATCATTTTTTGCATTTTGACTTCAGGGTCTTCTTTCGAACCCTTGACGGCAGCCACATAAGAACTTACAGTAGTCCTTTTGTTTGAGTCTTCAGTAACTCCTTTGCTTAGGCCTTCAGTAGCCTTTGGGTTTAGGCCTTCAGTGGCCTTTCTAACCGCTTCTACAGTCTTTCTGGAGATGTTCCCAGTAAAACTGCCAAAGACCAACATATTGATGAAGTCTTCCGAAGTTTCAACCATGTTGATGCATGCTGGTTTAGCATAGCGGGCATCAGCTCTCAGTGGGTCTGCATCGATTTTCATTTGGGGTTTGTCAGCAAATTTGAGCTTGCCTTCTTTGATTTCTCCTTGAACGAGATCCCTGAAAAGAAAACATTGTGAAGTTTTATGGCCCAAAAAATTATGATACTTACAAAAACCTCTTTTCTTTCTTTGTTCTAAAGGAGGCATTTTCGCCCCTGAGGGCACTATCATTTGGCCATCTTTCCCTAATAAGTCGAATATCTCATCACATTTTGTGACGTCAAAACTATACATTTTCTTTTGGAATCTATCACTGTTCTTTTAAGACTCAGTAGGATTCTTCCCATCTGAGGGTAGTAACATTCTACAAGAGTATGGAGGCCCATGTTTTAACTCTGCTAAATCTATTTCGCTCTCTTCGACAACTATAGGATTACTAGATGTTTTTGGATCATCATCATCCATTTCAACATAGGATACCTTTTCTCGCCGATGAGTCTTAGTTGCTTTAGCTTTTTCAATTTTAAGACTTTCTACCTGTCGAACTCTATCGGCCAATTGGTCCATGTCCCTCAGATATTGGGTATCTAGTTTCTTCCTAATATAATAGTCTCGGCCCCCTGCTGCCATTTTCACCAATTCATGCTCAGGCACTTGTGTAAAGCATCTGGCTTTGAGCAATCGAAACCTATTTAGATATTCGTCTATTGGCTCGGTGAATCTTCTTTTCACGCTTGCCAGTTCTTTCAGACTTATTTTGGTTTGTCCCATGTAAAATTGTTCATGGAACAATCTCTCCAATTGATTCCAATTGTGGATCGAGTTGGCTGGGAGGGTGGTAAACTAAGTAAAAGCGTTTTTGTTAGAGAACTTGGGAAGTATTTAATCCTAAGACTCTCATTATTTGATATTTCACCAGCTTCTATCAAATATCTCGCTATATGTTCGACAGTTGATTCTGTCGTATCCCCTGAAAACTTAGTGAACTTTGAAACTTTCCACCTAGGGGGTAAATCCGTTTGCAAGATATATTCTGACAGCGGGGAAGTAAAATTTGGCCTATGAAATCCAATGTTCACTCTATTTTGTATCATGATTCTTTCGATCATGGCTGTCAGATTATTCTATGTGCCATGATTATGGTGTCGAACTTGCTGTATCAGTTCGTCAACATTTTGGTTCCTATTTACCATCATTACACCTTGATCACCATCTCTAATGATCTGCGGGGGAAGTCTGGGTATTTCTACCCTAGGTTGTTCGATTTCTACCCTGTGGTTCCTCCTATCGATTTGTGGATTTTGGTTAATAATTACATCTTCTTCTAAGACTACACCTTGATCCTCTCTCATAAGAGCTCTCTGGGGTTGTCGAATAGGTTGGGGAACCCTAAAAAATTTAGTCATGCGTGCCATTTGCGCTGTCATTTGTTGGTTTGACTGAGTAGTATTTTGTATTAGAGGGTTCAATATTGTACTTAGAGTTTGGGCCAACATTTGTACCATGTCATGGTTTCTTTCATCCATATGTTGTCTCAAAATTGTTGTGGAAGCGTTTGTGAGGCTTGGCATTGCAAGGGATGTCCCTCCTAAAAGTTGGTTCCTACCCATACCAGTTCCAGACCCCTGTAATGGCGAAGATGCACTTACCAAGGGTTCTGAAAATGCAGATGCAACATTCATAAGGCTAGCCATTTCAGTAGCTGGCATGCCATAAGGCTGGTCTCGACCAATCCAGGCTGTCAAAAATCCTGGGGGAGCGTGTGGTCGAAATCCTGGATTCACCCTTGGTGGGGGTGTTCCTGTTGGACCTCTGGGACCTGCATACGAAATTATTGGTCCCGTTTGGGTTGCTGTTAATGTTGGTATCGAACCAACAATTGACGAGACAATTTCACTAACGGTTGGTATTATCGCTATTCCCGTAGTAATTGGTGGAGGTATTTCTCCATTATTTGGATGATTAGCCATATTGCTTTCACTATTTCTCTTTCTAGTTGTACACTTGTTGGTCGTTACTTTATCACTTCTTAATATCATGCAAAACTTTGTAAAAGAAAGAAAATCATGCGAAGCATTTATATTAAGATTAATGAGCAAAAACAGAAAACAAAATAAATAAAGCAACAATAATTAGCAACGTCCCATCAGGTGTGCCAATTTGTTCACCATGTTTTCTGGTAAACAACCGCTGATGTTCCAAAAAGGGTAACTTTTTGGTTACTCGCAGGATCGATCAGTTTGATCCTAGGTCATATGCTAATTTTTTATGTTGTTTGGACATAAACGTTAATGTGGGTGAAGAACGCACGTTCGATTGGGAAAGGGATAAGTTTGGGTGCGAAAAGTAAATAGAAAGAAGGGGTTGAGGAGAGGTTAGGTGCAGTAATTTGGGTAAAAGTGCAGATAAATTGCAAACAATATAAAGAGGCAAGAAATGTAAAGAGAGAAATAAAAGACTTTGATTGTAAAATATGGTGTTTCAAACGTACATTTTTCAGTAGTCTTTCTCACGCAGCGGGTACTTGAATAGTATTGAATAATTTGTACGATCAGTTGAACACACGGAAATCTACATAAACTTCCTATATTTATACTAAAACTAGGTAACCGTCGAGGAGTTGCCTTGCTCCAGGATGAAGACAAGTGTCTTCTGCATGCGCTTCGACCCCTCTTTTCACGCCACGTTGCTTTCCTCAACTGCCAAGCGAACTGCTTTTCCCGCCTTTCTTCAGATTCAAAATCTTCCGGGGCAGATACAAAGTTTCCTTCTGGTCGAATACCTTGGAGTCCCTTCAATCGAAGGGATTGAGAACCTTCTGGTCGAAGACTCATTTTAACTTAGAATTTCTCTAAGTACTTTTCTACTTTGTCGAAGCTTTTCCTACTTAGTCTTGTTCAATCTATTTTTGGACCATAAGGCCAACTTATTGTAGGTGTCGAATTTAGGAGCTAACACAGTGTCAAGCTCACAACAGTGCACAAGTTCGTCAAATCTCTCAATGGTAATCATAGGAGCTTTGTTGTCCCATCTGACCTTGAACATAGAAGACATGGTTGCCATGGCGTCAGCCAACTGATTTTCTTCCATAGGGATGTGTTCAAAGGTGATCTCTTCGAAGTGGGGAATCAGGCATAGCACAAGTTACTTGTAAGGGATGAGATTAGGGTGATTAGTATCCCAATATCCTTTTACTTGGCTAATAATTGGATCGGAATCCCCAAACACGTTCAAATGCTTGATCCTTAAATCAATGGCAGCTTTCAGACCCAAAATGCACGCTTCGTACTCAGCCATATTGTTCGTGCAATTGAAGCATAGTCTGGTAGTGAATGGAGTGTGGCAACCTTCAGGGGAGATGATCACAACACCAATTCCGCTACCCAAGGCATTGGAAGCCCCATCGAAGACCACAGTCCATCGGGATCCTTGTTCAGGTCCGTCATACGGTCTAGGTTTCGCACAGTCGGTCACCAACATGATGTTCTCATCCGGGAAGTCAAAGTTCATAGACTGATAATCATCGGCAACTTGATGGGCCAAATGATCTGCTAGTATGCTTCCTTTGATGGCCTTTTATGTTGTGTATTGGATGTCGTACTCAGTCAAGATCATTTTCCACCTAGCTATCCGCCCGGAAAGAGTAGGTTTCTCGAAGATGTACTTGATTGGGTCCATTTTAGAAATCAACAGGGTGGTATGAGTCAACATATACTGTCTTAGCCGGCGAGCAACCCATGCCAGAGCGCAACAAGTTTTATCGAGTAGTGAATATCTAGTTTCACAGTCGGTAAACTTTTTGCTCAGGTGTTGTACCCCAAAATTTGCCCTCCCATATTCTTCAAGAATTGCCAAAAGCATGCTTCAAAATCCCCCAAGGGTTGCACAGTTCAAGGGCCTCCTAACAGTCAAAAACTAGGGTTTTGGTTCTGACAAAGAAAATGAAGTTTCCAAGGGTCCAATCAAGTCCCACAGGCCTACAAATATGGTCAAGCATCCTCATACCAAGTTTCAAGACTTACAGCACAAAATTGCACAGTCAAAAACCCTAATTGCACTACAGTCAACTACAGGGGCAAAAT
Organism: Vicia faba; assembly: GCA_948472305.1. Lineage (NCBI taxonomy): Eukaryota > Viridiplantae > Streptophyta > Magnoliopsida > Fabales > Fabaceae > Vicia > Vicia faba. The sequence continues at coordinate 1,172,817,013 of OX451739.1, forward strand.
GGTCATTTGACAGTCAAAAGTTCAAATTTTTGGTCAACATCTCATTTTGAAGCCACAAACATCATTTGATCAATGCTTGATCATGATTCTCAAAGCTTGGCTCAAAAAGTCTCAAGATGCAAAAGTTTCCATATTTGGATAGTTGAAAAAGTCAACTGTAACTTGACCAAGGCATAACTTCCACATGGATTATCAGAAAAATTCCATCCAAAGCTCATTTTGAAGATAAAGACATTTCCTACAACTCCTCTTCACACTTAAAGTCCAAGAAATGCTCTCACAAAAAGTTATCAATTTCAACATTATAGGTCATTTTCAAAAGTCAACAAAAAAGGACTTTAAGTCAAAGGCCATAACTTGAGATTGGTAAATCAAAATGACATGGGACCAAAGGCATTGGTTAGAAGACTTCAAGACCTTTCCAAAATGTCCAATAACATGAGCAAAGCTTAAAAATTGAGCAAGATATGCCTTGTGGAAGTTGGGAAATTTTTGGGTATTTTGAAAAGTCAACATTGCTTCAAATGCCTTAAAATTGCTAATGGGCCATATTTTCTTCCAAGATTCATCATTCCAAGCATGTGCACGACCATTTGGCCCAAAGGGAAGTTATTCATCATTTTTATTTATTTATTTGAATTTTTAATTGCTAATAATTCATTTAATTAATTAAAATATGTGGAAAATACCAAAGGAAGCTTTTTAAATCTTCTTATGCATGAAATACACTCAAGATTCGTGCATGATCAGATATAGAAAGAATCAATGTGATTTGCCATGATTGGAATCAAATATGCATGAAAAAGATTGAAAAATATATGCATGAAAATCCAATATCTTGTACATCAATGCAAAGGTTTTTTGGATCCAAAACTCAACCATAATCGTTCCAATACTTATACTCATGCAAACCCTAGTCCAAGACACCTCCAAGCTGCGCCAGAAAAGAAAAACAAAGTTTGAGTTTTTGTCAAAAAAATTGAAAATTGAAAACCCTATTCTAGCACGATTCAGAGAAAAATAACAATCCCAATAGCTTGCAAAAGTGTCAAGGAAGCTTCCTGAATCGTTTTCCACATCCCTAACGCCCAGAATTGGTATACAGAACTCAAGATTTTTCACATTTTATTCATATTCATATTTCAATTTTCAAGCATTCCCATTGCATTTTTCTTGTGGATTTATACTAATTGATTGATTCTAAAGCTAACCATATAGTTTGATTGAGTTTTGCTTGCCCATACACGATTTCACCATGGACGATTATTAGGGTTACCAAGCTGTGAAATTGGGGGTTTACTCCTATGGAAAAATTGGGACGTGAGACCTGGACCATTAGAACCAGAAGATCATGGCCAATCAATTCCACACCTCGCGCCTAATTTATGAAGCAGGAGGGCCTATTCGCTATTTTTGTACTTGTTATTTAGTGGGGGTTTAAAACCCCCGCTATTCAATTTGTTTTTTCAGATAAAATGCAGGGCCAGTGGAGAAGATGGTGATGTGTAAGGCGATGGTTGGCGTATTCAAATTTCGCGCGAAAATGTCCACTAACTCATGATTTACATTATATTATTTGTTCTCTATACAATACTCAAAACGCGTTAAGAGCTCCAGTGGCAAGGCATCAGTATGGTAATCTCTGGGACCTGGGTTCGAATCCCAGGTCCCCCTTTCTATTTCCATATTTTTCTTCTAACCATATTTGCATGCAGCACTCAATACAAAGGCCTACCATACAACCCTTGATCTAAACGTGCCACGCGCCCCATGATCCCCATCCAAAGGTCCAGATTTGAAGAGTAGCATAGACATCAGTCAACAAAGCCACACGCTAGCCAAAAGGTCAACGAGGCCAGGAAATTATTGGGCCTAAAATACTGATGATACCTCCCAATTGGGGACAGAACCCCCCAAGGTTTTTGCAATTCTTTTCTCTTTTATTTCATTTGTTTCAATTATTTCTTTTTAATTCTTTAAATCAATTTATTTTCATAAAACATAAAAAATAAAAAAAATCAGAAGGTCATAAAAATCAAAAATATATTTTATTTTAATATTTTTGTAAATAAAAATCATTAATTAATTTAGTTTTATTCTTAAACTTAATATTAATATTTTTCAATAAACTTAAAAATTGGTAGAATTAGGGTTTTAAGTATTTTTCATTCTTTTTTTCTCTCACAATAATTAATTACTTAATATTATTTTTGTAAATAAATCTTGCCATTAATTAATTAATTTAACTTTAGGTTTAATTTTAACATGTTTTTCTTAATAAATAAAAATTGTAGAATTAGGGTTAATTAATTAATTTCTTAATTTCGTTTAATTCTTTTATTATAAATTCATAAATACAAAAAAAACTTCAAAAATATTTTCTTTTTTTTCTTTAATTTAATTAATTTGTTAGTAATAATTTAACTTCATTAAAAAGGGTCCAACGCCCTCGCTTTCAATTTTAATTCAATTCGCGCATTTATTTCCTTTCTTATAATTTTTTATGTAATTCTCCCAAAGCCGTGTAAATTTATATTTCTCGCACCTTCCTTTATTTTATGTCAAATCGGGTCCTGGATTAAATTTGGCGATGTGGACCCGCGCCTTTGTAATAGTTTAGGAACTTTATATTTCTCGCAACTTTTTTAACTGTTAATAATTGCATGCAAGAATGAATGACTCAAAATAAAAACAAACGCATAGATCACCCATGACATGACAAGACAAAAATAAATGAAAACGACACACAAATCACACACCACCCCTAGGGTACGCCTCACTGTTGCCTTGCCTCTTGAAAGGTGATCGTCGAGTAGAGGATGTCTTAGTAAGTCCTCATGATCCGGGAACCTGGCATGAGGGTAGCTTCTAAGGTGTCTTCCTATTGCTCTGGTGATCACCATGTCCCGAACCTCGAATTGACCCGAACACCTCCAACGGTGGTGCTACCTACCCCTCAATGGTGGGATGGCACTGCTTTAAAGGACATCTACACAGACGAATTCCTTAGGGTAGGTAGACGACTCTAGATACTTGCTCTAATTTCAAAACAAATCAAAAATACTTTTCACACCGACACCTTTTCAAAAAGCGTTCAAAAGCAATTTTTCAAACACTCTTGAGGACCGATACGAGAGTCGAACTGGAATTTTCAAAGAAACCTTTTTAAAACCCACAGTTGAAAAGCAAACAAACCATTTTGAAAACACAATGAGCAAGTATCTAAGAGCCCATGGATAACCATGGATAGAAAGGGTGCTAACACCTTCCCTTTCTATAATCTACCTCCCGAACCGAGAGCAATCTCTTTAAGGAATTTTTCTGTGCTTTTGTCCTTTCCATTTGGAGAAAATAAAAGACGGTGGCGACTCTTGCTTCCGCGACATTTCGCGAACCAGCGTTAAACAGTCAGTTCCAGATCCACCGATCACAGAACTGGCGACTCTGCTGGGGACTTATAAAGTGAGGTGTACCTTAGGATTAAGATCACTGTGTTTTCAATTGCTTTCTTTGCTTGCTTTATTATTGTGGGACTGTCTTGGGAGTTCTATAGATCCTAACCCGGATCTGGGGGATACCTTCTTAGAAAGTAGCAACAAGACTGTGAGGGAACTGTGTGGGGTATACCGACATGGTTGAAACAGTCTGCTACGTTGATGTGGCACTTTGGTATGTACCGGTAACCCTTGAGTTCGGTCAAGGAGAGTATGGGGCCTCCGCGTGGTGTCGTGAAGCATCAACAGACCTTAGGAACCTTAATTGAACTATCTTGGCCTCTTTAGGGTAGTGAGATAACTGACTTTGGTGCAGTCCGAGGTTGGTTGATACTCGATACTACACTCAATTGAGGGTTGCTTTCCTGGAATATTTCGGTCGCCAGTTCTGTGGCTAAATCGAAACGATGAACAATGAAAGCAATCCCGTGATATTGGGACCCTTAGAACCCGGTTACTTCTAATAGGACAGGTTGAACCCACCAACTTCAAGAGGGTAATACCCAGACCCCATGCTGGCCTAAACTCTAAGGGCTTGTCTTGTGTGCCTTGTGTGCCTTCCATGTTTGTCTTTGTAAATATCTGTGGTGTGTTTAATCATAGCATCATGACATCATCCAGCATCATATGCATTGACTAACCATTTCAGGGGTTCGAATCTTCATCTTTGTTCTTGTTTTGTAGGACATGGAAACTGTTTGCAGAAAGACAATCCAAATCAGCCTTGTAAGGATCCCTCCTCAGCTTAAGGAGCTTATATCCAGGATTCCCGAGAACTCTTCATTCAGTGAAAGACATGGAAGTCTCATCAGCTTGGTCAATACCAACATTGAGGAAGACATGATAAAGGTCCTGTTCCAGTTCTTTGACCCTCTGCATCACTGTTTCACCTTCTTGGACTATCAGCTGGTACCTACATTGGAGGAGTTCTCCCAGCTCCTGAAGATCCCTATCCTTGATCAACTACCCTACAACGGTACGGAAAAAGAACCCAAGCTTAAAGAGATTGCTAAAGCCTTGCACCTACAATCATCTGACCTCAAGGGACATTGGGAAGTTAGAAGTGGTATCAAAGGGTTCTTAGCCAGGTTTCTGTTTGAAAAGGCCCATGAATGTTGGAACTCCCTTGACTTACAAGCTTTTGAAGAAGTTGTGGCCCTCCTTGTCTATGGTTTGGTGTTGTTCCCTAACCCATATCAGCTTATAGATATCAGTGCTGTCCAGATCTTCATGTCCAGGAATCCTATACCTACGTTGTTGGGGGACATCCTTCACTCATGTTACACTCGAACCATGAGAATAAGAGGTGTCCTTATGTGCTGCACTCCTCTCCTGGGAAGGTGGTTTATTTCGCACCTTCCACAATCAGTCTTGAAGAACGAGCGGGGTTTGAGGTGGTCACAACGGTTGATGACTCTCACACATGCAGATATACATTGGTGCCCTCGGTCCAGAGAGGATGTCACTATCATTGATCGTTGCGGGGAGTACCCTAATGTTCCTTTACTTGGAATCAGAGGAGGTATTACTTACAGCCCATGCCTGGCTTGGAGACAGTTTGGTTATGCTCGAAGGGATGGCCCTCATGACATGTTAATTCCTGACATAGTGTTTGACTTCGACAACGATGCACAAGGACTTCGCCAGAGATTTATCAAAGCCTGGAGGATGCCAAGTAGGATAGACAGCAAGACACTGGGGCACAGGAACTCCATCCCGTTGGAACCTTATCTCAAGTGGGTACGCGCCCGCTCCCAGAAGTTAGTAATGTCTTATCCTCATATGCTCCCAGTAATCAAAGAGCCAGTCTTGGAAGGAGAAGTGTCCTACACCATTCAGCACCCTGATATGCCCACATCCTGGGAAGAGATGCAGAAGAGCTGGATCCAGCTTAAGGAAGAACAGAATTCTCTTGAGACCAGTCTACATGCCAGTGAAAAGAAGGTCTTGGAGCTCACCCGTCTATTTCATGAGGAGAGGAATCTCAACACCTACATAGCTCCAAAGAGGATGCGTAGTGTCTTTTGGGATTGATTTGCTTTGTAATTTATGCCCATGAGGCTTTGATGTACTGAACAATTATTTCCTTAATGATAACGTGTGTTCCTTTTTGTCTACAACAAATTTGAACTTTCGAACCCTTGAATGCATTGCATAAATACATATCATTCATCATGTGCATAGCAGGTTTTCTTCTTTTCAGGTTGCTTACCGTTCTTCGCTGTTTATTTCAGCATCATGAATCCTGACTCATCATCAACCGAGATGTCCATCAAGGCTCTTCAGGCGCAGAATGCGCAATTTCAGGAACTAATCATGGGTTTGGCTCAGGGCCAAGAAGAGCTGAAGGCTCTGCTCCTGAAGAAGGAAAAGAAGAAGAAGAGAAGAACTGTTCTTTTCAACTCGGGCCGAAGGTTTGGCAACACTCTGCAGAATGAAGAGGCTGGTTCTTCCATAGGCAAGAGCAGTCCCCAAGGGGGAAAAGGTCCTAGTCTGGTAGTCTCTGACAACGAGACTAATTTTGATGAGGAACAATATCCTCCTGCAGAAGACAGGTACAAGCAGTTGGAAGACAGACTGAATGCTATGGAGATCCAGCAGGTGCCCGGGCTGGATTTTGGAGATTTGGGTTTGTCTACTGGTGTGATCATTCCTCATAAGTTCAAAGCACCATCCTTTACCAAGTATGACGAGGCATCTTGTCCCAAGTTACACCTCAGATCGTACGTGCGGAAGATTCAACCGTACTCAGTGGACAAGAACTTGTGGATCCACTTCTTCCAGGAGAGTCTTTCAGGGACTCATCTCGAATGGTTCTATCAGCTGGATGGGACCAAGGTTCGTAACTGGGAGGAGTTGGCTACTGCTTTCTATAAGCAGTATCAATATAATGCCGACCTTGCCCCTACACGTACCCAACTCCAGGGTATGTCGCTAGGTTCAAGCGAAGGTTTTAAAGAGTACGCACAGAAGTGGAGGGATCTGACTGGCAGGGTGCAGCCTCCGTTAACTGACCGGGAGTTGGTAGACATGTTCCTAGGGACCCTATCTGGGCCATTTTTCAACCATCTTATCGGGAATTCGTCTGCAGGGTTCACTGATCTTATTCTGACTGGAGAGAGAATTGAGGCTGGGTTGAAGTCTGGTAAAATTCAGAAGGGTGCATCGTCAAGCTCTGAAAAGAAACCCTTCAAAAAGGAGGCCAATGCCGTATACGGGTCTAGAAGACAAGAGAAGCCTGAGCGCCGCCAATCTGTCAACGCGGTGATGATTGCTAAGCCTGCTGCCGTTCCTCGGCAAACCAATCCACCAAGGGCTGAAAGACCCCGGAGAGAGTTTACCCGGTTAAGTATGACTCTATCACAAATCTTGTCGCAGTTGCTGCCCACCAACTTAGTGACTGTCAGGGAGGCCCCGAAAGTTGTGAATACTGCCTCTCCAAAATACAATCCGAATGCCCGCTGTGCTTATCACTCCGATAGCCCAGGGCATTCCACTGATGACTGTTGGGCTTTAAGGAATAAGGTACGGGACCTTATTGATGCAAAAGAGATACAATTTGAAGCGCCGGAGAGACCGAATGTGGTGATTGCTCCCATGCCCCAGCATGGAGTAAATGCTGTTGATGAAGATGTATACGCTGTTTCTGTGAATGATGTGGCTACTCCCTTAATGACTGTCAAGAAGAATCTACTGCTGGCCGGTTTATTTCCGGGTTGCAGTGAGGGTTGCCTTTTCTGTGCTGTTTCTCTCTCTGGTTGTCCTTTGCTGAAGTTGGGCATCCAAAGCCTAATGGACAGCAAAGAGATTCTGTTCAAGAAGTCCGCTGTTCAGTTGGTTCCGGTAGAAGAAGTTTCTGTGGTTACAATCTTTAATAATCCAATCAAGGCTCTCCCGAGGAAGCCTTTTCAAATCATGATTGTCGCACCTGTTGTTATTACTGTTCCGGGGCCTCTCCCCTACGAATATGATAAGGCTATCCCCTGGCACTATGGGGCAGATGTGTATGTGAATGGAATTAAGCAAGAGTTCAACACTGGCACCAGTATCAGCAATATCACTGGTCCAGCCAAAGTTACCCGCAGTGGCAGGCTCTTCTCGCCTGACATTGCACCGCCAGCTATTCGAAGACCCCTCACTATAACACCTACAAGTGTACCTGTTCCTGTTTCTGATCAAGTTGTTTCCCCCGCTGCCGAGTCATCTAATGCTCGGGGCAAAGGGATTGAAGATGAGCCTGCCCGGATGGAGGCACCAAGACCTGTAAATGCTGAGGCCTCCCAACAAGAGATGGAGGAAATTCTAAAAATAATCAAGAAGAGTGACTTTAATGTTGTCGAGCAGCTGAGGCATACACCCTCCAAGATCTCAATGCTCTCCTTATTACTATGCTCTGAGGCCCATGCTAAGGCCTTGATTTCATTTCTCAATACGGCCCATGTGCCACAAGAGACATCTGCAGTTCAGTTCACTGATTGCGTAGCAAATCTGACAGCGGACAATGGTTTGGGTTTCTCGGATGCTGACCTTACGACTAAGGGAAGAGACCACAATGACGCCCTGCATGTCTCTATTGAATGCAGGGGCACTACTCTGGCGCACGTATTGGTGGACACTGGTTCTTCCCTGAATGTGCTACCCAAGAAGGCCTTAGACCGTTTGGATTGTGAGGGCCTGGAGCTGAAACCTAGCAATATTATCGTCAGAGCCTTTGACGGTTCCAAGAGGATGGTTCATGGAGAGGTTGACATTCCTATTCGTGTGGGTTCTCAAGTGTTCGACTCTACCTTCTATGTGATGGATATCCGTCCATCGTATTCTTGTCTACTGGGTCGACCTTGGATCCACAAAGCTGGGGAAGTGACCTCTACCTTGCACCAGAAGCTAAAATACCCTGTCAGAGGGAAGATTGTCACTGTGCAGGGAGAGGAGGAGTATATAGTGAGCCATTTGAATTCCTTCAGGTATATTGAGATGGACGGGGAGTTTATTGAAACCCCCTTTCAGCATTTCGAGGAGGTACTTCCAACTTTAGCAGCAGCAGAAATAGCAGTCGAAGAGGATGTTCCTTTGAAGATGGCTTCCCTAAAGGATGCCCGAGCTGTGATTCAGAAAGGTGAATGTGCTAACTGGGGCAGGCTCCCTGATTTCACACAGAAAACTGACAAGTTCGGACTGGGTTTTACTGCAGAGGGACAGAAAGCTATGCGGAAAGCAAAGACCAGAAGACCTCCTGTGCTCATTACCAATCCAGGGGTGAATACTGTGGGAGATGAAGATGAGGTGGGAGAGTCAGAGTTCAATAGCTGGATCTACCCGACAACTGATGGCGGATTGACCAATTGGATTGCCAAAGACCATACTCCTGTTACTTTTGTTACGCAGTAATAAACTTCTTTGTTTTGTTATTTGTAATAAACAATTAAAACTCTATGGCCCGGTGTCTTACCCGAGGCACCGTGGTTTCATTTGTGAGGGCATATAAATTGTCATTTCATATATCATGAATAAAGATCTTGGACGTTTTCTCGCATTTCAAATCTTATGCTCCTTTTCTGTCTTTCCTTCCTTTATATATTTCAAAACAGCTGTATTTACACACACTCACTCATACAGGTTTCAATCCACCCTGGATCTCACTGGTAACGACTCTGCTACTGCCAATTATGACTTCGAAAATCCGATCAACTTAGCCGAAGACGAAGATGAAGATGATTGCGAAGTGCCTGGCAAGCTTGCAAGACTGTTACTCCAGGAAGAGAGGGAAATTCAACCACACGAAGAGCCAGTGGAAACAATAAATCTAGGTACTGAGGCAAACAGAAAGGAGGTAAAGATTGGTGCCAACCTAGAGCTCAGCGTGAAGCAACGGTTGACTCAGATGTTACATGATTATATGGAGATCTTTGCCTGGTCCTACGAAGACATGCCCGGGTTGGATACCGATATTGTGGTCCATCACTTGCCTACTAAAGAAGACTGCCCTCCGGTTAAGCAAAAGGTCTGCCGTATGCGTCCAGAGATGTCTGAGAAGATCAAAGCCAAGGTTATGAAGCAGTTCGATGCCGGGTTTCTTGCAGTAACCTCTTACCCTCAGTGGGTTGCTAATGTGGTGCCGGTACCGAAGAAGGACGGTAAGGTCAGAATGTGTGTCGATTACAGGGATCTGAACAGGGCCAGCCCCAAAGATGACTTCCCTCTACCTCACATTGATGTCCTTGTTGATAATACTGCTCAGCATAAGGTGTTCTCTTTCATGGATGGTTTTTCAGGCTATAATCAGATCAAGATGGCCCCTGAAGACATGGAAAAGACTACATTTGTTACTCAGTGGGGCACTTTCTGCTACAAGGTCATGCCTTTTGGACTGAAAAATGCTGGGGCAACCTACCAACGTGCCATGGTTGCTTTATTTCATGACATGATCTATCATGAGATAGAAGTGTATGTTGACGACATGATTGCAAGGTCCCAGACTGAGGAAGAGCACCTAGATCATCTGTAGAAGTTGTTTGACCGATTGAAACTGTACAAGCTGAGGTTGAACCCGAACAAGTGCACCTTCGGGGTAAGATCTGGGAAGTTGCTAGGCTTCGTTGTAAGTGATAAGGGTATTCAAGTGGACCCTGCCAAGGTCAAAGCTATTCAAGAGATGCCAGTCCCTAAGACAGAGAAAGAGGTCAGAGGCTTTCTAGGACGCCTGAATTACATTGCTCGATTCATCTCACACCTGACTGCTACCTGTGAGCCAATCTTCAAGCTGCTGAAGAAAGATCAGGCAGTACGTTGGAACGATGAATGTCAGGCTGCTTTTGACAGAATTAAAGAGTATCTCCAAGAACCACCCATCCTTATGCCACCGGTTGAAGGGAGACCTCTGATACTATACCTGACGGTACTTGACAACTCAATGGGGTGTGTGCTGGGGCAGCATGACGAGTCTGGCCGAAAAGAGCATGCCATTTATTACCTTAGCAAAAAGTTTACCGACTGTGAGACCCGATACTCACTGCTCGAGAAAACTTGCTATGCTTTGGTATGGGCTGCTCGCCGGCTGAGACAGTATATGCTGACTCACACTACCTTGTTGATCTCAAAGATGGATCCTATAAAGTACATATTTGAAAAGCCTGCTCTGTCTGGGAGAATAGCAAGATGGAAAATGATCTTGACAGAATATGACATTCAATACACGACTCAGAAAGCCATCAAAGGTAGTGTATTGGCAGACCACTTGGCACATCAGGCAGTAGACGACTATCAGTCAATGAACTTCGAGTTTCCAGACGAGAGCATCATGATTGTGACTGATTGTGAAGTACCTGGACCGGATGAAGGACCTGAGGAAGGATCCCGATGGTCTATGCACTTTGACGGAGCCTCCAATGCTTTGGGTAACGGTATCGGCACTGTGATCATATCCCCTCAAGGCACTCATACTCCACTCACTGCCCGGCTATGTTTCAACTGTACCAACAACATGGCAGAGTATGAGGCGTGCATCATGGGTCTTCAAGCTGCGATCGACCTAAGGATCAAGTTTCTGAGTGTCTTCGGAGATTCCGCTCTCGTGATCAATTAGATCAAAGGAGAATGGGATACAAAACATCCGAATCTTATTCCTTACAGGGAATGTGTGTTGACCTTGATCCCCCACTTCACCGAAATAACCTTTGAACACTTTCCAAGAGAGGAGAATCAGTTGGCGGACACGTTAGCTACAATGTCTTCTATGTTCAAGGTCAAATGGGATAATGAGGCTCCCCGGGTCATCATCTGGAAACTGGACGAACCGGCATACTGTTGTGATCTCGAGACTGAATTGGTGACTGAGAAGCCTTGGTACCATGAGGTGAAGAGATATCTGGAAGCTCAGGAATACCCTGAAGGTGCATCTGTCAATGATAAGAAGTTTCTGAGAAGGTTCGCAGCAAAGTTCTTCCTTAGTAACGGCATCCTGTATAAGCGAAACCATGATTCGACCTTACTGCGTTGTGTGGATAAAACTGAAGCAGAAAGGATCATGGAAGAGTTACATGAAGGGACCTTCGGAACACATTCCAGTGGACACACTATGGCAAAGAAGATCCTTCGGGCAGGGTATTTCTGGTCCACCATGGAAGCTGACTGCTACCAACATTCTCGGACATGCCATAAATGCCAGATTTATGCCGACAAGGTGCATGTTCCTCCAGTTCCTCTAAATGTTCTGACTGCGCCTTGGCCGTTTGCAATGTGGGGCATAGATATGATCGGTGAGATTAAACCTAAGGCATCTAATGGGCATCGCTTCATCCTGGTGGCGATTGACTATTTCACGAAGTGGGTCGAAGCAGCTTCCTACGCTACGGTAACCAAGACTGTTGTGGCACGGTTCATTCGGCACAACCTGATCTATCGATACGGCGTCCCAGAAAGGATTATTACAGACAACGGTACCAATCTCAATAATAAGATGATCACTGAGCTCTGCGAGCAGTTTAAGATACAGCACCACAACTCTTCTCCTTACAGACCGGAGATGAATGGGGCTGTAGAAGCAGCAAATAAGAACATTAAGAAAATCGTGCAGAAGATGACAGTGACTTATAAAGATTGGCACAAGATGTTACCGTTCGCTCTACATGGGTACCGTACCTCAGCCAGGACGTCAACCGGGGCAACTCCTTTCTCATTGGTCTACGGCATGGAGGCAGTCTTACCGATCGAAGTGCAAATACCCTCTCTCCGGATAATGAAGGATGCAAATCTGAACGAAGATGATTGGATCCAGACACGACTTGATCAATTAAACCTTATTGATGAAAAGAGGCTTGCTGCTATCTGTCATGGTCAGATGTATCAGAAACGGATGATCAGGGCATTTAACAAAAAGGTCAGACCACATGAATATCAAGTTGGGGATCTGGTGATCAAGCGAATCATCCTTCCTCAGAGTGATCCAAGGGGCAAATGGACCCCTACGTACGAAGGGTCATTTGTGGTTAAACATGTGTTCTCAGAAGGAGCCATGATTCTAACCAACATGGATGGTGACGACCTTCCTCACCCCGCCAATGCAGACATAGTAAAAAGATACTACGCATGAAAAAGACCCGCTAGGCTGACATGCCTAGGCAAAAATTAGGGCTTCCCGGCGAACCAAAAGGGTTCGGGCAAAATGAAGGGATGAAATGAAAAAAATCTGTACACCCGGCAAGTCGAAAACCTGAAAAGGCGGCTTGGGCAAAAATGGGTATCCCGGTGGACTGAAAACCCAAAAGGGCGGTCCAGGCAAAAGTTAGGGATAAAGCGTAATACTATGTCTCATTGGATCACCTCGCATCCAGGATCCGGTATCTACATCAAGTTCAGACGGCATCGATCAGTCAGCTTCATCTTCAACTAAGGTCATCAAGTGATGAGACGCTCGGAGATATAAGGACGATAGCAGAGTTGAAACCCAGTGGATCATTCATTTCACACAGCTGTTTTATTTTTTTTGTACAACTTGTATAAATTCCTTTGTTTGGCGGCGTTCCCTTACTAGGATGTCAGCCTCTTGTACATAAAAACGCCTATTTTACAGGAAAATTCTAAATCAATACAAAAATCACTTTTTCAGTTAAAATTGCCAATTGTTTTTCCTTTTCTGTTTTGTTTTGCGAAGAACGTCCAAGGTTCAATTTGTGATATATGCATTGACAATAATTTGCTAACTCATGAATATTTGCATACGAAACAAAGGATTAATTACAGGTAACATTAGAAGCAGGGGCAATAAAGAGTTGTCTAAACAATCTAATTGTTCTGTCCTCCAAGGTACCAAGGTAGGTTCAGCTAAAGAACATAACCAGATATCTTAATTCCTCAGAGAGTGAGCCAGCAAGTCAGTGCACTCTCCCCAAGCTATATTATCAAACTTAAGGAAGTTGGGTATCCCCCGCAGATCTCAATAGTCCCCCAGCAGTATATATGCATTCTTAACAAGCATCCCCGACAGTCTTGGTCTAAAGATTGTTCCCCGGCGGTATATCAAACATTCATTGGAGTCACTTCCCCGATACAGTTCAAAACTTCCCCAAGAGAGTCCAATCCAGCTCCCCCAGGAAAGTTGGAATCATCTCCCCAACAGTAAGCTTATCCCCAGTAGATTCTAGAAGCTATCCCTCGCAGAGCACGAACGCGTCTCCCGGCTTTATTCAAAGAGTTATTTCCTTACCAGGATATAACTGGGTTATCCTCAGCCAAAAGCCACGGAAAGATCGTCCTCGACGAAGTCTTCTTATCCCCAGCAAAGTCTATCAACACTTCCAACACAACAATGGTATCCCCAGCAAGTTATTATCAACAACTCAACAAAGTACCTCTCTCCCCACAGAGTATTGCTTCCCAGCAAGATTGCTAGAGTACTTTTCTCCCCACAGAGTAATCCATTCGCCAAGTTTATTCCCCAACGGAGTTATCTTCTCCTACCGGTATTCTTGCAACTATCCTCCCCAGCGGAAGCAAATAATCTATTCTTCAACATCAGCCCAGGATATGATTTCCCGGCACCCGTCAAGGATTTATTTTCCTAGACAAAAACATACATAAACATCACATTTCCATACATTATAGCATGCATATACGCATCATATCTTACAATCTCATTTATGTTGAGAACATCATTGCTTGATCCATATCATGCATTGCATATGACTGACCTTTACCTTTCAGGAAAGATCCAGTTAAGTTCTCAGCTATATTTCAAGACCTTGACCGGTTCAGTTAAATCGACCCTAAGATTTTTCTGTTTCTTATCTAGTCAAAGGCCTTCTCTGGTTCAGTCAGATCGACCCTAAGATCTCCCTGTTTCTTATCCAGTTGAAGACATTTCAATACCTAGACCGGTTCAGTTAAATCGACCCTAAGATTTTTCTGTTTCTTATCCAGTCCAAGGCCTTCTCTGGTTCAGTCAGATCGACCCTAAGATCTCCCTGTTTCTTATCCAGTTGGAGATTTCAAGACCTAGACCGGTTCAGTTAAATCGACCCTAAGGTTTTTCTGTTTCTTATCCAGTCAAAGGCCTTCTCTGGTTCAGTCAGATCGATCCTAAGATCTCCCTGTTTCTTATCCAGTTGAAGATTTCAAGACCTAGACCGGTTCAGTTAAATCGACCCTAAGATTTTTCTGTTTCTTATCCAGTCAAAGGCCTTCTCTAGTCCAGCTAAATCGACCCCTAACATATTTTCCTGATAAAGACTCAGTAGAAGATATCCAAGATTCTCTCAGTGTTACTGTTGAGGTAGAAGTCGCCCAAGATTCTCTCAGCGATACTGTTGAGGTTGAAGTCCCCAGATTCTCTCAATGATTACTGTTGAGGTTGAAGTCGCCTAAGACTCTCTCAGCGTTACTGTTGAGGTTGAAGTCGTCCAAGATTCTCTCAATGATTACTGTTGAGGTTGAAGTCGCCTATGGTTCTCTCCCCGTTACTGCGGAGGTAGTAATCGTCCCCAGATTCTCTCAACGATTACTGTTGAGGTTGAAGTCGCCTAAGGTTCTCTCACCGTTCCTGTTGAGGTAGTAACTATCTCTGGTTCATTCATCACCTTTTGAAGATCCAGATCCAGCTCCTGTAACCAGTCAGGACACATCTACCCAAAGAATCTGAAGACCAGCTCCTGCAACAGGTCAGGTAATCATTTTCTTTTGCAGGTACGCAAATCCCCGCTAAAGAATCTCTTACGCAATCAACACCCAGATGGCATCTATAAGCCCATCCACCTATCCATCATCTCTTAGCATGGCATCTATAAGCCCATCATCCCATCCATCAATTTCCAAATGGCATCTGTAAGCCCATTCCCACCATCACACTACTATGTGAGCGCAAATTTCTGGGCACTCTAGTGTTCAATCATCTTCCACCTTCGGATTACGAAAGGCACGTCAGCCAATCTGCATCCTCAGGTCTAAGAAGATTGAACAGGGGCAACTGTTGTACCCCAAAATTTGCCCTCCCATATTCTTCAAGAATTGCCAAAAGCATGCTTCAAAATCCCCCAAGGGTTGCACAGTTCAAGGGCCTCCTAACAGTCAAAAACTAGTGTTTTGGTTCTGACAAAGAAAATGAAGTTTCCAAGGGTCCAATCAAGTCCCACAGGCCTACAAATATGGTCAAGCATCCTCATACCAAGTTTCAAGACTTACAGCACAAAATTGCACAGTTAAAAACCCTAATTGCACTACAGTCAACTACAGGGGCAAAATGGTCATTTGACAGTCAAAAGTTCAAATTTTTGGTCAACATCTCATTTTGAAGCCACAAACATCATTTGATCAATGCTTGATCATGATTCTCAAAGCTTGGCTCAAAAAGTCTCAAGATGCAAAAGTTTCCATATTTGGATAGTTGAAAAAGTCAACTGTAACTTGACCAAGGCATAACTTCCACATGGATTATCAGAAAAATTCCATCCAAAGCTCATCTTGAAGAGAAAGACATTTCCTACAACTCCTCTTCACACTTCAAGTCCAAGAAATGCTCTCACAAAAAGTTATCAATTTCAACATTATAGGTCATTTTCAAAAGTCAACAAAAAAGGACTTTAAGTCAAAGGCCATAACGTGAGATTGGTAAATCAAAATGACATGGGACCAAAGGAATTGGTTAGAGGACTTCAAGACCTTTCCAAAATGTCCAAGAACATGAGCAAAGCTTAAAAATTGAGCAAGATATGCCTTGTGGAAGTTGGGAAATTTTTGGGTATTTTGAAAAGTCAACATTGCTTCAAATGCCTTAAAATTGCTAATGGGCCATATTTTCTTCCAAGATTCATCATTCCAAGCATGTGCACGACCATTTGGCCCAAAGGGAAGTTATTCATCATTTTTATTTATTTATTTGAATTTTTAATTGCTAATAATTCATTTAATTAATTAAAATATGTGGAAAATACCAAAGGAAGCTTTTTAAATCTTCTTATGCATGAAATACACTCAAGATTCGTGCATGATCAGATATAGAAAGAATCAATGTGATTTGCCATGATTGGAATCAAATATGCATGAAAAAGATTGAAAAATATATGCATGAAAATCCAATATCTTGTACATCAATGCAAAGGTTTTTTGGATCCAAAACTCAACCCTAATCGTTCCAATACTTATACTCATGCAAACCCTAGTCCAAGACACCTCCAAGCTGCGCCAGAAAAGAAAAACAAAGTTTGAGTTTTTGTCAAAAAAATTGAAAATTGAAAACCCTATTCTAGCACGATTCAGAGAAAAATAACAATCCCAATAGCTTGCAAAAGTGTCAAGGAAGCTTCCTGAATCGTTTTCCACATCCCTAACGCCCAGAATTGGTATACAGAACTCAAGATTTTTCACATTTTATTCATATTCGTATTTCAATTTTCAAGCATTCCCATTGCATTTTTCTTGTGGATTTATACTAATTGATTGATTCTAAAGCTAACCATATAGTTTGATTGAGTTTTGCTTGCCCATACACGATTTCACCATGGACGATTATTAGGGTTACCAAGCTGTGAAATTGGGGGTTTACTCCTATGGAAAAATTGGGACGTGAGACCTGGACCATTAGAACCAGAAGATCATGGCCAATCAATTCCACACCTCGCGCCTAATTTATGAAGCAGGAGGGCCTATTCTCTATTTTTGTACTTGTTATTTAGTGGGGGTTTAAAACCCCCGCTATTCAATTTGTTTTTTCAGATAAAATGCAGGGCCAGTGGAGAAGATGGTGATGTGTAAGGCGATGGTTGGCGTATTCAAATTTCGCGCAAAAATGTCCACTAACTCGTGATTTACATTATATTATTTGTTCTCTATACAATACTCAAAACGCGTTAAGAGCTCCAGTGGCAAGGCATCAGTATGGTAATCTCTGGGACCTGGGTTCGAATCCCAGGTCCCCCTTTCTATTTCCATATTTTTCTTCTAACCATATTTGCACGCAGCACTCAATACAAAGGCCTACCATACAACCCTTGATCTAAACGTGCCACGCGCCCCATGATCCCCATCCAAAGGTCCAGATTTGAAGAGTAGCATAGGCATCAGTCAACAAAGCCACACGCTAGCCAAAAGGTCAACAAGGCCAGGAAATTATTGGGCCTAAAATACTGATGATACCTCCCAATTGGGGACAGAACCCCCCAAGGTTTTTGCAATTCTTTTCTCTTTTATTTCATTTGTTTCAATTATTTCTTTTTAATTCTTTAAATCAATTTATTTTCATAAAACATAAAAAATAAAAAAAATCAGAAGGTCATAAAAATAAAAAATATATTTTATTTTAATATTTTTGTAAATAAAAATCATTAATTAATTTAGTTTTATTCTTAAACTTAATTTTAATATTTTTCAATAAACTTAAAAATTGGTAGAATTAGGGTTTTAAGTATTTTTCATTCTTTTTTTCTCTCACAATAATTAATTACTTAATATTATTTTTGTAAATAAATCTTGCCATTAATTAATTAATTTAACTTTAGGTTTAATTTTAACATGTTTTTCTTAATAAATAAAAATTGTAGAATTAGGGTTAATTAATTAATTTCTTAATTTCGTTTAATTCTTTTATTAAAAATTCATAAATACAAAAAAAAACCTCAAAAATCTTTTCTTTTTTTCTTTAATTTAATTAATTTGTTAGTAATAATTTAACTTCATTAAAAAGGGTCCAACGCCCTCGCTTTCAATTTTAATTCAATTCGCGCATTTATTTCCTTTCTTATAATTTTTTATGTAATTCTCCCAAAGCTGTGTAAATTTATATTTCTCGCACCTTCCTTTATTTTATGTCAAATCGGGTCCTGGATTAAATTTGGCGATGTGGACCCGCGCCTTTGTAATAGTTTAGGAACTTTATATTTCTCGCAACTTTTTTAACTGTTAATAATTGCATGCAAGAATGAATGACTCAAAATAAAAACAAACGCATAGATCACCCATGACATGACAAGACAAAAATAAATGAAAACGACACACAAATCACACACCACCCCTAGGGTACGCCTCACTGTTGCCTTGCCTCTCGAAAGGTGATCGTCGAGTAGAGGATGTCTTAGTAAGTCCTCATGATCCGGGAACCTGGCATGAGGGTAGCTTCTAAGGTGTCTTCCTATTGCTCTGGTGATCACCATGTCCCGAACCTCAAATTGATCCGAACACCTCCAACGGTGGTGCTACCTACCCCTCAATGGTGGGATGGCACTGCTTTAAAGGACATCTACACAGACGAATTCCTTAGGGTAGGTAGACGACTCTAGATACTTGCTCTAATTTCAAAACAAATCAAAAATACTTTTCACACCGACACCTTTTCAAAAAGCGTTCGAAAGCAATTTTTCAAACACTCTTGAGGACCGATACGAGAGTCGAACTGGAATTTTCAAAGAAACTTTTTTAAAATCCACAGTTGAAAAGCAAACAAACCATTTTGAAAACACAATGAGCAAGTATCTAAGAGCCCGTGGATAACCATGGATAGAAAGGGTGCTAACACCTTCCCTTTCTATAATCTACCTCCCGAACCGAGAGCAATCTCTTTAAGGAATTTTTCTGTGCTTTTGTCCTTTCCATTTGGAGAAAATAAAAGACGGTGGCGACTCTTGCTTCCGCGACATTTCGCGAACCAGCGTTAAACAGTCAATTCCAGATCCACCGATCACATCAGGTAATAAATAGCATGCTCTTTTCGGCCAGACTCGTCATGTTGGCCTAAAACACACCCCATAGAGTTTTCTAGTACTATCAAGTACATGATCAAGGGTCTTCCTTCAACTGTAGGCATGAGAATAGGAGGTTCTTGCAAATATTCTTTGATTTTGTCGAAGGCAGCTTGATGTAATTGAGATGACCCAAGAATTCTCTAACTTCCTTTTCAGAATGGGGGACTGGCATTTCTTGAATGGCCTTTACCTTGGCAGGATCAACTTCAATGCCTTTACTGCTGACAACAAAACCTAGAAGCTTTCCCGATCGTACTCCAAATGTGCACTTGTTAGGGTTCAACCTCAACTTGTACTTTTTCAACCTCTCGAATAGCTTGTACAGATGATCGAGATGTTCCTCTTCATTTTGTGATCTAGAAATCATATCATCCACATATACCTATATTTCATGATGGATTATATCATGAAATAAAGCTACCATATCCCTTTGATAAGTTGCCCTGGCATTCTTCAATCCGAACAGCATGACCTTGTAACAAAAGGTGCCACATTGCATAACGAAAGTAGTCTTCTCCATGTCTTTGGGAGCCATCCTTATCTGATTATAGCCAGAGAAGCCATCCATGAAAGAGAAGACTTTATGCTAAGCAGTATTATCGATCAAGACGTCAATGTGTGGTAGAGGGAAGTTATCCTTAGGGCTTGCCCTATTCAGATCCCTATAGTCTATGCACATGCAAACTTTTCCGTATTTCTTAGGTACTGGAACCACATTTGCAACCCATTGGGGATAGGATGTCACGGCTAGGAATCTTGCATCAAATTTTTTCATCACTTCAGCTTTTATCTTTTCAAACATGTCAGGCCTCATGCGACGAACCTTTTGTTTAACAGGAGGATAATCTTCCTTCGTCGGTAGACGATGAACTACGATGTCAGTATCCATCCCTGGAATATCTTTATACAACCAAGCAAATACTTCCACATAATCATGAAACATTTGAACCAACCTGCTCTTGACACTATCTTCTAAGTTAGCCTCGATCTTAACCTCTTTCTTGTCCGTCTTAGTACCCAGATTGATGACTTCAACTAACTCTTCATGCGGATGAATAGCTTTTTCTTCTTGTAATAGAAGTCTGGCTAGTTCTCCTGATATTTCACAATCTTCCTCACCTTCGTCTTCAGCTTGGTTAATTGTACATTCGAAGTCATAGTCAGCAATAGTAGAGTCATTGGCAATAAGATACAGAGTGGATGAGGACCTGCAAGAGTGTGTGTATGTACATGTAAGATACATGGCTATTTTGAAAAATGTATTTGAAGAAAATAAAGAAAATGAACACAAATATTTGAATGCAAAAGAGTCCAATGGTTTGTATTGAATGATCATATGATAATATGAACATAAATAAAACCCTTGACATATGGATCAAAAGTGCCCCGGGCTAGGCACATGGCTTAAAAGTCATTGTTAAATATTACATAAAAAATGTTCTTGAATTAAAAGAAAGCAATAAACAAATGATTACTCCTTAATGAAGGAGATGGGCACAAAGTCCTTTGCATGCCAATTCTTTAGCTCCGTTGTAGTAGGATACACCCAATCTTCAAATACAGCTTCTTCATCAGAATAACCTACAATGTTGACTTCATTGACACCCTTTCCATGTTTTGGCATAGGCGCGGTAATCACATTCAGAGTTGGAGGAGGATCAAAATTAATGGTCTTGTTATCGATCAAGTCCTGAATTTTATTCTTCACGGCCCAGCATTGGTCAGTCTCATGCCCATGATACTTGAGTGGTAAGTACATTTGGCGTTCGGATTATACTTTGGTAAAGAGGTATCTGGATTTGCAGGAGGGTCGCACAATGTCACCAAATTATCCTTTAGTAAGTGTTGTAAGGCCTGAGATAGTTACATGCCTAACCTCGTGAACCGTCTTCTTGAAGTTTCAAACTGTTGGTGATTAGCAGATGGTCTTTGAGCAGGAGTTAGATTGGAGATTAGGACCGCATTAATAGACGGATGATCATTCCTCTTGGTACGGGCCCTTGCCTCATACACAACATTAATTTCCTTCTTTGCAGCAAAAGGTTTCTTTATAGGATTTGAAGTGGAGGAAGATGCCATAGGAATCTTTCCGCTTTTGATGCCGCTTTCAACTCTTTCACTGGTTAAGATTAGCTCGGTGAAACCAGAAGAAGAGCAGCCAACCAATAAATTAAAGAATGGACTAGATAAAGTGCTCATAAACATGTCAATGTGCTCCCTATCAGTCAAAGGTGGTTGAACCCTACTGGAAAGGTCTCTCCACTTTTGTGCATATTCTTTGAATCCTTCATTCTTCCTCAGTGTCATATCTTGCAACTATACTCTTGTCGGTGCCAAGTCGGTGTTATACTGGTACTGATGGTAGAAGGCGGTAGCTAAGTCCTCCAAAGTATTGATACGAGAACCATCCAACTGGTAGAACAATTCTAGTTGAGTTCCGGTCAAGCTCTCTAGAAAAAAGTGAACCCAGAGTTTCTTATCAGCGGTGTGCGGTTGTATCTTGCGCACATAAGATTCCAGGTGAAGTTTTGGACAGGAAACCCCATCGTACTTTGCAAAGACTGGTATTTTGAATTTGTGGGGAACAACAACCCCATAGATCAAACCCAAATCATCAAAATCTAAACCGGGGAAGGTTTGGATCTCGACGACCTTCAATCTGTCTTCTAACTGCTTATACTTGACATCAGCGGGTGGATACTGCTCATCAAAATAATCATCATCAGATGCTTGATCATTAATACAGTCAGCTTGGGTACTCTTAACCTCACCAATCTGATTCTTGTCTTCTTCAGATGAGTCTTCCACCACCGGGATCTGATGAACCGACTCTTTGAACCTTCTACCCATGTTGACCAGGGATTTCTTCTTGGGTTTCTTCTTGACTGCCAGAAATGCCATCATATCTTGTTGCCCCTTGGCTAGGGCCAGTAGAGTCTCTTAGAATTGAGAGTTTTGTGCCTGAACATCCTTCACAGTTTTCTCTAGATCTATCTTGCTGAAATAAACAGCAGAAAGATAAGGAAACTTGTTATGTGAAAACCTGTCATGTTATGATGCATGGAAGATGTATATGCAAATGATTTCAAGGATTTATGAAATTTAAATTTGTATAGACAAAAGAATGAACAAACGTCAATTTTCATTAATTAGTTCAAAATGAATACATCATGCCTCTTAGGCTTACAAAATAACTTTCTAAGATAAAAAGATTGAGTACATCCTCTTCGGCGCAATGTAGGCGTTCACGCTTTGCTCTTCATGTAGCTGCTTTGTAAGCTCCAAGAATCTCTTCTCACTAGCGTAGAATTGAGCTTTGAAAGTATCTCGTTCTTCCTTTAGCTAAATCCAACCTTTTTGTAAGTCTTCAAGCGAAGTAGGCATGTCAGGATGGAGGATAGTGTACGGGACATCTCCTTCAACCACATGTTCCATGATAACTGGTAAGATGGAGGGATAAGGCATCACAAGGTTCTGAGCACGAGCTCGTACCCACCTAACGTAAGGCTTAAGGGGAATGGAATTCTTGTGTCCCAATGTCTTACTGTCCACTTAGCTTACCATCCTCCAAGCTCGTATAAACCTATGACGGTAGCTTTGGTCGTCGCTCTCGTAGTCGAATACCACTCCTTGGATGAGCATCTCATGAGGACCATCCCTCCGGGCATAACAAACTGTCGTAAGGCTAAACAAGGGTTGTAAGTGATACCTCCTCTAATTCCAAGAAAAGGGACATTAGGGAATTCCCCATAACGGTCGACGATAGTAACATTCTCCAAGGAACGAGAACACTAATGAACATCTGAATGTCTGAGCGTCATCAACCTATGGACCACCTCAAACCCTACTCGTTCTTCAACACAGACCGCGGAAGATGTGATATAAACTGTCTAGCCAAGAGAGGAGTGCAACACATGAGGATCCCTCTCTTCCTCATATTGCGAGGGTGAAAAGAATGCAGGATATCTTCCAACAAGGTAGGCACCGGATTATGAGACATGAAGATTTTGACAGCATTTACATCTATAAGTTGGACAGGGTTTGGAAACAAAACCATCCCATAGATGAGAAGGGCCAAGATTTCTTCAAAAGCTTGTAAGTCCAAAGAGTTCCAACAATCTTGAGCTTTCTCAAACAAGAACTTGGCTAAGAAACCTTTGACACCACTCCTTGTTTCCCAATTAGTTGTGATATCAGATTGTTTCAAGTGTAATGCTTGGGCAATCTCTTTAGGTTTTTGATCTATTTCCGTACCGTTAAAGGGTAGTTGATTGAGAATGGGAATACTCAAGAGTTAAGAGAATTCTTCCAAAGTTAGTACAAGTTGATAATCGGGGAAAGTGAAGCAATAGTGTAGAGGATTAAAGAATTGGAAAAGTACCTTCATCATATCTTCATCAGTGTTGGAGGTAACCAAGCTTAGGAGGCGACCATGTCTTTTGATGAATGGGGAATTCTCAGGAACCCTTGATGCTAACTCTTTGAGTTGAGGAGGAATTCTTACGATATTGACTTGGATAGTATTCCCGTGGATAGAAGCCATGTCCTACAAAACAGAACAAAGATAAACCCCAATAATCCTTGAAATGGTTAGTGAGAATGAGTATGATGTTATGATGTTTATGATTTCATGTACAAGTAAGTATATACAAACAAGGCAAACAAGTCCTTAGGTTTAGGCTTGCATGGAGTCTCATAGGTAAGTACCCTCTTGAAATTTAGTTGGCTCAAACCTGTCCTAGAAAGAGTAACCGGGTTCTAAGGGATCTCAATATCACTGATCTGTCTTATCGGGCATTGTTTCAGTGCAGGCCTCTTTCACGGCGACCGAAATATCCCGAGAAGTCAAACCTCAATGAGTGTAGTATCGAGTATCAACCAACTTCGGACTGCACCAAAGTCGGTTATCTCACTACGTCCTAATGGCCAAGTTGGTCAAGTAAAAGTTCTAAAAGTCAGTTAGTGCTTCATGACACCACACAGCGGCCCCGTATTCTCCTTGACTAATCAATGGCTACCGATACCCACAAATGTGTCACACTAACGTAGTTATTTCTTATACCATGTTAGTATACCCCGCACAGTTTCCACAATGTATTTCTACTTACCTATAAGGTATCCCAAATCCGGGTAGAGGATTTAAACAAGCCCAAACAAGGAACCAAAATGCAAAGCAAGCAAGTCAAACAATGAAAGCAAATAAAGGTGATCTAGCCCTAAGGTAACCCCATTTTTAAGTTTCTCCCCAGCAGAGTCGCCATTTCTGTGATACGGTGGGAGAACTGACTTAGGTGTTTTGCATTTTATCGCAAATGTTGCGGTTAGCAAGAGTCGCCACTGACTTTTCTTTTATCCAAAAAGGAAAGGCTGAAAAGAACAGGAAAGACCTTTGAGATTGTTTCTTGAGTTCGGGGGGTAGATTATGAAAAGGGAAGGTATTAGCACCCTTTTCATCCATAGTTATCTATGGGCTCTTAGTTGCTTGCTAGATCACTTGCTTTTGTTTGAAAATCTGCTTTGTGGTGGTTTTTGAAAGTATTTTGAAAAGACGCCTTCGTTTAGGCAAACTTTGTAATGGTTCTCGTTCGTAAGAACGTATACAAAGTGTTGGACTTTTGAAAATGTTTCATGTTTGGAAAATGTTTTGAAAGTGTTTTTTGAAAGTGTTTGGTGTTTGTTTTGAAAATAAGCAAGGATTTTTGATTTGAAAGTGAGCAAGCAACTAGGAACAATCTACCTACTCAAAAGTCTTTGTTCATTTCTTCCTTTCCTTTAATATTTCCATCTTACCATTGATTGGTAAGAAGCCTTATCTTTTGTATGTAAAGGGACGGGCGTGGGTCATCGTATAGTCATGATAGCAACGTTGTAAGATGTACAAGAAAATTGGCAGATTGTGACAGGTATTTTTTGTAGATTACGACGGTTAAAACCGTCGCAATTTGCTTTCCACGACGGTTGCTTTACCGTCGCAGAAGTGTGTGTCCCCAACCTATTTCGCGACGGTTACAAAAACTGTCGTTCAAGTTTACGACGGGTTTGGAGCTGACATAATCAAGTATTGGTGACTGTTTGATACCTTCGTGACTATCTTTTGATTTTCTTCTAATTATTGATGGCGACGGTTCGATACTGTCGTGAATATCTTTTGAAATTGATTAAATTGTTTATGGCGACGGTTCGATACTGTCATGACTTTTGTTGATTATTTTTAATTGTTGATTACGACGGTTCGGTACTGTCGCCATGACTTTTGTTTATGTCTTGATTTTTTTTTATTTTTCTATTATATATATTTTTTATTTAAATTATTATCTATGTAAAAAATTTTAAATATAGTTTTTTTTTTGTTATTTTTTTCTTTAAATTATTTCTTCTTTAATATATTTATTTATAGTATTATTTTTTGTTTTATTTTCTATCACTTTGTAATATAGTAAAAATAATTTCAATAAAAAATATTTAACATCAAATAAGCATTATAATATCCAAAAAAATGTGTGTTCCATAATCATGTAAAATGCGAGTTCCATAATCATGTCAAGTAGTACAAAAAACCCAAAATATATCAATTCCTATTCTTATAATAATAAGTATCATTATGCCAAAAATACATGAGAAAGTTCACAATCTAATTATCTCGATCATAGCAAAGTCTAATTTGTCCCCCCTGAAGTTCCATTATCTCCAATACGGTAGCTAGACTCAGATGAACGTCTACCATCAGCGGGTGATTCCAATCCCTAAAAAAAGGTATTAAAATAATAATCTTTAAAATAATACTCATAAAATTTAACTTTAAATGCGTCAAAATAATATACCTGTCTTCCACTAAAATTCTGCATTTGCATTAAGAGTTCAATTTCCTTTGTCCTCGCCTTGTCCCTTTTAGGGTTTAGGGTTTAGGGTTTAGGGTCGTCGGGATTTGGATCCGTCAGCAACGAGCAAATTGACAAAAGGACCTAAAATAGTGAATGTTAGGTTTATTTTTTGTGAGATTTAGATCAACAGCAGACAACATCATCATTCCAAACGAAGCTCATTAAAAAAGGAGAAAAATAACACATTCAATTTCCAGCAGTAAATTTCTATGAATCGTATAATCAGCTTATATGAATATGACAAACTATATCTCTAGTCAACAGAATGAATAGATATTTATATTAGCCACTTCTGCACTTGAAATATTAGTGACCTAATTTTTCTCTTACGAAAAAAATCTTCTAAAAAGAATTACAATTCTTGTGTTTTAAAAATATCATTTTTTTGTTCTAGATTTTCAAATTTCCCAAAAAAAATTTAAAACCAGCACAAGTAGTATGAAACACATAAAAACATCAATGAGATTACAGCAGTAAGTAACAATAGAAATGATAAGAGTACAAAAAGTCATGGATAGACAAATTTTATATGTGAAAATAAGCCTCATTCCTTGATAAAACGGTATGCTTCAATTGAATTTCCAAACAATTAGCAAAGTTTGTGATTCTAAATTTCAGTAGGCGAACACATTTAATAGTCAGAATTTGTATTTGTCCAATATTGGCAAATGCAAGTAAATTAGCTCAAAACGTGACAACACATTTGTCCAATATTTTTCACATTTGCAAATCATTCTAAAAGGCAACACAACACAATCCAGGTGTCACATTTAGCTAAAACTTGATACATAATCATCAATTATCAAGAATAACAAGTAAAATCAAACCTTAGAAATGGCCAATGCTGGGCTCCATTGTTCTTTTAGAATGTCAAGACAGATGCTTCCATTGCTGTTGATGTTTGGGTGGAATACCTTAGTCCTAAATGCAACCTGCAGTATTAAAATAACTTTAGCATGTTTAGACTATTTAACTAAATACATGGTACAAGATATTTACAAAATTGATTAACAGGCAATAAAACAACATTTATAACTTGTGAACAAATTAAACTGGATAACTAACTGTCAACTGTTGAGGAAAGAAGAAAATGAAAGAGAACAATACGATTTGATGAGGAAAGAAGAAAATGAAAGGCAAAATATAATTGAAATGAAAAGTCATCTAACAACTTCTCTGTTAGTTTTTCCAACGCCAATAGAAGTTTGTGAATTAGTGACAAATAATCAGATTTATAACCAACCAGAACTAATAACCATGTGATGTTTTCTACCTTCCAATACAGCAAAAGCTAGTAAATATCCATATGCTACAACAAAAGACAAATATAAAAGCGTGTTCGAGGGCAAGAGGCACAAGCAGCACAAGCCCAAAATGTGAAGGTGCAAACTTATTTTGAATTGCGGAGTCTAATCGATATTCTTAGGGGAGCAAATATGCAATATATCTATTCATATTTAATGTGCAATACAAGCTTGGCTTCCTTTAACCTGGTGTTTGCATTTATTCAAAAATAACACACTCACTAGAAACAACAAGAAAAATGGTCATGGTCGGATTAACAAATCGTACAAAAAAGAAACAATCATGCTACAGAGTACATATAGACAAGATCTGCCTTGAAGCATTTAAAAAACAAACAAATGAACAAATCACAATAAATTATAAACATCATAAAAACAGACAAAACAAACAAGCAACTAACGTAGAAACAAGTAACGGTTCAATTACCTTTGGTGGCTTGAATGGATAATCCGGCAATGGTGTGAATGAATGTTGAGAATCCATGGATGATAGGGATAGAGGTCATACTCACATGAGATATAGAGAGCATATGAATACTCATTTGGTAACATAATGAAAAGTTTATTGAAAAGATAATGAAATGTGTACATTGTGACCTAATTTATATACTCAATTGTGTACCTAATTGAGTAACTAACAATTAGCTAATTCCTAACTAACTATCTAAAAGGACTATTTTAACAGCCTCCCTCAAGCTGGTAGGGATGTGAATCACAACCAACTTGAATTACATGAAGCAATCACTAAAATACACAATGGACCTGGAAACATACAAAAAATCAGTACAATAAAGGTGCTTTAAATCTTCTGCTTTTCACCCTCACAATATTGTTTCACCATGAAAGGCTTCCCCGCTATATTGTGATGCTCCAAAAACATAACCATGGCAGGGATAACCCAATATGTAGAAATGTCGAAGAGCTTTGTTCATTAAACATGTAATATTGTTGCACATGAATTTCTTGATGTACCACACTAATTAAATCCATGACAGAAAACTTGAATTGAAATTGAAATTTCTAAGCAATAATCTTGTTCATGCATGAACGTCGACTAGAAACCACCAACTACTTCATCCTGAACAACTCATTAACGGAAAAGAGGATGCAACTAACAACTTTGCTCGTGGACACAATACCATTGGAAAAGAAACTGTCAATGTATGCTTGGGCCGTATCAGAAAGTTTGTAAATAATTATACTGGTCTCCAAGGCTTTCTGGTTTTCAATATTGTAGGCGGAGGCACTGGTTTTGGTCTTGGTTCCCTTCTGCCGAAACATCTTTTAGTCGATTATGGCGAGAAATCCAAGCCTAGATTCATTTTTTATCTTTCCCCTCAAGTTTCAACCTCTGTTGTTGATCCTTACAATAACATCCTCTCTACTCATTCCCTTCTTGAACATACTGATGTTACGGGACTCCAATCTTCAACTAGGAATTTTAACAAACACCTTGACACCAATGGCAAAAGACACCAGCGTCAACGTGCTACTGGACTCCAATATTCAACTACGCATTTTCACAAACACCTTGACACTAATGGAAAAAGACACCACCGTTAGCCTCTACAATAACACCATCGCCATCACTGATCTAAAGCTCCATCATCTAATGTCAAAGCTCCGACGGGATCAAAAATTGTGATCTAAACAGTAGGATGATCGAAGACTTTAACTTGCATATTAGTGAGAAACATCAAAACACCCCCGGGATCAAACACGGTGATGAAGTCATAGTGGTGATTCAAATACCCAAAATTATTTTCATTTGAGAGTGAAAGAATCAAAATATGAGATTTCATTACCTCCTTTGTGATGACGAGTTTGTGACTTGTTGATTCCAATCTTGATGAGATTGAATCTTGTGCGATGAAGACCCTTGCGGAACGATTAGTAGCAGAAAAGGAGATTTTGAAAACCTAACATCAATTCAATATATTCAAACTCAAAATCAATCATCACAAAGAGCTCAACCATAAGATTCAAGTGAATCTCCAATGCTGAAATCAATGGCAGAGAATGAGAGAGATGAGAACAATGCAAAAAGTGATACATAAAACTTACTGTGTTTGAAGAGATGAACGCAGAGGATGTTAAACTGCTTGCTGTGCGTTTTTTGGTGTAAAGATGAGCGGTTTGAAGAGATTCCTTTCGGTGTCAAGGGGTTTCTTTCGGTGTGAAGAAGAATGGCATGAACGGCACCGTGAGTAGAAAAAGTGAACGCAGGAGTAGAAAGTGAATTGATGTTTTAGGTATTTTAAGAGCTTTTTAACTTTTTTACGGCGACGGGTGTTTTACCGTCGTGCCCATGAGAATTTTTAAAGGTTTTGGGTGCGACGGTTGTTTTACCGTCGTGAAATGAATTTTAGGACGGATAATTTTACCTTCGTGAAAGGTTTAAGGGTGCGAAGGGTGCTTTACCGTCGTGATATGCCTTTTAGGACGGTTAATTTTACCGTCGTGACTAGTTGTTGGTAAAAAATCAATGTTAAAAGTGTTAAATAGGGGCCGACGGTTGTTTTACTGTCGTAATAATAATATTATGATGGTTAATTATACCATCGCAAAATAAATATTAGGGACGGTTGGTGTCAACTGTCGTAAACACTGTCTCTATATGTCAATTACGACAGTTATCACATAACTGTCGCAATTTTTGTGTCGTTAAACACTAATTTTCTTGTATTTCTCTTTGAGGGACTAAGATCATTTTGAAAGGCAACATTGATAGCGTCATCGAGGGACTATGATCTTATATTTTTGATTGCTTTTTGTTAAGACATCTCACATGCATAACATGGCCATTTTTGAAAGGCAACAAAGTGGAATTACCCTAAGGGTGTAAGTGTACAAATGTGTTTGATTTACATGCATTGTTTATCTTGAATTAGGATTTACTACTTATTGATTTTAGTCTTACCATACAAACCCTATTTACTAGTATTTATATTAAGGCGATAAATTGCGGAAAATAAAATTACTATGCTATTACATCCTTAGGGGAGGGGGTATACAAATTTACAAATAGGGATTGTAATAAAATTAAACCTAATTATCTATTACAACCATATTGAATATTGTACAAGAATTGAAAATATAATGCAAGAATATAAATGGAAAAAGAAATGATTTTTACTTGGTTTTCATGAAAGGGTTTAGTTTTGACTTAATTAATAAAATTAAATAAAATTAAACCTAAATTACTTAAGGAAAGAAAATAAGTTAAAACATTTTTAGGGTTTTTTATGAAAAGGTTTTAAGTTAATAATAATAATATTGGGAATTAATTAATTAAAAAAACCTAAACGCTAAATTAATTTTAAATAACAAAGGGAAAAAAATAAAACCTAAATCTAATTATTAATTAAAAAAAAGAAATTAAATCGTTAAGAAAATATTTTTGTTCTTTTTGTTTTATAAAGAAAATAAAATATAAATGAGTATTTTTAAATATGTAAATAAATAAATAAAATATTTTTGGATTTTTTATTAATAAAAATAAATAATAATAATAATAATAATAATAATAATAATAATAATAATAAATAAGAAAAATAAAATAAAATAAAAATAAGAAAAATAAAATAAAAGTAAATGAAATAATAAAAAGAAATTAGGCTAGCATGCAAAAGTACCAGGGGGTTAGAAGTCAGCAAAAAAAACAAAGCCCATTGACTTAGGCCCATGCGCTGCTGTTTGAAACAAAAAAAAAAGGAAAAATATACAAAAGGTAGCGCTGGAACTTGAACCCATGACCTCTAACATACACGCGCGCTACCTTTGCCACTAGGGTGGTTGTACATCTGGTAACATTGATGAAATAATAAATACATAGCATAAGTCATGTCCTAAATGTGACTTCATCTTCAACCTCCAGCCTGAGCATCTGTAACTTCACCATTTCTCAACAAAAATGAAATATGCAAACATGAAAGTTGCTCCATTTTTTCATACGAATCTAACTATATAAATATCATAAGCTATAAATCAAAGATGAATGAGAATTTCCAAAAGCACCAAATTTTGACCTAACTTTTTTCAGAGATTCAAACCTAAAATTCTCTAAGCTCAATCAATATAAATGAAATCTATGGACATGTACAGTTTCAGGGCAATGATGTATATATTTTATCTTCACAAATACAAGCCTAACAATACTTAAATGAGAAGATAAAAGTTCAGAAAATGCACCTCAAAACTGGAAATTGTGAAATGATTTTGAGCTGCTTTCAAGGAGTTGTGATGATCATGTTAGGTTCCTCAAGTTCCCAGGAAGCTAATGAAATGCTTACTTGATGCTGAGAGTGTTTAATCATGCTAGAGAAGTCAAGGTGCAGGCTCTGTTTTTTGGTTATGGAAGTTAATGAAGATGATGTTACAGTCGTGTAACAGGGTGATGGATTGTTTGTAGATGATGTTTAGGAACTTCTGGAAGTGAAAAGCCAAGAAACACACGAGTGGATTCCGAGTTTGGAGTTTTTGGTCAGAATATGCAACAATGGAGGTTTGTTATGCAGTTCTGAGTTTGTGAGAGTTTGAGAGCTTCTTCCTTCATATATCCTCTTGGAATAGAGTTGTATAATTATAAGAAAAAGGTTAGAGCACTTGAGGTTGACAAATCTGTGAGATATAGAGTTATGGCTATGTTACTTGATTTTGAAGAAAAGTGGAAAACATGGTTTCAAGGCATAGTACAAGCATGGCCTGGGTTTATGGGAGACTCTAGACATGTTGCTTTTGTCTTTGACATTGCTTGTACTCAGATGAAACAAGTTGGGAACTCTATGCATTTACTTTTGCAATAAAGCTTGCTTTTCCGAAATGGAAGTGTTACCTTTGTGCCATTAATGGAATAACCATTTGGGCAATGCCTCAAATGCTTGGATCAAAGCTCTAACAATTGTGTAAACATTTAATTATGGAGTGAAAGGCAAGTTAGAAGCCAGCAAAGTGAGATTTGTATAACATACTTGAAGATTGGATCAAGTGTTCTTCACAAATTTTCCTTGCAAAACAAGAATGAAACCCTAACTTCATGGCTTCGTTTATCTTAGCACAAACATGATATCAATGAGTTCTTGGACATTTTGAAAATATTGTAACATCCTCTACAACCTCTATGTTGTATATTTTTGAAGATTCATCTTGGAACTATATGAAAATTTTCCATGAAGTTAGGTCAAAATCCTGCCTAAACTATGGCAAAATTCCACTAAGTTTTCAAGTTTCAGGAACATGTCTTCTTAAAATCATAACTTGAAAACCATGCATTTCTAGAAAAATTTGTATTCTACAATGTTTTATATATCATTGATATCTAAAAATTTCATGTTGGAAGTTTCCTTTGATTCATCTTGCCTTGCATCATGGTGGAAAATTGGCTCAAAGTTATGAAAAAAATGTGAATTTCCAACACTTGATTTCTTGATGAAAAAGTTTCATATTTTGACATGTCTTGATGAATTGTGATCTTTGATACTTGATTTTGACCAAAAAGGTCAAAGTTTGACTTTTTGGTGTACAATTGACTTTTCATCAGTTGACTGAATTTCATCTGTCAACCAATTGATATTGAGGAATGTTTTGAGCCATGCCTTTAGGTAAAAATGAAGTATTTGAAACCTTGATATCATAACTTAAACCAATAAATCATTTTCTAGGTCAAAAATCAGAAATTGCACCTTCTCAGTCAAAACCCTAATTTTGACCATTTTCCCCTTTTGATGATCTGATCAAATTTCTTAAGGAATTATGATCCAAACTTGATCAAATGATATATATGAGTTCATAATGTTGATATGGACAAAAAATTATGAAGTTTGACTGTAAATTGACCATAATTGACTTTTTCTCCAATATAGTTGATTTTAGGTCAACTGATCAATTGACTGAGCAAAAATGTGATCCAAGACTTGAAACTTGACATGAGCAATCTTGAGAGTCCAAAATGATCCATGAAAGTCATATGAGGCATTAAAAGTCCTTTTGTCCTTGTGTAAACTCAAACCCTAATTTTCAGTTATTAGTGCTTGAGGAGGTGTCTTGAGCTGATCAACCCTTGTGCAGTCTTGAATCAAAGGAGATCTTGTGAGAGATTACTTGAGAAATGAGAGGGAAAATTTTCGGGTACAACAGGTCTCCTTATCTTTCTACTGTTTATTTCAGTAAGATGGATATCGAACAAACCATGAAAGATTTGCAAGCACAAAATTCTCAGTTCCAAGCAACCTTGTTGAGCCTGGCCAAGGGACAACAAGAGCTGATGACACTGCTGGTGGCCAAAAAGAAGACTAAGAAGAAGGCCCTCATCAACATGGGTAAAATATTTAAAGGCCCAGTCCATCAGGTGCAGGTAGTTGAGGAGTCATCTGAGGAAGACGAGAACCAAGTGGAAGAGGCAACGAGCACCCGTGCTAGGGGTGAAAATGATCAAGCTTCCGAGGATGAATACTACTTTGATGAATAGTACCCACCTGGCGAGGATAAATATAAGCAGTTAGAGGATATACTAAAGGATTTTAAAATTCAAGCGTGCCTGGCTTGGATTTTAGTGATTTGGGCTTAATACCCGGGGTCGTCATTACCCATAAGTTCAAGATACTGATCTTCACCAAGTATGACGGGGTTTCCTGCCCGAAACTTCATCTAAGGTCTTATGTGCGCAAGATACAGTCGCACACTACCGACAAAAATCTATAGGTCCATTTTTTCCAAATTGGAGGGTTCCCGCACACATGGGAAGATCTGGCCAATGCTTTTTATCATAAATATCAATACAATGCTGATTTAGCACCAACAAAGGTTCAACTTTAAGGTATGACAATGGGTACTAATGAAAGGTTTAAAGAGTACGCCCAAAAGTGGATGGATCTTGCTAGTAGAGTCCAACCACCCCTAACTGACAAAGAACTAGTTGATATGTTCATGGGTACATTAATTGGACCATTTTTCAACCTGTTAATTGGAAGTTCTTCGTTTGGTCTCACCAAGTTGATACTAACTGGTGAAGGGGTCGAAAGTGGCATTAAGAGCGGAAAAATTCCCATGGCATCTGCTTCCGCATCCAACTCTGTAAAGAATCCCTTCACTGGAATGAAGGAAACAAATGTTGTGTATGGGGCAAGGGCCCATACACAGAAAGATCACCGTCCATCTGTTAATGTTGTTTTAATCTCCAATCCTCCATCTGATCAAAGATAATCATCCAACAATCAATGATCTGAAGTTCCTCGAAGACAGTTCACAAGGATTAGCATGTCACTGTCCCAAGCCTTGCAACATCTGTTGAAGGCCAACTTAGTTACATTACGTGACCCACCATCCAATCTAAACATTTCATCACCAAAATACAATCCTAATGCCAAGTGAACATATCTTCAAACAGTCATGGGCATGAGACTGATCAATGTTGGGTGCTGAAGACCAAGATTAAAGATCTGATAGACAATAAGATGATTGAGTTTGATCCACCCGCCACTCCATATGTGATAACTGCACCAATGCCTAACCATGGCAAAGGTGTCAACCTGATTCACGATGCTACTTTTTTCCCTCCATTAAGGATTTAACAACTCCATTAACTACTGTGAAGGATAGTTTGCTGAGAGTCGGGGTGTTCCCTGGTTGTTCTAAAGATTGTGTTTGTTGTGATCAATAAGTAAATGGGTGCAAACGGCCGAAGGAAGGTGTGCAACACCTGATAAATAGTCGTGAGATTTTGTTTGAGAAGATCCCTACCATCAAGAGTTTGACCAATGAAGGTGAAGACCTTGCCATAATAACAATCTCCAACAAGCCTCTTGGGATCTCCTCAAAAGGTTCTATTAGGATTTCAAATGAATCAACAATTTCTCCTTTAATAATCACTACCCCTGGGCCGATTACTTACTCCTCCGACAAAGCGTTCCATGGAACTATGGTGTCGAGGTTTACTATCGTGGGATAAAACAAGATTCTTGGATCAACAAAAATGAAGCTGATGTTACTAATATTGCAGGTTCTAGTAAAGTAACAAGAACATGGAGGATCTTTTCCCCTGATATTTCACCACCCACTACTACAACAATTCTCGTCCGCATAACCAATGACAAGTCTAGTGCCAACATTAGAGGCAAAGAAAAAGAAGGTGAGCCTTCTGGGATAGGGTAACCTACCAAAGATACTGATGCTAAAGAGCCCTCCACTCGAGAGATGGAGGAAATCCTGAAAATCATAAAGAAGAGCGACTTCAAAATAGTGGAGCAACTGGGGAAAACCCCCTCCAAAATCTCCATGTTGTCATTATTACTCTGTTCGGATGCTCATGCCCAAGATCTAATCAAGTTCTTGAAGAAAGCCCGTGTTCCCTAAGAAACCATAGCTGACCAGTTTGAAAACTGTGTAGCGAGTTTAACGACTGACGGTGGATTAGGTTTCTCTGACGTTGATTTGACTCCTATGGGGAAGAACCACAACAAAGCCTTGCATGTATCTATTGAATACAATGGGACCACCCTGGCACATGTTTTAATTGACATTGGCTCATTTCTAAATGTGTTACCCAAAGGTGCTTTGGACCGACTAGATTGTGAAGGACTGGTTTTGAAGCCAAGCGATATTATTTTAAGGGCTTTTGATGGGTCTAAAAGGATGGTTCATGGAGAGGTGGATCTCCCAATTAAAGTTGGCTCACATATTTTTAACTCTACCTTTTATATAATGGACATACGTCCTGCCTATTCTTGTTTGCTTGGGTGCCCTTGGATACATGGGGCAGGGGCAGTAACATCCACCCTTCATCAAAAGTTAAAATACCCAGTCAAAGGGAATATCGTCACTGTTTATGGTGAAGAGGAATTCATGGTGAGCCACCTCAATTCCTTCAAGTATGTGGAAATGGATGGTGAGTTTATAGAAACTTCGTGATAGGCTTTCGAAGTTGTTCCTCCGATGGTTTCCGTCACCAAAATCTCCTCTGACATACCAAAAGCTGATAAATTTGTGCCAAGAATGGTTTCGCTTGAGGATGCTCGTGCCACTGTCGAAGACAAAAGCTGTTCTACTTGGGGGCCACTCCCCGAGATTCCGTTTAAAGCAGATAAATTTAGACTGGGTTTCACCATCAAGGCTCAAAGATAGGTCAGGCGTGCTCGCGTGGGAAAGCCACATCTTCGCATCGAAAATTCTGAAGTAAATGATGTCGAAGACTCTGATGATGAATGCGCTTTTGAAGAATGGATCTACCCTACTGTCGGGGAAAAGCTCAACAACTGGCATGCAAAGGATTTCACTCCTATCTCCTTCATTGAGGAGTAATTACTGTTTATTGTTTTATGTAAATTTAAGAACTTTTATCTGTAATTTTAATTTCCAAACGATGACTTTTAAGCCATGTGCCTTGCCCAGGGGACTATACTTCATTTGTTAAGGGTTTTGTTCATGT
Source organism: Vicia faba (assembly GCA_948472305.1). Lineage (NCBI taxonomy): Eukaryota > Viridiplantae > Streptophyta > Magnoliopsida > Fabales > Fabaceae > Vicia > Vicia faba. Next base: position 1,172,853,835 of record OX451739.1, read on the forward strand.
TCATTTATCATATGATCATTTAATATAAACCATTGGACCTTTTGCATTCAAATTTTGTGTTCACTGTCTTTCTTTATCGCATTTTTCAATAGCCATGTGTCTTACATGCACACACACACTTGCAGATCCCCATCCACTCCAAATCTCATTGTTAACGACTCCATTATTGCCAGTTATGACTTTGAGCATCCAACTAACCAAGTCGAAGACGAAGGCAAGGAAGATTATGAAATACTCAGAGAGCTAGCCAGGCTGTTGATGCAAGAGGAGAAAGCTATTCAACCTCATGAAGAGCCAGTCGAAGTTATCAACCTAGGTACCGAGATAGATAGGAAAGAAGTCAAGATCGGCACCAACCTAGAAGATGGTATTAAGAGAAATTTGGTTCAGATGCTACATGACTATGTTGAAGTGTTTTCTTGGTCGTACGAAGATATGCTAAGGTTGGATACTGATATTGTGGTTCATCGTCTGCCAACAAAGGAAGATTGCCCTCCTGTTAAGCAAAAGGTTTGTCACATGCGGCCTGACATGTCCAAAAATATAAAAGCTGAAGTGATGAAACAATTCAATGTAGGTTTCCTAGCAGTGACATCTTATCCTCAATGGGTTGCAAACGTGGTCCTCGTGCTGAAGAAGGATGGAGAAGTTCGTATGTGTGTAGACTATAGGGATTTAAATAGGGTAAGCCCAAAAGATGATTTCCCTCTACCTCATATTGACGTCTTAGTTAACAACACCGCTCAATATAAAGTCTTCTCCTTCATGTATGGATTTTCTGGCTACAACCAAATCAAGATGGCTCTCGAAGACATGGAGAAAACCACCTTTGTTACACAATGAGGCACCTTTTGCTACAAAGTCATGTCGTTCAGATTAAAGAATGCAGGGGAAACATATCAAAGAGATATGGTAGCTTTATTTCATGATATGATCCATCATGAAATACAGGTCTATGTGGATGATATGATCGCAAAGTCGCAGACTGAAGAAGAACACCTCGATCACCTATACAAGCTATTTGAGAGGCTGAAGAAGTACAAGTTGAGGTTGAACCCTAATAAGTGCACATTCGGAGAAAGGTCTGGAAAGCTTCTAGGTTTTGTCGTCAGTGGTAAAGGCATCGAAGTTGATCCTGCAAAGGTAAAATCCATTCAATAAATTCCAGTTCCCCGCTTTGAGAAATAAGTCAAAGGATTCTTGGGTCGACTTAATTACATTGCCCGTTTCATATCTCATCTAACTGCTACTTGTGAGCCAATCTTCAAACTCCTGAAGAAAGATCAAGTAGTCAAATGGAATGACGACTGCCAAGCTGCCTTTGATAAGATCAAGGAATATTTGCAAGAACCTCCTATCCTTATGCCTCCATTGGAAGGAAGACTATTGATCATGTACTTGATTGTGTTAGAGAATTCTATGGGGTGTGTGTTGGGCCAATATGACGAGTTTGGCCAAAAAGAGCATGCAATATACTACCTGAGCAAAAAGTTTACTGACTGTGAAACCAGATATTCACTGCTCTTGAAAACTTGTTGCGCTTTGGCATGGGCTACTCGCTGGTTAAGACAGTAAATGTTGACTCACACCACTTTGTTGATTTCTAAGATGGACCCTATCAAGTACATCTTCGAGACGCATGCTCTCTCCGGACGGATAGCTAGATGGCAAATGATTATGAATGAATACGATATTTAATATACAACACAAAAGGCCATCAAAGGAAATGTATTGGCAGATCATTTGGCCCATCAAGCTGTTGATGATTATCAATCTATGAACTTTGACTTCTTGTATGATAATATCATGTTAGTGACTGACTTTGTAAAACTCGGACCGTACGATGGACCTGAACAAGGATCCTGATGGACTATGGTTTTCGATGGGGCTTCCAACGTTTTGGGCAATGGAATTGGTGTTGTGATTATTTCTCCTGAGGGTTTCCATACTCCTTTCACTACTAGATCGTGCTTCGATTGTACGAACAACATGGCTGAGTACGAGGCGTGTATATTGGGTTTAAAGGCTGCCATTAACTTAAGGATCAAGCATTTGGATGTATTCGGAGACTCTGCTCTAGTGATCAGTCAAGTCAAAGGAGAATGGTATACTAAGCATCTGAACCTTATTCCTTACAAGGAACTCGTGTTAACCCTGATACCATACTTCGAGGAGATCACCTTTGAACATTTCCCTAGAGAAGAAAATAAGTTGGCTGACGCCTTGGCAACAATGTCTTCGATGTTCAAGGTCAAATGGGACAACAGAGCTCCCATGATTACAATCGAAAGATTCGACGAACCTGCGCACTACTATGAGCTTGATACTAACAAAGAGAAACCACGGTACCATGAGGTGAGGAGTTATCTTGAAGCACAAGAGTATCCTGAAGGAGCTTCCATCAATTATAGGAAGTTCTTGTGAAGATTTTTAGCCAAATTATTTCTAAGCAATGAAATCTTGTACAAGCGCAACCATGATTCTACTCTACTCCGGTGTGTGGACAAGAAGGAGGCAGAGAAAATTATGGAAGACATGCATGATGGCCTCTTTAGGACCCACTCTAGTGGACACACTATGGTCAAGAAAATCTTGAGGGTTGGTCATAATCAAACAAATAAAATATAAATAACATATTAATCATTAAGCCAAAACACGCGCGGAATTCAAATCAACCAACCGGGCTTTGACACGCAATCGTCTTCTTCAGTAGGACTGTCGTTTTAGGCCTGGACTTTTACCTACAGACTACGTCTGTAGCTATAACCCTGCATCATTCAAAAATTAAATACAAGAAACATAAATCTTAATGGCGACCATGAATCAACCGGGCTTGAAGCCTTGAACACCATGGCATCCATATCCAACCCTAATTTTGCCTATATCATGAAACCCCAAAACGAGTTTGGAAACCCTAAGAATGGCATCCATCAATTCCTGCACTTAAAAGTCAATCAAACAATTTAGATAGCATCAAAACCTTATAATAAACATGAATGCATGATTAAATTTAATTGAAAACGCACGTATACATGTAATCGAAAATCAAGAAAAATGGAAAAAAAATGGATCTTGTATCTTACGATTCTGGGTGTTTTATGACTTGAGAGTGATTGGAATAGCTTCAATGACCTTCGTGGATGATCACTGATGGTCCAAAATACCTTGAATTGTCCTATAGGATGAAATCCGATCTGCACTTTTCTTTGGAATTTTGAAACTTTGTTTTTGTTTTTGGGATAAGCTACGCCTCTGTAATCTCTTTTGTCTAGGGTTGACAATGTTGTATATATGCAGTGGGCAAGATTAGGTCAACATGTATGGAAAAAATCCAAAGAATAAATGCATGGCTTTAAGAGGAAATCAAATCTTAAAAATCTTCCAAATATGGATATTTTGTGTCCATTCTTGGTTTGCACGATTTCCTTGCTATCATACAGCTTGTATACTCATTCTTTAATGCAAAATCATCCCAAAACAATTTAATATCATTTGTTTGATTTAATTTGGATTTTAAATGATTAAAAATCAAACTAAATCAAATAAATAAGCAAATGATGCATGGAGTGGTTCATCGGTCGTGGACCATGTTAGGAACAATATGAAAGCATAAAAAGTTGGTCCCATTTAAAGAAAAATGCATTTTGGGCATGGTTGACTGTGCAAATTTCCAAAAATGGCCAACTTTAACAATGCACATCTCTCTCAATTTTGACCCTAAGAGGGTTTTCTTGGACTTTTTAGAAAGCTTAGAATAACCTCTAAACAACCCTTTTGGTTTCACCTCAATTGGATCTTCCATGTTCATGTAAGAAGCTTTGACCCAAAAGGTGTTTTTGTTGACTTTTTGGAATGACATATAATGTCTGAATTCATATCTTTTCATGAGTGTGTTTTTTGAACTTGAGGGATGAATATGAGTTGCATGGAATTGCATCCTCTTCAAAATGAGCATTGGATGAGAAATTTATGATAAAGTATGAGAAAGTTATGCCTGGTCAAAGTTTGGTTGACTTTTCCTATAGAAACCCTAATTTAGCAAATTTTGAGTTTCGATGAATTTGGGGCATTCCTTGAGGAATCATGATCAACCCTTTATCAACTGATATATGTTACTCTAAAATGTTAATTTTGACAAAAAATCTTGAAGTTTGACTGCATGAGGGCCACAATTGACTTTTGACCTAATATAGTTGATTTTCAGGCATTTGAGCAGTTGACTGAGCAAACTTCTTGTGCAAGGCATGAAACTTGACATGGATGATATTGAGAACATATTAAGACCATTGAAAAGATTTGAGACCTTTGGAGTTCACCCATCTTGATGAAAATGGAAACCCTAGTTTGAGGTTCATTGTCTTAGGAGAGCATTTGTCTGGTTAATTCTTGGGCATCCTTGAGCAAGTTGAGGACTTCAATGAGCATGTTTTGAGTAAAATGAGAGGGAAAATTTTTGGGTACAACAACTTCCCCTGTTCAATCTTCTTAAACCTGAGGATGTAGATTGGCTGGTCTGCCTTTCGTGATCTGAAGGTGGAAGATGATTGAACACTAGAGTGCCCATAAATTTGCACTCGCACGAAGTAATACTGATTGGTGATATCGGGAATGGGCTTACAGATTCCATTTATAAGTCGACAGAGAATCTTCGGAGATGGGCTTAAAGATTCCATCTAGATAAGATATCAGTTGCATAAGAGATTCCTTTGCGAGAATTCCTGTACCTGTCGTTGAGGAGGACTTCACCGGAGGATGTTGACTTATGTCCGGGGAAATATAGAATAGGATATTCGGTTTTCCATTACTCTACTGGGGAATTAACTCCTGATTGAGGAGGTGGAAGTAAGCTGCATATCTGGTCAGGGTCCAGGTTGCACAACGACTTACTGGAGAAATGTGAAATTGACCGTATCTGGTCGTGTCCAGGTCTTATAGTGTTGTAAACTGTTGTCTGGAGACAAGAGAGAAGGAACCTGAATAGTAGGGTTTATGGGAAGGAACCTGGATAGTAGGGTTACTTCAAGATGAAAGCCTGGATAATAGGGCTTATGGGAACGAACCTGGATAGTAGGGTTACTTCAAGATGAAAGCCTGGATAGTAGGGCTTATGGGAAGGAACCTCGATAGTAGGGTTACTTCGAAATGAAATCCTGGATAGTAGGGATTATGGGAAGGAACCTGGATATTAGAGTTACTTCGGGATGAAATCCTGGATAGTAGGGCTTACAGGAAGGAACCTGGATAGTAGGGTTACTTCAAGATGAAAGCCTGGATAGTAGGGCTTATGGGAAGGAACCTGGATAGTAGGGTTACTTTGAAATGAAAGCCTGGATAGTAGGGATTATGAGAAGGAACCTGGATAGTATGGTTACTTCAAGATGAAAACCTGGATAATAGGGCTTATGGGAAGGAACCTGGATAGTAGTGTTACTTCAAGATGAAAGCCTGGATAGTAGGGCTTATGGGAAGGAACCTAGATAGTAGGGTTACTTCAAGATGAAAGCCTGGATAGTAGGGCTTATGGGAAGGAACCTGGATAGTAGGGTTGCTTCGGGATGAAAGCCTGGATAGTAGGGCTTACGGGAAGGAACCTGGATAGTAGGGTTACTTCAAGATGAATTTGGGTAAAACTGTATCTAGACCGGGAAGGAACCTGGGTAAGGTTGCTTCGTTTAATCACGTGGGTTGGTTGACCCGTTTGGTTTTGGGAACTGATTTTCCTTTAATTGTCTGCAGATGTGACATGTACAGTTGTTGGGATTGTTGATGATAATTGTCTTTCCTGAAAAGATAACAGGGTTAATTATATGCGATGCATGAAATGCATTGTGGGATGATGTTCTCAAAATAAATGAGATTATGCTGTATGTGATATGTATGGGTATGTCATGATGTATGAACATGAGATGTTATTGTGACATATCCGAGTCTGGGAAAATAAATCCATGACTGCTGCTGGAGAGTATTGGAAATAGCATTCCTGACTGTTATAGAAAACCGTGGTTCTACTACTTCTGCTGGGGATGGTGAACAGAGATAACTATGATGGAGATTTGCTCTTCGTTTATAGATATTCTGCCGGGGAGAGACTCTGCTTAAGAATAACTCTGCGGGGAGTAACCCTGTTGGAGGATGAACTTCCATAGCTGAAGGGATAAGCTCCATCGGGGATTGAGCTTCTGTATTCATAGAAATAAACTTTGTTCAAGAGAAAACTTTATGACCCGCTTACGATTATGAAATTCGGCTGGGGAAAGTACTTCCTGTTCGGGGAAACTGATATCAATGCTTTGGTTGCCTTTACTCTGTGGGGAGTGTAGGTGCCATGAAGGGTAAGTACTGATGACTGTGTTTCAAAGTTGTCTCTTCCCCAGTACCTGCTGGATAGAGTAACTGTCGGGTTTGACATTTTTAGCTTTTGCCCTTATTTCTTAAGTTACGAGCAATTATCTTTCTGTTTCCTATGCAAATATTTGTGAACAGCAATCATATTCAAATGCATATGTCAAGAATAAAACATTGGACATTCTTGCAAAACAAAACAGAAAAAGAAAAGCAAATGGTTTTGTAAAAAAATGACTTGTATTAATTTTCGAAGTTGGCCTATAACAGGTGTTTTTGTACAAGGAAGCTGACGCTCTAGTAAGAGAACACCGCCATAAATTGGAAGCTATACAATATTGCATACAACAAAAAGAAAACATCTATGTGCAACAATCCCATTGAATTTCAATTCTGCTATTGTTGCTACGTCTTCGAGCATCTCATCACTTTGCTGCTTGTCCGAAGCTGATTAGATTGATCTGTACCGTTCGAGCTTGATATTTGATATTGAGGTCTAATCACAAGGTGATCTAATGGGGAATAGTGATACGCTTTAAATCCCTAAATTTTTCCTAGACTTCCCTTTCAGGTTTTTAGTCCACCGGGATACCCCTTTTTGCCCAAGCCGCCTTTTCAGGTTTTCGACTTGCCGAGTGTACATATTTTTCGTTTTCATCCCTTATTTTTGCCCGAACCCTTTTGGTTAGTCGGGAAGCCCTTATTTTTGCCTAGGTCAGTCAACCTAGCGGATCTTTTATCATGCATAGTATCTTTTCACTATGTCCGCATTGACAGGGTGAGGAAGGTCGTCACCGTCCATGGTGGTTAGAATCATGGCTCCACCAGAGAAAATGTTTTTGATCACAAATGGCCCTCCGTATGTGGGAGTCCATTTTCCCATGGGATCACCTTGCGGCAGTATGATGCGCTTGATCACTAGATCCCCGACTTCATACTCTTGGCGTCTGACTTTTTTGTTGAAAGCCTTGATCATACGTTTGTGATACGTTTGACCATGACAGACAGCAGTAAGTCTCTTCTCATTGATCAGATTCAGTTGGTCAAGTCAAGTCTAGATCCAGTCGTCTTTGTTCAAACCCACATCTGTCATAATCCTCAAAGAAGGGATTTGGACCTCAATGGGTAGGATTGCCTCCATTCTATATACCAGAGAATAGGGTGTTGCCCCTGTCGACATCCGTGCTAAGGTACGGTACCCATGAAGAGTAAATAGTAACATCTCATGCCAGTATTTTTATGTCACTGTCATCTTCTGTATAATCTTCTTGGTGTTCTTATTAGCCGCTTCAACAACGCCATTCATCTTTGGCCGATAGGGAGAAGAGTTATAATGCTGTATCTTGAATTGCTTACAAAATTCGGTGATCATCGTGTTATTGAGATTGGTACCATTATCATTGATGATTCTCTCTGGAACACCATACCGACAGCTCAGGTTATGCCTGATAAACTGCTCTACCACATTCTTGGTAACCGTAGAAAAGGAGGCATCCTCAACCCATTTTGTGAAGTAATCAATGGCCACCAGGATGAAGCGATGCCCATTGGAAGCGGTAGGTATGATTTCTCTGATCATGTCAATGCCCCACATTGCAAAGGGCCAAGGAGCCATCAAGACGTTCAAAGGAACCGGAGGCACATGCACCTTATCAGCATAGATTTGGCACTTATGACAAGTTCGGGAGTGCTGATAACAATCTACTTCCATAGTGGACCAGTATTATCCTGCCCTTAGGATCTTCTTAGCCATGGTATATCCACTGGAATGGGTTCCAAAGGTACCTTCGTGTAGGTCTGCCATAATCCTCTCTGCTTCGCTCTTGTCTACACACCGCAGTAAGGTAGAGTCATGGTTGCACTTGTAGAGGATTCCATTACCAAGGAATAATTTCGCGGTGAACCTTCTCAGAAACTTATTATCATTGACAGATGCCCCTTCGGGATACTCTTGAGTCTCGAGATACCTTACTTCGTGAAACGAAGGTTTATCTGCTACCTCTTCAGTATCAATCTCACAACAGTGCACTGGTTCCTCCAAACTCTCAATGGTAATTCAGGGAGCTTCGTTGTCCCACTTAACTTTGAACATAGAAGACATGGTAGCTAGCGCGCCCGCTAACTGATTCTCTTCTTGCGGGAAATGTTCAAAGGTTACCTCCTCAAAATGTGGGAGCAATGTCAGCACGTGCTCTTTGTACGGGATGAGATTCGGATGCTTCATTTCCCATTCGCCTTTGATCTGACTTATCACCAAAGATGAATTCCCGAAGACATTTAAGAACTTGATCCTGAGATCGATAGCAGCTTTGAGACCCATGATACAGGCTTCATATTCCGCCATGTTGTTAGTGCAGTTAAAACATAGTCGGGCAGTGAAAGGAGTATGACAACCCTCAGGAGATATGATTACGGGGCCAATGCCATTACCGAGTGCGTTCGAAGCTCCATCAAAAACCATAGTCTATCGGGATCCTTCTTCAGGTCCTTCATCCGGTCCAGGTTCTTCATAGTCAGTCACTAGCATAATATTCTCGCCCGGGAACTCAAAATTCATGGACTGGTAGTCATCCACGGCCTGATGAGCCAAATGATCATCCAATACACTTCCCTTGATTTCTTTCTGGGTTGTATATTGTATATCGTATTCAGTTAAGATCATTTGCCATCTCGCTATTCTTCTAGAGAGTGCGGGCTTCTCGAAGATGTACTTGATTGGATCCATCTTGGATATCAACAAAGTAGTGTGACTCAGCATATACTGTCTTAGTCGGCGAGCATCCCATGCCAAAGCGTAGCAATTTTTCTCGAGCAGTGAGTATCTTGTCTCACAGTCGGTAAACTTTTTACTAAGGTAGTATATTGCGTGCTATTTTCGACCAGACTCGTAATGCTGCCCCAGCACACACCCCATTGAATTATCTAGCACTGTTAAGTATAATATCAAAGGTGTTCCTTCAACCAGAAGCATCAGAATTGGTGGTTCGTAAAGGTATTCCTTGATTCTTTCGAAAGCAGTATGGAATTCGTCATTCCACTTTACCACTTGATCTTTCTTCAGGAGCTTGAAGATTGGCTCACAAGTAGCAGTCAGATGTGAAATGAACCTGGCGATATAATTTAAGCGTCCCAAGAAACCTCTAACTTCTTTCTCAGTACGGGGAGCCGGCATCTCTTGTATGTCCTTTACCTTCGCGGGGTCTACCTGAATACCTTTGTCATTGACGATGAACCCCAGAAGCTTACCAGATCTTACCCCAAAGGTGCACTTGTTTAGATCCAACCTCAGCTTGTATGTCTTCAACCTATCGAACAACTTTTGTAGGTGGTCAAGGTGTTCTTCTTCGATTTGAGACCTGGCTATAATGTCATCAACATAAACCTCTACCTCTTAGTGAATCATATCATGGAACAAGGCGACCATGGCTCGCTGATAAGTTGCCCCAGCATTCTTCAACCTAAAAGGCATCACCTTGTAACAGAAAGTGCCCCACTGTGTGACGAAGGTCGTCTTCTACATGTCTTCAGGAGACATCTTGATATGGTAATAGCTAGAGAAACCATCCATGAAGGAGAAGATTTTTTGTTGTGCGGTGTTGTTAACCAGAACATCAATGTGGGGAAGCGGGAAGTCATCCTTGGGGCTTGCCCTGTTCAGGTCTCTGTAGTCCACACACATCCGTACTTTACCGTCCTTCTTTGGAACTGGAACAACGTTAGCAACCCACTATGGATAGGAGGTGACGGCTAAGAACCTAGCGTTGAACTGCTTCATCACCCCTGCTTTAATTTTCTCTGACATTTCAGGGCGCATACGGTGGACCTTTTGTTTAACGGGAGGACAATCTTCTTTAGTTGGCAGACAATGTACCACAATATCAGTGTCTAAACCAGGCATGTCTTCATATGACCAGGCAAAGATCTCAACAAAGTCATGCAACATTTGTATCAACCGCTGTTTGACATTATTCTCCAAGTTTGCACCGATCTTGACTTCCTTTTTGTCTACCTCCGTGCCCAAGTTTATCGTCTCAACTAGCTCTTCATGAGGCTGTATAGCCCTCTCTTCCTGCTGTAACAGTCTAGCAAGTTCTCCAGGCACCTCACAATCGTCCTCGGCTTGGTTGATTGGATTTTCAAAGTCATAACTGGAAATAGAAGAACTGTTATTAATGGGATCCATAGTGGATATGGATCTGCAGTTTGATATGTGAGTGTGTGTAAGAGCATAGCTGTATTGATAAAGTGAAAAGCAGAAAAGAAAAAACAGAGAGCGCAAAATTTGTATGCAAGAAACGTCTAATGTTTTATTGATGACATATGAGAATGACATATAATAGCCCTCATAAACAAAACTATTATGCCTCGGGTAAGACACAAGGCCGTAGAGTTTAAATTGTTTATTACAAATTCGAAAACAAGTAAGACAATTACTACTGAACAAAAGAAATTGGTATAAAATCTCTAGCCGTCCAGTTACTAGGTCCACCGTTGGTAGTCGGGTAGATCCAGCTGCCAATATCAGAATCTTCCTCACTGTCTTCAATAGCGTTGACCCCACGATTGCTGATGTGTAGGGGAGGTCCTCTAGTCCAAGCGCGTCGAACAGTCCTTTGAGCTCCTATAGTAAAGCCCAAACCAAATTTATCAGTTTTATGAGGAAAATCAGTGAGGTGTCCCCTAATGGTACACCCACCTTCTTCAACTACTACCCTGGTGTACTTGAGATAAGCCATCTTCAAAGGAGGTTTGGTGTAGGTGATAGTCTAGGTTGGCGCCATAATTTAGGGAACCTCTTCAAAGTTTTGACAAGGAGTCTCTATGAATTCCCCGTCCATCTCCACATACCTGAAAGAATTCAGGTGACTTACTGTGATACGGTGGCAGAACCGACTGTTTAATACTGGTTTACATTTTGTGTTTTGTGTTCGCAAAATGTCGCGATAAGCAAGAGTCGCCACCGACTTTTATTTCATCCAATCATGGAAAAGGAAAAAGAACATAAAAAACCTTTTTTCGAGATATTCTGAGTACCTCAAGAATGTTAGCACCCTTTCTATCTGTAGTTATCTACGGGCTCTTAGGTACTTGCTCATTTTTCAAATTGCTTGTGTGTGTTTGTCTTGAAAATGTTTTACTTCGTGATAACCCTTGTATCAGTCCTCAAGGATGTGACGAAGTTTGTTTTGAAAATTTGTTTTTGAAAGGTGTTTGTGTGAAAAAGTTTTCATTGAGCAAGTACTTAAGATTCTACCTACTCAAAAAAAGATTGTTCGTTCTAATTCCTTAAGACAGCGATATCCTACTATTAAGGAGTAGGTAGCATCGTCGTTGGAGTTTGTAAGGGACATTCGAAATGGGCGAGTACAATCACTAAACCAATAGTTAGAAAACTTTAGTAGTAACCCTAGAGTCTTAAGATCTTTCGGAGGCAACATTTCCGAGGCAACCTTTCCGAGGCAACTTTTTGATCTTTTAGACTGGAGGGCAACCACTAAAATCTCCTATGCTTAATGGTTGTTTACCGAAGGCAACCGAAGTGAGGTAAACCCTAGGAGTGAATATGTGCATATGATTTGTTTCAGTTATTAAATCTTCGCACATTAGGTGATCTACCGTTTTAATTTTCGAGACATTCTTGCCATGCAATCCTATTAGCCATGCATCTAGACAGTTAAAGATTACGTAAATTAAAAGTGCGAGGAAATAAAACCTAGCTATTACAAGGCTTCGGGGAGGGGGATTAACTACATAACCAAAAATTGGGGATTTAAACAGTAAATAAAAACCCTAGATTAACTATTACAAACCCTGAACAGTTACAAAATAAATGGCAAAAATAATTACAAGCGTGCAGAAAATTAAATGCGACGACAATTGAAATGATTTAAAACCCTAATTTGAGAGAAAGAGATTTTTTTTGGATTTTTATTTGAGAAAATGTTTAATTGCAAATTAATTAAACCTAATTTCTAATTGTTTTTAAATGATGAAATAAATTAAATAACCTAATTTACTAATTAAATTAAAAAAGTATTTTATGAGAAAAATAATTTTTGTGTATTTTTGAGAAAAATTAATTAAATTATGTACAAATAAAATCCTAAGTCTAATTATGTTAAATTAATTGTAAAAAAAATAGATTACCCTAAATTAATTAAACTAATTAATTTAAGAAAAATATTTATTAAGAAAATAAATCTTTTTATGATTTTTGATTTGTTAATTTAATAAAAATAATTTTTTTAATAATTAAAAAAAGGAAAATAATTAAAGGAAGGAAATTAAAGAAAATAATAAAAATAACCAAATGGGCCTGTGTTGTTAGCTAAAAGGGGGGTATGAATCTGAATTCCTTGGCCCATTAAGCATCAAGCCCAGTCAACCTTTGGATCTGGTGTAGCATTGAGTTGCACGTGTACCATGGACCTTCATTGCTGGCACGTTGGATCTGGATCTGAAGATGATCCACTGGCTGGATCAATGAGGTGCATGATGGACCTCTAAGATAGCAACGCATGAGATCCTATAAAGAAGAATGAAAATAAGAAAGTTGCTGGGACCTGGGACCGAACCCATGTCTTTACCCTTTCTAACGCGCAAGCTTGCCATCTGCGCTACGTGACTCATTTGTTAATCAAATAACAACAAATCATAATATATGCTAAAACGTGAGTTAATGGATAAAACAAAAAGAACGCGCGCCCGTTTGAATTGATGAATGGATGGCTGACACCTATTGTCTTCTACCTTTCTCTGTCGCCTTAGGCCTATGACTTTCACCTACAGACATTATTTGTAGGTATAGCCCTGTTACATTCAAAAATCACATACACGCAATATAAATTCCAATGGAGACCATGGATCAACTGGGTGTGAAGCCCTGACCACCATGGTATCCATCATTAGGCCTAATTTTGCTTACAAAACCCCAAATTGGAGCACGAAACCCTAGCAATGGAAAAAGCTTGTTCCTGCACTGTAACTTAAATCAAACTATCCAGAAACAATGCAAACATGATGATGAACATAAATATATGGGTAAAATACATTTATAATGTGTAAATCATAGAAATCGAATTTGAGTTCTTAGTGCAAACTGTGATACTGTAATGTGATTATTCTTGATGCGTCGAGGCTTGTGAATGAATGGAGAAGCTTCCTGAGATGTCCAGGAACATATTGCTAGCCTTGAAACTCCTTGAGGATAGCTCTGAGATGGATTTTGATCTCAAACTTTTGTCCATATTTTTGAGTTTTCTTCTTGCTGTTTCACACCTCCAAAACTTGTATTTTTGATCTGTAATTGTTATGCACTTATAGTATACTGAATTAGGTCAACAAAATTGTATCATATCTTTTAGAATTATGAAAATTGGATTTGATTTGCTTCATGTATGATATCTTTCTAAAACAAGCTTCAATCCAATCTTTTCCAACCCTAATGAACCTTGCATGAATTGATCATCATGCTAGCTGTATATGGACTTCAAATATGCACAATAATCCCAAGATTTGATTTGATTTCATTATTTTACCATTTAATTTGATTTATTTTGATTTAAATGAATAAAAATTCAAATAAATGATAAAAGTAATAAAATAATAGGTGGAAAATCTCAGGGGCCTTGGGTCTTATTAGAAACATGTTTCAAGCAAGAAAACATGGGCCCCTTTGGAAAAAATGCAAATTTGATCAATGTTGACTTTTGATAATTTTCCAAACATTGCCAACTTTGACAATGCACTACTCTCTCAATTTTGACCCTAGTAGGTTGTTCTTGGAATTTTTAGAAAGCTTAGGATGTCCCCTAACCAACCCTTTTGGTTTCATTTCAATCGGGTCTTCCATGTTCATGTATGAAGCTTTGACCCAAAAGGTGTTTTTGTTGACTTTTCAAATAGACCTATAATGTAGAAATTCATATCTTTTGATGAGTGAATATTTTGAACTTGAGGGATGAAGATGAATTGTAGGTAATTGCATCCTCTTCAAAATTAGCTTTGGATGGAAAATTTCTGATAAAGTATGAAGAAGTTATGCTTGGTCAAAGTTGGGTTGACTTTTATTGAGAAACCCTAATTTAGCAACTTTTGGGTTTTGATGAATTTGGAGCATTCCTTGAGGAATCATGATCAAACCTTAATAAAATGACGGATATAACTTTAAAATGTTGATGTTGAACCAAAATCTTGAGGTTTGACTGTATGTGGGGCACAATTGACTTTTGACCTAATACAGTCGATTCTCAAGCATTTGAGCATTTGACTGAGCAAACTTCTTGTGCAAGGTATGAAACTTGACATGGATAATCTTGAGAACATATTAAGACCATGGAGAGAATTTTAGGCCTTTGTGGTTCTCCCATCTTGATGAAAATAGAAACCCTAATTAGAGGTACACTGTCTTAGGAGAGAGTTTGTCTGGTCAACTCTTGGGCAACCTTGAGCAAATTGGGGACCTCACTTGACATTTGTTGAGTAAAATGAGAGGGAAAATTTTGGGATACAACATCTGCCCATGTTCAATCTACTTAAACCTGAGGATGTAGATTGGCTTGTCTGCCTTTCATAATCTGAAGGTGGAAGATGATTGAACACTAAAGTGCCCAGAAATTTTCACTCGCATGAAGTGGCACTTACTTCGTGACATCGGGAATGGGCTTACAGATGTCATTTAGAGGTTGATGATAGAATATTTGTCGGATATGGGCTTAAAGATTCCATCTTGGATGTGACGGAGAATTGTCTGAGACGTGCTTAAAGATGCCATCTAGAGAATATGGATTTCCTGAGATATTCCTTTGACAAGAGTCCCTGTTGCTGTTGCTGATGAGGAATCTGCTGAGGAACGCGGGTATCTGTCTCGAGAGGAATAGAATTTTAGGAGCTTCAGTTGTCCATTACTCTACTAGGGAAATGCAAAATCAATCGTGTTTGATTAGGTCCCGGTCTTACAGTATTGTGGACTTCCGTCTGGATATAAGAGAGAAGGAACTTGGATAATAAGGTTATGAGAAGGAACCTGGATAGTAGGTTTACTTCGATATGAAAGCCTGGATAGTAGGGTTGTGAGAAGGAACTTGGATAGTAGGGTTACTTCGATATGAAAGCCTGGATAGTAGGGCTGTGAGAAGGAACCTGGATAGTAGGGTTACTTCGATATGAAAAGCCTGGATAGTAGGGCTATGAGAAGGAACCTGGATAGTAGGGTTACTTCGATATGAAAAGCCTGGATAGTAGGGCTGTGAGAAGGAACCTAGATAGTAGGGTTACTTCGATATGAAAAGCTTGGATAGTAGGGCTGTGAGAAGGAACCTGTATAGTAGGGTTACTTCGATATGAAAAGCCTGGATAGTAGGGCTGTGAGAAGGAACCTGGATAGTAGGGTTACTTCAATATGAAAAGCCTGGATAGTAGGGTTACTTCGATATGAAAAGCCTGGATAGTAGGGCTGTCAGAAGGAATCAGGGTATGGTTACTTTGAGATAAGTTTGGGTAAAACTGTAGCGGGAACCTGGGTAAGGTTACTTTGAGATAAGTTTGTCTAAAACTTCAGAATGAACTGGAGTAAGGTTATAAGTTTGTCTAAAACTTCAGGATGAACCGGGGTAAGGTTATAAGTTTGTGTAAAATTTCAGGATGAATCGGGGTAAGGTTTTAAGTTTGTGTAAAACTTTAGGATGAACCGGGGTAAGGTTATAAGTTTGTGTAAGAATTCAGGATGAACCGGGGTAAGGTTATAAGTTTGTGTAAAACTTCAGGATGAACCGGGGTAAGGTTATAAGTTTGTGTAAAACTTCAGGATGAACCGGGGTAAGGTTATAAGTTTGTGTAAAACTTCAAGATGGACCGGGGTAAGGTTACCTTGAGATAAGTTCGTGTAAAACTTCAGGATGAACCGGGGTAGGGTTACTTTGGTATGATAATGTAGATTAGTTGACCCGTTTGATTTTGGGAGCTAGGTTTCCATTAGTTGTATGTAGATGTGATCTGTATAACTGTTGGATTTGTTGAAGCTGATAGTCTTTTCCTGAAAAGATATCAGGGTTAGTTATATGTGATGCATGAAATGCAGGGTGAGATGATGTTCTCAAAATAAATGATATTATGTGTGATATGATATGTATGCGTATATCATGATGTATGTTCATGAAGTGTTGTTGGGGTGTGCTCATGTCTGGGAAAATGAATCCCTGACGGTTGCTGGAGATTTGCGAATATTCTTCCGAGAAGAGACGCTGGAGAATAACTCTGCAGGGACCAGACTTTAGGGGAAGAGATACTCTGTTGGTAGACCTGCTGATCTGGAGGAACAAATTTAGCCGGGGATGAAATTCCGTTGCTGGAAGTGATGAGCTCTGTTGGAGATTGAGCTTCTGTATCTGTAGAAATCAACTCCGCTTGGGGGATGAAATTTCTTGATTCGCCTGCGATTACGAACCTCGGCTGAGGGTATTTATGTCCTGTTTCGGGGAAGCTGATATCAATGCCTTTGGATACTTTTACTCTGTGGGGAGTGCGTATACCAATAATTATGTTCCCAAGCATGACTCTATCCCGATACTTATTGGGCAAAGGAACCGTCATGTTTGGCACTTCTTATTTTCCCTGTTTCTAGAATTACGAGTAATTGTCTTTTGTGCCTTATGCAAATATTTATGAGCAGCAATCATTTTCAAATTCATATATCAAAATAAATCATTGGATGTTCTTGCAAAACAAAACATAAAAAGAAAAAGAGACAAATTGAAGTTTTGTAAAAATGACTTGTATTGATTTGGAAATCGGCCTGTAATAGGGGTTTTGTACAAAGAGGCTGACGTTATAGTAAGAGAACACCACTGAAAGATAGAAATTATACAATTTGTGTAAAAGAAAGAAAAACAACTATGTGAAACAACCCCATTGGGTTCCAACTCTGTTATTGCCTTTATATCTTCAAGCGTCTCATCACTTTGCTACTAGGCCGAAGGTTGACCGGATTGATTGGCGCCGTCTGAGCTTGATAGCTGACGCCGAAGTCTGGTCGCAAGCTGATCCAATGAGACATAGTGATACGCTTTAATCCCTAAATTTTGTCTGGATTTCCCTTTCGGGTTTTCAATCCACCGGGATACCCTTTTTTGCCCAAGCCTCCCTTTCGGGTTTTTGACTTTCTGGGTGTACAGATTTTTCATTTTCATCCCTTACTTTTGCCCGAACCCTTTTGGTTTGTCGGGAAGCCCTTATTTTTGCCTAGGCCAGTCAACCTAGCGGGTCTTTGATCATGCGTAGTATCTTTTCACTATGTTTGCATTGACAGGGTGAGGAAGGTCGTCACCATCCATGTTGGTTAGAATCATGGCTCCTCCCGAGAAAATGTTCTTAACCACAAATGGCCCTTCATACGTGGGAGTCCATTTGCCCCTGGGATCACCTTGCGGCAGTATGATGCGTTTGATCACCAGATACCCGACTTGATATTCTTGGCGTCTGACTTTCTTATTAAAAGCCTTGATCATTCGCTTTTGATACGTCTGACCATGACAGATAGCAGCAAGTCTCTTTTTGTTGATTAGATTCAGTTGATCAAGTCGTCTTTGTTCAAACCCGCATCCTTCATAATCCTGAGAGAAGGTATCTGGACTTCTATGAGTAGGACTTCCTCCATGACGTATACCAGAGAGTAGGGTGTTGCCCCTGTCGACGTACGTGCTGAGGTACGGTACCCATGAAGAGCGAACGGTAACATCTCATGCAAGTATTTATATGTCACCGTCATCTTCTGTACAATCTTCTTCATGTTCTTGATAATTCTCTCTGGTACACCGTATCGACAAATCAGATTGTGTCGGATAAACCACGCCACGACGTTCTTGGTTACTGTAGCAAATGAAGCTTCTTCAACCCACTTTGTGAAATAATCAATAGCCACCAGAATGAAACGATGGCCATTAGACGCAGTAGGTCTGATCTCGCCAATCATGTCAATGCCCCACATTGCAAAGGGCCACAGAGCTGTCAAGACGTTCAAAGGAACTGGAGGCACATGCACCTTATCAGCATAGATTTGGCATTTATGACAAGTTCGAGAGTGCTGATAACAATCGACTTCCATAGTGGACCAGTAATATCGTGCCCGTAGGATCTTCTTAGCCATTTTATTCCACTTGAATGGTTTCCAAAAGTGTCTTCATGTAGATCTGTCATGATCCTCTCTACTTCGCTCTTGTCTACACACTGTAATAGTGTGCAGTCATGGTTGCGCTTATAGAGGATTTCATTACTGAGGAAAACCTTTGCAGCGAACCTTCTCAGAAACTTCTTATCATTTACAGATGCCCCTTCAGGATACTCCTGAGCCTCGAGGTACCTTTTGACTTCGTAAAACCAGGGTTTGTCTGCCACTTCTTCGATATCGATCTCACAACAGTGTGCTGGTTCATCCAACCTCTAAATGGTAATTTGGGGAGCTTCATTGTCCCACCTAACCTTGAACATAGAAGACATGGTAGCTAGCGCATCCTCCAACTGGTTCTCTTCTCGTTGGAAATGTTCGAAGGTTACCTCCTCAAAGTGTGGGAGCAATGTCAGTACATACTCTTTGTAAGGAATGAGATTCGGGTGCTTCGTATCCCACTCGCCTTTGATCTGACTTATCACCAGAGCGAAATCTCCTAATACACTTAATAATTTAATCCTCAGGTCAATAGCAGCTCAAAGACCCATGATACACACTTCATACTCTGCCATGTTGTTGGTGCAGTTGAAATATAATCGGGCGGTGAACGGAGTATGACAGCCTTCGGGAGATATGATCACAGCGCCAATGCTATTACCCAGCACGTTCGAGGCTCCATCAAAATACATAGACCATCGGGATCCTTCCTCAGGTCCTTCATCCGGTCCAGGTTCTTCGTAGTCAGTTACCAACATAATATTCTCATCCGGGAACTCGAAATTCATGGACTGGTAGTCATCCACGGCCTGGTGAGCGAAATGATCAGCCAATACACTCCACTTGATTGCTTTTTGGGTCGTATATTGTATGTCGTGCTCCATTAAGATCATTTTCCACCTTGCTATCCTTCCTGAGAGAGCGGGCTTCTCGAAAATATACTTGATCGGATCCATCTTTGATATCAATAAGATAGTGTGAGTCAGCATATACTGTCTCAGCCGGCGAGCATCCCATGCCAAAGTGCAGCAAGTTTTCTCAAGCAATGAGTATCGGGTCTCACAGTTGGTAAACGTTTTGCTAAGGTAGTAAATGGCGTGCTCTTTTCGGCCAGACTCGTCATGCTTCCCCAGCACACACCCCATTGAATTGTCTAGCACTGTCCAGTATAATATTAAAGGTCTTCCTTCAACTGGAGGCATCAAAATTTGTGGTTCTTGAAGGTATTCTTTGATTCTTTTGAAAGCGGTCTGGCATTCATCATTCCACTTTACCACTTGATCTTTCTTTAGAAGCTTGAAGATTGGCTCACAAGTAGCAGTCAGATATGAAATGAACCTGACGATATAATTCAGACGTCCCAAGAAACCTCTAACCTCTTTATCTGTACAGGGAACCGGCATCTCTTGTATGGGTTTACCTTCGCAGGATCTACTTAAATACCCTTGTCACTGACGATAAAGCCCATAAGCTTACCAGATCTTACCCCGAAGGTGCACTTGTTCGGATCCAACCTCAACTTGTACGCCTTCAACCTGTCAAACAATTTCTGGAGATGATCAAGGTGCTCTTCCTTAGTTTGAGACCTGGCTATCATATCATCAACATAAACTTTGATCTCGTGATGAATCATGTCATGGAAAAAAGCGACCATGGCGCGCTGATAAGTTTCCCCAGCATTCTTCAACCCAAAAGGCATCACCTTGTAGAAGAAGGCGCCCTACTGTGTAACGAAGGTTGTCTTCTCCATGTCTTCAGGAGCCATCTTGATCTGGTTGTAGCCAGAGAAACCATCCATGAAGGAGAAGATTTTGTGTTGCACAGTGTTGTCGACCAGAACATCGATGTGAGGAAGTGGGAAGTCATCCTTGGGGATTTCCCGGTTCAGATCTTTGTAATCAACACACATATGTATCTTACTGTCCTTCTTAGGTACCGGAACAATGTTAGTAACCCATTGTGGATACCAAGTAACAGCTAAGAACCCTGCGTCGAACTGTTTCATGACCTCTGCCTTAATCTTCTCTGACATTTTGGGATGCATACGACAGACCTTCTGTTTAACCGGAGGACAATCTTCTTTAGTCGTAGGCGATGTACCACAATATCAGTGTCCAAACCAGGCATGTCTTCATAGGACCAGGCGAAGATCTCAACATAGTCGTGTAACATCTGTATCAACTTCTGTTTTACACTAAGCTCCAGATTTGCACCTATTTTAACCTCTCTTATGTCTTCCTCAGTACCCAAATTCACTGTCTCAACCGGCTCTTAATGAGGTTGTATGGCCCTTTCTTTCTGCTGTAACAGTCTAGCAAGTTCCCCAGGCACCTCACAGTCATCCTCACCTTCGTCCTTGGCTTGGTTGATCGGATTTTTGAAGTCATAACTAGCAATAGCAGAGCTGTTATCAATGGAATCCAGAGTGGATATGGATCTGCATTATGATACGTGAGTGTGTGTAAGAGAATAGCTGTTTTGATAAAGTGAAAATAGAAAAGAAAAACAGAGAGCGCAAAATTTGTATGCAAGAAACGTCCAATGCTTTATTAATGATTATGAAATGACAAATAATAGCCCTCACAAGCAAAGCCAAGGTGCCTCGGGCAAGGAACTGAGTCGTAAAGTTTCAAATTGTTTATTACAAATCTTAAAACAAACAAGTCAGTTACTGCGGAATAAAGGAAACAGGTATGAAGTCCCTAGCCTTCCAGTTACTCGGTCCACCTTTGGTAGTCGGGTAGATCCAGCTGTCAATGTCCGAGTCCTCTTCACTGTCTTCAATGGCGTTAATCGCACGATTGTTAATGCGTAGAGGAGGTCCTCCAGTCCGAGCGCGCCTAACAGCCCTTTGAGCCCCTTCTTCAACCACAGCCCTAGCGCATTTGAGAGAAGCCATCTTCAAAGGAGGTTTGTTGATAGTAGTTTCAGTTGATGCCAAGATATGAGGGACCTCTTCGAAGTTCTGACAAGGAGTTTCGATGAATTCCCCGTCCATCTCTACGTAGCGGAAGGAATTGAGGTGGCTCACCATATACTCTTCTTCACCCAACACTGTGACAATCTTTCCTTTCACCGGATACTTCAGCATTTGGTGGAGTGTGGAGGTGACTGCCCCAGCCTCGTGGATCCACGGATGACCCAATAAACAAGAATACGACGGCCTGATATCCATCACAAAGAAGGTGGACCAAAAAGTCCGAGAACCCACTTTTACAGGGATGTTTACCTCCCCGTGCACCATTCTCTTTGATCCGTCAAAAGCCCTCCACAATGTTACTAGGCTTTAGAGTTAAACCCTCACAATCCAACCGGCCTAATGCCTTCTTCGGCATAACATTCAGTGAAGACCCAGTATCTACCAGCACATGAGCCATAGTAGTGCCCCTGCATTCAATCGAGACATGCAGAGCATCATTATGCTTCCTTCCTTTAGGTGTTAAATCTGCATCTGAAAAACCTAAACCATTGTCCGCAGTTAGGCTGGCCACACAATCTTTGAACTGATCAGCTGAAGTTTCCTGCGGCACATGCGTAGTCTTAAGAAACGCAATCAAAGCCTTCACATGGGCTTCAGAACACAACAGTAGAGACAACATGGATATCTTCCATGGGGTCTGCCCTAGCTTCTCGACCATATTGTAGTCGCTTTTCTCAATGATTTTCAGTATTTCCCCTATTTCTTGTTTAGAGGCTTCCACAACAACTTTCTTAGGCGCCTCCGTCTGGGCAGGCTCACCTATAACCTCTTTGCCGCGGGTATCAGATGATTCATCGACTGGAGTAAGAACAGGATTAGTAGTTGATGTACTAGCAGGAACAACATATGTAATGATAATAGGCTTGTTAACAGTCTTAGGGGAAATATCGGGAGAGAAGACCCTTCCACTTCCGGTGATTTTGCTGGTTCCGACAATGTTATCAATATCGGGATCATCTTCTTCATCTTTCAGATCTTGTTTGATGCCATGATAGTACACATCGGCACCATAATGCCAGGGGACAGCTTTGTCCGAGACATATGGGACAGGACCAGGAACAGTGATTATCAGCAGAGTAATTCTTGGAGCAGATGTAATCCTAACAGGTCTTCTCGAGGAAACCTTGGAAGGATTAGCGGAAATGGTTATAATGGCAACGTCTTCAACTGGAACAACAAGAATCATTGTTTTCTCGAACATAATTTCTTTGTTGTCCATCAGGCGTTGGACACCTAATTTCAGTAAATGGAAACCAAAAGGTAGAAGGGAACACATGTAGCAACCTTCACCATAACCCAAAAATAAACCGGCCAATAGCAAATTCTTCTTGACAGTCGTGAGAGGAGTAGAAATTTCATCAGTAGAGGTAACAAATAAATCAGTATCAATAGCATTAACTCCACAACCATGCTTAGGCATGGGAGCAGTTATGAAATTTGGCTTCTCTAGAGCATCAAAATCTATCTCCTTAGCTTCAATCAAGTCTTGTACTTTGTTTCTCAGAGCCCAACAGTCATTTGTATCATGGACAGGACTCTCAGAATGATAGGCACACCGGGAATTTGGATTATATCAAGGAGATGTAGTATTTGGATTCTTGGGGGCCTCCCTCAAGGTTGCCAAGTTGGATCTCAGCAGGTGAGGTAGAACTTCAGCCAATGTCATGTTAATGCGGGTAAACTTCCATTGTGGTCTTTCCACCCTTTGTTGATTGTTGCGTTGTGGAGCAACTGCAGGTCTAAGTATCATCACGGTACTTACTGTCTGATGTTGTTCAGCCCTGCTCTGACCCCTCGGGCTGTAGATGGCACTGGCTTCCTTCTTACCGGTAAAAGGCTTCTTTACTGAACCTGACGAGGCATCCTTCTATATTTTGCCGCTTCGAATCCCAGCTTCTACTCTTTCTCCGGTTAGAATCAGTTTGGTGAAACCAGCTGACGAGCTGCCGATCAAGTGATTGAAAAATGGACCAGATAGCGTCCCCAGAAACATATCAACCAACTCCCTATCAGACAATGGGGGTTGAACTCTCCCAGCCAAGTCTCTCCATTTTTGTGCATGATCTTTAAAACCTTCACTTGCACCCATGGACATACTCTGGAGTTGAGTACGAGTGGGAGCAAGGTCGGCATTATACTGATACTGCTTGTAGAAAGCAGCATCCAGATCTTCCCAATTTCGGGCATTGGCTCCCTCCAGCTGGTAAAACCATTCAAGCTGAGTTCTTGATAGACTATCTTGAAAGAAATGCACCCACAAATTTCTATCAGCGGTGTGGGGCTGAATCTTTCTGACATAAGAACGGAGATGGAGCTTTGGGCAGGACAGCCCATCATACTTGGCAAAAACTGGAGCTTTGAACTTCTGCGAGATGACCACTCCCGACACCAAACCCAATTCTTCAAAATCCAATCCGGGTATCCTCTGAACTTACATGGCACTCAGATGATCTTCTAACTGTTTGTATCTATCCTCAGCAGGAGGATATTGCTCATCGTTATAATCAGTATCATTTTAAAACACTACAGGACTGAGGTCTTTCTCTTCTTCTTGATTCTCCCCTTCCTTAGATGAAGAGGTCAGGTCAACTTGTCGCTTCAACCGTTCTTCAAACCTTCTGCCCATGTTTAGAATACCATCAGCCTTCTTCTTTTTCTTCTTCTCTTTCAGAATGAGGGCTTTCAGATCCTCCTGCCCCTTTGCCAGACTGATGAACATTTGTTGGAACTGGGCGTTTTGTGCCTACAGGTCCTTAATGCTTTGTTCGGAAGACATTTTTGCTGAAATAAACAGCAAATAAGATGAGAAACCTGTAATGGTACCTGTAATGAAGTGTATGATAATGGGATGCGCATGCAATGATTTTAAAGACTTCGGGAAATTTAAATTTGCAAACCAAAATAAACAAAAACTTTATTAGCTGAATTTGAAGTTCAAATGCCTTTTAGGCATTATAATTAAAAAACAAATCTAAAACTATAAAAGACATCAAAAATCCCATGGATGCTTCCTCTTTGTGCCGAGATAGTCATTCAGTCCTTTTTCTTCATGCAGTTGCTTTGTGAGCTCTAAAACCTTCCTCTCCTGAGCATGAAACTGATCCTTGTAAGTATCCCGCTCCTTCATCAACTGAATCCAAGATCTCTGTAATTCCCCAAGATCAGTGGGCATGTAAGGATAGATAACCGTGTAAGGAATGCCTTCTTCAGTAGTGGGTTCCACAATCACTGGAAAAACAGCCATATAGGGCATCATAAGCTGCTGAGCCCGAGCTCATACCCATTGTAGAGAAGGTTCAATTGGGATGGAAGTCTTTGGCCCCAAAACCCTGATGCTCAATCTTTTTACCATGCCCCAAGCTCGTATGAACCTCCGGCAATACTCTTGAATATCCTCCTCAAAGTTGAACACAATACCCTCGATAAGTAACTCATGGGGACCATCCCTTCGAGCGTGACCAAATTGTCATAGAGCTAAACAAGGATTGTAAGTTATACCCCCTCTGATACCAAGCAGTGGTACATTAGGGTACTCCCCGCAGCGGTCAATGATAGCAGTGTTTTCCATAGATCGAGAACACCAAAGAATATCCGTATGTACGAGTGACCTTATCCTTTGTGACCAAACCAGACCTTCTTCATTCTTCAGTATGGACTTAGGGAGGTGAGAAATAAACCACCTCAACAGCAATGGCATGCATCACACAAGAATCCCTCTTCTTCTCATGGTACGAGTATGGAGAGTGTGCAAAACATCTCCGAGCAAAGTAGGCACCAGGTTGCGAGAGAGAAAGATCTTAATAGCATTCATATCTATGAATGAGTCTGGATTAGGAAAGAGAACTAAACCATAGATAATAAGAGCCAAGACCTCCTCAAAATCCTGGAAATCCATATCATCCCAAAACAGCTGGGCTTTATCTATCAGAAACTTAGCTAGAAAACCCTTGACTCCGCTTCTCATTTCCCAATTGGATACCACGTCGGCCCGTTTCAGATGTAAAGTTGAGGCAATGACTTCTGGCTTAGGAACTTCTTCTAGACCTGTGAAGGGTACCTGTTCAAGAATGGGTATATCCAATAACTGAGAGAATTCTTCCAAGGTAGGCACCAACTGATAGTCTGGAAAGGTGAAGCAGTGGTACTTGGGATCAAAGAATTTAAAGAGTACACTCATCATCTTTTCATCAAAGTTTGAAGTAACCAGGTTGATAAGTTGACCATGTCTCTTAGTGAACGCAGAAGTTTCAGAAACCCTTGATGCTAGCTCTTTAAGTTGGGAAGGTATCTTCATAAAGCTGATTCGGATAGTGTTTCTACGAACGGAAGCCATGATCTGTAAAACAGAACAAAGATAAATTCTCTTGGTCTTTGAAATGGTTAGTGCAATAAGCATGGATGCCATGCTATGATGCATGGTGTCATGATAAAACACAGGTATAGCAAACACAAGTATAGCAAGCATAGTCAAATTACACAAAGTCCTTAGGTTTAAGGCTTGCATGAGGTCAAAGGTAGTACCCTCTTGAAGTTTAGTTGGTTCAAACCTGTCCTAAAAAGTAACTGAGTTCTAGAGATTCTCAATATCACTGACCATCCTTTATCGGGCATTATTTCAGCTCACAATCTTTTCTTGAGGCCAAAATATCTCGAAAGTGTGATCTCAATGAGTGTAGTATCGAGTATCAACCAGTTCTCAGCTCTACACTGAGGTTGGCTATCTCACTACTTTCTAACGGCCAAGTTGTTCAACTAAGGTTCTAAGGTCCGTTGGTGGTTCACGACACCATGCGGCGGCCCTGTATTCTCCTCGTTTCCCCACGAAGGATACCGGTACCAACCAAAGGGCCACACCAGCACAGTCATCGCTTAAACTATATCGGTCTACATCGTACAGTCTCCATAATCTATTGTTGTTTACCTACTGAGTGCCCCCAGATCTGGGTGTATGATCTATAGTAACCCCAAACAAACCCTTTAAAGTAAAGCAATCAAGACAATCAAGAGAAGCAATTTAATGACCTAGATCCTAAGGTATACCCCACTTATTTATTCCCCAACAGAGTCGCCAGTTCTGTGATACGGTGGCAGAACCGAATGTTTAATACCAGTTTGTATTTTGCATTTTGTGTTTGCAAAATGTCGCGGTAAGCAAGAGTCGCCACCGACTTTTATTTCATCCAATCATGGAAAAGGAAAAAGAACATAAAAAAACCTTTTATCGAGATATTCTGAGTACCTCAACGATGTTAGCACCCTTTCTATCTGTAGTTATCTACGGACTCTTAGGTACTTGCTCATTTTTAAAATTGCTAGTGTGTGTTTGTCTTGAAAATGTTTTACTTCGTGATAACCCTTGTATCAGTCCTCAAGGATGTGACGAAGTTTTTTTTGAAAATTTGTTTTTGAAAGGTGTTTGTGTGAAAAAGTTTTCATTGAGCAAGTACTTAAGATTATACCTACTCGAAAAAAGATTGTTCGTTTTATTTACTTTAGACAGCGTTATCCTACTATTAAGGAGTAGGTAGCACCGTCGTTGGAGTTTATAAGGGACATTCGAAAGGGACGAGTACAATCACTAAAGAAATAGTTAGAAAACTTTAGTAGTAACCCTAGAGTCTTAAGATCTTTCCGAGGCAACATTTCCGAGGCAACTTTTTTATCTTTTAGACTGGAGGGCAACCACTAAAATCTCCTATGCTTAATGGTTGTTTACCGAAGGCAACCGAAGTGAGGTAAACCCTAGGAGTGAATATGTGCATATGATTTGTTTCAGTTATTTAATCTTCGCACATTAGGTGATCTACCGTTTTAATTTTCGAGACATTCTTGCCATGCAATCCTATTAGCCATGCATCTAGACAGTTAAAGATTGCAGAAATTAAAAGTGCGAGGAAATAAAACCTAGCTATTACAAGGCTTCGGGGAGGGGGATTAATTACATAACCAAAAATCGGGGATTTAAACAGTAAATAAAAACCCTAGATAAACTATTACAAACCCTGAACATTTACAAAGTAAATGGCAAAAATAATTAACAAGCGCGCGGCAAATTAAATGCGAGGACAATTGAAATAATTTAAAACCCTAATTTGAGAGAAAGAGATTTTTTTTGGATTTTTATTTGAGAAAATGTTTAATTGCAAATTAATTAAACCTAATTTCTAATTGTTTTTAAATTATGAAAGAAATTAAATAACCTAATTTACTAATTAAATTTAAAAAGTATTTTATGAGAAAAATAATTTTTGTGTATTTTTGAGAAAAATTAATTAAATTATGACAGATAAAATCCTAAGTCTAATTATTTTCAATTAATTGTAAAAAAATTAGATTACCCTAAATTAATTAAACTAATTAATTTAAGAAAAATATTTATTAAGAAAATAAATATTTTTGTGATTTTTGATTTGTTAATTTAATAAAAATAATTTTTGTATTAATTAAAAAAAGGAAAATAATTAAAGGAAGGAAATTAAAGAAAATAATAAAAATAACCAAATGGGCCTATGTTGTTAGCTGAAAGGGGGGTATGAATCTGAATTCCTTGGCCCATTAAGCATCAAGCTCAGTCAACCTTTGGATCTGGTGTAGCGTTGACTTGCACGTGTACCATGGACCTTCATTGCTGGCACGTTGGATCTGGATCTGAAGATGATCCACTGGCTGGATCAATGAGGTGCATGATGGACCTCTAAGATAGAAACGCATGGGATCCTGTAAAGAAGAATGAAAATAAGAAAGTTGTTGGGACCTAAGATCGAACTCAGGTCCTTTACCCTTTCCTACGCGCAAGCTTGCCATCTGCGCTACGTGACTCATTTGTTAATCAAATAACAACAAATCATAATATATGCTAAAACGTGAGTTAATGGATAAAACAAAAAGAACGCGCGCCCGTTTGAATGGATGAATGGTTGGCTGACACCTATTGTCTTCTACCTTTCTCCGTCGCCTTAGGCCTATGACTTTCACCTACAGACATTTGTTTGTAGGTATAACCCGGTTACATTCAAAAATCACATACACGTAATATAAATTCCAATGGAGACCATGGATCAACTGGGTGTGAAGCCCTGACCACCATGGTATCCATCATTAGGCCTAATTTTGCTTAAATCACAAAACCCCAAATTGGAGCACGAAACCCTAGTAATGGTAAAAGCTTGTTCCTGCACTGTAACTTAAATCAAACTATCCAGAAACATTGAAAACATGATGATGAACACAAATATATGGGTAAAACACATTTATAATGTGTAAATCATAGAAAGCGGATTTGAGTTCTTAGTGTAAACCGTGATACTGTAATGTGATTATTCTTGATGCGTTGAGGCTTGCAAATGAATGGAGAAGCTTCCTGAGATGTCCAAGAACGTATTGCTAGCCTTGAAACTCCTTGAGGATGGTTCTAAGATGGATTTTGATCTCACGGTTTTGTCCAGATTTTTTAGTTTTCTTCTTGCTGTTTCACACCTCCAATCCTTGTATATTTGATCTGTAATTGTTATGCACTTATAGTAGACTGAATTAGGTCAACAAAATTGTATCATATCTTTGAGAATTATGAAAATTGGATTTGATTTACTTCATGTATGATATCTTTCTAAAACAAGCTTCAATCTAATCTTTTCCAACCCTAATGAGCCTTGCACGAATTGATCATCATGCTAGCTGTATATGGACTCCAAATGTGCACAAAAATCCCAAGATTTGATTTGATTTCATTATTTTACCATTTAATTTGATTTATTTTGATTTAAATGAATAAAAAATCCAAATAAATGATAAAAGTAATAAAATAATAGGTGGAAAAGCTCAGGGTTTGTGGGTCCTATTAGAAACCTGTTTCAAGCAAGAAAACATGGGCCCCTTTAGAAAAAATGCAAATTTGATCAATGTTGACTTTTGACAATTTTAAAAAAATTTCCAACTTTGACAATGCACTACTCTCTTAATTTTGACCCTAGGAGGGTGTTCTTTGACTTTTTAGAAAGCTTAGAATGTCCCCTAACCAACCCTTTTGGTTTCATTTCAATTGAGTCTTCCATGTTCATGTATGAAGCTTTGACCCAAAAGGTGTTTTTGTTGACTTTTCAAAAGGACCTATAATGTAGAAATTCATATCTTTTGATGAGTGCATATTTTTAACTTGATGGATGAAGATGAATTGTAGGGAATTGCATCCTCTTCAAAATGAGCTTAGGGTGGAAAATTTCTAATAAAGTATGAAGAAGTTATGCTTGGTCAAAGTTGGGTTGACTTTTATTGAGAAACCCTAATTTAGCAACTTTTGGGTTTTGATGAATTTGGAGAATTACTTGAGGAATCATGATCAACCCTTGATAAAATGATGGATATAACTTCAAAATGTTGATGTTGACCCAAAATCTTGAGGTTTGACTGTATGTGGGCCACATTTAACTTCTGACCTAATAAAGTTAATTCTCAAGCATCTGAGCAGTTGACTGAGCAAACTTCTTGTGAAAGGTATGAAACTTGACATGGATAATATTGAGAAAATATTAAGACCATGGAGAGAATTTGAGGTCTTTTTGGTTCTCCCATCTTGATGAAAATAGAAACCCTAATTGGAGGTACACTGCCTTAGGAGAGAGTTTGTCTGGTCAACTCTTGGGCAACCTTGAGCAAATTAGGGACCTCACTTGACATTTGTTGAGTAAAATGAGAGGGAAAATTTTGGGTTACAACACTTACCATATACTCCTCTTCACCGTGCATAGTGACAATCTTCCCCTTCACCGGATACTTCAGCATTTGGTACAGCGTAGAAGTAACAGCCCCAACTTCATGGATCCAAGGGCGACCCAACAAACAAGAGTATGATGGCCTGATGTCCATCACGTAGAAGGTGGAACCAAAGGTCTGAGAACCCACTTTGACAGGGATGTCCACTTCCCCGTGCACCATTCTTTTCGACCCGTCAAAATCCCTCACCACAATGTTACTGGGCTTTAGGGTCAAGCCTTCACAATCTAGCCGATCAAGAGCCTTCTTAGGCAGAACATTCAGTGAAGATCCAGTGTCCACCAGCACATGAGCCATAGTAGTGCCCCTTCATTCGATCGAGACATGCAGAACATCATTATGCTTTCTCCCCTTTGGTGTCAAGTCGGCATCTGAAAAACCCAACCTATTGTCAGCAGTCAAACTGGCCACACAGTCTTTGAATTGACAGGCGGAGGTTTCTTGCAGCACATACGTAGTCTTGAGGAATGCAATCAAAGCCTTTGCATGGGCCTCGGAACATAACAACAGAGACAACATCGATATCTTCGAAGGGGTCTGCCCCAGATGCTCGACCACATTGTAGTCGCTCTTCTTGATTATTTTTAAGATTTCCTCTATTTCTTGCTTAGAGGATTCCACAACAACCTTTCTAGGTGCCTCCGTCCGGACAGGCTCACCTATAACTTCTTTTCCCCGAGTCCCATATGACTCATCGGCAGGCGTAACAACTGGAGTAAGAACAGGAGTAGTAACAAAAGTACCGGTTGGAACAACAGACGGAATAACAACAGGCTTAGTGACAGTCTTCAGGGAGATCTTGGGAGATAAAACCCTCCCACTTCAGGTAACTTTGCTAGTCTCAACAATATTACTGATATCGGGGTCAACCTCTTCGGTCTTCAAATCTTGTTTGACGCCATGGTAGTAGACGTCAACACCGTAATTCCAAGGGACAGCTTTGTCCGAGGATTACAGTATGGGGCCAGGAAAAGTGATTATCAACAGGGAGATTCTTGGAGCAGGTGTAATCCTAATAGGTCTTTTAGAGGAGACCTTGGAAGGATTGGCGGAAATGGTTATAATGGTAATATCTTCACACAGAACAGTCGGAATCAGAGCCTTTTCGAACAAAATATCTCTGTTGTCCATCAGGCATTGAACACCTACTTTCAGCAAATAGCATCCAGAGGGCAGAGATGAACACATGTGGAAACCTTCACCACAACCCGGAAATAAACCGGCCAATAACAAATTCTTCTTGACAATCATAAGAGGAGTGGAAACTTCATTAACAGAGGTAACAAACAGATCAGTATCAATGGCATTAACTCCACGGTTGTGCTTGGGCATGAGAGAAGTTATGACATTAGGCTTCTCTGGAGCATCAAACTCAATCTCCTTGGCTTCAATTAGATCTTGTATCTTATTTCTCAGAGCCCAACAGTCATTTGTATCGTGGACAGGACTCTCAGAATGGTAAGCACACCGAGTGTTTGGGTTATACCGAGGAGATGTGGTGTTAGGATTCTTGGGAGCCTCCTTCAAGCTTTCCAAGTTGGATCTTAGCAGATGGGGTAAAACCTCAGTCAATGTCATATTAATCCGAGTAAACTTCCTTTGCGGTATTTCTACCCTTTGCTGATTGTTTCGTTGTAGGGTAGCCGCAGGCCTAGGTATCATCACACCACCTACCATTGGACGGTGTTCAGCTCTGCTATGACCTCTTGGGCTATAAATGGAATTGACCTCCTTCTTACCCGTGAAGGTCTTCTTCAATGAACTTGACGAGGTATATTTCTGTATTTTGCCACTTCGGATCCCAGCTTCTACCCTTTCTCTAGTTAATATCAGCTCGGTGAAACCAGCTGAGGAGCTACCAATCAGGTGATTAAAGAATGGACCAGAAAGCGTCCCAAGAAACATGTCAACCAACTCCCTATCAGAAAAAGGGTGTTTGACTCTCCCTGCCAAATCTCTCCACTTCTACGCATAGTCCTTAAAGCCTTCACATGCACCCATGGACATACTCTGGAGTTGAGTACGGGTAGGGGCAAGGTCAACGTTATATTGATACTGCTTATAAAGAGCAGCAGCCAAATCCTCCCAGTTGCAGACATTGGTTCCCTCCAGCTGATAGAACCACTCGAGTTGAGTTTTAGACAGACTGTCCTGAAAGAAATGGACCCACAAGTTTCTATCAGCAGTGTGAGGCTGAATCTTCCTCACATATGAACGAAGATGAAGCTTGGGACAAGACACCCCATCATACTTCGCAAAAACGGGAGCCTTAAACTTCTACAGGATGACCACCCCAGATACCAAACCCAGTTCTACGAAATCCAACCCTGGTATTCTCTGGATCTCCATCGCGCTCAATCGATCCTCTAACTATTTGTATTTATCCTCAGTGGGAGGATATTGTTCATCATTGTAGTCTGTGTCATTATCAGAAACTTCAGGGCTAGGGTCCTCCTCCCTTGTCTCTCTCTCTCTCTCTCTCTCTCTCTCTCTCTCTCTCTCTCTTGATTCTCCCCTTCTTTGGATGAGGAGGTCAGATCCACCGGTTGCTTCAATGGTCCTTTGAATCTTCGACCCAGATTCAGAACACCAGAGGTCTTCTTATTCTTCTTCTTCTTCTTCTTCTCCTTCAGAATAAGGGCTTTCAAATCTTCTTGCCCTTTAGCTAAGGCTACAAACATCTGCTGAAATTGGGCATTTTATGCCTGTAGATCCTTGATGCTTTGTTCAGAAGACATTATTGCTGAAATAAACAGCGAAGAAGATGAGAAACCTGTTACGGTACCTGTTTATGAAATGTCATGGATGATATGTATATGCAGTGATTTCAAGGACTCTTAAAGGCTCAAATTTGTTTAACCAAAAGAGACATGCGTTAATTGTATTAATAAGTTCGAATTGTTACAAAAAGTGCCTTTTAGGCTTATAAAACTTAAAGCAAAAAGAAAATTAGGTCTCCCATGAGCGCATCCTCTTTGGTGCAACGTAGGCGTTTATAATCCTTTCTTCATGAAGTAGCCTAGTGAGTTCTAGGACCTTCTTCTTGCTGGCATAGAATTGAGCTTCAAACATATCCCGCTCCTCTTTAAGTTGAACCCAGAATTTCTGTAACTCCTCATGATCAGTTGGCATGTCAGGATGGAGAACAAGATAAGAAGTTTCTCCTTCAGCAACTGGTTCCACTATCGTTGATAGGACAACAGAGTAAGGCATCATAAGACTTTGGGCACAGGCTCGTACCCATTTGAGATAAGGCTCAAGAGGAATGGAATTCTTATGCCCCAGTGTCTTGCTATCAAATCTATGTACCATGGACCAAGCTGGAATGAACCTTCTACGGTAACCCCGAGCATCATTCTCATAGTCGAAGGCAATTCCTTAGATAAGTGTATCATGAGGACCATCCCTTCTCGCATAACCAAACTGTCACAGTTCCAAACAAGGGTTATAAGTGATTCCTCCCCTAATGCCTAAGAGAGTGACATTAGGGAATTCACCATAGCGATCGATGATGGTAACATCTTCCGAGGATCGTGAACACCAATGAATGTCTGAATGTGTAAGGGACATCATCCTATGAGACCATTTCATACCCTGCTCATTCTTCAAGATAGACCTGGGTAGGTGCGAAATAAACCACCTAGCCAGTAGAGGGGTCCAACACAGGAGGGTCCCCTTTCTCTTTAGAGTGCAAGCATGCAGAGAGTGTATAATATCCCCAAGTAATGTAGGCACCGGGTTATGAGACAGAAAAACCTTAATCATATTCACATCTACAAATTGGTCCATATTAGGGAATAGTACCATCTCGTAGATGAGGAGTTCCAATACTTCTTCAAAAGCTTGTAAATTCAGGGTATCCCAAAAACAGTGAGCTTTCTCGAATAGAAATTTAACCGGGATTCCTTAGACATTTCCCCTAGTTTCCCAATTTGTCACTACATTAGACCGTTGTAAGGACAGAGCTCGAGCAATCTCTTCAGGCTTTGGATGTCTTTCCGTACCATTGAAAGGTAACTGATCAAGAATAGGTACCCCCAATAACCGAGAAAATTCCTCCATAGTAGGCACTAGCTGGTAATTAGGGAAGGTGAAGCAGTGGTGCAAAGGATCAAAGAACTGAAATAGCACTTTTAACAATTATTTCTCAGGTTTTATAGTGACCAAGTTGAGCAGCCGACCACGTTTTTAAGTGAAGGGAGAGCTTTCAGGAATCCTTAATGCCAAGTCCTTTAGTTGAGGAGGTACTTTCACAAGGTTAATCTGGATAGTGTTCCTTCGGACGGATGCCATGTCCTACAAAACAAAGCAAAGATGAGCCCTAGAAAATCCTTGAAATGGTTAGTATGATATTCCATGTTTATGATGTCATGATTATGCTAAGAAATCACATGTATAGCAAGAAACAAACAAGTCACACCAAGTCCTTAGGTTTAAAGCCTGTGTGAGTTTTAAGGTCATACCCTCTTGAAGCTGGATTGGTTCAACCTGTCCTATAAATAGTAATCGAGTTCTAAGGGATCTCAGTATCACTGATCTTTCCCCCAAGCTTCGTTCAATAGGCGATTGAATCGCAACCAAACAAAACTCAGGAGTCAAACCTTAATGAGTGTAGCATCAAGTATCTGTCGACCTTGGGAATACATCAAAGTCGGGCATCTCGCTACGTCCTAGTGGCCAAGTTGTGCAATTAAAGGTTCTAAGTTCAGTTGAGGCTTTATGACACCACGCAGCGGCCCCGTATTCTCCTTAATTGACTCAAGGGATACCGGTACCAACCAAAGTGTCGCATCAACGTAGCTACTGCTTCAACCGTGTCGGTATACCCCGCACAGTTCACTCACAGTTTATTGCTACTTACCTAAAAGATGTTCCCTAGATCCGGGTGTAGGATCTTCAATAATACCCAAACAAAACCCTTGAATATAAAGCAGGCAAAGCAACACAAGAAAGCAATTTTAAAAAATGACCTAGATCCTAAGGTATACCCCACTTAATTAATTCCCTAGCAGATTCGTCAGTTTTGTGATACGGTGATACAGTTTTGTTTGCAAATGTCGCGGTAAGAAAGAGTCGCCACCGACTTTTATTTCATCCAACAAAGGAAAGGAAAAAGAACAGAAAAAACCTTTTCTCGAGAGTTTCTGAGTACGGGGGGTAGATTATAG
Organism: Vicia faba; assembly: GCA_948472305.1. Taxonomy (NCBI): domain Eukaryota; kingdom Viridiplantae; phylum Streptophyta; class Magnoliopsida; order Fabales; family Fabaceae; genus Vicia; species Vicia faba. The sequence continues at coordinate 1,172,889,254 of OX451739.1, forward strand.
AAAGGGAAGGTGTTAGCACCCTTTCTATCTGTAGTTTTCCACGGGCTCTTAGGTACTTGCTCATTTTTGAAATTGCTTGTGTGTGTTTTTAAAAAAAGTTTTGGTTTTAACTTCGTGATAACCCTTGTATCTGTCCTCAAGAGTGTGACGAAGTTGTTTTTGAAAACTGTTTTGAAAGTGTTTGTGTAAAAGATTTTTTATTATTTTGAGCAAGTACTTAAGATTTTCTACCTACTCGAAAAAAGATTGTTCGTTCTCGTTTCCTTTAGACAGCGTTATCCTACTATTAAGGAGTAGGTAGCCCCATCGTTGGAGTTTTAAGGGACATTCGAAGGTACAAATACGGTCACAAAAGCAATAGTTAGGAAACTTTAGTAGTTACCCTAGAGTCTTAAAGATCTTTCCGAGGTAACATTTGAATGAAGCATTTTTTATCTTTTGGGACTAGAGGACGACCACTAAAATTCCCTATACCTAATGACCGTTTACCGAAGGCAACCGAAGTGGGGTAAACCCTACGAGTGAGCATGTGTAAGTGTGCTTTTTTCAGTTAATTATCTTTGCATAATTAGGGTTATCTACCTTTTAATCGTTGATTTATCTTTCGCATACAATCTTATTATCGATGCATCTAGGCAGTTTTATAGTTGCGGAAATTAAAAAGTGCGAGAAATTAAAGTCCTAACTATTACAAGGCTTTTGGGCGGATACATAAATATTTGACTGAAAATAAAGATGTGGAAATCAAAACCCTAATTAATCTATTACAAACCTCGAAACAGTTACAATAATTGGAATTATAAATAAGTAAATGCGCGCGAGACGAATTAAATACGAGAATAAATTAGAAGCCTAAAAATCTAATAAATTAAAAAATATTTTTGTATATTTTTTTTATTGAGAAAATAATTAAATTGCAAATTAGACCTAATTTCTAGTTAATTTTATTTAACAAAATAATCAATGTTGAAATAATTAAAATAACTAATTTTCAAAAATTAATTTTAATTATAAAAACCTAAATCTATTTTTTTATTATTTTTGATTTAGTAAAAAATGAATTTTGTTGTTTTTGTAAAAAATGATTAAACAAATAAATAAAACAAAATAAAATAGAAAAATAAATAAACTGGGCCTGTTGTGAAAGCAACTCTGAGGGGTGCGTTTTTGATTTTCCAGGCCCAAGATTGCTGGCCCAAGGACTGCGTGTGATTCAGTGCATTCAGATCTGGAATGTCCACCAAGCGCTTCACTCACTGAGCGTTGGATCTGAATCTAGGGATGTTCCAATGGCTAGATCTGGAAGATGCAAGATGGCCTTCATGGGTAATACACACTGGATCCTGTAAAGAAGTGATGGAAAAATAAAATGTTTGGACCTGGGATCGAACCCAGGTCCTTCCAATCATATGCTCGCTTGCTTTACCGTCTGGGCTGGATGGTTTATTTGTCAACATAATAAAACAAATAAAATATAAAGAACATATTAATCATTATGCCAAAACGCGCGCGGAATTCAAATCAGCCAATTGGGCTTTGACACACAATCATCTTCTTCAGTAGGACTGTCGTTTTAGGCCTTCACTTTTACCTACAAACGATGTCTGTAGCTATAACCCTGCATCATTCAAAAATTAAATACAAGCAACATAAATCTTAATGGAGACCATGAATCAACCGGGCTTGACGCCCTGAACACCATGGCATCCATATCCAACCCTAATTTTGCCTATATCAGGAAACCCCAAAACGAGTTTGGAAACCCTAAGAATGGCATCCTTCAATTCCTGCACTTAAAACTCAATCAAACAATTCAGATAGCATCAAAACCTTATAATAAACATGAATGCATGATTACATTTCATTGAAAACGCATGTATACATGTAATCGAAAATCAAGAAAAATGGAAGAAGAAAAAATGGATCATGTATCTTACTATTCTGGGTGTTTTATGACTTGAGAGTGATTGGAATAGCTTCAATGACCTTCGTGGATGATCACTGATGGTCCAAAATTCCTTGAATTGGCCTGTAGGATGAAATCTGATCTTCACTTTTCTTTGGAATTTTGAAACTTTGTTTTGCTCTTTGGGACAAGCTGCGCCTCTGTAATGTCTTCAGTCTAGGGTTGACAATGTTGTATATATGTAGTGGGCAAGATTAGGTCAACATGTATGGAAAAAAATCCAAAGAATAAAGGCATGGCTTTAATAGGAAATCAAATCTTGAAAACCTTCCAAATATGGATATTTTGTGTCCATTCTTTGCTTGCACGATTTGCTTGCTATCATACAGCCTGTATCCTCATTATTTAATGCAAAATCATCCCAAAATAATTTTATATCATTTGTTTGATTTAATTTGGATTTTAAATGATTAAAAATCAAAATAAATCAAATAAATAAGCAAATGATGCATGGAGTGGTTCATGGGTCGTGGACCATGTTAGGAACAAGATGCAAGCATAAAAAGTTGGGCCCATTTAAAGAAAAATGCATTTTGGGCATGGTTGACTTTGTGCAAATTTCCAAAAATGGCCAACTTTGACAATGCACATCTCTCTCAATTTTGACCCTAAGAGGGTGTTATTGGACTCTTTATAAATCTTATAATTTCCTCTAAACGAACCTTTTGTTTTCACCTCAATTGGATCCTCCATGTTCATGTAAGAAGCTTTGACCCAAAAGATGTTTTTGTTGACTTTTTGGAATGACTTATAATGTATGAATTCATATCTTTTCATGAGTGCATTTTTTGAACTTGAGGGATGAATATGAGTTGTAGGGAATTGCATCCTCTTCAAAATGAGCCTTGGATGAGAAATTTATGATAAAGTATGAGAAAGTTATGCCTGGTCAAAGTTTGGTTGACTTTTCCTATAGAAACCCTAATTTAGTAACTTTTGAGTTTTGATGAATTTGGGGCATTCCTTGAGTAATCATGATAAACCCTTGATAAAATGGTAGTTGTTACTCCAAAATGTTGATGTTGACCAAAAATCTTGAAGTTTGACTGCATGAGGGCCACATTTGACTTTTGACCTAGTATAGTTGATTTACATGAATTTGAGCAGTTGGTTGAGCAAACTTCTTGTGCAAGGCATGAAACTTGACATGGATGATCTTGAGAACATATTAAGACCATGGAAAATAATTGAGACCTTTCGAGTTCACCCATCTTGATGAAAATGGAAACCCTAGTTTGAGGTTCATTGTCTTATGAGAGCATTTGTCTGATTAATTCTTGGGCATCCTTGAGCAAGTTGAGGAATTCAATGAGCATGTTTTGAGTAAAATGAGAGGGCAAGTTGAGGAATTCAATGAGCATGTTTTGAGTAAAATGAGAGGGCAAGTTTTGGGGTACAACAGTACTGCTTTGAGCTTGATAGTTGATACTGAAGATTGGCTATAAGGTGATCCAACGGGACATAGTTATATGCTTTAAATCCCTAACTTTTGCCTAGACCACCCTTTCGGGTTTTCAGTCCACCGGGATACCCTTTTTTGCCCAAGCTGCCTTTTCAGGTTTTCACCTTGCCGGGTGTACATATTTTTTTCATGTATTTCCCTAATTTTTGCCCGAACCCTTTTGGCCAATCGACCTAGAGGGTCTTTATTTATGCGTAGTAAATTTTAAATATGTCCGCATTTACAGGGTATGGAAGGTTGTCACCGTCCATAGTGGTTAAGATTATGGCTCCACCAGAAAATATGTTCTTGATTACAAATGGCCCTTCGTATGTGGGAGTCCATTTGCACCTGGGATCACCTTGTAGCAGTATGATGCGCTTGATTACCAGGTCACCATCCTGATATACCTGACGTCTGACCTTCTTGTTAAAAGCTTTGATCATACGTTTTTGGTACATCTGACCATGGCAAACAACCGTGAGCCTATTCTCGTCAATCAGGTTTAACTGGTCAAGTCGAGTCTGGATCTATTCATCTTCATTCAGCCATGCATCCTTCATGATCCTTAAATAAGGGATATGGACCTCAATGTGCAGAACAACTTCCATACCGTATACCAAAGAGAAAGGAGTTGCCCTTGTTGATGTGTGCATTGTGGTGCGGTAACCATGAAGAGCAAATGGTAACATCTCATGTCAATATTTATATGTCACCGTCATCTTCTGTATGATTCTCTTGATGTTTTTGTTAGCAGCTTCTATAGCGCCATTCATCTTCAGCCGGTAGGGATAAGAGTTATGATGTTGAATCTTGAATTGCATGCAAAGCTCGTTGATCATAGCATTGTTGAGATTGGTACCATTATCTGTAATGATTCTTTCTAGAATACCATACCGACAGATAATGTTATGTTTGATAAATCGGGCCACAACGTTCTTGGTAACAGAAGCAAATGAGGCTGCCTCGACCCACTTTGTGAAGTAATCAGTGGCAACCAGGATGAAGCAGTGCCCATTGGAAGTTGTCGGTCTAATTTCTCCAATCATGTCGATACCCCACATTGCGAATGGCCAAGGAGCAGTTAAGACGTTTAGAGGAACTGGAGGCACATGTATCTTGTCAGCATAGATCTGACATTTGTGACAAGTCTGCGAATGCTGATAACAGCCTGCTTCCATAGTGGACCAGTAGTATCCTGCACGTAGGATCTTTTTAGCCATTGAATATCCACTGGAATGAGTTCCAAAAGTACCTTCGTGTAAGTCATCCATAATACTTTCTGCCTCACTCATGTCTACACACCGAAGCAAGGTAGAGTCGTGGTTGTGCTTGTAAAGGATCCTGTTACTGAGAAAGAACTTAGCAGAGAACCTTCTTAAGAACTTCTTATCATTGACCGAAGCTCCCTCAGGATATTTTTGGCTTTCAAGATATCTTTTTACTTCATGGAACCAAGGTTTATCCACTACATATTCAATACCAATCTCGTGACAGTATGTTGGCTCATCCATCCTTTCAATGGTGATCTGAGGAGCTTCATTATCCCACCTGACCTTGAACATGGATGACATCGTAGCTAACGCGTCCGCTAGTTGATTTTCCTCTCGTGGAAAATGCTCAAAAGTAATTTCTTCAAAGTAGGGGATTAGTGTCAACACATGTTCTTTATACGAGATGAGATTAGGATGCTTCGTGTCCCATTCTCTGATTTGGCGGATTACCAAAGCCGAGTCTCCAAACACGTTTAAGAACTTGATCCTTAAATCGATTGCAGCTTTGAGACCCATGATACATGCTTCATACTCAGACATGTTGTTGGTACAGTTGAAACATAGTCTGGCAGTGAAAGGAGTATGACAGTCCTCTGGAGATACGATCACAACACTGATGCCATTGCCAATAGCATTGGAAGCTCCTTAAAAAACCATAGTCCATCGGGATCCTTTTTCAGGTCCTTCATCCGGTCCTGGTTCTTCATAATCAGTTACTAGCATGATGTTCTCGTCTGGGAACTCAAAATTCATGGATCGGTAGTCATCCACAGCCTGATGAGCCAAATGATTAGCTAGTACACTTCCCTTAATTGCCTTCTGGGTTGTGTATTAAATTCCGTATTCGGTCAGGATCATTTTCCATCTTTTTATTCTTCTAGAGAGAGCGGGCTTCTCAAATATGTACTTGATAGGATCATCTAGATATCAACAAGGTAGTGTGGGTCAACATATACTATCTTAGTCGGCGAGAAGCCCATGCCAAAGCACAACAAGTTTTCTTGAGCAGTGATTATCTTTTTTCACAGCCGATAAAGTTTTTGCTAAGGTAGTATATTGCATGCTCTTTTCGACCAGACTCGTCATGTTGCCCCAGCACACACCCCATTGAATTATCTAATACTGTTAAGTACATTATCAAAGGTCTTCCTTCAACCTGAGGCATCATAATTGGAGGCTCTTAGAGATATTCCTTGATTTTGTCAAAGGCGTTCTGGAAATCGTCGTTCCACTTCATTGCTTGATCTTTCTTCAGTAATTTGAAGATTGGCTCACAAGTAGCGGTCAGATGTGAAATGAACCTGGCTATGTAGTTTATTCATCCCAAGAACCCCCTAACTTCCTTCTCGGTGTGAGGAGTCTGAATTTCTTGTATAGCTTTGATCTTTGCAGGGTCTACCTAAATACCTTTGTTGCTGACAATAAAGCCTAAGAGCTTGCCGGATCTTTACTCCAAATGTGCACTTATTAGGGTTTAGCCTCAGTTTGTATTTCTTCAGACCTGTCAAATAGCTTCTGTAGGTGATCAAGGTGTTCCTCTTTAGTCTGATACCTAGCTATCATATCATCCACATAGACCTCTATCTCATGATTGATTATATCATGAAACAAAGCTACCATGACACGTTGGTAGGTTGCCCGGGCTGTAACGCGGTGGGAGAACTAACTTGATTGTTTTGCGTTTGATCGCAAATGTTGCAGTTAGCAAGAGTCGCCACCGACTTTTCTTTTATCTAAAAGGAAATGCTGAAAAAGAACAGGAAAGACCTTTGAGATGTTTTCTTGAGTTCGGGGGGTAGATTATGAAAAGGGAAGGTATTAACACCCTTTTCATCCATAGTTATTGTGATACAGTGGGAGAACTGACTATGGTTTTGCGTTTGTTTTCGCAAATGTTTCGGTTGAGCAAGAGTCGCCACCGACTTTTTATTTTATCCTAAGGAAAGGGTTAAAAAGCACAGCAAAAACCTTTGAGATTTTTCTTGGGTTCGGGGAGTAGATTATAGAAAGGGAAGGTATTAGCACCCTTTCTATCCATGGTTATCCATGGGCTCTTAGGTACTTGCTTAGATCAAACTTGCCTTGATTTTCAATTGTTTGAAATGGTGCTCGGTGTGTGGTTTTTTGAAAATGTTTGGAAAAGATGCCTTGTATAGGCTACCCTTGTAACAATTCTTTACTCGAATGTTTTACAAAAGGTGTTTTGTCTTTTGAAAAGATGTTTCAAGGTTTTTTGAAAGTTTGTTTTGAAAGTGTTTGTGAAGTGTGGTTTGAAAATAGGCAAGCGTTTTCTTTGCAAATTGACAAGTACCTAAGAGTTATCTACCCTAAAGTTTTCTCAAAGATTCTTGTTATGTTTTAAACCTTTTGACAATTTTGTTCCACCATTGCATTTGGTGGACAATCTTGTATTAGGAGGTGAAAGGGACGGGCACGGGTCATCGTTTAGACCATAATTGCAATAGTGCTAAGTCTCTTTGGGCAATTTCTCTTTGAAAGGGACTTGATCATTTTAGGCAACTTTTCGAAAGCGTCATCGAAGGACTTATGATCATTTGATTGTTTGTTTTACCCAAAGAAACCTAACATGCAATATGGCCCAATTATTTGAAGGCAACAAAGTGGAATACCCTAGGGGTGCAAGTGTGAAATGTGTTGTTCATTTTCATGCTTGTTTATCTTGAAATTAGGTCAAACTATTTTTGTTCTTTTTATTTACATACAAACCCTAACTCTAGCATGGTATGTTTAGAAAGCATTAAAGTGCGAAATTTAAATTCCTACACTATTACAACACAATAATATGGGGAGGGGGGTACAAATGTTTCAAATGGGGGTTATTTAGACAAGAACTTAAACCTAGCTATTACATCATTTTCTTTGAATATTTACAATATAATTAAAGGCATAAATTAAATGGAAATGAAAATAAATATGCAAGATGTAAAAAGAATTTTTATATGTATGAAAAAGTATTATTTATGTAAAATAAATAAATAAAAAGGTATTATTTTTGAAGTATTTTCATATTTAGGCAAAACCCTAATTTTAACCAAAAGGGTATTAATTATTTAATATATATAATATTTACTATTTATATACAAAAATTAAAATAAAAAATGAAGTATATTTGTAAAAATGTATTTTTAGTGTTAAATATTAATAAAATAAAAATATGTATATTTTTGGTATTTTATCCTAAGTGTATTAATATATATATATACCTTTATCATTTACTAAATAAATATTATATATATATAAAAATAATAATTATTAATATTTATGAAAAAAGTATGTTTTGTATAAAAATATTTTAAGAAGATAAAAAATAAAAATAAAAATAAAATGTGTTTACATTATTTTTCTCTATTTATTCTAAATAATATATTATTTACTTATTTGTATACAAATATCAATATAATCCAATAAATGTCTAAAAAATATAAAAATGATGCAAAAAATATTTTTTATGTTTTTAATATGATAAGAAAAAATAAATGAGTCAGAATGAAAAAGGAAAAATCAAAAAATCATAAAAATACACAAAATGGGCTTGGGGGTATGAAAATGGAAATAGGGTGTGAAAAGAAAAGACCACACAGGCCCAGCCCATGTGGCTTCTTCTTCAACCTTCAGACAAAATATTGTCCAAAACATGCGCCTGTTCTTCCAGTTCAAACATCCTGATTCCTTGATCTTTTGCACAAACTTTCAACACAAAAAATGTTAAGCATTGAATCACGATTCCAAATATATAAAGAACACCTCCTAACTCTCAGAAATGAGAGAGAATTTTGGCATTCCCAAATCCTGACCTAAGTTTTCTGCCATTTTCAAACCTTAAATTCTCACAGCTCAAGCAAAAGAAATGAAAAGTAAAAGTATGTACAGGTTCAGTGGCATGAGTAGAACATTTCTTATTCACAAACCTAGAGCTAATGATGCCTATACTAAGAGTTAGAAGTTCACCAAAGTACCTGTTCAGTTGAAGTTCTATCTGGCAATGGGGAAGCTTTCAGTGCAAGGTAATGGTTGGTATAGCTTCCTTGAGGTGTGGTGATGTTGTTCCAAGATTTACTTTGCCTTAAGACACCTTGAATCGAGCTGTGGAACTTCAACTGCAAAATGAAAAAGTGAAAATGGTGGAACTTGTTAGAGGGATTACAGGTCGTGTTTCAGGTCTAGGTTAGCTTGCATTGATGCTAGGGAATGTGTGTGAACTGGTTTGGGCAAGAAAGCTTGAGAGGAATGAAAGATGGCACTCAAACTGCAGGCCTTGCCCTGTTCTTGCAGTTTGAAGGTGATTCTGGGATTGGGAGTGTATGAGGGATGTTAGGGTCGTGTACTAGCTTAGTTGGGATGTCCTGGATGTGTTTTACAAGTTTGCTTAAGTGTTTGTAAGCTGATATGAGAGTTGTCTTACAAAATGCAATGTTACTTACACTTTAAGCAACAAATGCCCAAGTTGTGTTCTAGGTCAGTAGAGGCCTCCTAATGTGCTGCATAATCTCTCCTTGATCAGAGTGTTTTGCTCATAATCTTGTGCCAATTAGATCTCATCTGTACTTGTGGATTTGCATCATGACATAAAGTGAAACTTTTGCAAAAATGGATATAATGCTTTTTTCAATTTGGGATTAATCCTTTAGGCAATGCTTGAACTCATGAAACAAGGCCTTAGCACAATGAACATGCATTAAATTATTGAGTGTTGGATGGTTTAAGGACCTGTAATCAAGGGGCATGCTGGTTTGAGAAGTTTGCACAAATTATGAACATGGAAAATAGCCAATTCAAAAGTGAGTTTTTGCCATATTGTGAAATTCGATTCTCTCAAGTTATGAGGTTGTTTGAGAAGTTCTTGGACATTTTGGAAAGCTTGGAATGTGTACTACAATCCATCTTTGAAATGAAAATTGAAATTCCAAGTGGAAGTGTATGGAAAATGGACTTGAAGTTAGGTAGAAAACCTTGCCAAAATAGGTTAAAATTTCACTAAGTTAAGAATGGTTTAGTGCCCTTATTCAAAAAATTGTAACTTGAGATACAAGCCTCATTTGGGAAAACTTTGTGAATCAAAGTTGTAGATTATGCAACAAGCTACAACTTTCATGTTTTGACTTTTGTTTAAATCCAAATGAATCATGGTGAGAAAGTGGGGCAAAGTTAGGAAAAAATTAGGGTTTTTCATAACTTAGAAAAATTCTAAGTTATGAAAAATTCTCATTTCTATCCCTAATTTGCATTTTTTGATTTCTTGGTGAACAAGTTTCATGATTTGGCATGTTTTGATGAAAAATGAATCTTGACCCTTGATTTTGACCAAAAAGTCAAAGTTTGACTTTTCAGTATACAGTCAAAATTGATCAATTGACTGGGAAATTCAATTGTCAATCTTGTGCACTTGGGATCTTTTGAGTTTGTTGAGCATGTAAAGATAATTCCATGGGGTCCTTGAGTCCATATGTGAGCTTGGTTTGCCATTGGCTAGGTCAAACAGTCAAAAATTGCCTTTGTGCAGTCAAAACCCTAAAAATGACCATTTTGCCCTTTTGGTGATCTGATCAAATTTCTTGTGGAATTGTGATCCCAACTTGATCAAATGGTTCATAGGAGTTCATAATGTTGATATGGGTCAATTTTCATGAGGTTTGACTGTCAATTGGCCACAGTTGACTTTTTCCCCAATACAGCTGATTTCTAGGTCAACTGTCCAATTGACTGGGCAAAACTTGAAATCAAGACTTGAAACTTGATGTGGATAAACTTATGAGTCCAATATGAAGCAAGAAAGTTATCTTAGGCATTTTAGGTCAAAACATCTTTATGCAAACACAAACCCTAATTTGGGTCAGCAGTGCAAGGAGAAGTCTTGAACAGATGAAAACCCTAACTGGACCCTGATCCTCAAGGGCTTTGTGATGAGAAATCAATGAGAAATGGGAGGGAAAATTTTAGGGTACAACAGTTTCCCCTGTTCAATCTTCTTGAATCCGAAGAGTTAGATTGGCAAGTTTGCCTTTCGTGACTCGAGGGTAAAAGGAGATTGGACACTAGAGTGCCCGGAAATTTGCACTCGTCAAAGCAATGGATGCGGGAATGGGCTTAGAGATGCCATTTGGAGATGGGCTTAGAGATGCCATCTTGAGGGGTGACAGCAACTTGTCGGGGATGGGCTTACAGATGCCATCTGGAATGAGTATCAGGAAGGCATCCATGCTTTGGACCATCTTCGAACTGGGGGTCTGAATAAGCAATAGACTGACATTCGTTGTTGGGAGGAATCCGTAGACTGTTTTCAGAAGTCTGGAGAAGAAACTGAACAAGCGATAGGTTAACATCCGTTACTTGGAGGACCCGTAAACTGTTTTCAGAATTCTTGGAGTTGAATAAGCAATAGAGCAGCATCCGTTGTTGGGAAGCGTCCGTAAACTGTTTTCAAAGGTGAGAAGAGTCTGAACAAGCGATAGGTTAACATCCGTTACTTGGAGAACCCGTGAACTGTTTTCAGAAATCTTAGAGTTGAATAAGCAATAGAGCAACATCCGTTGTTGGGAAGCGTCCGTAAACTGTTTTCAAAGGTTGCATCTGAACAAGTGATAGATTAACATCCGTTGTTGGGAAGAATCCATAGACGGTTTTCAGAAGTCTGGAGAAGAAACTGAACAAGCGATAGGTTAACATCCGTTATTTGGAGAACCCGTAAACTGTTTTCAGAAGTCTTGGAGTTGAAGAGGAACCGGTGTAGGGTTGCCTGATGATGAGTCCGTGTAAAACTGCATCTGAAACTATTAATGATAGCCTTTTATTCTTATCCTGAAAAGGACAAAATGTTAGCTAAACACAAAATTATGTCGCATGAAATGTATGATACAGTATATGTTATATTAGTGTTTATGATATGAATGTAATGAATGCGCATGTAAGCTGGTGAGCTGTCTTGCTGGTGATAGATGAATCCTGGATGGCTGAAAATAAAAGCATCTTGACTGCTGCCGGGAAGAACAGTTCCTTGGCTATTGCTGGGGAATAAGGAGCTTGGGTTGTATACTAAGCCTCTGGGGAATTCCTGATGACTTCTACCGGGGAGTACCAATTTAGTAGACTCATGTTGGGGATGCAAGACTGAGAACCTTCAGTTTGGCGGGAAGCATCTCTGGCGACTTCACTGGGGAACTCAAGATTTGTCCTCCTAAAACTCTGTGGGGAGAAGGTTCATTAGTCTGGCCTTGCTGGGGATTCTGAAATTTAAACTCTGAGGGGAATTGAATTCCTGAGGACCTTCTGGCTGGGGAATTGCAAAGATAAGTTACTGCTGGGGGATTTTGATGAACTCTGCTGGGGATAGGAAGAAATTTGGCGAGTGCGATCTTCCGTGATTGTTAGCTGAGGATAACCCAGTTATAAGGCCTTGTGAGGAATAACTTTGAATAAAGCTCGGGAGAGACGTCCGTACTCTGCGGGGGATAAGCTTCCAGAATCTACTGGGGATGAGCTTCAAGACTTGCTAGGGATATGGATTCCAAATCTCCCGGGGGTTTCCTTTGAAAGGGTATCAGGTTATCGAATTGTACCTTTGACTTATCAGTAATCCTCTTTCTTGGTTCATAAGGAAATGATTATGTTCAAATGCATATGCCTATTTAATAAAACATTGGACGTTTCTCAAAATAAAACAAACAATGCAAGAGAAAAGAAAAGGAAATGACACAAATTTCTAGGAAAAGTATTTGTATTTAATTGCTATGAGTATATTTGTACAAAGGAGACAATCATCCTAGTAAGAGGATTTTGTCGTAAATACAAAATAAAGATGGCTATGTGAAATAATTCCATGGGATTCCCTTCCGCTATAGCTTTCACAACTCTGACTATCTGTCCATTTAATGCTTCGTTTGACGATGACTGGATTGATCAGAAGCCTGGAACCGGTTGATGAAGAGGTTGTCTTTGAAGTGATCCGACGAGACATAGTCATACGCTTTAATTCCCTAACTTTTGCTTGAATCGCCCTTTCGGGTTTTCGATCCACCGGGAAACCCCTTTTTGCCCAAGCCGCCCTTTCGGGTTTTCAACTTGCCGGGTGTACATATTTTTTTTTGTTTTTATCCCTAATTTTTGCCTGAACCGCCCTTTCGAGTTTTCGGTTCACCGGGATGCCCATTTTTGCCCAAGCCGCCCTTTCGGGTTTTCAACTTGTCGGGTCATTTATGCGTAGTATCTTTTGACTATGTCTGCATTCGCAGGGTGCGGCAAATCGTCGCCGTCCATGGTGGTCAGAATCATTGCACCACCAGAAAAAATGCTCTTGATCACAAATGGTCCTTCATATGTAGGAGTCCATTTGCCCCTGGGATCACTTTGCGGTAAGATAATCCGCTTGATTACGAGATCTCCGACTTGATACACTTGACGTCTGACTTTCTTATTGAAGGCCTTGATCATCCACTTTTGATACGTCTGACCATGGCATATAGTAGCAAGTCGCTTTTCGTCGATCAGATTAAGTTGATCAAGTCGGGTCTGCATCCAATCATCTTCATTCAAACCTGCATCCTTCATAATCCTTAGAGAAGGGATCTGGACTTCCATAGGCAAAACAGCTTCCATGCCATAAACCAAAGAAAATGGGGTTGCCCCAGTTGAAGTAAGTGTCGTCGTACGGTATCCATGTAGAGCAAACGGTAACATCTCATGCCAGTCTTTGTAAGTGACTGTCATTTTCTGAATAATCTTCTTAATGTTTTTGTTCGCAGCTTCAACAGCACCATTCATCTTCGGCCGATAGGGAGATGAATTGTGATGATAAATCTTGAACTGTTCGCACAATGTAGTGATCATCGTGTTATTCAGATTTGTTCCGTTGTCTGTGATGATCCTGTCTGGAACACCATACCGACATATGAGATTTTGCTTGATAAAGCGGGCAACCACATTTTTAGTAACAGAGACGAAGGAAGCTGCTTCGACCCATTTGGTGAAATAGTCAATGGCAACCAGGATGAAGCGATGTCCGTTGGAAGCCGTGGGCTTGATCTCTCCAATCATATCAATGCCCCACATTGCAAAGGGCCACGGAGCAGTCAGGACGTTGAGAGGAACCAGAGGGATATGAACTTTGTCAGCATAGATTTGACACTTGTGGCAAGTACGGGAATGTTGATGGCAGTCAGCTTCCATGGTAGACCAGTAATAGCCTGCCCTTAGGATCTTCTTAGCCATTGTATGCCCGCTCAAGTGAGTGCCAAATGTGCCGCTGCGTATATCAGTCATGATCTACTCTGCTTCAGCTTTATCTACGCATAGGAGTAATACACAATCATGGCTTCGTTTGTAAAGGATGCCGTTGCTCAGGAAGAACTTAGCAGCGAATTTCCTTAATAACTTCTTGTCATTTACGGAAGCTCCTTCAGGATAATCTCTAGTCTCGAGATACCTTTTGATTTCATGGAACCAGGGTTGTTCCACTACTTCTTCAGTATTAATCTCGTGACAATGCGCAGGTTCATCCATTTGCTCGATGGTGATTTGGGGAGCTTCGTTATCCCAGTTGAGTTTAAACACGGAGGACATTGTGGCTAGAGCATCTGCTAGCTGATTCTCTTCTCGCGGGAAATGCTCGAAGGTAATTTGCTCGAAATCAGGCAACAATGTCAGGACATGTTCTTTGTATGGGATAAGATTAGGATGCTTGGTATCCCACTCTCCTTTGATTTGACTGATAACCAAAGCCGAGTCCCCGAATACGATCAAAGATTTGATCCCCAAGTCTATAGCAGCCTTGAGACCAAAGATGCAAGCTTCATACTCAGCCATGTTGTTTGTGCAGCTGAAGCAAAGTCGGGCCGTGAAAGGTGTGTGACAACCTTCCGGAGAAATGAGTACCGCGCTGATACCGTTTCCAAGTGCATTTGAAGCACCATCAAAGTACAGGGTCCATCGGGATTCCTTTTCGGGTCCGTCATACGGTCCGTTACCTTCAATGTTGTCCAAATTAATGATGTCCTCGTCCGGCATATCAAATCTCATGGGTTGATAATCTTCGATAGCCTGGTGAGCCAGATGGTCAGCTAGTACACTCCCTTTTATAGCTTTTTGGGTGGTGTACTGGATGTCATACTCAGTTAAGATCATTTGCCATCTAGCTATCCTTCTAGATAAAGCGGGCTTTTCGAAGATATACTTGATAGGATCCATTTTGGAAATCAACAAGGTAGTATGAGTCAACATATACTGTCTTAGTCGGCGAGCAGCCCATACCAAAGCGCAACAAGTTTTCTCGAGCAGTGAGTAGCGAGTCTCACAGTCGGTAAACTTTTTGCTAAGGTAATAAATAGCATGCTCTTTTCGACCAGACTCGTCATGCTGGCCCAAAACACACCCCATTGAGTTATTCAAGACGGTCAAATACATGATCAATGGTCTTCCTTCGACGGGTGGCATCAGAATAGGAGGTTCTAGCAAATACTCCTTGATTCTATCAAAAGCAGCTTGGCAATCATCGTTCCATTCGACTACCTGATCTTTTTTCAAGAGTTTGAAAATTTGCTCACAAGTAGAAGTCAGATGTGAGATGAATCTGGCAATATAGTTTAAGCGCCCCAAGAATCCTCTAACCTCCTTCTCAGTACGGGGAGCAGGCATCTCTTGTATTGCTTTTACTTTTGCGGGATCGACTTCAATGCCTTTGTTGCTTACAATGAATCCCAGGAGTTTACCAGACCTGACTCCAAAAATGAATTTACTTGGATTCAGCCTGAGCTTGTATTCTTTTAACCTGGCAAACAGCTTCTCCAGATGTTCAAGGTGCTCTTCCTTTGTTTTTGACCGAGCTATCATATCGTCTACGTAAACTTCAATCTCATGATGTATCATATCATGAAATAAAGCTACCATGGCGCGTTGATAAGTTGCCCCTGCGTTCTTCAGCCCGAACGGCATCACCTTGTAACAGAAAGTGCCCCATTGAGTGACAAAAGTTGTTTTCTCCATATCCTCGGGGGCCATTTTGATTTGATTGTAGCCCGAGAATCCATCCATGAAGGAAAACACTTTATGCTGAGCTGTATTGTCGATCAAGATGTCAATATGAGGTAGCGGGAAATCATCTTTAGGGTTGGCCCTATTCAAATCCCAATAGTCCACACACATCCTGACTTTGCCATCTTTCTTAGGTACTGGCACAATGTTAGCGACCCATTGAGGGTAGGACGTAACAGCCAGAAAGCCAGCATCGAATTGCTTCATTACTTCTGCTTTGATCTTTTCGGACATGTCAGGCCTCATTCGGCGAACTTTTTGCTTGATCGGTGGACAGTCTTCTCTTGTGGGGAGACGGTGAACCACGATGTCTGTGTCTAAACCCGGCATGTCTTCATAAGACCAAGCGAAGATTTCAACATACTCATTCAACAACTGTACCAGACGCTCCTTGACTTTTGGTTCCAGATTGGCACCCACTTGCACCTCCTTCCGGTCTTCCTCGGTCCCTAAGTTGACAGTTTCCAGTGACTCTTCATGCGGTAAGATGGCCCTTTCCTCTTGTTGCAGAAGTCTGGCTAGTTCCCCGGGTACTTCACAACCTTCGTCATCTTCATACTCGGCTAGATTGACCAGATCCTCAGAGTTATTGAAAGATATAGAAGAATAGTCACCCATGGAATCCGGAGTGGATGGGTACCTGCATTGGTGAGTGTGGGTGTGTGTAAGGGATAGCCATCCTTAAACAGAAAATGCAAAAGGAAAGAAAATGAACACAAGCAGTTTATCAAATGAAAAACGTCCAATGAATCATTAAACATGGCATATGGATATGAAAAATAATCAAAACCCTTACAAGTGGACCTACATGCCCCGGGCAAGGCAGGAGGTGAAAAGATAGTGTACGGATTGTTTGAAAGTAAATATTACAGACCAAATAAGAAATGTTTAACAGATAAATTACTGATGAATAAAAGTGATGGGGACAAAGTCTTTTGCCTCCCAGTTGCTCAATCCTCCTTTGATAGTTGGATAAATCCACTCTTCAATGTTGCTCTCTTTGTCTTCATCCTCCAAAGCGTTGATTCCGTAGGGAGAAATTTTGACTGGCGCTCTTTCAATCTTCGACCGGCGCATAGCTTTTTGGCCTGCGGTAGTGAACCCTAATCCAAATTTGTCTGTCTTATGTGGAATGTCAGGTAACTGCCCCCATGCTGAATTCTTCTCTTCTTTTATTGCGGCCCTTGCGTCCTCCAGAGATGCCATCCTGGCCATCTGTCTCGGTGCTTCAGCTGCCAACTTTGCTACTGCTATTTCAGGAAGGACTTCTTCAAAATGTTGAAACGGTGTCTCAATGAACTCTCCTTCAACCTCCACATACCGGAAAGAATTTAAGTGGCTAATCATGTACTCTTCTTCGCCATGGACAGTGATGATCTTTCCCTTGACAGGATACTTCAACATCTGATGTAAGGAGGAGGTGACTGCCCCAGCATGGTGTATCCAAGGTCTACCCAGCAGGCAAGAGTATGATGGACGGATGTCCATCACATAGAAAGTGGATTTAAACACCTCAGTGCCTATCTTGATGGGAATTTCAACCTCTCCATGGACCATTCTCTTCGAACCATCGAAAGCTCTGACAACAATATCACTCGGCTTCAATTCCAATCCCTCACAATCTAGTCGGTCCAAGGCCTTTTTAGGCAACACATTCAGCGACGAACCAGTGTCAACCAAGACGTGTGCAAGAGTAGTTCCTCGACACTCGACTAAAATGTGCAAAGCATCATTGTGATTCCTACCTTTAGGAGTTAGGTCAGCATCAGAAAAACCTAATCCATTGTCCGCAGTCAGGCTAGCCACGCAATTCTGAAACTGATCCGCAGAGGTTTCCTGGGGCACATGGGCTGCCTTCAGGAATTTTATCAGGGCTTTAGCGTGCGCTTCTGAGCAAAGCAGTAGTGCCAGCATGGAGATCTTGGAGGGGGTTTGCCCCAGCTGTTCTACTACATCGTAATCACTTCTTTTGATTATCCTCAAAATCTCATCCATTTCCTTCTTGGAGGTTTCTGGGATTACCAAGGGTTGAGCCCTCGTCCTGACGAGCTCATCTCGGATTCCCTTACCTTTGTCAGCAGCGGTAGGAGAGACAGTACTAGGAACAACAACGTCTTCAATCAAAGGAGTTCTAGCAGAAAGTTTTATTGGTGCCGGGATGACCTTGTCAGCTGATGAGGGTCCAAAGACTGCTCTTGGAGGGGCAATCTCTGGAGAAAATATTCTCCCGCTCCTAGTGATTTTGCTAGTGCCCGCAATGTTACTAATGTTGGCTTCTTCATCATCCGAACTTTCTCCAGTTATTTTGATTTGTTTGATACCATGGTAGTAGACGTCACCGCCATAGTTCCAAGGTATCGACTTCTCAGAAACATAGGGAACAGGCCCTGGCATTGTTATCTTCAAAGGAACAGATTTCGTAGCTGGTGTAATCTTAACAAGCTTTTTGACGGCCTTGGAAAGATTGGCGTGAATGGTTATGATTGAGACATCTTCAGTATGAACTGGAACAGCAGAAACTTTTTCAAACAAAATTTGTCGACTATCCATAAGGCCTTGGATGCCTTTCTTCAGTAACGGACAATCAAACGGCAGAGAGTAACAACAATAGCAGTCTTCCTTACATCCCGGGAAGATCCCGGCCCTCAATAGGTTCAACTTAATGGTTAGCAATGGAGTAGTCAGATCGCTGATATCAGCAACGTACAAACCTTCTTCAATGGCATTGACATTTCGGCCGTGCTTCGGCATGGGTGCAGATATCACATTAGGCTTCTCCGGAGCGTCAAACTCTACCTCCTTCGCCTCTATCAGGTCTTGGATTTTATGCTTGAGTGCCCAACAATCATTGGTGTCGTGTCCAACACTGTCTGAATGGTAGGCGCATTTAGCATTAGCATGATAATGCGGAGAGGACGTATTCACATTCTTTGGTGCCTCTTTGATGGTGGCAAGATTCAACTTTAACAAATGGGGAAGCACTTGCGCTGGAGTCATATTAATGCGGGTGAACTTCCGTTGTGGCCGTTCCATCCGTTGTTGATTTGGTCTGGACTGGTTATAGCGAGGCTGCTCACTTGGAGTGTTTTGAATCATTACGGCTCCCACAGTTGGCCGACGCTCCGTCTTCCCTGCTCTTCTCTGAGAATATACCATAGCTGTTTCCTTCTTAAAAGGCTTCTTCTCAACACTTGCAGCAACACCCTTCTGAATCTTTCCTGACTTGATGCCAGCTTCTATTCTTTCGCCTGTTAAAATCAAATCGGTAAACCCCGCGGAAGAGTTACCAATTAAATGATTGAAAAATGGCCCAGACAGGGTCCCTAGAAACATATCAACGAGTTCACGATCGGTTAAAGGAGGCTGCACCCTGCCAGCCAAATCCCTCCATTTTTATGCATATTCTTTGAATCCTTCGTCTGTTCCTAACGACATACCCTGAAGTTGGGTACGAGTAGGAGCAAGGTCAGAATTATACTGGTATTGTTTGTAGAAAGCGGTGGCCAAATCATCCCAATTTCTGACACTGGTTCCTTCTAGCTGATAAAACCACTCCAACTGAGCTCCCGAAAGGCTGTCTTGAAAGAAATGAATCCAAAGGTTTTTATCTGCCGTATAGGGTTGAATCTTTCTCACGTAGGACCTGAGATGCATTTTTGGACAGGACAGCCCATCATACCTCACAAACACTGGAACTTTGAATTTTGGGGGAATCACAATCCCGGCAACCAAACCCAAGTCTTCAAAATCCAAACCCGGTACTCTTTGTAATTCCATGGCGGCCAATCTGTCTTCTAAACCCTTGTATTTATCATCAGCTGGAGGATATTGCTGGTCAGAATAATCTTCATCCTCTTCAACCTCCTCTTCTTCCGCATCAGACTCGGAAGGTACCGCAGCTCCATCTCTTTTACTGGTCCCTTCATCAGAAGTAGGAGGGAATTCAAGCACTCTCCGAGCTTCTCCGTCAAATCTTCTCCCCAAAGTAGCCACCCCAATCCTCTTTTTCTTCTTTTTCACTGGGTCCTTATTCCCCAATTGAGTCTTGATATCCTCCTGACCCTTAGCCAAGGTCACCAGGAGTTGCTGGAACTGTGCATTCTGAGCTTGTAGGTCTTTGACTGTTTGCTCGAGATCCATCCTACTGAAATAAACAGCAGACAGATAAGGAAACCTGGAGTGAGACCTGCTTATGCACATGATGAATGGTATGCTTATGTATGCAATGCATTCAAGGATTTAGAACATTCAAAATTGTTTCAGACAAAGAAGAACGCACGTCATATTAATAAGAAGAAATTTGTTAGTACATAAATGCCCCATGGGCCAAATATTACAAAATAACTTCTTAAGGCAAAAAGACATTGCGCATCCTCTTTGGTGCGATGTAGGTGTTGAGGGCCTCTTGCTCATGGAGTCGGCGGGTAAGCTCTAGAACCTTCTTCTCACTGGCGTAGAAGCTAGCTTCAAAAGTATTTCGTTCCTCCTTGAGCTGAATCCAACTTTTCTGCATTTCCTCCCACGATGTAGGCATGTCTGGATGTAGGATGGTGTAGGGAACCTCTCCTTCATTGACGGGCTCTTTAATCACAGGGAGAACATGAGGATAAGGCATCATCAGACTTTAGGCTCGGGCTCGTACCCACTTGAGATAAGGCTCAAGAGGGATGGAGTTCTTGTGTCCCAGAGTCTTGCTATCAACCTTGTTGAGTTTCCCCAAGCTCTGATGAATCTTTGGCGAAGTCCTTGCGCATCGTTGTCGAAGTCAAAAACTAGGTCAGGAATCAACATGTCATGAGGGCCATCCCTCCGTGCATATCTAAACTGCCTCAAAGCTAGGCAAGGGTTGTAGGTGATACCTCCCCTAATTCCAAGTAAAGGAACATTAGGAAATTCTCCGCAACGATCGATGATGATGACATTTTCTCTGGACCGAGAACACCAATATACATCAGAGTGAGTAAGAGTCATCAACCGTTGGGACCACCTTGAGCCTTGGTCATTCTTCAAGATAGATTGTGGAAGGTGCGAAATAAACCACCTTGCAAGGAGAGGAGTACAGCACATGAGAACACCCCTCTTTCTCATTGTTCGCGTGTAAAATGAGTGAAGGATGCCCCCAAGTAATGTTGGTATTGGATTTCTGGACAAGAAGATTTTGACGGCGTTGACATCTACCAATTGGTCAGGATTTGGGAACAAGACCAACCCATAGATAAGGAGTGCCACAATCTCTTCAAAGGCTTGTAGGTCCAATGAGTTCCAACATTCTTGTGCCTTCTCAAACAAGAATTTTGCTAAGAATCCCTTGACGCCGCTTCTAGTTTCCCAATGCCCCTTGATGTCGGATGGTTGTAGATGTAATGCTCGAGCAACATCTTCCGGCTTTGGTTCCTTTTCCGTACCGTTGAAGGGTAGTTGATTGAGGATAGGAATTCTCAGGAGTTGAGAAAACTCCTCCAAAGTGGGTACCAACTGATAATCGGGGAAAGTGAAACAGTGGTGAAGAGGGTCAAAGAACTGGAATAGCACTTTCATCATGTCTTCTTCAATGTTGGTTTTGACTAGGCTGAGCAATCTACCATGTCTTTCACTGAAGGATGAATTTTCCGGAATTCTTGAGGTGAGCTCCTTGAGTTGAGGAGAGATTCTCACAAGGTTGACTTGAATGGTGTTTCTGCGAGGAATTTCCATAACCTACAAAACAGGAACAAAGATGAAGATCCAAACCCTTGAAATGGTTAGTGAATGCATATGATGCTTTATGATGTTTATGATGTATGCACAAAACATATGTACAAGCAAATCACACCAAACTCTAGTTTCAGGCTTGCATGGGGTTTCATAGGTAAGTACCCTCTTGAGTGTAGTTGGCTTAAAAACCTGTCCTATAAACAGTAACCGGGTTCTAAGGAGCTCAATATCATTGGATTGTTTTCATTGTTCATTGTTTTGGTTTAGCCACTTAACTAGCGACCAAAATATTCCAAGAAAACAACCCTCAATGAGTGTAGTATCGAGTATCTACCAACTTCGGACTGCACCAAAGCCGGTCATCTCACTACCCCTAATAAAAGGCCAAGATGGTCAAGTAAGGTTCTAGGTCATTAGTGCTTAGTGACATCACTCAGCGGCCCCGTACTCTCCTTGATTGAACTCAAGGGTTACTGGTACTCACAAATATGTCGCACTAATATAGCTATTGCTTCGACTGTGTCGGTATACCCCGCACAGTTTCCACAACGTATTGCTATCTATGAATGTTTCCCAAAATCCGGGTGTAGGATTGTAAACCCAAACAAATAGAGCCAAGATATAAAGCAAACAATTCAAACAATTTGTCATGCAAGAGGGTGATCTAAGCCCTAAGGTTACTCCACTTTTAAAATCAATCCCCAGCAGAGTCGCCAGTTCTGTGATATGGTGGGAGAACTGACTATGGTTTTGCGTTTGTTTTCGCAAATGTTTCGGTTGAGCAAGAGTCGCCACCGACTTTTTATTTTATCCTAAGGAAAGGGTTAAAAAGCACATCAAAAACCTTTGAGATTTTTCTTGGGTTCGGGGAGTAGATTATAGAAAGGGAAGGTATTAGCACCCTTTCTATCCATGGTTATCCATGGGCTCTTAGGTACTTGCTTAGATCAAACTTGCCTTGATTTTCAATTGTTTGAAATGGTGCTCGGTGTGTGGTTTTTTGAAAATGTTTGGAAAAGATGCCTTGTATAGGCTACCCTTGTAACAATTCTTTACTCGAATGTTTTACAAAAGGTGTTTTGTCTTTTGAAAAGATGTTTCAAGGTTTTTTGAAAGTTTGTTTTGAAAGTGTTTGTGAAGTGTGGTTTGAAAATAGGCAAGCGTTTTCTTTGCAAATTGACAAGTACCTAAGAGTTATCTACCCTAAAGTTTTCTCAAAGATTCTTGTTATGTTTTAAACCTTTTGACAATTTTGTTCCACCATTGCATTTGGTGGACAATCTTGTATTAGGAG